>OY728146.1:659606991-660231991 GCA_963277665.1 Viscum album
GAAAGGTAACTTAAAACAAAAACGTTGTTGGTTAACTTTTCCAACTGGGGATTCAATGACCGTTTAACCAATCACAAGTTTGTTATTTTCTTGTAGTTAAATTTCTCCTAATCCTGTTTTATACAACTCTCCATCAGACCTTGATGGTTTTTTTCCCTCCATATCCATATTTTCATAGAATCCTAGTATGGGCTATCTCGGGTGACCTTTGTACTTCTCTTTCTTTCTTTTAATGTTATATTCTTATTAACCCTATTTCTGATGTGGGTTTTCCACAAAGGTATTTTCTATTTTCAACCTATTATTTTTGAAGAAAATTTTCAAATTGCGAGGACACAATTTATTGAAGGAGGGGAGAATGTAACACCCCAAGCTTCCATGGTACACTTCTCTTTGAATAATACAGCAGCGTGTGTTGTATGCAACTTCGAGTTCTAACACACACCACAACCAATCAAAGTAGCCGTTATGAATAGTAATACCTAATTTTTGAAATTTTATAAATTTTATCTTGCCAAATGGACTTAGTTTTTAGATTCGGAATATCGAAATTAGCCTATGTTGAATTTTTGGTATTTTTCTGAGAACTTCCAATTTTTTTTATGAATAGTGAAAAATACTTAAAAACAATTTTTTTAATCAAAATAATTTAGATTGATAAATTATACTATTGAGTGGTTTTAAAGTATAATTAGAATATATTTTTACCATTTTATCCAATGGTGGTCATTAGAATTAATTTCACTTTGAAATTGGACATAAACAACTGTCAATCTTTTGATATATATTGTTTCTTAAAAACACGCTATTTGTTGTGACGGCAGGAATTAATTATAAAATTAATTAATGAAACTTATATGTTTGGAATTTTTTAAAATAGAAATCATTTTTGAATTCGGAATATCAATTATAGCTTAGGGTGAAATTTTGGCATTGTTCTGAAAAACTTCAATTTTTGATGAATAGTGAAACCACTAAGTGGTAGTTAAAAAACTGATTTTTCATTTAAATGAAACATTACCACTTCTGTGATTTGATTTTAAAAAATCCGACATACATGGTTGTCATTAGGAAGTAAAATGTGGTTCAATGAGATTAAAATATTTTTTTTGGTGAATAGTAACTTTTAAGTTTAATTAATCGCGATTAAAGGTAATTAGTGAAATTTAAGGTAAAAATGATATTATAAAAATATGAAAATACCTTTACACTTGTCCTAAATCTATTGGATGAGTCATGGCCGACCAAGGAAATCTATGGGTCAACTTGGGGACCCCATGGAACCACTTTGGTAGGAAAATGACATTAAAAACTTTTTATTTAATGTTAAAATAAAAATGTCACAAACATGAGTTGTTTTACTAAAACAATTTTTAAATGGGGTTATACAAGTCATATTTTTGACTATAAATATTAATTAGAAAACTAAAAATATTTCCTACATCATGATATTTTTTTTATAATTTTTAGACATTAAATAAATTAAATTATTTATGACACCATGATGATGCAACGATTACCTCATTAATTAACGATTTAAATAAAATAAAAATATAATGTAAAATCTAAGACTTACACTTGTCCAAAGCCTATTTGATGAGTATATTTCGAACCATTATCACCTTATCCTAGAAATATATAAGTGTGAGACCTTTAAAATCCGAAACTCATTATATAATAAAGTAACATTTCATTACTTTCCAAGAGTGCCCCTCCTCTCCTCTTATAAAAAGCCCCCAGCACTACCACCTTATTCACACCTTCAAAGCCTTTTTTCTTGGCCAAACTCTGCCCAAATACTCTCTAAACTTCCATTTCTTACTCCTAGAAGCCTCACTTTGGGCAGAAGTCTTCCCAAGGAAGCCTTTGGATCAAATCAAAAAGAGTTACCCGATTTTAAAGGTAGTGTTTTCTCTTGTGTTCTTATGTTTTATTTTGCTTCTCCAACCCCCTAAACTCTTTTTATTCATTTCTTTTGTAAAAACACCAGTATCCTTAATATACTATGATGTTTTTATGATAAGTATTTGATTTAAACTTACACACACCTTCGTCTAATGGTTAAAGAACATACTGTTTCTGTGGGTGACGAAATACTGCCTCACGAAACGATGATTGTTCAATATTCTTTTAACACCTCTAATGGTGGCCATTTTGATGACACTATTTTCATATATGATATATATATTATGTTTATGTTTTACTTATGCTTCTGTATTTCTCATTTATGGAATACTTTATGATTTCCATTATGGGTAAACGCGATAATTTCATTTTAGGAAGTGCGGACTACCGCCCCCTCAAAGTGATTTGAATCGTTAATGCCATATGTGGGATGTATAAAGGATGGAGTAAATGGTATTATAAATTATATTATACTGTAATTATAGTATAACTTTATATAATTATAATTTCATTCCATTAAATATGAAATAGAAATGAAAGTAGCGTTCATGCGTACGTACGGCTTACCGTCTCCATGAACAGTGCATTTTATTTCTTACCTATAAATGTTATGTAATATTATAAATGAATGTATATACTGGATATATATGATATATATGATATCTACATCATGAATATAATTCTGGAGATAATGGATATTCTTCCACATAAACAACTTGTAATTATAAGAAGTTTATTGTTGACTCAAGTACCAAAGATCGACAAAACGACCGTTATTAACTTAAATGACTACATAATTTTCGTAACATTGTAATAAGTGATATAAAAGGGATAATTAACTTGAAAAAGGTTCTTAAGCAAGTAGATATTAACTCTAGTTTATTATTCAGGAGGTTAAAGAACGGTCGAGTCAAGTCGGACACAAGGTAAGGGAACTTCTTAACCCAATTTCTATTCTTTGGGTTAATCTCCTACTTTCAAATTATGTCATGATATTATTATGTCCTATCTTGTATTTTGACTGTATTTATGTGTACTTATAGTGAATACACATAATAGATCTATTTTATTTTAAAAAATGATCTTTTTAAAGGACTTTGTCTCAATCTCCTTTCATTGAGGCATATTTTGTTTTATACACAACTTTCTTTTATATGGTGTATAAACCCCTTTGACTTTTATGTTTTTTTTCAAAAGGAATATTTTTATACGAAGCATTTTACTAAACGAAAAAACAGAATTTTTTTTGTCATACGTATGCGGCGGCAACGACTTCTCCGCCGCCGTGACCATTATTTGAGTTTCGACTTCCTCTACAAGCCATAACTTTTTTTTAAAATGAAAAATAAATACAAAGTTTTAATTTTCTTTTATTTTGGTATTGAAAATGGTTTTGAAAGTGTTTTTATTATATCAATGTGTTGTGTTGATGTATTGTGATTGAAATGTGGAAATGTTATGTTTCCTTTATGCATGTTTTATGTGATACAATTATGTTATGGTTTATGATATGTTTAAACCTATTAATATGAGGAATGCATTGGACTTAATAAGTGACGGGTGGAGCCCACTATAGCTCCTAGATGCATCGGTTGGTCTCATGAGACAAACTAGTGTCTTGGCACGAGGCCTTGACAAAATCTTATTTGTGGTCTTGGAACGAGGCCTTGACTACGTGGTTATGATAGTCTGGAATTATGCATTCCATCATTATGAAAGTGGTTATTGATATTGCATGTGATTATTCGACCAGTAGAATATCCATGTGAATAAGTAAATGGCATTATTTCATTTTACTTTTGTCATATTATGCTAAAGTTCAAGTTTAAAAGGCTTTTGTTTTAGTTATACATTGACTTAAATGTTATGTTTATTTATGAAAGCTTCCACTATATTTTTATCCTTACTGAGCATCTGAGCTCACCCCTTTCAATGTTTTAATTTTTACAGGATGTGATGAAGTATATTAGGAATGACCTGCAGGGATAGTATGAGGGGATATGAAGACAAGATGTTTTTTTTAGTTTTGTTTTACTTTACGATGTAATGTAAGACTTATGAATGTATCTAGTGTTTCCAAGACTACTAAACTAATCGGTCTTTTGAGACTTGATCTTTTGTGATCATGCCAATGTTACACAATAATGCACCGACTCTGGGTAACTAGGGTCGGGGCGTTACATTTATAAGACCCTTTGTGATCGTTGGAAAAAAAGTATCCATTGGAGTTTTTAATAGTCGTTGGGTGTTTTAAAATTTTAAAATATATTTCAAATAATAATTGAAAATAATAAAAATTATGACATTTAATAATAATGTTTTAATTATAAGTTAAACTTTTAAACTTTTATATTATAACTTGAGAATTTAATTCCATATAAATGGTTTCAAATAAGAATAACAAATCATTTTTTTATTAATTGTAAATAATCTAAATTTAAGTTTCAATATATATATATATATATTATTTGAATATTTTTTCATGTTTTTAAAACTTACAAAAAAAATTACTAAGTCTTTCTACAAAATTTTACCAAGTTCAAACCACAACCAAGGGAAGCCTAAGGCCTAGCCCACACAGTTATGTAGAGGCACTATGAAGCCCATCTCAAGCAACATCGGCCAAAACCTATGTAGGTACATGAGTAAGACCCAGTCTTTGTATAGCATGGGCCAAGTCCTAGGCGAGAGCACATTTATAAGGCCCCCAGTGTGCATTGTGTTTTTGTGTCATAGAGGGATGAAAAAAGCACTAAGACTTTTAAAGGGGTGCTAAATTCTTCCCCGATTCAATGTGGGGCGTTGAAAAATGAATCTGAACTGTCCGATTAAGATCAAACTCATCCTAGTCATCCCTTCCCTTCCCCGATCGAGCTCTCATTTTCTCATTATTTAAAATACAGGGATGAATTCCATATATTCAATCTACTTAGGCTCATATGAGCTATCCTCCAAACCCCTTATTGTCTTCCCCATTCCTTCCCAACCTATGTTTCCACACCAATAGGTCAAGATGCCTTGACCCCTCCACTGTTTCAATACCTTTCGACCTTATCCCCATCTCGATATTGAATCCACAAGAAAAAAGAGATGGAAAATATTAGTTTAAACTGAATCTTGGACTCAGTGTATGATTATTATCTCCAATGTATTCCTTCTAAATCCCTATATATATTTATATATATAAAGCCAATAACCAGAATTATTTATTAATTTGGACTAACTATCATTATTGTTTAGTTTTTCCTTGGTTAATTTTGAATTCCCTTTAGCATCTTTGTTTATTACAACATGAAATATAAAATTTTTATATATATTTATATAACAAATCAAGAAAACCAAACACTAAATAAAAAAACCCTCAAAATACCTGCTTTCCAATTCATACAGTATTCCATCCATGATTTATTAAATAAGATATGTTATCTTTTTATTTTTAAACCCTCATATGCACACCTTGAACACTCGAGCTCATTATCTCAAACCCACCTATTTCTTCTTCCTAGTGTTCAGAAGACAAAAATTTCACTTAAAAGTGAGGGATTAATCATTTATTTTCAAAATTATATGTAAGGGTTTGATTTTATTTTAAATCTATAAATTTAAGTTTAAATAAAAAAGATATATACATATATATATATATATATGTGTGTGTGTGTGTGTGTGTGTATATCTATCTATCTATCTTCTTTCATTTTCAGAATTTATAACATAAAGGATTGATTTTATTTAAATCTATCACACTCTATTTTTAATCTATGGTTTTATAAGTGATTTACTTTATTATAAATCCTTCAAATTCTTGGTTTTTGTAAGGATTATATTTTTATTTACAAAATGTATATTTGTGTATATATTTATTTATGTATAATTATACTTTCAAATTTTATGATGAAGACATCTAATAATTTCATAATTTTATCAAGTCTATTTTATAAAACAAGATTTCTATTTTGTTTTCAAGCCCTGATTTTCTAAAGATAATTGAAATTAATATGAGGCATCAATGTTTTAAAGAATTGTTTCATAAGCTATTTTTAAACTATAACCAAACCTTTTTTTTATTATTGTAAAATTTTAAATTATCTTGTTTATAAATAAAATATCCATGAGAGGAGATGTCATTTTATGTGATCTATTATGGTTTTCAAAATTACATGAAATTTATTATATTTATATCTTTTTGAAAACCTATTTTTAACTATTTATTTATTCAAAAATAAATGTTTCAAAATTATTTACTAATTATTTTTAAGACCCCTTACTGGGAAGAATAATTGATTACCCTTTGTTTAAAATTTATTTATCACATGTTTAGTAGAGCTATTTGAGATGTGTATTTCTTTGAGGAGGCAGCACACGTAAAGAGTTATTGTTTAATTTATTTTGTATAGTTTTGTTAAATTGTAATGAATGCATATAATTTTCTAAAACCTAGACTAAAAAAGGACCTAGAATGTATTAAATGTTGTGTGTTTGTTCATTTTATTTTATAAAAAAATACATGGTATTTTTATGTTTTGAACCTGGAAGCACAATTTCGGGGCCTAATAGTTGGTATCAGAGAAATGATCTAGATAATTTTGGAAAACTAGAACAAAACTAATAATTTAAGTTCATTTTCTTAGTGAAATTATTTTATTAATATTTTCCATCTATGGCCATCATCTAAGTTATAATCTATAGTTAATGCATTTTTTATCAAGTTTGCATTTATTTTATTATTCATTTATATTTATGACTTTTAATTAAGAACAATTGTTTATAAGAATGGATATCTCTTAAATATGACATTATAAATTCTCAAAATAATGATTATTCCATGTTAAGAAGTATGTAAAATTATTTTATTTTAAAGAAAATAATTTATGTATGTATTATCTTGAAACATTTTTGGGTTATGATTGAGAAAGCCATGGATATTAAAGTGTTTTCTTAAAATTGGCTCTAGAGTATCAAATGTTAACTTATGGTATTGGGAGAGAACCCATGACCTTAAGTGGAAATTGTCCCATATGAGATACGACTAAGTGGACTTATGGCTTTCTTATGGTCTTTTGAGTGTCATAATAAATCCTTTAAAATTATTATTTTCAAATGGAGAAATACATGGAATTATTTTAAAATGGTATTAATTATGGTTTTCAAAATTATATGAAATTTATTATATTTATATCTTTTCGAAAACCTATTTTAAGTATTTATTTATTCAAAAATAAATGTTTCAAAATTATTTACTAATGATTTTTAAGACCCCTTATCTGGAAGAATAATTGATTATCCTATATTTAAAATTTATTTATCACAGGTTTAGTAGAGCTATTTGAGATGTGTATTTCTTTGAGGAGGAAACACACGTGATGAGTTATTATTTAATTTATTTTGTACAGTTTTTTTAAATTGTAATGAATGCATATAATTCTCTAAAACCTGGTCTGAAAAAGGACCTATAATGTATTATATGTTGCATGTTTGTTCATTTTCATTTATAAAAAAATACACAGTATTTTTATGTGCTGAACCTGGAAGCGTGGTTTCGGGGCCTAATAGTTGGTATTAGAGAAATTATCAAGATAATTTTGGAAAACTAGAACAAAAATAATAATTTAAGTGCATTTTCTTAGTGAAATTATTTTATTAATATTTTCATATAGAAGACATAAGGACACAAATAACTCTTTATTCTCTTCCAGATGAGATACTTGAAAATATAATTTTAAAATCATGTTTGGATGAGTTTGATCCATTTTAAAACCTTCATATATATTGTAAATTCCTGTACCAGATATCAAATACTCCTAATATACTCTGATTCTTTCAAGGATCAGGTTTTGTTTATTTTTTCATGGTGCATGCACAACTTCCATTCTATAAACATCAAGGAAAATATTTTGAGGGTCTTTTCAAATGCTTTACTCTATCTGAACGGTTTCAGTCTTTACAGAATTTTGTAGAAGCTACAAGAGAGGGTGATCTCTACGTATCCTACCTATGTAAAGTTTTATATTTTAGTTTATATGGATGAATTAAATACTTTTAAATACTAGAAGTTGATTTGTTTTATTTGTTTTATAGAAATCAAGTCCACTCAGATGTCTCTAAGATTTACACCTCTCACACATCTCTCAAGATCCTATAATTTTGTACATGATTTTGACCCTAGTTACTTGTGTTATGTTCAAGTAAAATAAATTGAATAACTTAAAACTTATTTCAGGATCAATTTGACTGGAAGAAATTCGTCTTTTCATAAGAATCAACAACACTGGTGGTTCTAGTGAAGGTATGAATTAATAGTTATAAATTAATTTTGATAATTATTAAAAATAATAAATTTGTTTATTTATGAATATCAAGATTTTAGTTTTAAATAATAAGTATGTGGGTGTGTATGAGTGAATTGTGAGAGCATAATTCAGTTAAGGGGTGTAGAATGTAACATCCCAAATCCATGATATACTTGTACTATTATTATTATTTTATAAATATGAATAAATGTTGTTAATTAATAAGAATTAAATAATTAAGAACATACAAATAATAATTTTATTAATAAACTAGTGATAACATTACATCATTACAAACTAGAGATCATGACTAATTTAGAAAATTCATTAAAATCCCTAAAAACACCACTGGAACACCTCCCATCAACAAAATAATCCCGAATATGTAGCCCACTTCCCTTGGATCTTCCAAAATAAGAAAAGAAATATCAAGAGGAATAATGAAGATGCTGAGAACAAGAGGAATATATAACACCATTTTGAAGCAAGAAATGTACTTCGATAAATCTTGTGTTTTTCCCAATGTCCTTAAACATGGTATTTATACGACCCTTTGTGACTGTTGGAAAAAATGTAGTTGTTTGAGTTTTTAATAACCATTATGTGTTTTAAAAATTTAAAATATATTTTAAATAACGATTTCAAATAATAAAAATAATTACATTTAATAATAATTTTTTAATTATAAGTTAAACTTTTAAAGTTTTATATTATAACTTGAGAATTTAATTCTACTTAAATGGTTTCAAATAAGAATAAAAAATCATTTTTTTATTAAGTGTAAATAATCTAAATTGAGGTGGAAAATATATATATATATATTATTTCAATATTTTTCCATGTTTTGAAAACTTACAAAAAAATTACTAAGTATTTCTACAAAAAATTACCAAGTGCACACCATAGCTAAGGGAATCCTAAGGCCAAGCCCATGCGGTTCTCTGGAGTAACTATGAATCCTAGCTCAAGAAACAGTGGCTAGACCTATGTAGGATTTAAATTAAATCCCATTTCATGTAAATATTGGGCCAAAGCCTTGGCGGGAGCCCGTGTATAAATCCCTTAGTGTGTAGTGTGTGTTTGTGTCATCGAGGGATGAAAAATGTGTTGCGACTTTTAAAGGGGTGTGGAATTTTTCCCTGATTCGATGTGGGGTTCCATAGGATGAATATGAATCATATAATAAAGATCAAAATCACCCTAGATGTTTGTTCCCTTACCCAATTGAGCTCTCCTTTTCTCATTCTTTTAACTAACAGGATGACTTCTAGCCATTCAATCTACTCAGGCTCATCTAATCCCTCCCTCCAAACCCTTTATCGTCTTCCTCATTCCTTCCATACCTGAATTCCCGCACTAGTAGGTCAAGCTCCCTCAAACCCCTCCACTATTGCAATACATTTCGACCTCAACCCCATCTCAACATTGAATCCACAAAAAATAAAATGGACATTATTAGTTTAAACTGAATCCTTGAATCGGGGAATGATTATCCTCTCCAATGGCATCATTCAGAATCTATCTATATAAATATATATAATTCCAATCAACCCGAATTCTTTATGATTTTTCAATAACTATCATTATTGTTTCGTTTTTCATTTTTCAATTTCGAATTACCTTTAGCATCTTTGTTTTTTACACAATGAAATATACAATGTATAGATATTTTATATAATAAAATAAGGCAACCGAACACAAAATAAACAAACCCTCAAAATACATATTTTCCAATTCATATAGTATTCCGTCTATGATTGATTAAATAAGATATGTTATCTTTATATTTTTAAACCCTCATATGCACACCTTGAACACTCGAGCTCATCCTCCCAAACCCTCCTATTTCTTCTTCTCTGTGTTCAAAAGCCAACATTTTCACTTATAGGTAAGGGATTAATCATTTATTTTTAAATTTATATGTAAGGGTTTGATTTTATTTTAAATCTATCAATTCATGTTTAAATTAAAAAAATATATATATATATATGTATATGTATATATGTATATATATATATCTATCTTCTTTAATTTTTAGAATTTATAACTTAAAGTATTGATTTTATTTAAATACATCAGACTATGTTTTTAATCTATGGTTTTATAAGGGATTTATTTTATTATAAATTTCAAATTCTTGGTTTTTTCAAGGATTATATTTTGATTTAAAAAATATATATATGTTTATATTTATTTATGTATAATTATACTTCATATTTTATGATGAAGGCATGTAAGAATTTTATAATTTTATCAAATATATTTTAGAAAATATAATTTCTGTTTAGTTTTCAAACCTTAATTTTCTAAAGATAATTGAAATTCATACGAGGAATCAAGGTTTTAAAGAATTGTTTTATAAGATATATTTAAAAAATAACCAAGCTTTGTTTGGTTATTTTTAAACTTTAAATTATTCATTTTATGAATAAAATTTCCATGATAGGAGATTTCATTTTATGTGATCTATTAAGGTTATCATTTTATGAGTAACATTTAATTACAAATGATAAATGTTATCATTTTATGCGAACTATTCCTTTTACAACAAAATATAAATGATAAAATCTATTATTTTATGTGTGAATTTTTTTATATAACTACGAATGTCATTTATAGCACAATATATGGCCATCATCTAAGTTATCATCGATATTTCATGCATTTTTATTCAAGTATGCATTTATTTTATTATGAATTTGTATTTATGAGTTTTAATTAGGAATAGTTGTTTATAAGCATGGATTTATCCTAAATATGAATTTATAAATTCTCAAAATAATTATTATGACATGTTAAGAAGTATGTAAGATTATTTTCCTTTAAAGAAAAAAATTTATGTATGTACTATTTTGAAACATTTTTGGGTTATGATTGAGAAAGGCAGGACCATTAATTTTTTTTCTTAAAATTAGATTTAGAGTATCGAATGTTAAGTTATGGTATGGGGAGTGAACTTGTGACCTTAAAGGGACATTGTCTCATATTAGATATGACAAAGTGGCCTTAATATTTTCTTATGGCCTTCTATATATCATAATAATTCCTTCAAAATTATTATTTTTAAATGGAGAAATACAAGGAATTATTTTAAAATGTTATTAATTATTGTTTTCAAAATTATAAGAAATTTATTATATTTACATGTTTTTGAAAACCTATTTTTAAGTATTTATTTATTCAAAAATAAATGTTTCAAAATTATTTACTAATTATTTTTAATACCCCTTACTAATTGCTCACCCTATGTTTAAAATTTATTTATCACAAGTTTAATAGAGTTATTTGAGATGTGTATTTCTTTGAGGAGGCAACACACATGAGGATTTATTGTTTAATTTATTTTGTACAGTTTTGTTAAATTTTAATGAATGTATATAATTCTCTAAAACCTAGATCAGAAAAGGACCTAGAATGTATTAAATGTTGTGTGTTTGTTCATTTTATTTTATAAAAAAAATACACGGTATTTTTATGTGCTGAACCCGGAATCGCGGTTTCAAGGCCTCAGAGTTGGTATCAGAGAAATGATCTAGATAATCTTGGAAAACTAGAAAAAAACTAATAATTTAAGTGTGTTTTCTTAGTGAAATTATTTTATTAATATTTTCATTTGGAAGACATAAGAACCCAAACAAATCTTAATTCTCTTCCAGATGAGATACTTGAAAGTATAATTTTAAAATCATGTTTGGATGAGTTTGATCCATTTCCAAACCTTCATCTATATTTTAAATGACTTTACCAAATATAAAATACTCCTAATATACTCTGATTATTTCAAGGATCTAGTTTTGTTTATTTTTTCATGGTGTATGCACAACTCCCATTCTATGAACATCTAAGAAAATATTTTGAGGGTATTTTCAAATGATTTACTCTATCTGAATGGTTTCAGTCTTTACAAAATTTTTTAGAAGCTGCAAGATAGGGTGACCTCTATGTATCCTACCAATGTAAAGTTTTATATTTTAGTTTATATGGACGAATTAAATACTAGAAGTCGATTCATTTTTTTTGTTTTATAGAAATGTAGTCCACTCAGATGCCTCTAAGATTTACACGTATCAAACCTCTATCTCAAGATCCTATCATTGCATACATGACTTTTACCCTAGTTAATTGAGTTGTATTTGGGTAAAATAAATTGACAAACTTAAAACTGGTTTCAGGATCAATTTGAATGGAAGAAACCCATCTTTTCAGGAGAATCACCAACATTGGTGGTTCTAGTGAAGGTATGAATTAATAGTTATAATTTAATTTTAATAATTATTAATAATAATAAATTTGGTTATGCAGGAATATTAAGATTTAATTTTGAAAGAATAAGTATGTGGGTGTGTATGAGTGAATTGCGAGAGTGTAATTCAATTAAGGGGTGAATAATGTAACACCCCAAATCCACGATGTACTTGTACTATTATTATTATTTTATAAATACTAATAAATGTTGTTAATTCATAAGAATTAAAGAATTAAGAACAAACAAGGAATAATTTTATTAATAAACCACTAATAACATTACATCATTACAAACTAGAGATCAAGACTAATTCAAAAAATTCATTAAAATCCATAGAAACACCACTCGAACACCTCCCATTAAAAAAATAATCCAGAACATCTAGCCCACTTCCCTTAGATATTTCAAAATAAGAAAATAAATATCAATAGGAATAATGAATATTCTAAGAACCAGAGGAATATATAGCACCATTTTGAAGCAAGAAATGGACTTCGATAAATCTTTTGTTTTTTCAAATGTCCTTAAACATGGTATTTATAAGACCCTTTGTGACCGTTGAAAAAAATGTATTTGTTTGAGTTTTTAATAGCCGTTATGCGTTTTAAAAATTTAAAATATATTTTATATATTAATTTCAAATAATAAAAATGATGACGTTTAATAATAATGTTTTAATTATAAGTTAGAATTTTAAAGTTTTATATTATAACTTGAGATTTTAATTCAACTTTAATGGTTTCAAATAATAATAAAAAATCCTTTTTTATTAAGTGTAAATAATATAAATTGGGGTGGAAAGAAAATATATATTATTTCCATATTTTTCCATATTTTGAAAACATACAAAAAAATTACTAAGTGTTTCTACCAAAATTTACCATGTGCACACCACATCTAAGGGATTAATAAGGCTAAGACCATGGAGTTCTGTGGAGGAACTATGAATCCCAGCTCGATCAATAGTGTCCAGACCTATGTAGGATTGCAAGTAAAACAAATTTAATGTAAAGAGTGGGTTGAAGCCTAGGAGGGAGCCCGTGTATAAGTCCCTTAGTGTGTAGTGTTCCTTTGTGTCATCGAGGGATGGAAAATGTGTTGCGACTTTTAAAGGGGTGTGGAATTTGTCCCCGATTTGATGTGGGGTTCCATATGATGAATATGAACTGTACGATCAAGATAGAACTCATCCTAGCCGTTTATTCCCTTCCTCAATCGAGCTCTCCTTTTCTCATTCTTTAAAAAGTTGGGATGACTTCTAGCCATTCGATTTACTTGGGCTCATCTGATCCCTCCCTCCAAACCCCCGATCATCTTCCTCATTCCTTCCCTACCCACGTTCCCACACTAGCAGGTCAAGCTGCCTCAAAACCCTACACCATTGAAATACCTTTCGACCTCAACCCTATCTCAACATTAAATCCACAAAAAAATTAAATGGACATTATTAGTTTAAACTTAATCCTTGACTCGGTGAATGATTATCCTCTCCCATGGATTCCTTCAGAATCCATCTATATAAATATATATAATGCCAATAAACCCAAATTATTTATGATTTTGCACTGACTATCATTATTGTTTAGTTTTTTATTTTTAAATTTTTAATTCCCTTGATCATCTTTATTTATTGCAACATGAAAAATAAAATGTATATATATTTTATATAACAAAACAAGGAAACCAAACACCAAATAAACAAACCCTCAAAATACCTATTTTCCAATTCATACTGTATTCCGTCTATGATTTATTAAATAATATATGTTATCTTTCTATTTTTAAACCCTCATATGTAGACCTTGAACACCTGATATCATCCTAGTAAACCCTCCTATTTCTTCTTCTCGGTGTTCAAAAGCCAACACTTTCACTTATAGGTAAGGGATTATTCATTTATTTTTAAATTTATATGTAAGGGTTTGATTTTATTTTAAATCTATCAATTTATGTTTAAATTACAAAGATATATATATGTGTGTATATATATATATATGTATATCTATCTATCTATATATCTTATTTAATTTTTAGAATTTATAACTTAAAGGATTGATTTTATTTAAATCCATTAGACTATGTTTTTAATATATGGTTTTATAAGGGATTTCTTTTATTATAAATTTCAAATTCTTGGTTTTTGCAAGGATTATATTTTGATTTACAAAATTTATATATATATATATATATATTTATGTATAATTATAATTTCAAATTTTATGATGAAGGCATGTAATAATTTTATAATTTTATCAAATCTATTTTAGAAAATATAATTTCTGTTTTGTTTTCAAACCTTAATTTTCTAAATATAATTGAAATCCATGCGAGGAATCAAGGTTTTAAAAATTGTTTCATAAGCTATATTTAAACAATAACCAAGCTTTGTTTTGTTATTTTAAAAATTTAAATTATTTATTTTATGAATAAAATTTCCTTGAGAGGAGATTCCATTTTATGTGATCTATTAAGGTTATCATTTTATGTGTAACATTTAATTACAAATGATAAATGTTATCATTTTATGCGAACTATTCCTTTTCCAGCAAAATATAAATGATAAAATCTATTATTTTATGTGTGATTTTGTTTATATAACCATGAATGTCATTTATATCACAACATATGGCCATAATCTAAGTTATCAATGATATTTCTTGCATTTTTATTCAAGTATGCATTTATTTTATTATAAATTTATATTTATGACTTTTAATTAAGAATTATTGTTTATAAGCATGGATTTCTCCTAAATATGACTTTAGAAATTCTCAAAATAATGATTATGCAAGGTTAATAAGTATGTAATATTATTTTATTTTAAAGAAAATAATTTATATATGTATTATTTTGAAACATTTTTGGGTTATGATTGAGAAAGGCAGGACCATTATAATGTTTTCTTAAAATTAGCAATAGAGTATCAAATGTTAAGTTATGGTATGGGGAGTGAACTCATGGCCTTAAAGGGACATTGTCCCATATTAGATATGACAAAGTGTCCTAGAGATTTTCTTATTGCCTGCTGCATATCTTAATAAATCCTTTAAAATTATTATTTTCAAATGGAAAAATCCCATGAATTATTTTAAAATGTTATTAATTTTGGTTTTAAAAATTATATGAAATTTATCGTATTTCTATGTTTTTTAAAACCTATTTCAAATTATTTATTTATTCAAAAACAAATGTTTTTAAAGTATTTACCAATGATTTTTAAGACCCATTATTGGGAAAAATAATTTCTCACCCTATGTTTAAAATTTATTTATCATAGGTTTAGTAGAGTTCTTTAAGATATGTATTTCTTTGAGGAGGCAGCGCATGCGAAGACTTATTGTTTAATTTATTTTGTACAATTTTGTTAAATTGTAATAAATGTATCTAATTCTTCAAAACCTAGGCTGGAAAAGGTCTTGGAATGTATTAAATGTTTTTTATTTGTCCAGTTTCATTTATAAAAAAATACACAATATTTTTATATGTTGAACCCAAAATCGTGGGTTTGGGGCCTCGCAGTTGGTAGCAGAGAAATGATCTAGATAATTTTGGAAAATTAGAACAAAGATAATAATTTAAGTATGCTTTATTAGTAAAATTATTTTCTTAATATTTTCAAATATAAGATAGAAGAACACAAACAACTCTTTTGTCTCTTCCAGATGAGCGACTTGAAAAGATAATTTTAAAATCATGTTCGGTTGATTTTGATCCCTTCACAAACGTTCATCTATCTTGTAAAATCCTTTACCAAATATCCAATATTCCTAATATACTTAGATTATTTAGAGGATCAACTTTTTTTCTCCTAGTGCATGTAAAAATTCCATTCCATACATGTCGAGGAAAATATTTTGAGGGTCTTTTAAAATGCTTTACTCTATCTGAATAGTTTTATTCTTTATGGAATTGTATAGAATCTACAAGAGAGGGTGACCTCCACACATCATACCTATGTCAAGTTTTATATTTCGGTTTAGATGGTTGAATTAAAGACTTTGAAATACTAGAAGTCGAGTCGTTTCATTTGTTTTATAGAAATCAAGTCCACTTGGATGTCTCTAAGCTTTACAGCTCTCACATTGCTTTCTCAAGATCATATCTTTGTGTGCATAAGTTTGACCCAAGTCACTCAAGTTGTGTTTGGGAAAAATAAATTGAAGAACTTAAAAAATTCTTTGAGGATAAATTTGACTGGAATAAACCCACCTTTTTCAGGAGAATCTCCAACACTGGTGGTTCTTGTGAAGATATGAATTAATTTTTATAATTAAATTTTGGTAATTATTATTAATAATAAAGTTATTTATGCAGGAATATCAAGATTGAAGTTTGAAATAATAAGGATGTGGCTGTGTACGAGCAAATTACGAGGGCGCAATTTCATTAAGGGGGGAAGAATGTAATGCCCCAAATCCATGATGTACTTGTATTATTATAATTATTTTATAAATGCTAATAAATTTTGTTAATTCAGAATAATTCAAGAATTAAGAACAAACATGGAATAATTTTATTAATAAACCACTAATAAAATTACATCTTTACAAACTTGAGATCATGACTAATTCAGAAAAATCATTAAAAGCCATAGAAACACCATCAGAACACCTCCCATCAACACAATTTGCCCGAACGTATAGGCCTCTTCCCTTGGATCTACCAAAATAAGAAAATAAATGGCAAGAATAATAATAAATATGTTAAGAACAAGAGGAATATATATCACCATTTTGAAGCAAGAAATGGACTTCGGTGAATCTTTTGTTTTTTTGAGTATCCTTAAACATATTATTTATAAGACCCTTTGTGACCGTTGGAAAAAAAGTATCCATTGGAGTTTTTAATAGTCATTTGGTGTTTTAAAATTTTAAAATATATTTATAATAAAAATAGAAAATAATAAAAATTATGACATTTAATAATAATGTTTTAATTATAAGTTAAACTTTTAAAGTTTTTTATTTTAACTTGAGAATTTAATTCCACATAAATGGTTTCAAATAAGAATATGAAATCATTTTTTATTAAGTGTAAATAATCTAAATTGAGGTGTCAAAAAATATATATTATTTGAATATTTTCCCATGTTTTTAAAACTTATAAAAAATTTTACTAAGTCTTTCTACAAAAATTTACCAAGTGCACACCATAGACAAGGGCAGGCTAAAGCCAAGCCCACACGGTTCTATAGAGGCACTATAAAGCCCAACTCGAGCAACATCAACTAGACCTGTGTAGGGTTTTGAGTAAGATCTAGCCCGTGTATAACATAGGTCAAAGCCTGTGTGGGAGCCCATGTATAAGTACCTTAGTTTGCGGTGTGTGTTTGTGTCATTGGAGGATGGAAAATGGATTACAACTTTTAAAGGGGTGTGTAATTCATCCCTGATTCAATGTAGGATACCAAAGGATGAATATGAAACATGCAATCAAGATAGAACTCATCATGGTCATCTATTCCCTTCCCTGATCAATAAATCCTTTTATAATTCTTTAAAATTCATGGATGACTTCTAGTCGTTTGATCTACTCGGGCGCATCTGAGTCTTCCCTCCAAACCCCCGATAGTATTCCTTATTCCTTCCCTACCCGCATTCCATCACTAGTAGGTTAAGCTACCTCATCCCTCTCCACCATTATAATACCTTTTAACCTCGACCCCATCTTGACCTCGAATCCAAAAAAACAACTTGGATAGTATTAGTTTAAACTGAATCCTTGACTCGATGTATGATTATCCTCTCCCACAACTTCCTTCAGAATCCATATACATTGATATATATATATATATAACGACGATTAACCCATATTCTTTATGATTTTTCACTATAATTATTGTTTAGTTTTACCATGGTAAATTTCAAATTCCCTTTAGAATATTTGTTTATTGCAACATGAAATATAAAATGTATATATATTTTATATAACAAAACAAGACAACCGAACACAAAATAAAAAAACACTCAAAATACCTTCTTTCAAATTCATACAATATTCCATATGTGATTGATTAAATAAGATATGTTATCTTTCTATTTTAAACCCTCATATGCACACCTTGAACACCCGAGCTCATACTCCCAAACCCTCATATTTCTTCTTCCTGGTTTTCAGAATCCAATAATTTCACTTACAGGTAAGGAATTAATCATTTATTTTTAAATTTATATGAAAGGGTTTGATTTTATTTTAAATCTATCAATTTATGTTTAAATTACAAAGATATATACATATATACATATATACATACATATATATATATATATATATATATTTATCTATTTATCTATATTCTTTCATTTTCAGAATTTATAACATAAAGGATCGATTTTATTTAAATATATCAGACTATATTTTTAATATATGGTTTTATAAGGGATTTATTTTATTATAAATATTTCAAATTCTTTGTTTTTTTAAGGATTATATTTTTATTTAAAAAATTTATATATGTGTATATATTTATTTATGTAGAATTATACTTTCAAATTTTATGATGAAGAAATACACAACATTTTGATGTGATGAACCCAGAAGTGTAGGTTTAGGGCCCCACAATAAGCCTCTTTTCACTCTTAGTTATCCTAATACCTTCAAATTCAATGGGACTTCCCTAAAAAAATCAATTTTTCTACATAAGTATTATCTCCTTATTATGTTTCTATTCTTAATCTTACTCTTCCAAATATATTATCACCATAATAATGTGATGAATTAAGTATAATTATCATAATTATATTTTGTTATATTAATGTTAAAACCATTATTTATTCATTTCCATACACTTATAAAAAACAAATAAATGTCAATCATGCGGGTGCACAGACTATCGCCTCTATGAAGAATAATTTTTTCATTTTTCTTCCAATTTTTCATTATTTTTCTAAAAAAATTAAAATATGGTTAGAAATAATAAAAAATCAAAATGATATTATTATTCTTCTATTATATTGATATTATGTCAAAAGAAACACCTCATTAACCATACTCATAAATCTATTTAAAGCCTGTTAAGTTTAGGTCAGTTTATCCACCTACATAAATGATGCTTTAAAAAATGATTATGGATTACTATGGGAACATGAAAAATAATAATATTATAATATAATAAACAAATAATGATTTTTATATAGTTATTTAAATATTATATTATGTATCTAACTTATTATTAAATTATATTTTTTGTTCTCTAAAATCTTTGAAATAAGCCAACATTGTTTCCATTTTCATACAGCATAGCTAAAAGGCTTATGGAATGGTATGGGAGATATAAAAATAAATATAAGTAATATATTATAGTATCTTTAAAGATATATTAATTATGAACTTGATATCAAATAATGGCTAATAATATCATCTTTATAAATCATGTGAAAGCAGTTTTAAAGTTATTAACACCCGATGTTGAAAAGAAATTACAATAATATAATACATGAAGAGAATTGTTATTAATGAAGAGTATAGATGGAAATGTATATGAATAAGGTTATTTAATAGGTAATTAACATTTTTTTCTTTCTTATAAAATATGTTAAATAACTTTCATGTAAATCAAGTGTAATGGTAAGGGTTTCTTTGTCTTAAATTTTAATCGCTTGAGACTTGTTTAAGCTATACATCATGTTTTCTTTTCAAGGGTGTAAATAAATCCCTATTTTTATTTTGTATCATGATCCTATTATAATTCATGATATCTAATTTTCTATTTAAATTTTTACGTCTCATGGTATCTTTGATTCAAATTTTACAAATATTATAAGGATTTTTTGTGATACAATTGTTTTCATTGGGTCATAGCCTTTCGTACAAAAATATAATTTTAAAGATTTATGTGATCTTATAATTTCTATAATTTTATTTTTTATTTAATTTTATTTTATATATAAATTACTTATCTTTACCAAAATTCAATTCTTTGAGATAAAAAATTCTGAAATAAAAGTGTATTGTTGGTAAGAATAACTCTCATTCTTACCAACAGATCATTTCTTAAATGCCCATATATTCCATCTCGCCAATTTTCTCATATATTTTTGGAAATATAATATGGATTATTTTAATTTATTTTCATAATTCTTTACCTCTTTTCAAAAGGAAAATTTAATACTCTTTTAATGATTTGGTTTTGCAATAAGGGTTCATTTTCAAAATGTTTAAAAGGTTCTTCCATCCTTACAGAATTAAAAATTTTAACATCAACTCCACATTTTCATTTGATAACCCTTATATATTTTTCAAGGATTAATTACTAAATAATATTTTTAAAAGTAATAGTTTCAAATTGTTTTCACTTCCACTTTTTGAAAACATTATGTCTTTTTAAGGTATCCATTATTAAATTTTCCTTCAAAAGTAATTGTTTTCAAAGTATTTTCATTTATAATTTATAATTTTTTTGTCTTTTTGAAGATATTTTATTAGTAACTCTTTATAATAAAGTTTTTAAAAGTCTTTTATTTCCATTTATCCATGAAATATGACACTCATAAGGGAATTGGTAACTCAAAATCCTTTCTTTGAGTTATATAATTTCTTATTTGAACTTAGTTTTTTAAGAGTTTCCCTTTTAAATGATGTTTTATTTTTTAATTATGGGGAAAAGAGTTTTTTAACCAACTTTATTTCCATGAATGGGTTTCTTTTCATTTTTCTTAAAAAAAGGAGACTTTTTGAAAAGTGGCTCATAATTATGACTTTTAAATAATGAACATAAAATATTTTCAAAAATATATTTTCATGATGTGGTTTCCATTCTCTTAAAAAACTATCTACCTCTAATAGAGTTATATTTTATGTTTCACTCTATGTTATTCTCTTATTATGTGATTATTTTAGGTGATCAAGTTTTCAGTATCAACCAATTTAATTTATGATTTTATTTGGATGTTTTATGAACCCCATTTTATTTACATGTTTTATTTATATGATAATTTGGAAATGTCATGAAACCTATTTTATTTCTAAGGGTTATTTTATATTGTGATGATTGTATTCAAGTGGAACACAAATGTATGGATTATATAAAGGGTGAGACCTATATATACCTCAAATTAATTTGGTAATGTATTATATCTCACGAGATAAAAATTTTATGTAAAAGGGTTAGTAAATAGATAGGTTCACAAAGGGTGATTGTGGTTGCATTTATCTCTACTCACAATATTACAAGTGAATAGGTTGGCAGTTAACTAGGTTCACAAAGATAAGAAATCATATATTTATGATTGTGCCACTTTCTTTCCTATGTTCCATGGATCATGATATATTCTTCATGTTTTATTTTCTCATTCCATGGTAAAAGTGTTATCATTTGATATGTTATGATTATGGTTAACACTTAAGGATTTATATTCTTATAAATCAAATATTTTTCCTTATTCATGATTTTCCTTATAAATATGATCTTACCATTATATACTTTATTATGTTATCCCTTACTTATCATCTAATCTCACCCATTTCTTATGTTTCTATCCATAGGTTATGAAGATTATTGTGTCATGTGAGATTTATAGAAATGGTATATAGGAGCATGATTATGGATAATTTTTTAAAATTGTAGTAAAATAATATGTTTATGTAGCTAAACGCTAACACACTAAATATTTAGGTCTTTGGGTTGTGTGACTACTTGTGATATGTATTATTTAAATAACGAGATTAATGTATTATGTATGTCATGTTTAGCTTGGGTTGATTCATCACAACTACTTCCTTATTTAGTTTTCAAGAGTTGGACTTAATTTTTTAAGGCATGTACCTTCTTTTTTTGGCTGCACCAACAATTTTCAGATTTACCACATAATGTTGTTACTTTATCTTCAAACCCATCAAGTATTGTGAGACCCGAATCTATAGATTTATAAGAATAATCTACTAAATATTTATATTAAATATATATATATATATATAAGGAATTTGTTTTTTACCTTCTTGGGAATATTTTAAAGACTTGGAAGCCTTCTTCTTGATCTTCTTCCTCTGGATTTTAAACAAGTGACATTCCTCTTAGATAGAGTAAAAAATTGGGCCTTTAGAATATTTACATATAGAATTAATAGAAGTAACCTTTTTCCCTCTTTCAAGATAGATTATCCACTATAAAATTCTTCTAGCTTCATCCAAATTTCTTTTAAATTATTGTAGTGAGCAACTTATTCTTACACCTTCATGTAAAGAGTTTCTTTAGAAAATTATTAACACATCATCAATATTTAATTTTCCATGATTTTTATCATACACAATACCAACTCAACTTAGAAAAAAACAACTCAAAAAAATATCACAAGAGATGCCAATATGATCTTCCAAATAAGACATGAATTACTTTTTCCAACTAAAAAAGATACTTCCATAAAATACAATATAAATTACTATTAAATCCATATCCAACAAAATATTCACAAAATAAGTATCTCAGGTTAAATAATTAAAAAACTTTTTGGATTTGATACCACTTTTTATAACCCATTACACTTTAAGAGGGGGTAAATTAGGGTGTTTCCAAATATAGAATTTTTATTTTACTTTTTTATCTTTTCCTACATTGATCTTGTGCTATCAGAAACACTTATTCAACCTATATTTTATTTGAATAAATTAAAATAAACATCATTCATATGAAAGTAAAATAAATGATACAATGACATAAAAATTTACTTAGTTCACCAAAATGGGCTAATCTAAGGAGCACACAATGATAATGTTTAGGTGTAATGGGAAGATAATACTACTCATTTTTTCTATTATAAGGATTCAGAAAGGATCATTGTTGATCCAGGGTCACTCCCTTTTCTTCACTTCACCCAATGCTTCTATGAAGGAAAAAGCTCATTTATAAACTTGAGGGTCTCTTCACGATCATCATGGTAAGCATGAACTATTTTCACCTTCGACTATAGATAAATTCACTTTGATCTATAATATGTTACTCTTCTCCTTCTTCAAAAAAATAGATAAAATCAACTCCCTATGAATGCTGGTTTAATCTGACCCTTCCCTCTATGACTTGTAGTAGCTCTTTCTTCCCAATTAATGATAATTCCAAAAATAGAATTATCCTTTTGAAGAAATACTTCTTTTATCTCTAGGTATAGAAATGGTAATACCCTACCATCTTCTATAAATCCTTCTTACTTCAAAATATTCTAGATGTGATCATTGGAACACCACCAATTATCTCCTCTTTTCTTCTTATATAGAAACTGTATATTTCAATATGAACATTCTCTCTATCTATTTTCTATTCTTTTTTAAGAATCTTATATTACAATACAATACACCATGTTTTTTTTCTAAATTGTTCTCTTTATTTAGCACATGTCTCTCTCCCCATCTAGATCTGCTTTACACAATATTTATAAATGCTTATATCCATAAAAATTCATCAACGGCGTGGATCACACCATGTTTTCATAATTTTCAATATTTTTCTAAGTGTCCCATATGATGAAACTTTTTAAATTCAAATTAATATTTCAAATATATCTCCATGATATTCACCTTTAAATTCAAGGATAGTTTTCTCTTCTTTCTTCATATTCTGGTTCTATAGATGCAAAGTGTTTTTTAATGCAACATAGTATCTATCAAACAACTGATCCATAGTGTAACATCCCAAGTAAATGAAGAATAATAGATTTTAATACTTATTAATATTTTTGAATTAAATATTAATTTCAGTTTAAAAGGGTTTCTATGTTCGATAGCGTACCTGATACGCAACAACAAGTTTCTTTGAAATCTTACGTTGCACACTAATAATATAATATTATTATTTTAAATTGTAGTTAAATCCTAGCTGTTTTATTGGCAGGAATGAAAAAAACTAACTAAAATATAATTATACATGTTTGTTAAATGTATTTACATTTATCCAATAAAATTTAGAGGCTTAAAATGTGAATGAATCTAATTTTAAGCATAATTTACACTAAAAGGTCGATTTACCGCCTTTTAATGGAAAACCCTCTTTTAAATATAATTTTGGTCACTTTAATACATTCTATTTGACCAAAAAAATTCTTCTTTAGAATGGGGACATCAAAATTTACTTTGTGTAAATTTTTGGAATTTTTCTGATAAAGTTCATTTTTTAATGAATAGTGAAAAATATTGTATTTTAATTCAAAACTGTGTTTTAATATAATTTATTTATATGGTTATATTATCTTTTTAATTGGTTTTAAAGTGTAATTAGAATATATTTTTATCATTTAATCTAATTTTTGTCATTGTAATTAATTTCACTTTGAAATTGGATATAAACAAGTGTCAATCTTTTGATAGTTATTGTTTCTTAAAAACACGCTATTTGTTTTAACAATGAGAATTAATTTTAAATCAATTAATGCCACTTTTATGTTTTTAATTTGGAAAAATAGACATCATTTTTTAATTCATAATATCAAATAAATCTTAGGCTGAATTTTTGGAATTTTTCTAAAAAACATCAATTTTTGATGAATAGTGAAACCACTTAGTAGTAGTTAAAAAACTGACTTTTTCATTTAAATGAAATTTTACCACTTATGTGAATTTAATTTTAAAAATATGACATATATGGTTGTTATTAGTAAGTAAAATTTGGTTCAATAAGATGAAAATAATTTTTGGTGAATAGTAACTTTTGACTTTTATTTACCACGGTTAAAGGTAAATATGGTAATTCAAGGTAAAAAGAATATTATAATAATTCAAAATTACCTTAACATTTGTCCAAAACTTATTGGTTGAGTCATTTATGACAATGGGATATTTGGGTCGATTTTGGGACCCCATTGAGCCACTTGGGAGTGATAATGACACTTTAGATTAATTAACTTAAAGTAAAGACAAAAATGACATAAACAAAAATCTTTTAGTAAATAATTTTTTACATGGGGTTATATAAGTCATATTTTCGACTATAAATATTATTTAGAAATATAAAAATATTTCCTACATCAAAGTATTTTTTTTATAATTTTTATACATCGAATAAATTAAATTATTTATGACACAATAATGATGCAGTATTTACCTCATTAATAAATGATTTAAATAAATAAGATTATAATGATTAAAATATTATCCAAAACCTATCCAATTCCTATTGGATGATATTATTTCGACTATGAGTAATATTATATTATACTTTAATGATTTTTAGACCTTTAGAAATGGAATATCATTATATAATAAAATAATATTTTCACACTTTCCTAAAGAGGCCCTCCTCCCCCTTATAAAAGGAGACCATTTCTAACCAATTACTCACACCTCTCAAGCATTTTGTCTCATCCAAAATCTTCCTAATTAAGCTTCCTACATCCCTCTATTCCACCTATAAGCCTTACCTTAGGCAGAAGACACTTCAACAAACCATTTTGGTTCAAACCAAAGGGAGTTACCCAAATTAAAGGTAACAGTTTCTCTTAACTTCTTTTATTTTATTTTACTTCTCCAACCCCTAAAATCTTTTTACTCCTTTATTTTATAAAAAAAAACAGTATCCTCAATATACTAGGATGTTTTTATGATAAATATTCTAACTACACTTACACACACCTCCATCTTATGGGTGAAGAACATACTATTTCTGTGGATGGCAAACTAACGCCTCACGAAATGATGATTGTTCGATTATCTCCTACCGCCTATCATGGTGGAAATTATGATGGAACTATATTTATATATGATATATATTATGTTTATTTTTTATTTATGCTTTTGTATTTTTCCTTTATAGCATACCTTTATGGTTTCCATTATCTGTAAACACGATAATTTCATTTGAGGAAGTGCGGACTACCGCCCCTCAAAGTGATATGACTTGTTAATGCCATATGTGGGACGTATAAAGGATGGAGCTAATAATATTATATATGATATTATACTGGAATTATAATATACCTATTTATCATTATGTTTTAATTCCATTAAAATAAGAAATATAAATGAAAGTAGCATTCATGCGTACGTACGGCTTACCGTCTCCATGAACGGTGCATTTCATTTCTTACCTCCAAATGTTATGTACTATTATAAATACATGTATATACTGGATATATATTATATATATAATATCTAAATCATTAATATAATTCTGTATATAATTAACTTTTTACCATGTGAACAACTTGTAATTATAAGAAGTCAATTTTTGACTTAAGTATCAAATATCGACAAAACTAACGTTATTAACTTGAATGATTACATAATGTTTATAACATGGTAATAAGTGATATAAAAGGAATAATAAAATTGAAAAAGGTTCTTAAGAAAGTATAAATTAACTTTAGTTTATTATTTAGGATATTAAAGAATGAACGGGTCAAGTCGGACACAAGGTAAGGGACTCCGTCTCAATCTCCTTTCATTGAGGCATATTTTGTTTTATACACAACTTTCTTTTATACGGTGTATAAAACAATTTTACTTTTACTTTTATTCAAAATGAATCTTTTCTTTATGAATCATTTTACTAAATGATAAAAAGGAATGTTTCTTTTAACGTAAGCGGTGACAACGACCTTTCCACCGCCACAAGTATTATTTGATCTTTGGCTTCCTTAACAAGCCGTAATGTTTTTAAAAGGAAAATAAATACCATATACTCTTTTACGTATTTTGGTATTGAAAATGGTTTTGATAATGGATTTTTCATTTTAATATATTTAAGTGATATATTGTGATTTAAATGTGGAAATGTTTTCTTCCCTTTATATATGTTGTATGTGTTATGATTTTATAATGATACATAGACATTTGACAGGTGGTTACGTGATAAACCAAATGACGGGTGGTGCCGTGATAAATCAGGACGGGTGGTTATGTTATAACCTCCAATTAATTGGGTATGGAAGTCGACCATATGGATATTCCATTTAGTGATATGTGTGGAAGTCGACCATATGGTTATTCCATTTAAGTATGTTTATGTCCCAAGTTACCTTTATATGTTATGTGTTCTTTATATGGGTTTTATGGTAATCTTTTGGTTACAAAAGGGTAAGTAGTGATCTTTTATTTAGTGAAGATTATTTACTACTTCATAAAGGTGAAAAGTATTACTTATGTTAAAGTATTCATGGTTTACTTGTTGTTTTGAAAAACTAACAGTTTTCCTTCTTTGTGTATCCCTTACTGAGCTTTTTATGCTCATCCCAAGTTTTTGAAATGTTTTTAATGGGACATAATGTGGAATAGGGTAAAGTATAGGATCAAGGAAAAGTCATGTTGTCTTAAACATGGAACTAGACATGACTCATTTTTTCAAGAGTTTATATTTTATGAAAAAAATGGAAACTGAGTACAAGTGTCTGCTTTGTAATATTTTGAGATGTAATAGTTATGTCCTAATTCTCTAAAACTCTAAACCTGAAAAGATCCTCAATGTGAATTATTCATCTAATTAAATATTATGTAATGTTTAAGGCCGGGTCCTTATACATATATTTGTTTTCTTTTTGAATCCATGTATATCTTATCATAATATCAAATATCCTTTTAATTATCTAAATATCTCAGCAAGATACTTTTATTTTTTCAATCCAGTTATAGTGTGTAATTCAATAGTTGCTAATATTCATAAGGGTGGTGGACCCTATGAATTTAAACTGGTGAACCTTAAAAAGTATCCTAATGTGATTTATGAAGTTGAACTAGATATAGTGGAAAAATCTACAATGAACTCCAACTCTACAATGAAATCTACATAGATCACTTCAAATGTATGATAATCAAACCCTTTGAAATCATATAAAGCTCAGATTTATGAAGTTATCTTCTGAAATTCTGTGGTACAACTTTTTTAATGGCTTAGAAACCAGCATTATCTTATTCTAATAAAATCCACAACTTTCAAAGTGCCAATAATACCACTCATGTGTTAAGCATGGATACATATGAATCCAACTACTAAGTATCACATCGTGGTGTCAATTCATTTCTCATTTTTTTAATCACCCATGATTTACTCTACATCATGGAGATGTGATCATGGGTGATTCTAGATAATCAGAGGTGTTCATAGCTCCATATAATGTATGAAAATATAGTTGGGGGGGGGGGGGTAAAGATGATTAGGACGTCATTGTTTTAAATTATTAACTTGTTCTTATTTAAAATTAAACAGTGCTTAAGATTTTTCATTTTCCCACATCGAAGTTCATCTGGATAAGATAATAAATTTATTATCTTGGACATTGGAGGACAAATACAGAAATCCCTATGGTACTTCTCCACACCATGACCATGAAATGTTCATGATGGTATCACCCTTCGATGGCCCTACACCCTCTATGTCAAGTGTTTCCCTATTCTATAGCTCTGCTTCACTGGTACATACACTCCACCCTATACCAAGTGGTTGTTAAGATTAGTTGTTTCCCTTCAAGGGTGGCTAGCTACTTCCTATTTCTGGCCTTGGCTGGCATAATTTTTTCCCCTTAATTTTTATCCACCAGTATTCAAATACCTAGCCAAAAAATACCTTATACTATATATACCCTTTTTTTATTTATGTCACAAACTAGATCACAAATTATTATCTCTTATGACTAACTAGAAATTAATCTTCATGCTTAAAAAACTCATTAAAAACAATTCTCAACAACTGGATGTAATAACTCCTTGAATCTCCTTATTCAACATATCAATAATACTCAATATCTTCATGCACCTCCATGTAACCCCAACCCTTAACATATGATTCATTAAGCTCCTTCAATATATATAACCTCAACACATATAATAATTCCTTAATATATATTTTCAACAAATATAATAAGACCACATAGTTTCAATAGGTATCAACATTGAGAAACTTCCTATCAACTTCAGTCATGGATAGTTCTAAAACATCTCTTACATGTGTCCCACGTATGGAGGATGAGAAATAATCTATCCTAAGAGATTTTAAATTTGATATCATCACATTATTCTAGATTTGGTAATTACAACCATCAAATAGAGGTACTCCTTTTTCATTCAGTATGTTTTCCATAATGAGAATCTTAAGATGACAGACTCAACACCTATAGTTTGTGGCTCTAATACCACCTTTTGCAACCTAAGATGCCTTGAAAGGGGTAAATTATGGTGTAAACTTTTTATAATGTCTCTTTGGATATTATTCCCACATTATTAGGCACTCATTAAAAATAACACAGTTAATCACACATCCATCACAATTATAAATGTATAAATTAAAATAAGGCACACCAATTTTAATTGGCTCTCTACAAAGGTCTATTTCCAGGGATCATACATTAATGATGTGTTAATGTGCCAAAATACACTAGACTTCACTAATTTAGTGGATACAATTTTTTTCATGGTTTCTCCATATCAGGCTCACTTTCTTTAAAATTAAGTTCTGAGAATAGCATACTACCTCCTTTAGAACACTTCCACTAACTCCTCCTTTGTTCACTACTTCAGATAGATTTCTTCTCAGTTTATCAATGTTTAGGTCATTTCAATTTTATCAATCATGTATACTTTTTTAATCATAATAGTTATAATATTATTCTCCCATATTATCCAAGATCACAAGTAAAACCAATAGTGATAAGTGTAAAATTTATGTGTCCATAAATGACCTTTCATGATAAATCTATACTTCACAAAATTCCTTCAATGTTTTACCTTTGAAAAACCCCTTTGTGGTTCATGATTCATGAAAATAACTTGTTATATACCTTCATGAAAATGATTTAGATTTATACCCTTCATGAAAATACCTCATGGTTCATACTTCACAAAACTCCTTTTGTGGATATGCCTAACATGGAATTACTTTGTACTTATTTTGTCTCAAATGAACTAATTATATTTATCTGATATTCCTTCAAAAAAATTCTTCATTATTTTTAATAAGGAAATTAGTAGGGTTTTTATAGTAAAAGTTCTATAAAAAATCATTAATTATGATTAAGTCCTTCACATAAGTTTTTCTTTGCGTAAAATAAAAATCACCATCAACTAATTTCAAACGAAGCTAACTTTTTGGCCTTCACATATGTTTCACCTTTTGTAGTTTGTAAACTAATTCCACCTTTTCTTTATAAAAATCCAAAATTCCATGAGAATCCTCACATAAATTCTTTTTTAACCAAGCCATCATGAAACTTCTATGTGAAAAACTTTCCTTTACCCTATATTTTTCATCAAACTTCCATTAACTCAAAATTTTCATTAAACTTCTCCCTTTTCTTTGAATTATCAAATTATTGTTGAATATTTACTCCCATAAAATATTCTTATTCATATTAAAACTTTACATAAGATAAAAAATCTATAATTAACTTGGAAATTCATATCACAACAATGATTTATATAAACCATCATCTTTTGTCTTCAAACTTCTCATTTATCTAAGAAAGGTAATCAAAAAGTATATTGACCACAAACAAGAAATACCCACTATATTTAGAAGTCATGAAACTTTATCCTATAATTTCTATAATAATCTAGAGTATGATCTATATTTAATGAATATATAACACATATAACCTTGGTTCCAACAAATACATTGGTTATTTCCTTTTATTTATCAATAACTTCTTCTGTATCAATAGTCATGTCATGCATTTTATATGAGCGTGTCATGTATCTTTTAACCTCCTGCATAGATTCTTATTCATATTTGAGTTACCATTCTTTGGAAACTTCTCATACTCTTCTTCCATGAGGTCTTTCACTAAACCAATCCTCTTATTTCTTTCTTAGATTTATTCTCTTTTGTTCCTTTAGCTTTATTCCTCCAATGTTGATACTCATTTTACATTTGAAAAGATCCACGATGTAAACTTTTTCCCATAGTAAAATTATATCTTACTTAGTGTAGCATCCCTCACAATATTATTCTTAGGAGTGTATTGATTTTAGTTACTCCTATTTTTTTTACAACCTAAGGTTGACTCATCTATTTTTCTTTGATTCTTTCTCAGATTTGTAGGATTAAAGAGTATGTAATGGCTACAAGAGGGGGGGGGGGGTTAATTATAGTTTTAAAAAATAAACTAACTAAAATCCCAAAACTCTTATTTAAATCAGACACAAATACCATATGATGATTAGAGTTTCTATATCGGGCACACAATATGTCTAAAAAATTAGAGTTTATAAAATTTTAGTAAAATATATTTCTATATAAATTCATAGTGTAAAATAAAAATTTGTTAAAAAACAAGTAAAAAAATGCATCTTAATACAAAAGTAAGAATGATTTACTAAAAATATTTATACTCCTTAACCTTAATAGTTAATAAAGTCACAAATTCGAAATTTGGGTATCCCTGGTTTTCAACCTAACCATAAGGTATTTCTTTCTATAGTAAGAAAAACCTTGATCATAAATATCAAAATCAAATCTATATTCCCATACCTAGAAACCCATGATCATATTGATTAAAATAAACAGTCTTAATATCCTCATAATCCCTTTATCTAAACCCAAATCATAAAAAATTAATACAAATTAAAAAATTTCAAAGGAATTTAAAATCATCACTCAGATTACTTATAAAAAAATTATCTAAAAATTTACAAAGTATAAGTATCAAGAAGTTTCAATAGAGAAAACTTTAGATTATTTGAGTCATAAAAACATCAACTCCCATATCCTTTAATTCACCTCTATTTATAGGAACACCTCCAACGATCATATTCCATGATTCTCAGAGTTGGTTAAAATGGTCTCAGCTGACCTCAAGTTTGACAACTCAACATGTTCTATACATCTCCATCCAATGTAGTTTTGATAGCACCATTTCAATGTTGTAAACAAAACTTCTGTCTGGTAGAAAAAATTCTAACCATACAATTATAAACTTTATTATTCTGATGGAATAAATTATGTTTTGTCTAATGGACCAAAACTTTATTAGTCTAATAGATAAGACTTCATCAATCCAATGGAGTAAACTTCATCAATTCGATGGACTAAACCCAGTCAATAAAATGGAATAAACTAGGTCACTAAGATAGACTAAAATTAGTTAATATTATAGACTAAACTCAGTCAGTTTGATGGACTAAAATATTTCATTCCAATAGACTAAACTTAGTTAATCTGATAGACTAAACTAGGTCAGTCCGATGGACCAGACTTAGTCAGTCCAATGGACTAGACTTAGTGTAAAAAGTTTATACTAATCAGTTTAGAAATATTTTTTTCTTGGTATAATAAATTTTTTTCTACAAAAACATTTTAAAATGCTTGGTAAATATAAAGTTAGTAAAACATAGTTTTTAATAAAGTGTGTTGTGATTTTCAAAACTATGTATAGAAAGTGTAGAAAGTATAACTTTTTACTCCAAAAGATTGTGTGGTTTTCTTACTCATACAACATATGAATCATTCTTGGTATACTTGTACCAATAATCATCATCACAATGACCACTACATTGAAATTTCCATAGAATCTCTCAATAAATTAAAATATATTCATGATATACAGAATTCTCATGTTTTGTAAATTTTTATTCTTTAAGGTGGTTCTTTTATTAACATCATATATACCCCCCCAATCCAATAATTCTATAATATTTAGTGATTAATAAATTATGCCAATATTCAATGTACTGATTTATAAATCTTTTATAGCCCCATAAGTGACTAATTAACCTTGATCTTTTACCTTTAATTATAATATATCCAAATTTAAATTATTATTGTTTTTAGACAACAAGGCTCTTATTTTGATCTTACTTTGGGGATCCAAAATTTATAATATTCTTTATATCCATATTTGATGATGTATTAGATTTCTCATAATTTTTATTCACCCATGTTTGTCCATAATTCCTTTTAGAAGCTACATTATCCATCAAAACAACATTAGTACAAACAAATTTTGTTAGAGAAATAATTACATATTATTGTGATATTTCATTGGATATATTCTTGGATAATATCAAGATATTATTTCCACTAACATGATTCTTTTTGGAAGTAAGACTCTTAACAAAAACTATCATGGTAGCACCTCTTTTCCTTGCTTTAATCTTTATACTTATTTAATTTTCATCTCCTAAATCATGTCCATGTGTATCTTACTTACTTCTTATAAATAATTATCAAGATCCATTACTATTCTAGATTTGATATCTAATTGGGAATTATTGACATCCATACATGCATTATGATTTTCTTCAAATACATGGATCCTATCATCACAATATTTTCTTGTATTTACTTTCTCACTAATTTCCTCTTTTAAAATATAATTTGTCTAGGGTGTTTTTTTCTTTATAGAATCTCAAAATATATTCCTTGTCTTCCTGTTTTTTGATGAGAATGTTTCTATTTTATAAAATTTCAGCCAATTATTATTCCATTTCATCATCTTCCAAATCCAACTATGATTTCACATTCTATAGCCCCTTGATATATGCAAGTATGAATGTGGAAATACAACAGAGAAATTTTTTAAATAGTCCTTTATTTTTGAGTGAAATATCATTAATTCATTCACTATGCACATATTATTCACAAAATGAACTAAATTATTTAGGAGGATCATTATAAGAATATATATGTTGAGCAAAAATCCCTCAAGGTATCATTGAATCATTTTTGAGGTGATTGTTTTTGTTGACAAAGTGGACATCTGTGTTGTGATTGTTGACAAAGAAAACCATGACATACAAATTTGTTGACAAAGGGGATTTCATGGTGGAATGTAGAGTTCAAGGGCTATGGTTAACGATCCATGTTTGATTCAAGAACGTCGACAAATGAATGGATGACCTGGAAGCGGTACAAAAAGAGAAGATACAAGGTGGCGCCGTTTTCCAGTGTTTGCCAAATTTTTGGGCCTGAAAATCGACAAATGGAGAAAAGTGCTTTTTGGCAAAGGGACTTGCGCGCCGAGGTCGTGGAGGCAAATAAACTTGCATGCCTAATTTTTTTCAATATTAGAACATCAAAATATGGAAAAGGGATAAGGGGTTCCCAAGTTTTAGGATTGGTCGTGCAAGTGACTTGCGCGACAGAGACTTGCGCACCGAAAGTTGCCCTTCGAGGGGAAACTTGCGCGCCATCGCGCAGGGTGTCCAAATGCCTATAAATAGTGGTTGAACCCTCCTCATTCTGTACAGATTTCAACACTTAGAAAAACCATAACTCCCGTCGTGCAGGTGTGGTGGTCGCGCAAGTGGTGTGTGGTCGCGCAAGTAGAAGTTGCGCGCCAGGTGATAGTTGCGCACCTAAGGTGGTTTGGGCGAGGAAGGAAGTGAATCGCTCAAGTTTAGAGTTGAAGAAGGAGGTTTCGCGCAAGTGATTGAGGTGGAATTGCGCACCAAATTTTGAAGAAGCGCGGTATTTGATGGTTGCACGCCAATATTGGTTTGGGCGTAAAAGGGTGTGCGTCGCGCAAGTTTGGAGTAGGAGAAGCTTATGTCGCGCAAGTAGTTGAGGTGGAATTGCGCACCAATTATAACTTTCATGTCGATACTTGCGCGCCAGATTAGAGAAGGGCGCCAGGTAAGGTTGATTCACGGCAGTGATTCAGGGCTGCATGAAAGCTGGAAGATTGCCCGATACCTTCGGTGCAAAGAGAGATTCATCTACGGGTGAAAGTTGGACTTCAACATAGCATCTAAATACAACAGAGGATGCATTCATTAGTGATAATGAAGAGAACTATAGGTCTATAAACTGTGAGTGGATCATTTCCAGAGCAGTGAGCAAAGGAAGAGGAAGAAGGTGATCCTGTCCACTGGCAGTGAGCCAGAGAGAGAGAAACAGGGAGTGACCCTTGGGAAAGCAGTGAGTTTACCCTAAACCTTGTAAAGGCAGTGTTCCTGGGCATAGAAGTGATCTAGTCTGAACCTTGTAAACAGCAGTGTGCTTTAGTGGATTTGGTACAGCGGCGCATCGCCGTTGTATGCTCCTTGGATGTAGCCTAGTGAGGGTGAACCAAGTAAAAATCTCTGTGTCTACCTGCTTACTTCCCTGCATTGCATTTAAAGCATCATCATCAGATAAAGAAGAAAAGAAGTGATCATAATAAACACACAAGTTCAAACAAAGTGACCCTTGTAATAAAGAGGTCAAGATTCAGTGGGGTAGGAAGAATTTTGAAAAAGAATATCCATACCCTGATTCACCCCCCTCTCAGGGTATATAGGCCCCTATTGGTCCTAACAATATAATTAAATAATTACCACTTTGATTACCTTTAACTAGTGATGGATCCCTTTTCTTCTTTGGAATCATTATCAGATTCTTATCCTCTTCCTTCTATCTATTCTTCAAGGTTTTGGTCAAAACCTCCATGTAGGTACTAACATGGATGACAATTGTATTTTATATATAAGTAATCTCTAAGGATTCATAAAATATACACTTCATATATGTATGATAAAAACAACTAGGAATGAAAATAGATCCAAATATTGGAAACCTAGATTAGATCTGATGCCAATTAAAGAGCCCAATGATCTATACTGTCACACTAGGAGGGGGATCAGTGTTGCCCAATTTTACCAAATTATTTTCTATTTCAATTTACCCTCTTAATATTTAAAGCTCAACCTCGATTAATATTTATATATTTTCTTATGGTTTTCCAACACATAATGAAAAATACAAGGTAATAAATAAATAAAAGAGCAGCACACAATATTTTTACAAGGTTCACCCCTAATGTGGGTGACTACATCCTTGTTGTGTCTGGGTCTAGTTTGAGACATAGGTGTTTCACTAATATCATAAATTGAATACATAAGGAAGGTATCATTAGTAGACCTGAAATTTTTTCCCAATAGTTACAACATCTCTCTGGTTCTTTATATTGGATCCTACAAGTTTACAAAGCTTCCTCCCAACACACTATAAAACAAAATCTTCTCCTCTTCTCTAGATTCACTACATCATAATGATAAAATCATATTCCTAGATCAAGGAATTTAATTAAAAATATATAATCAACTATAGCTATATGAAAGGCAATCTATATATCTCAACACAAAACTCTTCAAGATATTTAATTTCTATAACTTATGTAGTATCAGTATTGCTGGTCTTACTCGCTTAACTTTTGAAACTTTACTTCCTAAGAGCACAATTTATAGAATTTCTACATATGAGATACTCATGTAAAGACCCTAAAATTCCATGTAATTTTTTTAATTAAATGGGAATTTTACGAGTCCACAAAAATTGACGGTGCGTGATTCTGAGGCCCAAAGTGCCTGGAATGAATTTATGAACTTTTTTTCGGGTACGTTTAGTAAACGTGCGAGCGGGTTTTTCTAACTTTTGAACCGGTGCTTGGAATTGAAATTCTAGGACACCGTTGAACTCACAGTGCCGATATTCTCTTAAGGAGACCTTCACCTTGACCATAGTAGGTCGAGGGTGAAAGATAGAATTTTGGGTTTTTCGTGGAAACAGAAATAAAATAAAATAAACTTTTATTTTATTTTCTTTTTGTTGAAACCTACCATGTGGATGGTTTAAAGGTGGGGACCACCTGAACTAAAACCTCCCACATGTATCTTATAGAGGTGGGGACCATTGAGCCTAAAACCCCCATTTTTGAATTTAGAGGCGGGGACCACCCAACCCCTTTAATGAGAGAAAACCTCTCAACTCCCCTACTTTAATTTTTGCCAACACAATTCATTAATTGGGACAATTAATTTTTCCAAAGTGGTATAATTAATTGTTCCAACCATTTTAATTTGATAAAATTAAATCAATAAGTTGGATATTTTCACTTTTTGGTGGAATTGGGAGAGGATTACTTTAGGAGGATTATTCTATCCAACGAAGAATGCGTTCTTCAATGAAGAACACACTCCACAACGAAGAACGCTCTCTCCAATGAAAAACGTATTCAATGACAAAGAACCGACGATCGAGGAAACACTAATGTCACTGATGTCCGTCTATCCCCAGTGAAATCATCTCCTTCCTCACGACCTCCATCAACAAATCTCCGAGGTAGAGTTTTTATTATGTGTGATTATGGATTCACATGTTTTTCTCTTCCAAACAAAGAACACAGATCAACTCTCTAGCTAGTTGACCCGCATATGATTTCTTTTATGTGGGTTGGGAAATAATCATTGCCGGGGGTTGTAGAGTTTGACATTATTCATTCAAGGTTTTTGTTGAGCCGCTTGTTATCGATCTAACGTGGAGGGTGTGGGCCAAACAAACATGGCCTAACCCCTCCGTCTTTCTTATTTATTGGTGTATTCTTCGCGATGGAAGAAGACGAATTTGTGACACGACAGCTGACAGACAGCGGCCAGCCGAACCAACTGCCGGTGAAGACGCGGTGCACAACCACGCCGCACAGAGAGGACGGCTGACCATCCGGCCAGCCACGGTGGACCGCCACACCGCAACCATCCTCACCGCCCCGCGGCCTCACGGCCCCCGCCTCCTCCGTAGCCTCACGGCCTCTGCGGACCCTCACCGCCCCGTAGCCCCCGTGGCCTCTGCGGCCTTTGCGGCCTCCGCGACCCCCGTGGCCTTCACGTACCTCACGGCCCTGTGGCCTCTGCGCCCCCCCCCCCCCGTGGCCTCGCTCCACTCTCATACCCCCCTTGTGGCCTCACACTGCCCTCATGACCCCACGGCCTTCACGCCTCCCTCACGGCCCCACGGCCTCCGCGCCCCCCCCCATGGCCTTGTGCGACCCTCACGGTCCCGTGGCCCCCGTACCACACCGCGGTCCGCCACCCAACGTGGGCCAGGATAGACCTAGTGGGCCGGGTGGGACCCATTAGGCCGAGTCGACCCAAAACGGGTCGGGTCGGTTCAGGCCTGGTCAAGCCGGTTTGGTCCGACCGGGTCAGACAAGAGCTGGACCATCTTTGACCCATTTACGCTCTTTTGGCCATAACTTTAGCACTGAAAATCCATTTGACGAACCATCTATAGCGCCGGAAACCCTGGAGAGAGACGATCCCTTTGGTACAACCCACTTGAGATTTCGATAAAGTTGGGATACAGTCGGGTTGGATCGAGCATGAATCCAACCAAGCCCTCAAGTCTAAAAGGCTAATAACTTACAGACCGGGAGTCCAATTGATGTACTGTTTGTTGAGTTGAGACCCCTATGACGTGGTGGTACTTTGGGATAATTTTTTGTGGGAATTCGTGGTAGTTGGAATATCAACCAGTGGCTTGAGGAGCGGACCCTCCTGGAGACGAGCAGGCTTAGTGCAGGAACCCAGTAGCTGGTTGTGATGTGAAGAATCAAGAGCGATCCTGTGTGGGTCAGCATCAAGTGATCCTATGTGGTTCAGCACCGAGCGATCCTATGTGGGTTAGCACCTAGTGATCCTGTGTGGGTCAGCACCGAGCGATCCTATGTGGGTCAGCACCGAGTGATCCTGTGTGGGTCAGCACCGAGCGATCCTGTGTGGGTCAGCACCTAGAGATCCTATGTGGGTCGGTATCTAGAGATCCTTCGTGGTTCTACCTCTTAACAGAGTAAGATGATTCAATAGTTACATTTAATCATCTCTACTACTATACCTAATAAATACCTGGTGTGATCTGAGTCAGTACCTTGGTGGTATTCTTCTGTGTGGCATACCTGTGTGGTACTTACCTTCATGGTGTTCCTTCCTTTATGGAACAATTGATCTTTGGGATTTTGAGTTGGACTCTATGTTTCCTCATGATTGAGATGGGTATACTTGATAACTTAGGTATATGTATGAGTATATACCTAAGTAGGGTTGTCAGTTGATTTCATACCTTGTGGTTTATCCTTGGTGGATTTTGTGAGACCTTGAGGGTCTCAGGGTCCCTACTAAGTATCGTTATACTCACCCCTACACAGGCTATGCCCGCACCTTATTATGTTTGGTGCAGAATACGGACAATGCTAATCAAGGCTGAGGGTATCCAGGCTAGACGGGTCCCGGAGGTGGACCATACGGCGTGACGATACACAGAGGAGACATGCAGATGTGGAGTGCTGAGGAGGCGATCTGTACCTACCCTTTAGGTAGGAACCTCGGAGGACGACCCAGTAGCTGCCTTTCTTTTTCTTCAGTTGTATTGTATTTCAGTTGTACTTATACTATTACTGTTGCGCTTGTATTCTGGCCCCTTTTTACTTTCATCACTCATTTTTCTATACAGTTGACTTGTGTTCGTATCTTGCTATGTGCTTGGTTGCATGTGTTTACAAGTTATAAAGTCAATGCCTTCCCAGTTATAGGGACAGTGCTAGTTGCCAACCCCTGGCCTATGGAAGGTGGACTTGGGGTAGTCACGGCACTGGCCCCAGGGGATGGGTCATGACAAATTGGTATCAGAGGAGTCGGTTCTACCATAGAACATAGGAATCTGATCTTTCTTTTAATAGTAATAGCGTTAAGTTTAGTGAGTGTGGTTATCATTTTAGGGAATCCAGTGTTGGTGTGGTGGCCGACATATCCATACACCAGGACCCTGACTTCTGATTTCTTACTCAATGCACGAAAACACTGATTGTGTGTGTGTTTTGAAGAGTTTTCCTTGTGATCTATTTGAGTCAGCTCACTAGGTATAACTGTTTAACCATGGTACACTTGTTTCTTTTCAGGATTCCTCTACGTAGACAACCAGATAGGGTTCCAAGAGTAGTACGCACCGATATTCCACTGAGCGATGAGGCCTCGGTACAGGGCCCTCTTTTAGTAGAGGCACCAGCGGAGGCACCAGCAGTACCATTACCCATTGGGCCACCGATGCCACTAGTCCCAGCACTAGAGGGTGTATGCCACTTGAGCGCGTTGCATGAGTTCCAGCGCCAGAGGTCACCCGAGTTCAGGGGAGAGACAGACCCACATTCAGTTGAGGATTGGCTGGAGGCCGTAGTGAGAGTCTTCCGACTAGTAGGGACCCCAGCTGATCTCATGGTGATCCTTTCTGCCAGCCTTCTACAGGCAGAAGCAGGAAGATGTTAGAGCCTGATGCTCCAAGTTCATGATGAGGTGACACTTCTCTAGGGAGACTTCGAGAGTCTGTTTCAGGTAGATTTTTTCATAGCGACTCTTCGCGCAGTGTGCATACAAGAGCTTCTTCATCTGCAGTATGGGAGCATGATTGTAGCTCAGTACTCAGCGAGGTTCATTGACCTTTCATGCCACTCCACTGATATGGTGTGGGGCCCATTCTTTAGGGACCAAACCTTTGACAAGGTACTCAGGCGAGTGATCATGGCTTCAATGATTTCTCTTAGCATCCCGACATAGGCAGGGGTGTTAGAGAAAGCCCTCTTAGTAGAGAGTTTCCATGCTGAGATGTCACCAGCAGTAAGACCCACCACCGGACGTCACGTATCAGAGTCTTATATAGCTGGCAGTAGAAAGATGTCACAGAGGTCCAAAAGGAACAAACCTACAGGTGGACGACCGTAGGATTCAGGGTCGGTTGTGCAGGGCACCTGAAGTAGAGCCAGTCATGCCAGGAGCGGGCAGTGTTACGCATGCGGCGGGCAGGGTCACATGGCTCGTGACTGTCCAACCCGCCGTACGGATGATCAAAAGATATTTTAAGGACCACCCTGGCATAGATAGAGGTTCAACTGAGGAGGTCCACAGGGAGAAGGTGAACGTGGCAGAGGAGCTGGCCGTGTAGCTAGTGGTGGGCGATGATTCGAGATGTTACCACCACCACCACCAGGTGGTCCACCCCAACCACATGGAGTTGGTGGACAGGGGAAAGATTATCTCTAGGCAGCTAAGGCCTATGACCATGGTGCTCTGGAGATGATACGAGGTACGATCTGTGTCTACTCCACCTTAGCTGCAGTACTTATAGACACAGGTTCCAGTGATTATTTTATTTCCACTACCCTTATTCGGAGCTCAGAGATTCCGACAGAGTCGTTGTCTTGATCTTTATGGCTAGAGACTCCTATGAGAAAGGATTCGATGATTACGCACTAGTGCTGGAAGTGCGAGCTTACTCTAGGAGGTGAGAGCTTCATCTGGGATCTCTAATTAGCAGCGTCGAGGACTTACGACGTCATCTTGGGTATGGAAAGGTTATCTACAGTTCACACTCAGATTGACTATATTAGGCGCAAAGTGCGGTGTGTCTGCATGGATGGGACCAGGTTTACCTTCACCGGCAAGAAGGGATCCTTTTTAGCACATGATGGACTTACCCAGAGGAGAGTGCAACCGATCACTCATCAGTTGGATAGCCTTACCCTCAGAGAAGTTGGTGTGGAGAGTCCGAGCTATCCTATAGTGGTGGACCAGTACGCGTATGTCTTCCCTGATGATGTTCCGGGTCTACCTCCTCGTAGAGAGGTGAACTTTTACATTGACTTGTACCCCGAGATGACACCGATATCTACACCAGCATATCAGATGGCTCCTGTGGAGCCTCGTAAGCTGTGGGTACAGCTGAAGGACTTGCAAGGGAAGGGGTTCATTCGGCCCAGTATTTCTCCTTGGGCAGCCCCAATTTTATTCTTCAAGAAGGAGGATGGGAGCTTGAGGCTTTTTGTTGACTATCAATGCCTGTACTAGGTGACCGTGAAGAACAAGTACCCACTTCTAAGGATTTATGACCTCTTTGATCAGCTGAAGGGAGAATGGTGGTTCTCGAAGATAGACCTCAGATTAGGCTATCACTAGCTCAGAGTACGAGATGAGGATGTGTAGAAGACGACTTTCAAATGTCGGTACGACCATTAAGAGTTATTGGTTATGCCATTTGGTGTAACCAACGCTCCAACAATGTTCATGGGACTCATGAACATGATATTTCAGCCATAACTTGATCGCTTTGTAGTAGTCTTCATCAATGACATTCTAATCTACTCGGCTACTGAGGAGGAGCATGCCTATCATTTGCAGGTAGTACTGGACACACTCTGAGAGCACCAGCTTTATGGTAAGCTCTCGAAGTGCCAATTCTGAATATGAGAGGTTCAATTTCTAGGACATGTCATATCATAGGCTGGAGTTACAGTGGATCCATTGAAGATTGAGGCGGTACTTGCTTGGGAGCCACCCAAGAGTGTGATAGAGGTATGGAGTTTCCTAGGTTTGGATGGATACTACTGGAGGTTTGTGCTAGATTTCTACAGAGTTGAAGCACCTCTATCAGCATTGACGAAGAAGGGGAAACCCTTCGTGTGGTCATAGAGATGCCAGCAGAGTTTTCAAGAGCTGAGGTAGAGGCTGACTAGTGCCCCCATCTTAAGGCTTCTAGAGGAGGGAGTAGGGTATGTAGTCTACTATGACGCATCAGGGACTGGACTCAGATGTTTCCTGATGCATGATTGAGCAGGGATTGCATATAGTTCTCAACAGCTAAGACAACATGAGCATAACTATGCTACCCATGACCTGGAGTTAGCAGTAGTGGTCTTCACCTTGAAGATGTGGTTACATTACTTTATGGGCGATCATTTTATAGTGTACTTTTGATCACAAGAGTCTCAAGTATATCTTCTCTCAGAAGGACCTGAACCTGAGACAGGGACATTGGCTTGAGTTCCTTTTGAACTATGACTTTGAGATAGTCTATAATCCTGGGAAGGGGAACATTGTAGCAGATGCACTCAACCGAAGATCTAGTATAAAACAGCTAGGTTAGGCGACAAAGCAGTTGGCCGCTTTGCAGATATCCTTTGTGGAACATGATGGAGTAGTTTTCCTTCAGTCTCTTACAGTCACTCCCCCACTTCTTCAGTGAGTCAGGGAGGTGTGACATGGGGACACTGACTACGAGACTTGACGTGCTTAGATATCCATAGGACAGGCACCTGATGGATTTTCTGAAGGTGGGGAGCACGTCATCCTCTTCAGAGGACGTACCATGGTACCAGTGTCACTTCAGGAGGAAGTAATGAGGGAGTCCCACACATCCTCTCTAGAGGTACATCCAGGAGTGTAAAAGATGTACCAAGATCTCTGACAATAACACTGGTGTCCAGGAATGAATAAAGTAGTTGCAGAGTTTGTCTCTCAGTGCCTCACTTGTCAGCAAGTGAAGCTAGGGAATCAGGTACCAGAAGGCTTGGTTTAACCTTTGGAGGTCCCAGAGTGGAATTGGGATGTGATATCCATGTACTTCATGACAAGACTTCCACGTACATCTAGAGGTCATGATTCTATCTAGGTTATCATCGATCGACTCACCAAGTCGGCCCACTTCCTACCGATCAGAGAGCAGGGTTCAATAGAGAGATTGGGATGAATCTATGTATAGGAGATTGTGCAACTACATGGAGTAACCTCGAAGATTGTCTCTGATCATGATGCACGCTTTACTTCCCAGCTATAGAAGGGGTTGTAGGAGGCTTTCAGGATGCAACTTCATTTGAGCACCGCCTTCCATCCATAGACAGATGGCCAGACTGAGCAGACCATTCAGACCCTCGAGGACATGCTGCGTTCTTGCTTCCTCGACTTCGGTCAAAGCTTAGAGGATCACTTGCCTTTGGTGGAGTTTTCATACAACAATAGTTATCACTCCACCATTGGGATGACACCTTTTGAAGCGTTGTACGAGCGACTTTGCAGATCACCTTTGTGCTAGACTGACCCAGGGGAGTCAACACTATTGGGACCATAGATGGTACGGGCTACCACAGAGAAAGTGCAGATAATATAGGAGTGGATAAATACTACACAGATCAAGCATAAGTCTTATGCCGATAAAATAAGGAGACCTCTAGAGTTTGAGGATGGTGACCACATCTTTCTATGGGTCTCACCCCGATGAGGTTTGCAGATATTTGGCTGAGGTGACAAGTTATCTCCGAGGTTCATTGGACCCTTTTAGGTCCTCAGCAGAGTTGGCGAGGTGGCTTACCGCTTAGCTCTTCCACCTCAGTTGCACCGGGTGCATAACGTCTTCCATGTACCCCAACTGAGGAGATACATGCACGACCCTTCCTACATCATCAACCATGGTGAGATGGACGTCGATGATGGGGTGACTTTTACGGAGGTTCCAATATAGATTGAGGATCAACAGGAGCGGGTCCTTCATGGGCGGTCGATACCTCTGGTGTGCGTTTTTTGGTAGCACAGGAACCTACAGGTGAGCACATGGGAGTGAAAGTCTCAGATACGTGCTCAGTACCCCCACTTGTTTTCCTAGTTTTGTTATGTAGATTACGGGGACGTAAATCCCTAAGGTGGGGAGAATGTACAGACACAGAAATTCCATGTAATTTTTTTTAATTAAATGGGAATTTTATGAGTCCGAAAAAATTGATGGCGCATGATTCCGAGGCCGAGAGTGCCCGGAATGAATTTCTGAACTTTTTTTCAGGTACGTTCAGTAAAAGTGCGAGTGGGTTTTTCTAACTTTTGAACCGGTGCTCGGAATTGAAATACGAGGACACCGTTGAACTCGAAATGCCGATATTCTCTTAAGGAGACCTTCACCTCGACCACAGTAGGTCGAGGCTAAAAGATAGAATTTTGGGTTTTTCATGGAAACAGAAATAAAATAAAATAAACTTTTATTTTATTTTCTTTTTTGTTGAAACCTCCCATGTGGATGGTTTAAAGGTGGGGACCACCTGAACTAAAACCCCCCACATGTATGTTATGAAGGTGGGGACCACTGAGCCTAAAACCCCCATTTTTTAATTTAGAGGTGGGGACCACTTGAACCCCTTTAATGAGAGAAAACCTCTCAACTCCCCTACTTTAAATTCTGCCAACAAAATTCATTAATTGGGCCAATTAATTTTTCCAACGTGGTGCAATTAATTGTGCCAACAATTAATTGTGCCAACCATTTTAATTTGATAAACTTAAATTAATAAGTTGGATATTTTCACTTTTTGGTGGAATTGGGAGAGGTGAACTTTTAGAGGATTATTCTATCCAACGAAGAATGCGTTTTCCAATGAAGAACGTGCTCCCCAACGAAGAACACTCTCGCCAATAAGGAACGTCTTCAACGACAACGAACTGACGATCGAGGAAACGACGACGTCACCGACGTCTGTCTATCCCCAGCGACATCATCTCCTTCCTCGTGAATTCCATCAAAAAATATCCAAGGTAGGGTTTTTATTATGTGTGATTATAGATTCCCATGTTTTTCCTTTTCAAACAAAGAATGAGGATCAACTCTCTAACTAGTTGATCCAAAGATGATTTATTTTATACGGGTTGGGAAATAATCATTGTCGGGGGTTGTAGAGTTTGACGTTCTTCATTCAAGGTTTTTGTTAAGACACTTGCTACTGCTCTAATGCGGAGGGTGCGGGCCAAACAAACATGGCCCGACCCCTCTGCCGTTATTCAATATTGGTGTGTTCTTCACGATAGAAGAAGACGACTTTGTGCCACGGCGGCGGACGGACAGCGGCCGACCGAACCGACCGCCGACGAAGACACGACACACGACCGCGCTGCACGGAGAGGACGGCTGGCCATCCGGCCAACCGTGGCAGACCCCCGCACTGTGGCCATCCTTACCACCCCGCGGCCCCCGCCGCCTCCGCGGCCTCGCGGCCCCCTCGGCCTTCACAGCCCCTTGCCACCCCGCGACCTTGTGGTCCCCACTGCATCCACATCCCTCACGGCCTCCGCAGTCCCTGTGGCATCCACGGCCCTCGCGGCCTCCGCGCCGCCCTCGCCCCCCCCCCCCCCCCCCGTGGCCTCGCATTTCCCTCGTAGCCCCACGACCTCTGCACCGCCCTCGCGGACCCCCCACCCTGCGGCCTCATGCTGCCCTCGCAGCGTCGCGGCCTTCGTTCCGCCCTCGTGGCCCTACAGCCTCCGTGCCGCCCTCGTGGCCCCCCGCAGCCTCGCGCCGCCCTCTCAGTCCTGCGGCCGTCGCACCACACCACATGCCGCCGCCCAAGCCGGGCCACCCAGTGCGGGAAGGGCCGGGCCCAGTGGGCCAGGCGGGACCCAGCGGGCTGGTTCGGACCTAACCGGGTCGGTTTGGACCAGACCCGTGCCAACTTAAACCCATTTACGCTCTTTTGGCCATAACTTTGGCACCAGACGTCCGTTTGACAAACTGTCTGTGGCATAGGAAACCCTAGAGAGAGACGGCCCCTTTGGTATACCCCACTTGAGATTTGGATAAAGTTGGGATATGGTCGGGTTGGATCGAGCACGAATCCAACCAGGCCCTCAAGACTAAAATGCTAATAACTTACAGACCGGGCGTCCAATTGATGCACCATCTATTGCGTTGATACTTATATGATGTGGTGGTCATTTGGGATATTTTTTCATGGGACTTCATGGTAGTTAGATTATTGACTAGTGGCTTGAGGAGTGGACCCTCCCAGAGATGAGCAAGCTTAGTGCGAGAACCCAATAGCTGACTGTGACGTGAAGAATGAAGAGTGATCCTGTGTGGGTCAGCACCGAGCGATCCTGTGTGGGTCAGCACCGAGTGATCCTGTGTGGGTCAGAACAGAGCGATTTTTCTGTGGGTCAACACCTAGAGATCCTATGTGGTTCAGAATCTAGAGATCCTTCGTGGGTATTCCTCTTAACAAAGTAATATGATTTAGTAGTTACATCTAATCATCTCTACTACCGTACCTAAGAAATACCTAGTGTGAGCTGAGTCAATAACTTTGTGGTATTCTTCTGTGTGGCGTACCTGTGTGTTAATTACCTTCATGGTGTTCCTTCCTTTATGGAACAATTGATCTTTGGGATTTTGAGTTGGACTCTATGTTTCCTTATGATTGAGATGGGTATACTTGATAACTTAGGTATATGTATGAGCATATACCTAAGTAGGGTTGTCAGTTGATTTCATGCCTTGTGGTTTATACTTGGTGGATTTTGTGAGACCTTGAGGGTCTTGGGGTCCCTAATGAGTATCGTTATACTCACCCCTGGACGGGCTATGCCCGCACCTTGTTGTGTTTGGTGCAGAAGATGGACAATGCTAATCGAGGCTGAGGGTACTTAGGCTAGACGGGGCCCGGAGGTGGATCGTACAACGTGACAGTACACAAAGGAGACATGCAGATCTGGAGTGCTGAGGAGGCGATCTGTACCTACCCTTTAGGTAGGAACCTTGGAGGATGACCCAGTAGCTGCCTTTCTTTTTCTTTAGTTGTATTGTATTTCAGTTGTACTTGTACTATTACTGTTGGGCTTGTATTCCGACCTCGTTTTACTTTCAGCTCTCTTTTTTCTATATAGTTGACTTGTGTTCGTATCTTGCTGTGTGCTTGGTTGTGTGTGTTTACAGGTTATAAAGGAAATGCCTTCCCAGTTACAGGTAATATTCCTTTCGGTGCTAGTCACCAGCCCCTGGCCTATAGAAGGTGGGCTGGGGTAGTCACTGCATGGGGCCCCAGGGGACGGGTCGTGACAACTAAACTCTATTATGTGTAAAAAATTATTTTCACATAAATGGATTCAAAAAATTATTTTTCATGTAATTTCTCTCAAAAAATTGTATGTTTTATAAGTTCCTTCACACAATTGACTATCAAGTAAATGTCTCGGCATAAGGGATACTTCACTTAAGCCTTACATGAGAATAGAGAACTTAGTTCTCCTCAAAAATATTATTCAACATCCTTAATGATGTGATTAGGGTTTATTTATAGTCATAAATAATCATTTGAAAAACCCTTCATGATTTTTTAAAATTTCCAGCCTCTATTCATGTATGTCATTGGGTTTGCATAACTCAAGTTTTAGGAGCGCCCAACCCGCATGTGATTCTACCTACATTATACTAGAATCCTTTCTTTACTATGAATTTTAGTGCAACCTTCATGTTGAACTTATGATTCTTTCGAGTCTCTATAATTCCTTAGATTCCTCCCTTCTCAACATATAATTTTCTAGACTTAGAAAATTACTATCTTGAAATTCTATCTAGGCTAACTCAAGATAATTTTTTCATAACTTTGGATTTTCTAGAGTTAGTCTTTTGTATCAATAAATCCTCTAGACTTTACTTTTTCTCAATACCTCCTTCTATATTTGGATCATTTTTCTTCTAAATTTTCTTCCTCTGTTGGACTCACATACCAAAACACGATTCTTCTTATGTTCTACTTATGGTTCTAGATTAAGCTTCCACCTTCTCCAAAATCTCACAACTTCTGGATACTTCACTTTCAATACTAGCAATACTTCATCTTCTATAATCAACATGAATTATATTTTTTAAGCTACCATGATGTGTGTTACTTTTAAAGATCAATATAACATCATCTATTTTTAATCTCCAAAGATATTATATTTTCTCAAACTGATAAAACTTACATAGGAAATAGAATTTCTTATGCATCAATATAGCAATATTATATATCTTACACATGATCCAAAATACTCTCTATATCATATAAAATATATGACATATCAATACTTCTAATAATTTACCAAATTTAAACTCTCTAATATCAAATATATCATTGAGATATACTATATATCCACTATATATCTTACATATCTCCGTGAACAACTAGGAACATTACAAATTATTCAGCTTCAGCTCAAAGTGATTCTTACATATCATCTTAAGAATCTTTTGTATTATTGTAACATATAATGATTATCCAATTCTTCTATTCTAATATAAACACAAAAATATTACATATGAAATACAAACTTCTTTAAATCTACTCAGAACCTCTTTAGACCTTCTCAAGGAATCTTAAATCTCTCTAAAACATCTCAAAACAACTTAAATGACTTTATAAATTATCAGAATGTTCCCAAAACTCTTAAAATTCATTTATAAAACCTTGAAACATATGATTACTCAAATTTGAGTGCTTTAATGGATCACTACTACCTCAACACTTCAATATTTGAACTCAACCTTCCTCAGTACACTGTCTAAATTATATTCTTAATCATAGCTAACTCTCTCAACCTCATTAAGTATCATGTGATAGAAAGTTATTTCTTCATCCAATGTCACTTTTCATTGATTCATTATAGGATCATCTCATCAACCATTAGATATTCAAGCTACTTTCTAAGATCTCCATCATTAAATAGCAATAGCATTAACTACACTACTTATGGTAAGACATAATATTCCACAGTTTGGATTAATAATTTAGACTCATAATATCTTTTAGTGTTGACTTCCAGAAGTAGAAATGTGTGTTACTTGTATTTGGAAGTTAACTTATGAAACTCCTGGTATACTTTTAGTTCAAATTGCATCTGGAGTGTTGAATTATAAAACAACATATTTTAAACCACATATTTATTAAATAATCTATTATAAATTTATATCAACTTATTATATTTACCCAAGCAATATTTCAATTCCACTCATATTCCATCATGCTAATAGTCACAATGATGAACTTTTTTTGGAAACATATTTACCTTCAGAACATATTGACTTCAATTATAATTGATTTTCTTTCATATTGACAACAAATACAAAACTCATTATCACTATCCATTTGGGTTATTAAATTTTATAATATGAAACATTGGGAGAATGATTTGGTTGAAGGTTATGGAGATTTATAACTGAATGCATTTACTCATAACATGCGATTGAATTCATGCACACCTAGAGAGCATCAACGAGGGATATATAAGAAGCCTTAAACATTAATATGGAATAACCAAGTGTTCCTAAGATCCTACCAATTATCCTTTCCCTACATCTCTCATATTTTTCTTCATTTTCACTAAGAGGGACTAGCATGTCGTAGAGAGAAAGAGAGTCTCACCCTGTGCATTTGGTGATTCTTTCATCCTATGGATACAACATCAAGAAGGGAGTTATATAAATTCCTTTTAGTGATATTATCAAGCATGTGCTTGAAGGAGTAAACCATTCATTAGTTTAAGGTACACATATAATTTCTTCATTTTATTTTTATATGGTTCAACATTAATCATGACTGGTCTTAGGAATTTTATGTTTATAATTGTTTTTGATACATTAATTAAGTGCCAATCATTCTAGAGTTGGTGCCCTATAACAAACTACTATACAAATTAGATTACCAGAATATTCATGGTGTTGAATATTAATTAATATCTTATCACATGATGAATATTATTTTGTGTTACATCTATGTGAAAATGTATGAAGGGTAATTATCACACTGAAAAGTCATAACAGTTCCCCATTATGATAAGTACATAAAAATTCTACAATAGTATTCTTTAATACATGTTCTATAGCTAGATGATATCATCTAACATAACACAAATGATATAGTCTATAAGGGTTAGGGGATCATAAGACATTGATACTTATTCTCATAAAGTTTATCCTTAGTAATCTTAAGAAAGAAGGTTATGAGAACTTGGAATTACTAGTAGTAAATCAATATTTCCATGTGTCATTGGATATTCCAATCTATAGATCTGTGTAATGGTTCTTATACTTTAATAATATTATTATTTCGTAACATGAGTCACATAATTTGATGTATTGATGAAGACCATGATGAGATATGCTCGCAGTGAGGTGGGATGTATTGGTTGCATCATGATTGATATTGCATTAATGAATAACATGAGAAAGAATTTATACCTTCATTTCTTTAATAGAATTTGATATCTCAATCCCCTTGATGGGAATGAAACTACCTAATTAAGTTCATGGCCCTGGATTTTTTTCATCAAGTTCATTTCTAAAAATTCATAGAAAGATACATTTAATCACATTGGTTGATGAAACCAGTATTCAACATACTTTATTGGAGATATTGAGAAAAAGGGATTATATTACACATTATGTGTTCATATATGGTTATTTATATTGTGACATTTAACTTATTTATCAATGGGTGTCATGGAATGTTGTTAGTTTCTAACCTTTGACTTTAGGTGACACTTTTTAATGCCACTAAGAAAGGGGTCTAGAGGGTCACCCACTAAGTGTATTAGGAACCTTGGTTAAATTTTATATGAATTTAACATATTGAATAAATATTATTCTCATACATGGTTTAATAATTATTCATGTTGAGTTGATTGCAAATATTCAATCACCAGTTACTCAAGAGAATATTATGTGAGTTGGTTATTAAATAAATATTTTTTCTAAGTAATTATTTACTTAATTACATGAATATATTAGGGATGGAAATGGGTTGGGTGCCCATGAAATTTGGGGTACCCGAACCCTAACCCATTTATTTTTACAAAACCCAAACCCTAAACCTAACCCGTTTATTTTTTAAATTCATTATCCTAACATTGGCCTATTATATTTTTAACATCCCATTTAACTACCCTAACCCTTTTAATTACCCAATTATAAAATCAAATATTTAAATTTTATTTATAAAAAATAGAATAAAAATATCAAAAAATTAAGTAAATATATTTTTTAAACTTACTTTATTTAATAAACTATAGTCACTGGATTCAAATTTAAAATTTACTTATAAATATAATATATATAGAACTCAAAATAAATAAATATTTTTTATAATTGTAATGTATTTAAAATTTTATTATTGGTTGATTAATAATAATTTTCATAATCGAGTTTGGGTTTATGGTACCCTAAGAGCACTACCCTAACCATACCCATTTATTAACCGGGTTTTCAATTTTCTACTCTGACCCATATAAATACCCATTTAACCACTACCCTAACCCTATTTAATCAGACCATGTAGCATCAGGTACCTAACTGAAGGGTACCCATTATCATACCTAGAATATATAATATTTATTTATTCTAGTTTATTTTAAAGTTAACAAGTATTCATTTATTTGGCTATGAAAATATTTAATAAATATTTATTCACTAGTTTTGTAAATAAAATATTTATTTATTTATTGATGAATAATACAGTGATATTTATTTATATAAATAAATAGACTTTATTCAAGGTCTAATAAATATCTAGGAGTATTAGTGGATTGAGTTTAATGCTCCCATGAGAAATTATAAATTAAGTATTAATTTATTTATTCAAGGAAATAATAATTATTTATATGTGAGTTTAACACACGTCAAGTAAATAATAATAATAATATTATTAATTAGACACGGGGTTTTTCGGGGATTAGTATAATAATAAGGACCAATGTGTAATTATTGATTCTCTAACCCTAGGTCTATTAATGTTTTGTTATGTCATTGTCTAACCCTAATGGTTGTTATGCACAACGAATTCTAAAGAGAATCATCTCAATACCTAGAGAGATTTTCTTTTAAAATGCTCTCAATAATGGAGAGAAATCCTCCTACACTGTTATCTCAAGTTTAGGGAGAACCATAGTAATTACTTCCTGTATTAAAGTATATTATTATGATTAGAAATGATTGATGCGGGTGTTAAAACCATCTGCGCTAGTATCCAAAGGATTCTACAGTGATAGTCAAAGGTTTGCAGAACATGTGTGGATCACCACTAGAGGGAATATACCATTGATTCCTATGTATCATTGACAATTCAATATAGGTGTTAATTGAATCATCAACAAATAAATAATTCCAATGAGAATTAATTATTTATCTTGACTCAAATTATTTATAAATTTTATTTCATGATCCTGTCTTATGGATTCTGGGTTTTCTATTTCATCCAGTTCTGAGGAGAAATACAAATAATTTAATGAAAGACCATTATTGGGAATGAGCATGACCGCTTAGACCATGCTTCAAAACCTTCAAGTGGTATTGGAGCGGTCACATAATTAATTTATAATTATTTTTTAATCATTTATCTATGATATGTATTAGTTATTAGTTTTCATTTATAATTATTCATTCTTTAAATCCAAACATCAAAATTTTATATTCTCCTTCTTCATTATCACTCATATAAATAATAAAAGGTTAAAAATACAAAAAGAACATTGAAATACTCCATCAGGAGGTTCCATGGGTTCTGGTTGGATAACACAAGACTGCACGTCATGTAGCCCATTGGTACACATTGTGTACTCATGTACACTGCATCGGGATGAACCATGAAAAATCTAAGTCGTCACGTAGTAAATATACATAGGGTGTATTAAATTAACACCATATATTAATTAGGACAGTTTTCCACCTGGTTTTCTAGACTATACACCATGTAACTAGCTTACACATCATGTAGTCCACGCATTTCTATAGTGGAAAACACAGGGTCAAAGTCGTGTTATGCATTTATTACAAAATTTGGGGACTAACAAACTATGAAACATTGAAGTCACTTAACTTATAGCTGGTGTACATTTCATGTACTTCATACATGTCTATGACCAACAAACACACTCAATCCCTAGGAATGTGACACGAGCATGGATAGAAGACATTACATGGTGTGTAGCCCTTGTATACATTGTGTGACCCGTTGTACCTTGTGTGATTAATTTTAGATAGAAAGAAAATTAATAGTATAATTAAACAAAATCAATATATGTCTGTGTGTTTTTTATTGATAGTACACACCATGTGATGGGATTATTAATTATATATTAAATTAATTGATGTGGTAAATTTTGAAGTGAAATCAATGTATGGTATTTATATATAGTGTAATCTGTGTGCATTAATAACATTACATGTCACATAATTTAATTGTTTCTATGTGTAACTTATTAATAGTACACTCCTTGTAATTTTATTTCATTCCATGTATGTTGGATTATATGTACATAGTACAAGGACTATGTTGGGCAGTTTGGATGGGTACATGTCATTGCCTCCAAGTACACATGTGTACTTTATTAATTTTAAATAAAATTAATTTATTTAAAATTATGAATGATAGAAATTTACAGGATGATGAAATTGATATAAATTGAATTAATATATAAATTAGATAATAAATTGGACTAATTCAAGGCATTTTAGCTTAACTAAATAATGATTTGAAGTGAATGTTAGCTATATTAAAAATGTATATCCATTTCATGTGTGTGGATAACCATGAGATTAAAACAAACCTATGTATGTGAATAGATTTTTTAAATTATTATTGTTAAATTAAATGATGGAATGTGTGTCATCACCTCCTCTCATTATGTAAAGGCATGTGTGTCCATGGTTTCTTGTATACAAACCCCTTAACCAATCCTTTACTTCCCCTACCTACATGTGAGTAATGATTATGTAATGAATGGAGCTCCTATGAGAGTGGTGGTGGTTTAAGTATGTATCTAAGATGAAACCAATCTAGGAGATACATAGGTTGAAAGATGTGATGTTGCGAGCATGAACCAAGTTGCAGTTTAGGGTGTTTTTCCCTAGGGTCAAGGATTAGTTTATCATCTACTAGATAAAATAACTATAAAAAAAGATTATCATCATACAAATTTTATTATTATATTTATATCAATTTTCATGGTTAATTTCTTTATGGATGATTTTTCATAATAACATATATTAATTAATTAACAATCATGCAAGATAGAATTAAAATAAATTTGGTTATGTGTAAGTTTTATCAAGGCATGGTAAATAACTTAAGTAAAAACCATTTAGTATTAAAAAGTTTGTAAAAAGATAAAATGGGAAATTTTTTCATAAAAACTTAATATCCTTCAATCAAAATATTATGTTGGTATTTCCTTCCCTGGCTAAAGTTAAAATAAAATCGTAGTTCAAAGTGTTTGTCTAGAAAAAGTCAGGGTGCTTTCGATTATTGGGGAGTTTTAACCAAGTAAATGTGTTGACTTAACTTAGTGTACATCAAGGATTGAATACCAAAGTAGGAATTAGTGTAACTGATAGGGAAGTGTTGAGAAAATCTAGGTCCAGGATTTTAGGATTGGGGAGTCCACTCAATGGATCAAGGAGCTGTGAGTTAATGAAGTTGGAAAGTTACACCTACCTAAAAATCCTTCAAATAACTTTTAAGGAAAAATTCTAGGTTATTATAAGGTACATATGGATCCTTTAAAATAGAATATCCACATGATAGGATATTCTAAAACCAATGGTAAGGGTTATTGGGTTTCGATAAAATAGTGGGAGACTAATAAATAAAATTTATTACATCGTATATTTTTATAATAAAGATAAAACTAAAATATAATTTTAACTGAGGTAGAATGTGGAAAGAGAAATCATTGTAATGTTATGGTCATTTTTGTACAAATAAAATTTCTTGCCCAATACCAACTTCCAAGTGTGGTGCATTATTTTTTTTCCACTGTAAGTTTTATATTATGTGTTAGAATCCCCTGTATTTGATATTCCACCTTAGTGAGTGAGTAAGGGTGAAAAGGATGACTGCAAGAGGTTCATGGAGGATGAATCCTATGTTCATTACATCATGTTATTAGTTATGTATGGAGAGAGAATAATTCAGAATAAAAAAATGGATTCTCATACCATGAAAACTCATATCTTATCCCTAGAGAAGGATAAATAGAGGATTAAAATAAATGGGATTTTCATTAAACTATAATAGTGTAAACTAAAATAATGGAATTTAGATATTGATCATGACTTAAAAATTATGGAGTAAATTTATCAATTGGAAAATTTGGGATTCTATTTGGATAACAAATTATCCATTAATCTCATATTATCATCCTTACCACTGATATTCTCTAAATATTAGATGAATAATCCATCACTCATGAATATGTTATCTATGATTCATCAAACATATAAGGAATGGAAGAATTACTATTCTTCATCTCTTATGGTGAAAAAAAATTAAATACAATGTTCAAAAACCTAATACAAGTCCAATATCTATGGTGTCTTTATAATGTCCTTCAAAAAGACAAAAGATTCTAAAGCATAAGTTTAAGTTGAAGGCTATCTGTTTTTTATGTGGAAAGAAAGGTCATTAGAATAGAGACTATAATAAATTGAATAAAAATCCAATATAATATTTTAATTTTGGTAAATTCATCATTATATGTAGTATTTTTGTTATAATTCTTGGGTATTAAATATAATATGATTATAACATATGTGTATTCAACTATGAGAACCAAAAAACATAGAAAAATTACTTGAAGAAAGGTGTGTCTTAAAGTTAACTAGTGAAGGTTAATTCTGATATGGGTAAGATTATTTCATGACTTAGTTACTAAGAGTATTAATTTAGGTTAAACTATTATTTTGGTATTAATTTTTACCAAAACATTTATCTTAGTGTCCAATTGGACACAACGAGACATTATTTCATTTAAGGAATAATTATTGTTATGGTTCTTCATACTTAACTAATAGTTTAGTAATTATTGAATAAAAAATACCCAACTAGGAAATCAATGATGAAATATAAAATATAATACTCATACCTAGTCATAAAAAGATAATTATCTATCAAGTATAAATGATAATAGTTTACAAGTTTATTCCCTAAATAATGTTTTGTCTTTTTTGAGATAAAAAACTTGGTATACTGACAAAATTACTTGTAAAGTTATGGATAGAGAAACCTTTAGAAATAAAGGTATTCCAACAATATTTCAGAGTTATTTCAGATACATATCGTGAACTATTCCAAGTTTAAGTTAGAGGTAAATTTATACACTTTTTCCTAAATTACTTTAAGAAATTTTAGGAATGATAAATGAAAGTAATGAATACACTTGGTAAAATATATATGATATTAACCAAGTATTCATTGATCATTAAATATAGAGTGGAGGTTTTGCTAAACTCACATTACCTTATTCACATCATAGATGAAATTATCATAGGATCATATAGTCTCCCTGAGAGGGTGGTAAATTCAGGGTGACCAACTTTTACTGATTAAGTTCAACTTAAATTATTCCTTCCTTTAAGTTGATCAAACCTATATCATTGGTTATGATGTATGGATATTTAATAATTTTCCATAATAACTTTCCCCTTATGATATACAAATAATGTATAATAAATATCACACAAGGTTTTTTACAATGTCGGACCTCAATATGAGAACTTAATCCTTGTTATGTCTACTCCTATTGAGTCATAAATTTTCCACTATAATATCCACCACATATTACAAGATTTGTGGAAATAAATCACCATTAACCCAAGTTATTCACTATATAACACAAGTAAATGATCTTTATACTGAAATCCCACTAGTTGAGTTCTCTGAAAAATCTCTTCTTATCTCTCAATAGGTATGTGGCGTTATTTATACTGAAACCACCAGTATCCAAGGATTCTCCTTGTAATTCCTCATTGATGGATCTTTGACTACCTTGTATCTTCTATTATACTCAATATGCATGTAGACCTATCCCTACTTCTAGTAGACTAATCTTCTAAAGTTATCACTACTTGTAAATTTGATATACAAAACTTCCAAAAGTTGATGCTTGACATCGGTGTGGATTTCTACTTCTAGTCTTTTAGATCTAGAAAAATTACTCAGTAATTCGGAACTTGAAGTCTCAATCTTCTCAAGCATCTACCCTTTTGATCATATAATGGAAGTTCTTGGTTAACTACTTCCTCTCACTTATAATCATCAACTCTCTCAATTCTTCTTTACTCATTCATAATTCTATTTATTTCCCCCCTTTCTATAGCTATGATTTATCTAATAAATGTGGGTAATTTTTATCCTTAAATTTTAAATTTTTATCTTCTAAACTCTTGAATTTATCAATTTTAATATATTTCAAAGATATCAGGATTTTTCTCCATAAAATCTCCCATAGAAATTGGCATTAATAATCTTCAACTTATCCTCAAAACTTGGTTTGAATCACAAACTTTCCATCTATGATCATTTCTCTTTGAACTTCCAACTCAGAATCATTATAATTTTTGACTTTAAAACAATGTAAATTCCTTCTAGAATCCTTTGGTAAATGTTATTCCATAGAAGTCACTTGGATTCTTCTGGTTCTACCTCTTATTCAACCCAATATTCTATGGAATTTAGTAATTAAAACATTTTCCAATATGATTCATGTTATTCTAATGGTCTTTATCCATTGCACCTTCATACGGTTTGAACTCGACTTGCAACTTATTCTTTATATCAACTCAACTTCTGATTGTCATTGTGATCAATTCCATATTTTGATACTCTAAACTTATTATTGTATAGACTCAACTCAACTTCTTTCTTCTGATCATATCAGCCTCCAAAGTTTAAATAACACACAAGGATTTCCAGATTTAGTATTTTATCTTTTGATCGACCTTAACTCGGGACTCTTCTAAAAAACCTCTTCATTCTTCTAGTGCTTTACTATTTCTTATGTAGATGCTTCTTTTTTTGGTAACTTCAAAATTCTATGATTCTTTAAATTCATACTAAACTTCTAGTGAGTAAGATTTTGTAAATTTAGTCATCTTGGATCATTTTTGGTCTTCTTACAAAGTGATGTTCTTCAAATGAACAAACAATTTAGTATTTTCTGACTTAGTTCATTTGAAACCATTAGTGGTTCAAGTTTCTCATCTTATGATTATAGGGAATTTCAACTTTACACTATACCAAATATAACATTTATCTTTGTTGAACTCATAAAACTTCTTTCAAAATATCCTTCTAGACTTCCAAACACTTTAGTATTTTGGGTTTCATAACTTACTATGCAACATAGTCTTCCAAATATCATTCAATATATTATGTTCATTGAATCTTCTAGTGGTGTTTCAATTCATGCCTTTTACATTTTAATAGTAGAAAATATCATAAATAAGCATAAATGATTATGGAAATGTGATGAACTGAAACCCATTCCATTTAATCAATAAAATGAGTATAATATGGAAGGAATGAATAATGATCAAATAAATCCATATAAATAATCACATGAGAATGAAACTTAACCATGGATATTATACTAGTTGAATAATCACATGGAATATCAATAACTAATCTCATAATGAGGGAATGAATAATATCAAACATCATAAACATACCGTCAAATATTCGATTAAGACACCATACATAAACAGGTAAAAACCCAAACTAGTTTATCTCATGAGACCTACCAATGCATTGAGGGGCTATATTGGGCCCCACCCATCACTTACTAAGTCTAATTAATTCCTCATAGGAAAACATAAACGATATAAACATTCGTATTGAAAAACTAGCATACGAAATGTGAATACTTTAAACATAAACCATGAATGGTATCAAAATAGCACATCCACAATCAAAATGATCATAAAACCTTTAATAAAATAGGGTATATGGAATCATAATAGGTTGAACTCAATAAAAAATAATATTTAACAAAGGATATTGACATAGATGAAAATACTCTAATAAAATTGTTATAAATATCTTGAGAAAAATAATCTTTTACTTTGAAATCATTTATTTAAAAGTCACGCATTTATAAAAGAAAAAATTTTATTCAAAATTAACTTTGTAAACTTGTAAAGGAATCTTTAAAACATCAAGGTTTCATGATGGTGGTAAAATACTCTCATTCCATATAAGTTAAAAATAAACATTCTTTACATATTTTTTTTTCGAAAATTCATAAAGTACATCATTTGGAAAATGACAGAAATATTCCTTTAAAACCATTTTATAAAAAAATAAAACACGATTAAAAGAATTAAAACATTAATAGGATAATAATAAAAATATTTTTGAAAATATTTTTAAGAAATATGGACATGGATGATTAATATTCCCCAGCAGATACTTACGTATAAACAATATCAAATAATAATGAGATTGTGAAATTAATCCTCAAATCATACTTTCATTTAGTTAAATATGATTTACCCTCCTTTATAATGATTTAAAAATGTTATTAATTAATACCAGAGCTATATCCATATTTATGATGTCATATATGATATTCTTATATCATTTTTTTAGTAATATTCTATTATTACTCTTGTTTCGGGTGTTAACTGCTTCATTTTCTTATGCATGTTTTGTCATGTGTGTATTGTTTATTATGCATAGAATATATATATATATATATATATATTTCATATAAATAATGATATTACGTTCATATATATTATTTTTACTCATTATATAAATTTTTATAATCATTATTAAATAGTTAACATGGAAAATGAATTGCATCATGTCGTGGAGACGATAGGTCGTACGTACACACGAGCGGCAATATCACTCACTTAATGGTGAACGGGTAATGAATTCGATGGTATGTTAATTATAAAGAATAAATATAATTTCATATTAATTATTTATATCCATTATATCTATTATTATACTCATCCAAATAAAGTAGTGATGAAAAACAGATTACACCACAACGTGGAGACGGTGGATCGTATGTACGCACGAGTAGTGATTTCATTTTTCATAGAATGGATAAAAGGTGGAATATGGTTGTCCCATATTAATAATAAAATATCATAATATATATTATACCTTATTTCTTTATAATGTAAACAACACATAAAGAGGATGTAGAAGAAGAAATAGCCTTAAAGGATTCGGTAAAGATGATCACCTCATCTTTAGAGAACCGCCTTTGGATATCCTCTTATGGACACTAGGGGTGGTCTTTTTAGAAGACCATTAACTCAATAAATTATCTAATAATTTTGTTAGTAAAAATAAATAGGTTTTGGTCGATATGGAAGGATCAAATTGGTGTGAAGAAGTGAGAGATGAGGTGCCTTTTATAAGAGAGGGGAGGGACACTCTTGGAATCCTTTAAAATATTAAATTAATATAAATTGATTTTGGATTTAAAATAGATTATAAGTGATTTATTTATAATATAAGATGATTATGGGTCTAAATCATCTCAAACAATAATTTTTATACATGTTTAGGTAACAATATTAACCTTATCTTTTGGCTTTAACCCTTAGTTGAACCCTTTAACTCTTACCGTGACAACTTTGCTTTTTGATCTTTAGAGTTAATATAGTTACTATAAAATTTCAAAGAACCAAAAAATGGATCATTGATGATGTATTTAACATTATTATAGTTATTTAGAGGAATTTTATATTTTTTTGAATTTTATATCATTTAATAAAATAATATTTATTTTAAAGTATTATTTATGTCAATTTTGATACTATTCATTATTTGTCCTTTTTAAAATATCCTGACAATATGATAACTTAAAAAAAACACTTACAATATATCAATAAAATTTCAAAATTTTCTATAAAATATTTTTATGTCATTAATTATGTCAAATTATATTTATTTTAATATTTTTAGTATCATTTATTTGATATTTCTATTAATTAAACTATTACTGCATCATCATTATGTAAGCCTTTAATTAAATTATTTATTCTCTAAAAAATAATAAAAAATTATCATGATGAATATAAATTTATTATATTTTAAATTACTATTTATATTTGAATTTATATTATGTATAACCCTATATTAAAAATGATTTAGTTATTAAAAATATGAGTACAACATTTTTAACTTATTTTTAAATAAAATATAATAAATGCCATATTCTCAACAAAGTGGCTTAAAAAGGTGATAATTTAATCCTAAAGTTTATTTTCATCTAAACCCACTCATATAATGAAATTAGGATAAGTGTTAGGGTAACTTTATAATATTATAATATTATTTTTACCTTTAATTACCCGATTAACCCTTAACCCTGTTAAATAAAAATTTACTAAAGTTACTATTCATAATATCCAAAAAAATTAAGTTGATACTATTAGAATATAAATATAATAATTATTAAAATAGTGTATATACATTTTTCTGAATTCAATTCATAGAAGTTGCTAAATTAATTTTAACACTAATCTCGCAGATATGGCGAGAAGGCGAGTAAAAGAGACGTTCAAAAGTTCAATAAGTTTTTATATATAATTTTAATATAAAAATGATTGAAATTAACTAAATTATATTTCTATATTTATTATTGATCCATTGTGACTTTAAAAATCAATTTAAAATAATTATAAACAAAAATTTTGTATTTAACTACAATGTAGTATTTTTCACTATTCATCAAAAAATGAAACCTCTCAGAAAAATACTAAAAATTCACCCTTAGATAATTTTTATATTAATATTTAAAATTATAATTTTATTTTATAAAATAATATATATAAATGTGTCAAAAATTGGATTTGAAAAAGTTTCTTTATTAAAAGGCGGTAAAATTGCATCTAGAAAAATATAGGTTTTTATGCAAAAAATTGGGTTTATTATTATGTTATACCTATAAAATATATTGGATGAATATACAAAATATTTTATTGAATATATAATAGATATATTTCATTAATATCATTTATTAATTGTAATTAATGTAATTTATTAAGACAAAAAGCCTTTGGGAGCATAAAAATAAAAATATTTCCTTCACATTAAATTGGTTTATATTTTCATTTCTAATTAATTGGTAACCAATGAATTCATATTATATTTTTATAAACCATATATTTTCATAAGTTAGTTAAAAATAATTATAATAGCTAATTTAATGGTTAGTTTATAACAGTAACATTTAAATAATAATATTTAGTTGTTTCTTTAATCTTGATGTTGCATGCAACATAAGTGGTCAAAGAAATTGAATTTAAAAAGAGACATACCATAAAAATCTTGGGGTGTTACACCACATATTAGAAATTAATTATTCAAATCCAAATGATATTGATGGTTCTTCTTCATCCTTAATCACTATTCATAAATATGTTGACGTTCTACTCAAATAGTCTTCTAATTTATATGGTTTCTTTATGATATAAACATTTATATGTATTTATAATTTATCTATAAACAACACTTAACTCTATTTTTCTTCATTTATTATAGACACACAAGTTCCTTCTAAAATATGATCAGAGGGTTTCATCTTTCAGAAGTAGATCTTGCATCTATGGAGTTCCTACTTCCACCAGTTCCTTTATTCAGAGTATGAACTTTCAGCGAAATTTATTCTGGAAGATTCATTGGAAACTTTTAATTTCAACTTAATCATTACCTTTTTCCAAACTATTGTCAACAAATACACTATTTCATCACCATCATTTTATGGGTACTTTAATCTCCACCTTTTAATTTGATTTCAATATCAAATTCTCTTTAAATCCAATGAGTTTTATCCCCCATTTGTTGAAAATAAAATCAAAATTTCTCCTATGAGGGATTTATTTCATCAATTTTATCTCCCCCTTAATGATTTGAATTCAAATTCCCCTTATTAACATCTTGGGTAAAGGGAGGAACTTTATGCACACTTTTTCTTTATCTCCCATTTTCTTTCATTAAACTGAATATAAACCTTGAACTTCTTGAGAGAAGGATAACATTACTTTTATGAAATCAATAATACCTAAATCAACCAACTCTAAGTCTATGTGAGTCATTCTTAGTGTAGAAAACAAGAGTGATTAACCCGAATAATAAAGTTTTCTATAAAAATAGTAAATGATTCCAAATTTTATAAAATATTCTTTTAGGGGTATTTTATTATATTTTCATTCAACTTACTTTCTTAGATCCATCTCAACAAAAAAATCAAAAATTTTCAAGCATAAAAAGTATGATTCTCCCCCTTTGCATGATAATTCTTATTTTGTCATCAACAAATCAATTTCCCCCTTTTTAAACATCAATTTTCACATGAGGATGGGAGAGTATAAACAACTTATCTCAAGGATTAAAACATCTTCAATTCTCTAGATTTTCATTATTCAGAGCTTCATATTCATCATCTATAGCTTGTACTTTTGAGTACTTCAACCTTAAATCCACTGAATTTTTCATCATCTAGTGTTGTAACACCTTGGTTTTCCAGAACATGATTTTTTCTTCAACTTATAAAGATTTAAAATAAAAACCTTCATATTCACTTTAGGTCCCTCCCTGAATTACATCACCTTAAATTACCTTTTCAATAAAAACATTTGGATCAATCGGGAATAAGGAGAATCTTCCATTCTATTCAATTTGAGCAATAGGGATGAGAAAGTTTTCTCAACCTGGAAACTCCCTTATCATTAGCTCATTTTTTATTCATTCTTTCACCCTTAATTTTATAAGAATTGATCTCGATGGTCTCTATTGATTTATTCTTATTTATTTTATTCTTTACTTTTTTTGGGGGGTTACCTTTTAACTTCTTCTAGCAAAGTACAGACATTATTCTTCTCCTCTGCTTCAAAATTCATTGCTTCTTTTAATTTTTCTGGCTATACAATCATGAAAACCTTTAGAATATTTTCATATTTATTCTTCCATGGAGAATTTTATTTCATAGAATTTTTTTTTTCTTCTAATGCATGTTTCTTTTTATTCACTAATTTCTCCTATCTAAGTAACATTTTCATGAAATTTTTAGGAATGTTTAAAACCTTCTTACACCTTCCATGTAACTTCTTAACTTCTAATAAGTTACTATTTCAAGGTAATTTCCAGTGAACTTCAACACCTTCATTGGATATATCATCCACCATTCCAATCCTATTGTGACTTTCTCAGATTGATTCACTTTATTTATTAATCTTACTTATGTTAACTAGAACATTCATGGTGATTTTACAAATTTACATGAAGTTTCCTTTTCTTCCACATAAGTAACATGTTTTATTGGGCATGACATCTTACATTACTTTTTTTCTTGGGTCAATCATCCTTGTAGATTTTGATTGTTTTCACATAAAGGTAGAATTGCGATCTATATTCCATTTATTTTCATTCATATTTTGTGGCCTACTTCCATTGGTAGTGGTTTATTTATGATTGGTAGAAGTAAATAAGTACCCTTCATCACCATGACCACTTTTTCCACAACTTTCACATAAATTTTCTAGATATTCAAATCTTTTGGATATTAGTACATTTTTATCCTTTTTGAGGGTTGGGTGTTCTTAGATGAGTTTCCCATACCTTATATCATGATATCCATTAATGTTGAACTTATTTGTTTTCCATACCTTGGAATATTATGCCAATAGTCAATGGTCATGTGTCTAAACTTTCCACAACACCAAGAGTAGTCGATAAGCCTTGGCTTCTTCCATTGTGTTAAATTTTGTCTAGTGGCGACTTCTTAAGAAACTTATTTCTTCCGTATATTAACTTCATTATTTCATTAATTTTGAGGGTAAGTCCTTACCTTTTCTTTTCATACATCCAAATTTACAAAATAGGTGGGTTTCTCAATTTTCTTCCTCATATTTTTCTAGAACTACAACCTATTTTATTCAAAGTATAGAGATTAGTGCATACAGATTCATTGGAACATGGGTTTACCTTTTTTATTCAACTTATTAGAAGATGATACTTCCAATTATTTCATAATTTTCTTGCCACTAGATTGAGTCTTTCCAAAGGTAGTGTTTTTTTAATAATTTCTATAATGTAACTTTTTTCATCTTCATGTGAAGATTCAACTTTATTAGATTCCATGTTTCTCAGTCTCATTTCTTACTCAAGGCACAATAAATTTAAAGTATTCTTCTAATTTTCAAGACACCTCAATTTATTTGAACATTAAACTTCTATATTTTTTATCTTTTCTTCATTAAAATTACTCACATATTTCAAATAAATATGAAGTTCCTTTACTCATTTTTCTTTGATCTCTAGTTGAGTATTCTTAACATCAATAATTACTTTGTGAGTATCTTTTAGTGCATTGAGCTTTTCCTTAACAACTTCCTTTGCAAAAAAAATTCTAAAAAAAACTCCTTTGTAATTATTATTCCATAAGGTTTAAATTTTCTTTAGAATATAATACAATTTATTCCTTTCCTTTGATGAGTTTAGTAAGAGTTTTACACTCTCAGAACTTATTTTCTAATGAATTCTCTATCTCATCAAGTTCTGGTTCCAACTATGACTTTTCTTCCTATAATCCCTTGATAAATGAAAGTATATATATTAAAACTTAAATGAATATGATTTCATGTAATATTTTATTTTTGAGTAAAAATATTCAACAAAATCAACAGACTCATACTCACTACAGTTGGAACAACCTTCTTTTAGATGATTAATTTTATTGGATTTATAGGAATTATTACCACACACTTTAACTTTTGGTAGTGGTAGATTCTCCTTTTATTTATTTTTTAGGTTATTTTTTTTCTTTTGAGCCTCTTTCTTTTTTTGGTTTTTTAATTTTTTGGATGAAGCCTCCATATTTCTTATACCAATAATATCTTCAGTTTTCTTTAGTCCGGGCTTATTTTCCGATAGATGAATTTTTGGATCTTCTAGAAATATCCACTTCATGTAAGATAGTTAAAAACAATTGAGAAGATAATTATATATCCAAATAGAGTTAACATCCCTTTGATACCAATTGAGATTATCAAGGTATTGTTCAGTCACCCTGAGAGGTCAGGATTGAGTCAGGGGTGATCAACTTTTACTGATTAAGTTCAACTTAAATTCTTCCTTCCTTTAAGTTGATTAAACTTCTATCATCAGTTAGGATGTATGGATATTTAATAATTCACCCTCACCACTCTTCCATTATGTTATGAAAATAAAGTTAAGTAAATAGAACACAAATATTTTTACAAGGTTTGACCTCAATGTGAGAACTTACCCCTTATCGTGTCGAGTCATAGATTTTCTACTATAATATTTATCACAGATTAAAAGTGGTGTGGGAATGAATAACCCTTAACCCAAGTGATTACCTATATAACACAAGTTAAGGATCATTATACTACCATCCCACTAGTTGAGCTATCTCTCAAAAAATTTCTCATATCTCCTGATATATATGTGGTGTTGTTTATATCGGTACCGTCAGTATTTAAGGATTCTCCTCAAACTTAATCATGGATGGATCTTTGGATACCTTGTTTCTTACATTGTGATAAACATTCACATTGTTCTATCCTTACTTTAAGTAGAATAATCCTCTTAATATATCATTTCATAGAACTTCAATGTTTGGAACTTCTGAAAGTTGGTGTTTGACATTGGTATGGCTTTCTCCTTTCAGTATTCTGGATTAGAAGAACTCACTCAGTTATTTATAACTTCAAATTCTAGTCTTTTCAAATTTAGACACTTATGATCTTTTGATAGAGGTGCTTGGTTGGTTTCTTTTTTTCTTTTATAATCAGCAACACTCTCAATTTTTTTCACTTCTTATTCAAAATTCAAGTGGTTTTATCCCCTTTATATATTTAACCTTCCTCTGATGAATGTGGGAAACATGTGAGATTCAATTTGAAATTATCGCCTTCTCAAATATTGAATTGATCACCTTCAATATCTTCTGATGATATTTCTTGGTAAAATTCAACAAGGAAACTTTTCATGTAATCTTTGATTTATAAATAAAAATCTTCAATAAAATCGATAGACTTGGGATCACTACAATAAGAACAATCCTCTTATAGAGGATTAATTTTATTGGATTTTCAATAATTATTACAACATACTTTAACTTCCAATAGTGGTGGGCCCTCCATTTATTTATTTTGAGAGGATAACTTCCACTGTTTCCAAGACCCTTTTTTTTATTTTTCATCATTTTAGTCAAAATCACTATGTTTCTACCACTAGTAATATCTTTAGTTTGCTTCAACTCAGGATTAACTTTTGATAGAGGTATCTCTGAATCTTCTGAAAATTTATACTTCATGTAAGATATCTAAACACTATTGGGAATAGAATTGTATATCCCAACATTGGTAACCACCCTCTGATACCAATTAAGATTCCTAGGGGATTGTACAATCACCTTGAGAGGGGGTGAATTAGGGGTGAACAACATTTACTTATTAATTTCAAATTAAATTATTTATTCCTTTAAGTTGATCGAACCTCTATTATTGGTTAGGATATATAGATCTTTAATAATTCACCCTTACCACTTTTCCCTTAAAATATATAGATAATGTAAATTAAATAGCACACATATATTTTTACAATGTTCAACCACAATGTGAGAACATACTCTTTTTCATGTCGACTCTCATTGAGTCATGGATTTTCCAATATAATATCTATCACAAATTACAAGTAGTTTGGGTATCAATTATTAAAGATCCATATATCATAACTGGTGATGGAGGTTTGATAAACTTAAAAGAAGGGGGGATTTAAGTTAAACTTAATTGGTAAAATTTGGTCACCTAGATTCACCCCCCTTAGGGTGACTACAATATCCCCTAGGAATCTCAATTGGTATCAAAGGGAGGTTACCTCTATTTGGATCTATAAATCTGTTCCAAGTTGTGCTTAATTTTCTTACATGAAGTGCATGTTTTTTAAAGATTTTGAGATGCCTCTACTGGAAGATAATTCTAAGCTAAAATAAACTAAAGATATTCTTGGTGAAATAAATTTGGAGGATTTAGAAAAAACTTTGAAAAATTGGAAAAAGAAAGAGGCTCAGAAGTAGGAGAAGTTAGCCACTCAAAATAAATATAACGAGGATCCACCACTACTTGAAGTTCAAGTGTGTTGTTATAATTCCTAAAAATATGATAAAATTAATCCTCCAGAAGAAGGATATTCTAATTGTGGTGAGTATGAGTCCATTGAGTCTGTTAAATATTTTTACTCATAAATAAAAGATTACATGAAAAGTGACCCTATTAAAATTTTCATATATATACTTTATTTTATCAAGGTATTATATAAATAAATATCACATCTAGAATCAAAACTTGATGAGATATAGAATGCATTAGAAAAGAATTTCCAGGAGTGTAAAACTCTTACTAAACTCACTAAAGGCAAGGAAGAAAAGGTATTACATTCTCAAGAAAAGTTAAATATTGTGAAAAAATCATTACAAATGAGTTTTTTAATAATTTGTTTGAAAATTAAATTGTTAAAAAAAAGTTCAATGCACTAAAATATGCTCATAAATCAACTGTTAATGTTAAGAATACTCAACTAGAGATCAAGGTAAAATGAGTAAATGAATTTTATTTTCTTTGAAATAAGTGAGTAAGTTTCATAATTAAAAGTTAAAAAAGATATAAGTTTAATGTGAATATAAAGTGAGGTGTATTGAAAATCAAAATAATTCTTTAAATTCAAAGTTTTATGGGCATGTGATGAGATTGAGAAACATGGAAGCTACTCAAGTTGAATCTCTACATGAAGCTGAGAAAAGAGCCACTACCAAAATTATTAGAGAAAGTATTACTTATTAAAATAATCAATATGGTAGTAAGATAATTATGAAATAATCAAAAGTATCATGTTCTAATAAGTTAAAGAAAAAGATAAACCTGTCTTCCGATGAATCTGTATGCACTAATTTCTATACTTTGAAACATGTAGGATGTAGTTTTAAAAAAATATGGGTGAAGAAAAGTGAGAAAATCATCTATTTTATAAAAGTGGATGTAATAAAATAAATAATAAGTAATTACCCTCGATATTTATAGAAGATAAAAGTTAAAATATAAAAGAAATAAGTTTCATAAAAAGTCTCCACCAACCAAAATTAAACACAATGGAAGAATCCAAGGCTTATCTAATACTATTGGTGTTGTGTAAAGTTTATACACATAGCCATCGACTATTGGAATAATATGCCAAGTTATGGAAAATAAATAAGGACAACATTAATGGGGATTAGAATGGAAGGTATAATAAATTGTTCTAAGAACACCTAACCCTCACAAAAGAAGCAAAATCCACTAATATTCAATAGATTTAAATATCTTGAACATTTTTGTGGAAGTTGAAAAATAAGTGTTCATAGTGACGAAGGGTGTTAGTTTACTTCTACCAAGAACAACTATACTACTACTAATAGAAGGAGGAAACAAAATATGAAGGAAAATTAAGGGAAACTATATCTTAAGTCTACCATGAGGTGAAAATAATTGGAAGTTACAAGGAAGATTTCACCTAGGAAGAAAATAACAAAATACTTCATACCCAAGAAAAGATGCTACTATTGTGGAAGAAAAGATGATTACAATAAAATGTGGGTCATTGGTGAGTCTTATAAGTATTGAAAGTCTTCCATGATTTCTTTCCAGACAAGTTTTACAAAATAACAGCATAAAAACTAATCATATTCCAACTAAATTGACTAATGGATATCATATAAGTCACAATATTTTGAGATTCCATTATATCACAACTTAAGGTGTTCTAATTTGAATCATTTTTTAAGTTAGCATCAACTTCAAATATATATCAAAGGAACATAAAGCACATCTCAATTAATTTTCCTATAGACATTGATGATATTAATAACCCCAATATTGAAAAATGTATTAATCATACCAACTAAATTTCTATATGGAAAATGCATATCTTTTAATATAGTGGGAGCAAGGAATATTTCAGTTGAATCATGGCTCTAGATGAAAAAATTGGAATAAAAATAGTTAAATCTATAAGTTTTAGTGGGAATCATTATTCTAGAGACACATATTACATAGAAAAATTAAAAACCATATTAGTATTTTTATATTCACTATGGTGGGTGATATATATTTAATTCGGTAAGAATAGTGATTCCTACAGGAATTAGTAAGTGGAAAAATAGTTTTTATTAGAAAATTTATTTGAAATTAAAGATGGATACCATGTACTAAAATCCAGTTACATATTTGGTAGTTTCTCTAGTTGATGTAAAGTCATTGGTAGGTATTCCAGAGAAACCATACATGGATAAAAAAGTTCAAACCAATAAAGCATGGATGATTAATGAAATATTTACAATATCTAGACATAGTATATGATAATATCTTATCACTGATCATTATGAAAAATTTCATTCAAAATTTTACTTGTTAAAAATTTTCTATGGTTATTTTATTGGGTATGTTATTTCAAGACCATGCTCCTTAATGAAAACCTTATGGGATATATCGATATTACAAGACCAAAAAAGTTAGTGACATAAAACAATACCAATATGATATATAATTTTCAAAGATCCATTTAAAGATCAAAATAAGCATAATAATCATAGAACATTCATTATAAATGAATGTGTTCCCAGGTGTATATAAGTGGTTATTAGGAGCACTATAGTTTTCAAGTATAATATGTTTTAAAACATATATAAAACAAGTGATTATCCAGGTGGCTAATTATGACCAAAGGTAATTTCTATAATATGACTTAAAAAGCAACCCAAGTTCTAGAGAACATGATTTAATAGATTATATAAAGGGGTTTCTTAATCCAAGTCATAATACATGGTTGACATGGTATTGAGAAATACAAGATTAAATAATTTACTCAAATTGTTTCTAGTGTCACATGGTATTCTTGTGATGTATAGGCTACATATACATGAGAGTAATTTGGAAATCTATCTCACATGCCATGACATGTACACATGATTGATCTTTATTATACATAAATCATAGAATGAAAATATCAAATGAGGCTAGGATAACTACATAGGATGGTAGTCAAAACAATCAAATAGTTCTTGAGGAAGAAAAACCGGATGAATTCTTAGAAATTCCAGAAATAGAAATACTAATTTTCAGGGGATATAAACTAGTCTTATTTAGAATAGTTCAATCTGAAATCATAGTAAGTATAAGTTAATATGAAAGGGTAAATCATATTACATCTAGTAGTTTCTATATCAACATTAAACTGGGTATGTTGTGGCTTCTGATGCAGCTTAAGAAGAGAATTTAGCAACTTTTTTCCAGATTTTAGAGTTGTACCTATATTGTAAAATTCAATCATATTATGATGAAATTTTAATTTTGGTATTATCCAAGATACCAGGGATGACAAATTATAATAGTATATACTATATCATATCATATATTAAGGTATTTTATTATAGAAAATATGTCATAGTAAGTAAATCAACCACAACTAGAATGGTGGGATAAAAAGGTATAGACATATCTCAACAGAAGCATGTATATCATGTGAGGCTAACTAGTTTAGTTATTAGAAGTTGGCTCAGGTTTAAGTGGGAGTCTATTGGATTTGGTACCCTAGAACCAACTACCATCTATATTCTATTACCAAAATATTCATGGTGTTGAATATTAATTAATATCTTATCACATGATGATCATTTTTCTATGTGATGTCTATATGATAATTTCCTAAGTGTATTTGTTCCATTGAAAGGTTATAGTAGTTCCCAGCTATAATGAGAACCTATAAATGATATGACAATATTCTTAAATACATGCTATATGGTTGAATGGTGTTATATGATGGGAAAAAGATAATACATTCTATTAGAGGTAAGGGATTATAATACATTGAGACTTCTTCTCATAAAGTTCATCTTTGGTGATATTGAGAAAAGGGGTAATGAGAAATTTACATGTCAGTAGGAAAATCACATTTTCATGTGTCATTGGATGTTCCAATATAAGGGCATTTTTAATGGTCCTCAGACTCTAATATTATTATTAATGCATATCATGAGTTGTGTACTTTGATGAATTGATGAAAACTATGATGATATATGATCACTGTGAGGTGGGATATGTTAGATGCATCATAATTAATATCATGTTAATGAATAATGTGAGAAAATATTTTTCCCTTTGGTTTTTTTAATGAAATTTGATATCTCAGTCTCTTTGGTGGGAATAAAACTTCCTAATTAAGTCTATGTCCAAGACATTCTATTAGCAAGTTTATTTTTGGAAATTCAAAGAAAGATACATCGATCACATAGGATGATGATACTAGTACGAAAATTCTTGGTTGGATATATCGAGATAAAAAGATTATATTAAAAAGTGTGTGTTTGTATGTGGTTATTTCTATTGCAGCATTTGACTTATTTATCCATGGGCGTCTTGGCATGTTGTTAGACACTAACCCTAGACTCTAGGAAACACTGCCTAATGCTGCTGAGAAAGGGTCCTAGAGGGTCACGTAGTAAGTTCATTTGGAACCTCGATTAAATTATATACGAATTTAACATGTTGAGTAAATATTATTCTTATATTTGGTTTAATAATTATTCATATTGAGTTGATCATAAATATTCATTCACTAGTTATTTGAGAGAATATTATGTGAGTTGAATATTAAATAAATATTTATTTGTCAGGTAATTATTTATTTAATTACATGAGTATATTAATACTAGAAAAAGTATCATACCAATAGTTTGGAACTATTGGTATATCCCATCAAACCATTGGTATAACCTATGCCAACTGTTTGAGGGGTCATTGGTTGTTTTTCTATTGGGATAGACATATACCAATGGTTTTGGATAAACCGCTGGTATAGGTGGTCTATACCAATGGTTACCAAACCATTGGTATAGGTCATATGAAATAAATATACTAAGGATTTTAAAAAATAGTTGGTATAGGTAATGTAAAAAAATCTAGACAGGTTTTTATCCCATTACCTATAACACCCCAAGATTCCACAGTACGCTTCTCCTTGAATAATACAACAGCATGTGTTGTATGCAACTTCGAGTTCTAACACACCACAACCAATCAAACTAGCCGTTATGAATAGTAATACACAATTTTTAAAATTTTTAAAATTTTATCTTTCAAAACGGACTTCATTTTTGGATTCGGAATATCGAAATTAGCTTAGGGTGAATTTTTGTTATTTTTCTAAAAACTTTCAATTTTTGATGAATAGTGAAAACACTGAGTTATAGTTTAAAACAGAATTTTTATTTAAATAATTATTTATTTTATTTAAATTTATTTTAAGTAAAAATAGATGCATAATACCAATATAAGTTCAATGTAATTCATTGGAGTTAGTTTATAATAATTTTAGATATATAAAAATTTTATTGAACTTTTTACTGTCTTTTACCCACCTTCTAGGAGCATTTGCAAATTTAAATAAAACTTATTTTTACTGATTCTGTGAGTTGAATTTCAAAAATCTGAGAAAAATGGTTGATATCAGTAAGTAAAATGTGGTTCAATAAGATGAAAATAATTTTTTGGTGAATAGTAACTTTTTACTTTTATTTACCACGATTAAAAGTAAATAGGGTAATTAAGGGTAAAAATGAAATTATTATTACCCTAAAACCTGTCCTAATTATATTGGATAAGTTTAATTCAACCCAAAACAACCATAGTAATAAAATATGATCCTTTAGGTCCACTTGGACTAGATTTGGACATTTATTATTATTTAATTCAAAGAAGAGTTAAGAGAGTTAAAATCAAAGTTTAATAACTAAAACATTTTTAATATAGGGTTAAACAAAATATAAAGTAGACTATAAATATTAATTATAAATATAAAAAATATTTCCTACATAATGGTATTTTATTTATATTTTTTATACATTAAATAATTTAATTTATTTATGACACAATGATGATGCAGTAGTTACCTAATTAATGAAATATTAAAATAATTGATATTATAAATATCAAAATAAATGTAATTTGAGACTTTTAATGAATTAAACTAATTTTATAGGTTAGTATGACATATTAGGGTTGGTTATATGAATTTTATTTTAATTAATAATGCTGTTATGAATTTAGAAAAAACAAAATACCAAATAGTGTGAAAATTGACATAAAAGAGTTTTTAAAACAAATATTATATTATTAATTGATATTATGTTCTTAAAAATCTAATATTCGGCCAAAAGACTTATATAATGATAATTTTATCATTAATTAACCACTTGGGGTTCTCTTGGAAGTATATAGTAAGTTTATTAACCATATAATATAAAAATACAAAGAGACATGGTAAATGTCAAACTATTTAACTAAGAGTTAAATCTAAAAGATAAGGTTAATATAGTGACCCAAACCTACCTAAAACCTATTTGTTTAGTGGTTTTAGACCCATACCCACCTTATAATTTAAATAATCCATTTTTTATCCATTAGAAACTGAACATGATTTTATTATAAAATAATATTTCTAGCTTTTCCTAAGGTGCCCCTCACCCATCTTATAAAAGGGCACTCCCCCTTCTCTCTAATTCACACCTCCAAAGCCATTTGGATCAGCCAAAACCTGGCCAAATACCCTATAAATTGTCCTTAATTTATCCTAGAGACCTTACTTTAGTCATAAAGACAACCTAAGGATCCCTTTTGATCAAATCAAAAGGAAGAACCCGTAGAAGAGGTAAATATTTCATCACCTCTTTCAAGTTCCTTTCTTCTTCCACTTCCTCTTTCATTGTTGTTTCCATTGTAAAATAATAAATAAAGTATCTTATATATACTAATATGTTATTATAAATATGGTACAACCATATTCATTATTGTATCCATCCTTTGAATGACATGTCACCATACGTGCGTACGTACGGCTTACCGTCTCCACGTCGTGGTGTAATTGTTATTCAATACATTATTATTTGGATGGGTATAATAATGATGTGTAATTGATGTAAATAATAAATATAACATGATAATGATTCTGTATATATGATATACCATCCAATTATATATTATTTTAATATCAAAATAATGATATTGTCACTCGTGCGTACGTACGAATTACCGTCTCCATGAACACGATGAGATTCATTTCCCATCGTATCCATTCAAGACTAATTTTCATTTTATGATTAAAAATAATGTTTAAAGACTTAATATAATTCTTTATATGAATAATATAAATCTCATCCATAAAAAATATGACTCACATAACAAAGAATATAAATGAAAACGAATCTGTTAACACCCGAAACAACGATAATACTAAGATATTATTAACAAAGAAATGTTAAAAGATCATATATGATATCACATTAATGAATATGATTCTTGTATAATTTAATAACAATTATTTCACCATTACACATAAGGTTAACCTACCCTCGACAAATTAAAAGTACAAGGTAATGGTTAATTCTACAATCTCTTCATTATCCGAGGTTGTTTATACGTAATTATCTACTAGGACCTCTTTATCATCCACATCCATATTTCTTAAAAATGTATTTCAAAACATTCTTAATATTTTATAGACTATGGGTTAAAGTCATTTATACCCTTTTTTTACTTTTATAAGATGTTTATAAAGGAATATTTCCGTCGTTTTCCAAACAAGGTACTTTTTTTCCTTTTCAACAAATTTAAGGTAAAAATATTTTTTTAACATATACGGTGGGTGCGGCTATTTTATGCCGTTATAACATCGTCGAAGCTTCCCTTACAATATTATAAGAATATTTTCAAAATAAATGTTTTCTTTTATAATTATATGACTTTTAAATGATTTCAAAATAGAAAGAGATATTTCTAAAAAAATGTTTTGATTTCATCTATGTCAACATCCTTTGATGGATTGTAAGCTTATTTGAAGTTGATTTATCATGATACAAAACTTCCATATTGTATTGAAGGTTTTGTGATATGTTTGACTGTGGATGTGCTATTTTTATACCATTCATGGTTTATGGATAAAGTATTGACATTTCGTATGCTAGTTTTAATATGAATGTTTATATTATGTTTAAACCTTTTCATATGAGGAATGCATTGGACTTAGTAAGTGACGGGTGGAGCCCGATATAGCTCCTCGATGCATCGGTAGGTCTCATGAGACAAAATAGTGTCTTGGAACAAGGCCTTGACAAAATCTTATTTGTAGTCTTGGCACAAGGCCTTGACTATGTGGTTATGAAAGTCTGGCATTATGCATTCCATCATTATGAAAGTGGCTATTGATATTTCATGTGATTATTAGACTATTAGAATATCCATGTAAATAAGTAAATGGAATTATTTGATATTTATCTTTTCCATATCATGCTGAATTTCAAGTTTAAAAGGATTTTGTTTTAGTCTTATACATTGCCTTAAATGTTTATGCTTATTTATGAAAGTTTCTGCTATATTGTTATCCTTACTAAGAATCTGAGCTCACCCCTTTCTATGTTTTATTTTTCCTAGGATGCGAAGAAGTATATTATTACTGACCTAAAGTGATATTCTATGGGATCTCAGTGTTGTATATGGAAACAATGTTGTTGTAGTTTTCCATTTTATGATGTAATGTAAACCTTATGAATGTATCTTGTACTTCCAAGGATACTAAACTAATTGGTCTTTAGAGACTTGATATTTTGTGATCATGCCAATGATATGTAATAATGCACCAACAATTGGTAACTAGGGTCAGGGCATTACAGTTGGTATCAGAGGAAGTTTAGTACAAACCTTGGAAACTTGATTTAGATAAACTCTAATTAGAGCACATAACCCTAAGATAGACTTTGAGGATTAGTATAGAAGAACTTCCTAGAATTTTGGTATTGTAGAGATTTTGTGAGTTTTCGAAGAAATACATCCTTGTCTAGATACGAGCAGGTAGAGGCAGATCTGGAATAGATGTACCTAGGGGTAAAACCCAAAAACACCGCTTTGAGCTAGACTCGAATGGGAACTGGTGCACGACAACGGGCCTTGCTGCACTCTTGGTTACGACACTCCCGGGGGATATGCTTAGGATAATTATCATTTTATTTACAAAACATAATGAAGGGTTTATGAGTATATACTTTCTCAAAGAAAACATTTTTTTATGATTATGGATTGTATCCATAAACTATTCAATTTATGTTAAGTGACTTACAAGTTTTTAATTATTTATTTCGATTCATAAACTAATCTAATTTATGCCATTGTTTAGAAATGGCTCCTAGTATAAGGAATGGAAACTATATCAATGCACGCACTCCATGTAGGTATTTACCTCCTACTCAAGATAATTATAGTGGAGCTGGTGATACAACTGGTGCTGATTAGCTTATCACCATACTGGGACAACTCACTCAGGTTATGAATAATAACCTTACCCGTATGGAGCACCCTGATCCATAGCGTGGAGGATCAATGTTAGACTGCTTCATGAGGAAACAACCACTAACATTCAATAGGAGTACAAATCCATTAGTGGCTGAGCAATAGATAAATTCCTTAGAGAAAATATTCCATGCCTTGGGGAGTAGTGAAAGGGAAAAAGTTGTCGTGGCAGTTTACCGCCTCACTGGAGATGCTGATCAATGGTGGTCATTGATTCAAAACACAAATGAAGATGATGAAGTATCAAATATTGAATGGAGGGAGTTTAAAGATCTTTTCTTAGAAAAATACTTTCCTCGTGACCATCGAGCAGATATGGAAAGACAATTTCTGAGTTTGAGGAAAAATGAGGATGAGAATGTTGCAAAGTATGAAGCTAACTTTACAAGGTTAGTGAGGCATGCTGCAGATTATATACGTAACCCAAGAAGTAAGATTAAACATTTATTTGATGGGTTAAAACCATTTATCCTTTGAGAATTAGTATCACAATCCTTCTCATCATACGAAGATATTATCTCGCATGCTATCAAGACAAAAAAGGAATTCTCTAAGTCTTACGACTTTAAAACAAAGCAAGAGAAGAAGAGATCTACTAAAAACTCTAGAAATGGAAATAAGGGGAAGACGGGAAAAGTTGAATATCCACCCTGTAGTAAATGCGGGAAGAAACACCCTGGTACGTTCCTGAAGGGAATGAGAGTTTGTTACAAGTGTGGTGAAAAAGGCCACCAAGATCGTGATTGCAAGGGGAAGAAAGAGGTTGTCGATGTTGAATTCTACAATTGTAAAGAAAGGGGGAATTATGAAAATGAATTTCCTAAGCGTCAGGGGAACTTACCTTAGAAAAGTCCAAAGGATCAAGGACAAGCTTATGCTATCACTACTGCTGAGGTTGAAGCTCCTAAAGATGTAGTGGCAGGTAATTTAATGGTTTCATCAAGTTTAGAAAATTCTTTATTTGATTCTGGATCATTGCATTGTTTCATATCTTCCTAGTTTTCTAAGAAAATTAGATATTTATAATTTGATTTAACAAGGGAGTTGTCAGTCAAAACTCCTAAGGGAAGTATCATTCCAACAAAGTTTTGTGAATCAGTCCCCATTAGGGCATATAAATGTTCTTTATCTACTGATCTCAACGTCATAACCATGATTGAATTTGATATAATCCTCGGTATATATTGGCTTTCGGACCATGATGCAAAAATTTATTGTAATAAGAAGGAGTTCACTATTTTTGATGATGATGATAAAGAACACCTTATCTTTAGAGCAGAATCTTCACCACCTAATTCTTATCTAGATCCACCTTCAGTAGCTCAACTAAATTAAATTATTGGGGAGGAAGAGAATGAAATAACTATGGGTGAGGAAAAGAATGTTCAAATAGAGGATGTACCTATTGTTAAAGAATATGTTGATGTGTTTCCAGAAGATTTACCTGGACATCCTCCATAATGAGAAGTTGAGTTTTTCATTGATTTAATTCCTAGATCAAGGCCCATATCGAAGACCCCTTATAGGATGACCACTGTGGAATTAGTGGAACTAAGGAAACAACTATAGGAATTGAGTAACAAGGGATTTATTTTCCCAAGTGTTTCTCCATGGGGATCCCCTTTCCTTTTTGTTAATAAGAAAGATGGATCTATGAGGTTGTGCATTGACTATAGGGAGATCAATACTATAACAATAAAGAACAAGTATCCCCTACCTCGCATTGATGATTTATTCGACCAACTTCATGGAGATCAATACTTTTCAAAGATTGACCTTCGATATGGATATCATTAGTTGTGTGTGAAGAAGGAAGACATTCCGAAAACAGCATATCAAACCAGGTACGGGCATTACGAGTTTACAGTAATGCCTTTTGGATTGACTAATGAACCCTCTGTCTTCATGGATCTAATGAATAGAGTTTTCAAGGAATATCTTGATGACTTTTTAGTGGTATTTATTGATGATATCTTGGTATACTCCAAAAGCTATGAATATCATGAAAATCACTTGTGCATTATCCTGAAGACTCTTAGAAGACATGAATTATATGGGAAGTTTAGAAAGTGTGAATTCTGGATTCAGGAGATTTCTTTTCTTGGCCATATTGTCTCTAAGTATGGAATCTCTGTTGATCCTTATAAGACTAAGGAAATCCAAGAATGGCCAACACCGATGAGTATAACTGAGTTACGCATTTTGATTGGTTTAGTAGGTTATTATCGACGTTTTGTCTAGAATTTTGCCTGGTTGGCTAACCCATTAACAAATCTCACATGAAAAGGGGTTAAATTTCTTTATACAAAAGAGTGTGAAGAATGTTTTGAAGAATTGAAGAGAAGATTAGTCAATGCTCTTATCTTGACTCTACCATTGGGGAATAATGGGTTTGTTATTTATAGTGATGTGTCGAAGAAAGGAATTGGTTATGTCCTTATGCAAAATGATAGAGTTATTGACTATGCATCACGACAGCTGAAAATTCATAAGAAAAACTATCCTACTCATGATCTTGAGTTATCAACTGTAATATTTGCTTTAAATATATGGATACATTATCTTTATGGTGAAAAATGTTAGATATATACCGATCAGAAGAGTTTGAAGTATATTTTATCACAAAAACAACTCAACATGAGGCAAAGGAGATGACTTGAACTACTCAAGGATTATGATTACACGATACACTACCACCTAGGGAAGGAAAATAAGGTGGCAGATGCTTTGAGCAGAAAAGATCATGGAGTTTTGAACAAGATGAGAGTTGAAAGGGATCTTATTTTCATGGATTTAGTAAAGATGGATATGCTGATAACCATGGAAGGTGAAACATCAATACTTTTTCAAATGGTTGCCAAACCATCTTTACTAGAAAGGATAAATAGTTCTCAAAACGGTGATGAAGAGTTTCAAAAGAAGATTAAAGATGTGAATGATGGGAGATTGGGTGAATTTGTGTATGAAGATAGAATTTTGAAATTTGGGAAGAGAATTTTTGTTCCCGATATACCTGATCTAAAAAGAGAATTGTTGGATGATTCTCATAGTTCCAATTTCTCTATACACCCCGGTAGCACCAAAATGTATAGAGATTTGAAGGAACATTTTTGGTGGGACAACATGAAGAGGGAGATTTCTGATTTTGTGTCAAGATTTATGGTTTGTCAACAAGTGAAAGTTGGAAGGAAACATCCTGAAGGAGTCTTGTAACCTCTTCCCATACCTGAGTAGAAAATGGAATAATATTATGATAGACTTTATCATGGGACTACCAAAGACTCCTAGAAGGAACGATGCAATATGAGTCATTGTTGATCGTCTTACAAAGTCAGCACATTTTCTTGCTATAAGAGAAGATTTAACACTTGAATGTTTATCAAGACTATATATTAATGAAGTTGTAGGACTTCATGGATTACCACTATCGATTTTTTCTGATCGTGATCCCCGTTTTACATCAAGATTCTAGAAAAATCTTCAGAAATCCCTAGATACTGAACTTCGTTTGAGCACTGCCTACCACCCCCAAACTGATGGACAACCAAAACAGACTATTCAAACCTTAGAAGACATGTTGAGATCATGCTCACTTGACTTTCAAGGTATGTGAGATCAATATTTACCTCTGGTAGAATTTTCCTATAACAAGATCTTCCATTCAAGTATTCAGATGGAACCATATGAAGCGTTATATGGAAAGAGATGTCGCACACCAACCTGTTGGAATGATGTTGGCGAAAGAAAACTCATAGGCCCAAAACTTATAGAGGAAATGATGGAAAAGGTAAAGGTAATCTAAAACCACATCATGGCAGCTCAAAGCAGACAGAAGAGCTACGCTGATAACCGAAGGAAGGATTTGGAATTTTAGGTAGGAGATCATGTTTTCTTGAAGGTATCTCTATGGAAGGGTGTTATACATTTCGGTAAGAAGGTAAATTGGGTCCCAGGTACATTGTAACTTTCAAAATTCTAGAACGAATTGGGGTTGTAGCTTACCATTTGGCAATGTTTCCAAGTCTCTCCAAAGTTCACAATGTATTCCACGTATCACTGTTGAGAAAATACATTCATGACCCAATGCATGTACTTACCTATGAGGAATTAGAATTGGAACCTGATATGTCTTATTACAAAGATCCTATCAAGGTTCTTGATATAAGAGAACAAGCGTTGAGAAACCAAATGACTCGTCTGGTAAAAGTTCTATGGAGAAACCATAAGATGGAAGAGGCAACGTGGGAACCTGAGGAACATATGATGAAGAACCATCTGAGTCTTTTTACGCAGTAATACTCTAGAAATTTTGAGGAAAATATTATTTGAAGGAGGGGAGAATGTAACACCCCAAGCTTCCACGATACGGTTCTCCTTGAATAATACAATAGCGTGTGTTGTACGCAACTTCAAGTTCTAACACACCACAACCAATCAAACTAGCCGTTATGAATAGTAATACCCACTTTTTGAAATTTTATAAATTTTATCTTTAAAAATGAACTTCATTTTTGGATTCAAAATATCAAAATTAGCTTAGGGTGAACTTTTGGTATTTTTCTGAAAACTTTCAATTTTTGACGAATAGTGAAAAACACTGAGTTATAGTTTAAAAGAAAATTTTTATTTAAATAATTATTTATTTTATTTAAATTTATTTTAATTAAAAATAGATACATAATACCTATATAAGTTCAATGTAATTCATTGAAGTCAGTTTATAATAGTTTTAGATATATAAAAATTTTATTGAACTTTTTACCGTCTTTTACCCACCTCCTAGGAGCATTTGCAAATTTACATAAAACTTAATTTTACCGCTTCTGTGAGTTGAATTTCAAAAATCCAAGAGACACGGTTGATATCAGTAAGTAAAATGTGGTTCAATAAGATGAAAATAATTTTTGGTGAATAGTAGCTTTTTACTTTTATTTACCATAGTTACAAGTAAATAGGGTAATTAAGGGTAAAAATGATATTATTATTATCCTAACACATGTCCTAATTCTATTGGATAAGTGTAATTTGACCAAAAAAACCTTATTAATAAAATATGATCCTTTAGGTCCACTTGGGATACATTAGGACATTTATTATTATTTAATTCAAAGAAGAGTTAAAAGAGTTAAAATCAAAGTTTAATAACTAAATTTTTTTTAATATTGGGTTACACATAAGATAAATTCGACTATAAATATTCATTATAAATATAAAAAGATTTCCTAAAAAATGGTATTTTATTTATATTTTTTATAAATTAAATAATTTAATTTATTTATGACATAATGATGATGCAATAGTTACCTAATTAATGAAATATGAAAATAATTGATATTATAAATATCAAAATAAATGTAATTTGAGACTTTTTATGAATTAAAATAATTTTCTAGGTTAATATGGAATATTAGGGTTGGTTAGATGAATTTTTTTCTAATTAATAATTCTGTTATGAATTTAGAAAAAACAAAATACCAAATAGTGTCAAAATTGACATAAAAGAGTTTTTAAAACAAATATTATATTATTAATTGATATTATATTCTTAAAAATATAATGTTAGGAAAAAATAATTATATAATGATAGGTTTATCATTAATGAACCACTTGGGGTTCTCTTGTAAGTATATAGTAAGTTTATTAACCATATAATATAAAAATACAAAGAGACATGGTAAATGTCAAACTATTTAACTAAGAGTTAAATCTAAAAGATAAGGTTAATATAGTAACCCAAACCTGTATAAAAACTATTGGTTGAGTGGTTTTAGACCCATAACCAACTTAGTCTTTATATAATCCATTTTTTATCCATTATAAACCAAAAATGATTTTATTATAAAATAATATTTCTAGCATTTCCTAAGGTGCCCCTCACCCCTCTTATAAAAGGGCACTCCCCCTTCTCTCTAATTCACACCTTCAAAGCCATTTGGCTCGGACAAAACCTACCCAAATACCCTATAAACTGTCCTCCCTTCATCTTAGAGGCCTTAATTTAGTCAGAAATCCAACCTAAGGAGCCCTTTTGATCAAATCAAAAGGAAGAACCCGAAGAAGAGGTAAATATTTCATCACCTCTTTCAAGTTCCTTTCTTCTTCCAGTTCCTCTTTATTTGTTGTTTCCATTATAAAATAATAACTCCAATATCTTATATATACTGTGATGTTATTATAAATATGGTACAACCATATTCATTATTCTATCCATCCTTTGAATGAAATGTCACCATACGTGCGTACGTACGACTTACCGTCTCCACGTCGTGGTGTAATTGTTATTCAATACATTATTATTTGGATGAGTATAATAATGATGTGTAATTGATGTAAATAATAAATATAACATGATAATTATTCTGTATATATGATATAACATCCAATTATATGTTATTTTAATATCAAAAGAATGATATTGTTGCTCGTGCGTACGTACGGATTACCGTCTCCACGAACACGATGAGATTAATTCCCCATCTTATCCATTCAAGACTAATTTTCATTTGATGATTAAAAATAATGTTTAAATACTTAATATCATTCAATATATGAATAATATACATCCCATACATAACAAATATGACTCACATAACAAATAATATAAAGGAAAACAAATCCGTTAACACCCAAAACGACGATAATACTAAGATATTATTAACAAAGCAATGTTAAAAGATAATATATGATATCATATTAATGTATATTATTCCTGTATAATTTAATAACAATTATTTCACCATTATTTAAGAGGTTAACCTACCCTATACCAAGTAAAAGTACAAGGTAATGGTTAATTCTACAATCTCTTCATTATCCGAGGTTGTTTATAAGTAATTATCTACTGGGACCTCTTTATCATCCACATCCATTTTTCTTAAAAATGTATTTCAAAACATTCTTACTATTTTATATACTATGGGTTAAAGTCATTTATACCATTTTTTTTACTTTTATAATATGTTTTATAAAGGTATATTTCCGTCATTTTCCAAATAAGGTACTTTTTGACCTTTTCGACAAATTTAAGGTAAGAATGTGTTTTTTAACATATACGAAAAGTGTGGCTATTTTATACCATTATAACATATTTTAAGCTTCCCTTACAATATTATAAAAATATTTTCAAAATAAATGTTTTCTTTTATAATTATATGACTTTTAAATGATTTCAAAATAGAAAGAGATATTTCTCAAAAAATGTTTTGATTTCATCTCTGTCAACATCCTTTGATGGATTGTAAGCTTATTTGAAGTTGATTTATCATGATACAAAACTTCCATATTGTATTGAATGTTTTTTGATATGTTTGACTATGGATGTTCTATTTTTATACCATTCACGGTTTATGGATAAAGTATTGACATTTCGTATGCTAGTTTTAATATAAATGTTTATGTTATGTTTAAACCTTTTCATGTGAGGAATGAATTGGACTTAGTAAGTGACAGGTGGATCTAGATATAGCTCCTCGATGCATTGGTAGGTCTCATGAGACAAACTAGTGTCTTGGCACAAGGGCTTGACAAAATCTTATTTGTAGTCTGGCACAAGGCCTTGACTAGTGGTTATGAAAGTCTGGAATTATGAATTCCATCATTATGAAAGTGGCTATTGATATTTCATGTGATTATTCGACTAGTAGAATATCCATGTGAATAAGTAAATGATTTTTTTTATCTTTTCCATATTATACAGAAGTTAAAGTTTAAAAGGCTTTTGTTTTTGTCTTATACATTTCCTTAAATGTTTATGCTTATTTATAAAAGTTTCCGCTATATTTTTATCCTTAGTGAGCATCTGAGCTCACCCCTTTCTATGTTTTATTTTTCCCAAGATGTGAAGAAGTATATTGTGACTGACCTGCTGGGATAGTCTATGGGATATTAGTGTTGTCTATGGAAACAATGTTGTTGTAGTTTTCCATTTTATGATGTAATGTAAACCTTATGAATGTATCTAGTACTTCCTAGTCTACTAAACTAATCGGTTTTTTGAGATTTGATCTTTTGTGATCCTGCCAATGATACATAATAATGCACTGACTCTGGGTAACTAATGTCGGGGAGTTACATTACCTCCCAGTTATACTTCAACAACTTAACCACTAAGATATAATAGATTTTATGAACATAATTAGATAAATATGTATGTATATATGTGTGTATATATATATTTAAAAATAATTTAAATTTTGTAGTATTTAATTTTATTTGAAAAAATAATTCATAAAAATTTTGGGTACCTATACCATTAGTTCTCCAAAACCATTGGTGTGGGAACATGAATTTTTTGGGACTCATACCAACATTTCACCAAAACCATTTGTATAGTGTACCTATATGGTTCCTATACCAACGGTTCTATAAAAACACTGGTATATGTATGTGGGTAAAGGTCCAATTTCCAGTAGTATATAATATTATTTATTATGGTCTATTCACTAGGTAACAAATATTAATTTATTTGGTTACATAGTTATTTAATAAATATTTATTCATTGGTTCTGTGAATATAATATTCATTTATTTATTGGTGAATAATGAAGTGATATTAATTTATATAAATAAATATTCATTATTCAAGGTCAAATAAATATTGAGGAGGATTGGTGGGTTGTCCTTAATGGTCTAGTGAGAAATGATATATTAAATATTATTTGAGTAAATATTAGTTTATTTATTCGAGGAAATAATATTTATTTTTTTGTGAGTTTATCACATGTCAAGTAAATAATAATAATAATAATAATAATATTATTATTATTTATACATGGGGTTTTCCTAGGATTAGTAGAATAATAGGGGCTCATGTGTTTATTGATTATCTAACCCCGGGACTATAAATACTGGATTATGTTATCCTATAACCTTAATGTTGTTGTTCATAATTAATTCTAGAGATAATCATCTCAATCCCTAGAGAGATATTCTTTTATAACTCTCTCAATAACAAAGATCAATCCTCCTCCCACACCCTCTCAAGTTTAGAGATAACCAAGGTAGTTTCTTCACGCCTCTAAAGATTTTATTATGATAAAAAATGATCAATGTGAACATTAGATTCATCTGTTCTAGCATATGGTGGATTCTAATATTATGATTGGTGGTTCATGGAACATGCTTGGATCAACACTAGAGGGAATATGTAATTGATTCCTCTAACACAATGACATTATGATAAGAGGTGTTAACTGAATCATTAACAAAGAGAGAATTACAATGAGAGGTAGTTCTTTGTATTGACTCAAATTAATTATAAAATATATGTGATTATTCTATATCATGGATTTTAGTGTTGATATTTCATCTAGTAATGAGGATAAATCTAAAGAAATTGCTAAAAAACCCATTATTGGGAACATGTTTGATCGCTTCTATTGCACCCCGGAACCTTTAGATCAATCCTTAGAAACCCATCAGAATATATATTATATGTTCCATATTCTAATTGAAATAAATATTGACCATTACATACCTTATATAAAATTACCTAAAAAAATAATTTATAATATGATCACAACACTTGTTTGAATAATTTATTTGTAAAGTATCAAAAATCAATATTTTGGTATATTTATCATACACACCAGGAGTGTGTTTGAAATTACTATAAAAAATAACTGTTTCTTATGAGTATAAAGTAATTGATAGATTTATCCCCTATAATGGAAAATAAATATATCAATAACAACACATCTTTCAAAAATTTGTCCCATAAGTGACACTAGTACCAGATTAATTTTGTTATCTAATTAATTGTTATTGATGATATGTTTTCATTTTTGAATGATTTTAAAAATCATTGATAATATTGGATTTCAAAAGATAACAACATAAAAAATAATTGGTTAAAAAATAATTGAATCGATATTTTTTATGCTCAACATATAAATTTTATAACTCATTATCCAAACTATTGATAATATTGAATAGAAATGAGATTATATTCTATATGAATTTGGTTATATAGATTTGGATAATTTCCAATTGATGTTATTGTTGTTTATCTATATAGTAACATTGAATATAACATTTAGGAATCAAAATGATTGGAATGTGACACCCCTACTCAGAAGCCACTCAGTCAGTACTCTGGGCCGGAGGGACACTAGGCCTTAGGCACACCTCCTCATACTCCAAAGGTTTCCAACTGGAAGTGATGGTATATTAGGTGATATTGGGGAGATTATACCCTCTAGTGATAATAGTAATAATAATAATAACAATCATAATAACTGCATTGCGTAAGTTCTCAACTTAACTCAATGGAAGAAAGATAATATAAACAGAGGAAATAACAAGCAAAAAGTAAACCAATTATACACATCATATAAGGTATTCACATGTCATGATAGATATAGAAAATCATACAAGATCACCCAGGGGATGATCACATAAGTAAATACACAAAAGATCAATAAAAGAAACTCTGACTTGATATAGATAAACCCCATAGTATAACTTCCATCCATCCCATTAACCTATGGTGAACCCCTACTCACTAAGGTCCATTCCATGAGCCTGGTCCCTTAATGGAACTCAAAACCATAAAATCTACATGTTTATTGAGGGACCCGTGTAGGGTGTGGGTATGAACATAGTATGACACCACCAATGTGTTTCTATATTATATCCATATTTATACTAGTGTATGTAAAATTTAAATAAACAACATCAAATCACACATAAATTAACCCACCTCTGGTGTTCTCAACAACCATAAGGGAGTGTTTACTTTAGAAAATTCCAGAGTGAAATGATGTATCCACTATCTTTCATAGTGAAAGAACCCTCAGTTTCCCAAATATTTCCATACCACACGACATTATGTGCCAACCATTTCCACATATGAAACATGTTAAGTAAACTTGACATCCAATCATCACATCCATAAATGTATCACAAGTCACTTAGACTTCCATTAAATATATCACCAGCATCTCAATAGATCAATGCCACAAGGCACAATTATATCCTTCCTTAAATAGTACCATCCCAACAACCCCAATATCACAGAAATCCTTGGCCCCCTTCCCATGGTCTCACACCATCAACTGTGGATTTCTATGGTGATCACATCCTCTATAAATAATGTTCATAACCATCCCCTATGTAGATATATCTACAGAGGCCTATACCCACATTGAGTGGTCAAAACCACCTCACTAGGTCCTAGTCCTATGTGCACACATACCTGATGGTGCTTTTTGACAAAAATAGTGAGCAGAAATTTACCAATATACTAAAGCCACGCCTCCTGTGAACCTTTATTTCCACATGAAAACCTCACTGCCCAACCATGAAATTGGCCATTTCCAACCTCCTTATCCCGATGAACCACATCACCTCAATTATGGTGTTCAACATCACCCAAGTCTCACGGGCCATACCCAACACGTTCCCATGTAACTAATATAATCATGGACACAATATTTAATAAATTAAACAACTGAAAAATCCTTCTAAACAAACCAAAACCTCATTTCACCCTAGACATTCCCTTAGAGGCTCATTCATATTTAAACAAACATGGGATTTCCCTTTGGAATCTCCCAATAATAATAGAAAAATAAAAAACAATAAATAAATAATTTCACCTGAACCACCCCACTCGCACCTGTTTATCATGGCACATAAACATACATATAAAATTGAAGAAATCTAGGTACCACCTACCTTATACCCATAGATTTTCACTCATCAAATACTAGCCCCTAATTCAAGCCGAAACAGGATAAAATTTAGAACTAGACGAACACCATGTAAATGGGGAATATACACTCATATGTAAATAGAACTCCAAATAGTAAGAGAAAAGAAGAATAAAAGTAAGTGGATTAGTATACTTACCACTATCTATCTAATGAAATGAACGACACTTGAATCATATCCCAAATGAAGGAGTTTCAAAGGAACCTAGAAGAGGTGAGGAGAGCTCTCCCACAGTGGGTTGTGCGAAATGGGAGAAGAAATAAGGCTCAAAGGGTTAAAATAACGAAGTTTCAAAATTGTAATTTTACCTCCTTTAAACATCTGCACGATTTGGACACATGGTTTGGTTAACTGTGCACCAATTGTGTGGTGCCACTATCCAAAGGGTTTCCCACCTCGCTTGGTTATAACACACTGTTAGAAAAACTATGATCCAAACCGTGTGAGTCTTGCTACCCCTAACACAAAATCACATGTTTGTTCACCTCCATCACATGGTTTGGACTAATCTCAATCTAGTTCAAATAGTCCCTACATTTTGGAACATATGGTTAGCACTAACTATACGTTAATCGTGCACCTAGTATTGTGTCTCATAGATTTTTTTATGACCAACTCTTTTGAAACTGAATCGAACCCACAAGACACTTATCAAGACTTAACCCCCATCTAAAAAAACAACACAATTATGCATTGGAGCTCTAAAATTTTAATTTTTAAGCTTAAATTGAAATTTGGCCCATTCACTAACTAAAAATTCAAATTCCCTTGGAATTTCTCACCCTGATCAAAAGCTCGGGACATTACAACCTTTTCACCTTATAATAGCTCATCCCTTAGCTATTTGGCCTTATGTTGAGATGATACTAAAAATAATCGTCTCGTAACCAACTCCCTAGACTACCTCAATTATTCATTCGTAAGAGAATTCCTCTTGTGAGCTCCCCGACTTAGAAATTACCTACCTGATCGCTTACTGACCCAAAATTTTTGAACATCCTAATGGTCCCACCCGGGCCATCCTCCGGACAATCACATACCCACATGAAATATCATCATTCCTACATATCATCAAATGATCATCTCATAGTCTCATCATATACAATTCCCATAGGGTTTTTTTTATCACAACTGATGCCCAAAAATCCCGTATCACACATAGGGCTATAAACAAACCCGAGTACTCATGAGCTACTTGGGATCGACATGAAAAATACTCAAACTCAGATTGATTTTTTTCGAGTCAAGCTCGAGATCGATCTACACAAGTACTAACTCAATTTGATTTCAAGTATTATAACAACATAATCGAGTAGCTCACAAGCATAGTCAAGTATCTAATTTTTTAATATATTATTTTTATTCAAAATATATGCATTTAATTTTGAGTTCAAGATTTCAATATCAAGTAAAAGAATTGGATTCCAAATCAAATTTGAGCTATATTTTTTAATTAAAATTTTGAAAAAGTATCCTAATTGAATCAATTCAAGTATAATAGAGTTGTTCGATCAATCCCAATTTGAACTCGAGATCGAGCTCAAGCTAGGAAATCTATACTCAGTCGAGCACCAAGCCAAGCTCGAGTATCGAGTTCAGGTACTGAGCTCGAGTTTGAGTACTGAGATACTCAGGTCAAATCCACTCGATTACACCCCTAATCACACGTGATTCTCAAAAGATCTCACATTATATACAATAACTATATGAGTCCCCTGATGCCAACACATCTTATAGAAATCATGGATTGTTCTGATACTCACGTAATAACTATCACTTGGTTAATTCACCCACCATGTGTGAACCTCAAGCACCAATGTCTATCATGAAATAAAAAAAAGAAACACAACCACATTCATGGAATACCTATAACTATCATCAGCTCCCTAGCCTTATCTGAACCTACCGGCTCAACCCCATGCACCTGGACTGAAGACAGACTCCCTGATGCTTGTTATCTCTATAGAGCTATACCCGCTACCGACCACTAACCCCACTACTTGGTATCTCTCTCCCTGTTATGAACTATGTGTGTAGTGTTATCTTGACTACCCAATTCTATTACCACTCCCAATCCTAAATTAGACCCCTGAATCCCATCTATCTGGGACATCTTTTGACAGAACCTCTCTAGATTTCTCATATGACTGCATGCTCAGAACTCCTTTAGAGTCCAATCACATTGAGTTTGAATGCGACCCAGTTTCAAACACTAGATGCACACCATTAATAACCCAATTTTTGGTGGACTCCCAAAGTCCCTGACCTGATTTCCCTACTAAGACTCCTCAAAACCTCACCTCCGACTACCTGAAACACCACTACATTTCTATCTCAACGTTGTCACATGGATTGAATAATTCCTTTCTGTCAAGTTATCCTTAATTATAAATTCCTAATTCACCACCTCTAATAACAAAGTCAAAATGAAGATATTTATCCTAACCCTTATGGAATTTTGAAAACCATTCTAGAACTATCTCACCCTGGCGATGTCATACCCTACCATAGATGGTAAAAAACGAGACAGCTCTGTAAACCTCTCAATATAATCCATGGCTAACATGTCTCCCCACTACAAGTTCATGAACTCACAAGCTTATTCTTCCATAAATTTCTTTGGAAATAAGTGATTGAAGAACCTGGTCTCAAAGTCCTTCCACATCAGTCCCTAATTCCTGATAGCATGTACCTATGAGTCCCACCATTTCTTTGTTAGTCCCTTGATCATATACATGGACAACTTCACCCTCTACCCTAGGGGTGTCTCAATCTAATTAAAAATCATCTATACAGACTCTATCCAAAATTACAATGCCTATAGTTCACCTCACCCTAGAACAAAGGAGGGGGATGCAATTAAAATTATTGTGTTAGATAATCCATAGACGGATTGTCTCCCTGAACTCCCTGGTTAATGATTTTAATGACTCGTGCCAAGATCACCCTAAGCTACTCATATAACCATGGACCAAACTCTGATACCTGTAGTGATTATCCTGCCCACCTTGGAACCTCTACTTATGGATCATTCTCACCCTAGATCTCAAGGGCCTCATATTGTGCATGCTATTATAGAACCACATCTGTGCCCTCTTGATGCTCCACCAAAGCCCATCTATGTGGCATCACACTAAGAACCAAAATCCATGATCAATACCAACATTAGAAGTACAGATATCACAAATAGGGAAATCTATAATAGGAAACACATCTCAACACCCTTACACTTCCCTACCACACCCATATCAAATTTCATCCGACCTCATGGACCCTTGCCTACCCATATCAGATTCAGGAATCACATACCAATTATACCAGAAACCACTATTACGGGTCAACTGAGTAGAATGCCACCAAGTGTTTATGAAGAAAACACTATTTAGCATATTCTTAGCATTCTAAATAGATCACCCCTTATTTAATTCTTGCCTAACCTTATCAGATTTAGGCCCACATGCACCAAACACACATAGGGTCACATTCTAATATCATAAGGAACCACATATCTGGGTTTGCTGAGTATAATTCCACTAAGAGACTATGTAGGAAAATATTGTTTATCCTGATGTTGACGCTTTAAATATCCCAACACCTTTTCCCATATTCCAGGTTCTAAAAAAAGATTAAAAGAACATGCATATTTCATGTGAACCTAAGTTTCTATCATAATTCATGAATGCTATCTCCTTTCCATATTGGGACAAGGAAAAAAATCTCATAACCAGTAACATCACACCCAAGTGCGCGACTCAAGGTGAAAAATAAATCAACGATAAAAGTGTGACCAAGAACATCAATTTACCACCCTTGAAAACTCAATTTATCCCTTATACATGGAATTGCATCACCTAGGCATGAGCTCTTTACTGAGTTCTGAAAATATCCTAGTCTCTTGTATACCATTTCCCAAAATAACAGACTATTTTGAAAACCCACCTTTAATAACACTTGGAAACTGATAAAATTCTATTTCCATTTTTAACCAACTTGAAGCTATGATACCAATTATAACACCTTGATCTGGGAGCCACTCTATCGTTGCTCTGGGACAAAGGGGAACTGGACCTTAGGCATGCCTCTATGTATGATAAAGGCTATCAACTATCAATGAGGGTCTATTAGGTGATATTGAGGAGACTATACCCTCTGGTGATAATAATAATAATAATAATGATAATGGTAATAGTAATTTCACTGTAGAAGCACTTATCTTAACTCAGTGGAAGAATAATAATATAAATAGAGGTAATACAAGCCAAAATCAAACTATCTATACACATAAGATAAGGTATGAACATGTTATGAAAGTCATAAAAAACATGCAAGATCACCCATGGGCCGATCACATAAGTATGCATGCAAAAAAAACTTCAAATAGGTATTGATGAACCCCCTAGTCCAACTGTCATCTATCCCATGCGCCCTCAAATCACTCCTACCCACTAAGGTCTATTCCACAAGTCTGAACCCTTTTCTAAACTCAAAACCATAAATTCTGCATGTATCCTTATGGGCTCATGTAGGGTGTGAGTATGAACTCGTTGGGTCACCACTAATGTGTGCTTGTATTACATCCATATTTATATTAGTGTATATAAAACTTAAATAAACAACATCAACTTTCACATAAATTAACCCACCTATATTGTGATCAGCAACCTCAAGGGCGGTATTTACCTACTTCAGCCAACATTGGAGTTGAACGATGTATGCACTATATATCATATCAAAATAATCCTCATTTACCCAACCATTTTCATACCAAAAAACACCATGTGCCAACCATTTCCACATATGTAACATGTTAAGTAAACCTGATGTATCATTGGAATGTCTATAAACATATCACAAGTCCCTTAAAATTCCATTCAATATATCACTATCAGCTCACCAACCCAAAATCTCAAGGCATGGTGATATTATTCCTTCTAAGTCCTGGCCCAACAGTCTCAATATAATGGCGAGCTTCAGTCCCCATCCCCTGGTCTCACACTTTCAACTGTGGATTTCTACAGTGATAATATCCTCCATAAATGATGATCATCACAATACCCTATGTTGTTATGTCTGTGGAGGCATCCACCCACATCGATTGGTCAAAACCACCTCATTGTGTCCTGATCCTCTATACACATGACCCTGATGGTGCTTTCAACCAATAAAGGTGAGTAGAAATTCACCAACATACCTAAGACACACCTCATATAAACCCTTGTCACCACATGGAAACCTCATCACTTAACCACGATACTATCCATTGCCAACTGCCTCAACCTAACAAACCAAATAGACTCAATTCCAGTGATCAACATCACCCTAAGTCTCATAAACCATGACCAACTTGTTCCCATATAACAAATATAATCATAGACACAATATTTAATAAATTAAACCATCACATCCTAACAAACAATGAAAAACCTCATTTCACCCCATCCATGCCCTTAGAGGATCACATATATTTAACAAAATATAGAACTGCCCTATTTGAATCTCCTAATAATAATAGAAAAATTAAAATAATAAATAAACGGTCACACCCATACCACCCCACTCGTGCCTATTTATCACATCACATAAATATACATATAAAATCAGAGAAATCAAGGCACCACTTACCATATAAATGTAGATGTTCAATCATTGAAGGATAAACCCTAATTTGAGATGAAAAAAGAGAAAACTAAGAATCAAACAAATTCCCTAGAAATAGGGTATATGAGATCAGATGGAAATAGCATTATAAATTGAAAGAGGAAAGAAGAATAAAAGTATGAGGAATAGTATCCTTATCACTAGCTATCCAATGTGATGAACTGTGCTTAAATCAGAGCCCAAACAAAGGAGTTTCAAAGGAACCTAGAAGAGAAGAGGAGAGCTCGCCCATAGTAGGATACTGTTTGAAATGGGAGAATACAGAAGGCTCAAAGGGTTAAATTTAGGGAGGGTCGGAATCATAATTTCACCCCTTTACATATCCACACAGTTTGTCTAGTCATGCGCAAATCGTAAAGTTCCATTATCCAAAGGACCACCAACCTTGCATGGTTACAGCGCACAGTTAGACAAAACGTGTGCCAAACCATGTAGGTATCTCTACCCCTCAACACCAAATCGCATAGTCGTGCACCCCTTGCATGGTTTAGACTGGCCATGCTCTTATTTAAATGGACCACATGGTTAGAAATAACTGAGCGCCAATTATATGACCAGTGTTATGTCTCTCATATTTTGGTTTTTGAAGCCCGATGTTTCCAAAACCGAACTGAACACTAAAGACACTTATTGAGCCTTAACACCATCCACAACACAATTATTCATTGAAAAACTTGGAATTTAATTCTGAAGATTAAATTTAAGGTTATCCCATCCACCAACTAAAAATTAAAATTCCCTTGGAATTTCATTCCCTGCTCAAAATCCTAGGACGTTACATGGAATATATTCATAATTTTGAAAGATGCACCCGATCAAATAAATTACTCTATGGGTTGAAATGAATAAGACATATTTGATATAAACATGTTAATTCACAAGGAAGAATATTAAATTGTTTTTATCATCCCATAATTTTTATAAATAAATGAATTTACATTAATCATCATATTTATCCAAATGTTTTGAATAATTTAAAAACCCATGAAGAGTTTCCAAAAGAAATGAAATATTTGATCATCAAATTATAAGGAATGCCATTTTATTTTTGAATTAATCATCCAAAATATGAATTCTTAGATTTTGGGAAGATTTTTCAAATTCTTGGAAATATCGTTGATGAATAATTAATTTTTTTTCATTAAAAAGTGGTGTATTTCATAAACAAGGGGATAATGAATACCCAATTTATCTTCAAAGGATTAAATATAAATGATAATTTTTATATCTCTAAAAGATATACACATACATGTGCATATGTACTTTAAAAATAATATGAGGTATTATTACAATAAATTTAAATCAATGTAATGTTCTTCTCAACCTATTGAAATTTAAAGGGTGTAAATGATTACTTATTACAAAATTCAGAACCAAAATTGGTTGGTTATGATAATTTTGAATATTTATTTAATCTAGATAAAACTAGATCTAAAACTTGATATTTATTCACATATAGTGGAATGACCATATCATGGTGTTGTACAAAACATATAATTTTTATGAATTTCTTAGATAATGTTGACTTGATTGAAATACATGTGTCAAATTGATAATGTGTTTGGTTATAATCAATTATCTATCACATCAGAAGAAGTTATGGATTAATTATGAATGATGATATTTACACTACTTTAGATAAAGATAATACAACTTGTATAACATAATTGATGGATTGGTATATTAAAGGTGACATAACAAAAAAAATCCCAAAAATTATTTTTTATCCATGAGCTTAAAAAACAATGGAGAGATGAATATACGATAAATTATATCATGTAATAATATTAAAGATTTATTCAAAAATTCATTTCCAATAATAACTTTTGAGAATCAGATTTATCAAAATAGGATTTGAAGGTTATAAAGTCCAGCATTATTTAATCAAAATAGTTAAGAATGTTGTATTCCTTTCCCTTTCACTAGGTTTTTTCCACTTGCTTTTCTTGACAATGTTTCTAATGATCCAATTAAAATTAACATGAAATTCAATTATTTTTCCCTCTATTTTTTCCAAATATTTCTTTAAGTGAAAGATAAATAGTTTTCATGAAATTGATGACATCCAAGGAGACGTGTTATGAGTTTTTATTGATTTTATCATTCCTCATGCATGGGGGGATTACCATGACATTAATTCTCAACACCAACCCTTAACATGATCATTCCTTCATTTATTTTATTATCTAGGAGTAAATATTGATCATTGAATTTGACATGAAAATATAGACTAATATGGATCATAAATCATATTTACATGTAGGAAATATATGCTAGATATATACCAATATATATATATATATAAAATATGATATTATATATATAAAGTTTATATTTAATTAGATTCATTTTATGCATGAATTATAATGAATGTATTAAATAAATGAAATAATAAATATATATATTTGATATATATTTATTTCTCCCAGATGATTTTATTATCAATTAAAATCCTTTATGAATAGATTTATTGGCTTGACCATTCATTGAATATTATTCAATGAATTATGGGAATAAATGTATATGGATAAATTAATATGGTTGACACATTTTCATTTAATGAAATGTGCCATGGATGTCAATATAAAGGGATGTGATCCCTCCTATTGTAAACAAGAAATTTTGAGCAAGCCTCTCATTTCTCTCTTCCTCCCATACTTTTTTTCATTATCTGAGAAGAAGGCACTAGTACACCTTCAACATTCAGGTATCCTCACAATACGATCATAGATCCATTGGTCGGTGCACCCCCATCAGAGGTAGAGTAATTTTTTTCACTAATTCATTATCTTTATCAAGTATCCTCCTTTTTTAAGAAAGAAGAAGACAATCGTCTTTGGTAATTTCTAGGTACATTGTTTATACAATTTATTTATGTGTTGATTCTCAAAGATAGATTTTCCTGTGTTTGGGTTGTCTTATACTGCATATGGTCATATAATTATCATACAAAACTCATTAGTGGTATCATAGTGAAAGCTTCTCTAATGAATCAACATGTTTATCAATTTTTGAAAAATATGTTTTAATAGTAAAACATGATTTTTCAAGGATAGAAATAAATATGAAATTTTCATATATATTACTCTTGTTTATGAAAATAAATTAAGTATTTATTTTAATCAAAAGAATTAAATTTTTAATTGAATTATATTATTTATAAAGTTTTTATAAATAATATAAAAGTTATTTTGAAATATTTATATAAATTTATAAAAGTGTTTTATAAATTAATTAACTATAAAATGTTTATGGTTAATTGATAAATATTTTTTAATACCTTTTTACAAATTAAATGGAATTCTTTATGATATAGGAATAATTGGTTTATTTAGAAATCATAAAAGGTGATTTATAAAGAGTTTATAAATTACAACATATATGATATTTAGATTATATAAAAATGTTTATATAATAGATATTGAATTATAAAATGTTTATAATTCATGAAATATCATATAAATTTCATTTAGTATAAAATTTGAAGGATTGATATTGAAAAGAATATAAAATTTTTATATTATTTCTAATTTATAAAATGTTTATAATTAGAATTTATTTATGAATAGTTCATAAATATCTCATATTTTGGAAAATAAATAAATTTTTTATTTATTAAATTTCCTTAATATTCATGTTTAGTATATAATTAATTAATTTGAAAATTTTCAAATTAAAGGTCTTTATTTGGATGTTATTTAAGCTGAATCAAAAGTTGTTTTGATAATTAATATGATCACATAATTAAGTATATGATATTTAAATTATGCAAAAGGTTTATATAATGTAAATTTAATTCGAAATAGTTTATAATTCATATAATATCATGTATTTAAAATGAAATTCCATATTATGATAAATATAAAAGTGTTCATATTGGAAAGAATATACAAAGTTTATATTCAAAATTTATTGAATTTCCATAATGTTAAAGATGAAATTATAAAAGGGTTTATAATTAGATTTAATTTATGAAATTGTTCATAATTTTTTATCTCATGTTTAAATATTTTAATTGTTCATTTATTTAAAGGTTATTCCTGGTTATATTCATAATTATAAATTGTTTATATTATGAATAATTGTATTCTAAAATTTATATTATGAATTTCTTTTAGGATAGAACCTTGCATATCTTTATAGTTTTGATATCATAGAATTTAGTTTTCATCTTCCTTGACCTCAGTTTATAACTTTAGTTATGATATTGAGAATAGTTGTTGGACATAGTTTGTGCATATTAGGTGTTAGAGTTTTCATGAATTGAATTATCTCTTGAGTAAAGTATCCCTGGGTAGAGGGACTTTGGGTCAGACCACCTACTTTCTTGAAGGTTTTCCTTGGCTAGGAAAGTGAATGGGGTTGGTTATTTGTCGCTTCGGGCTTACTCGTGCAGAGTTTTTCGATATCATATATCTATATTCATTTACATGAAGTTTTCATATACCTTATGAATATGATACATTTGAATATATATGAATATAATTAACTTCTATTTTTGGGTGACTAACATAGAATTGTGGGTTGTGTAATGAGTTGCACATTAATGTGGTGTGAACACATTAATTTGGTGGTTGGAATAAGGATTTAGAAAATAAATCATTAGAAGCATGCATACAAAAAAAGTGAATAAAACATGAGAAGATAATTATTACATAGGATGTAATAGTTATGAATTTAATATGCATATGATGTATATTAAATTGGTGATAACTTAAAAAGAAAATCCTTTAAATACCAAGTGTGAGAGTCCTTATAAAGAAACACATTGTGAAGACCTCGATCGTCCAAATAGATAGTTTCACACCATAGAAGGGTTACCTAATATTATATTGTTTCAGGAAAGAAAGTAATGAGTGACTTGAGATTATTCAACGTGTATTTTCATGCCATAGTGGGGTTCTCCTAGATTGTCTTGTATTATCTTGTTTTTGAGGTTTTATTTGGGCTACACATAGCTAGGAAACCCTAAGGGTTGGGATACTAGAGGAATATAATTAATTGAATCCATATGATGGATTTGGATAAAGGTTTATCCAATCAATTTTCTAAGAATAAAAACTGTTGCGATTGGGATGATTCCCTACATAAATAACTAAGCAGTGAATTTCATGCCATAGTAGGGTCATCTTCTTAGTGAAATATGGATCTTGTATCACTAAATGGATATGATGTACGGGGTCATCAATTTTAGTGGGATCATTTTATTAAAATCCCTTAATAAAAACACTACTGGAAATTGGGGTTATCATTATGCATATATACCCATGGTTTTATTAAACCGTGGGTATAGAGTATGGGTATATAGGCTTAACATAAACCTTGGCCTCCCCCTACCCTCCCCATCCACGATCACAGGTCTCACCACCACCTGAGTGAGTGGCAGACTCATTTTCTCCTCCAATGTTCTCCTCCCCTAATTCATGGATTTTTTTATTTATATCTTCTTAGAATTCATATTAGTGAGTTATGAATCCTTCTTCTCTTTTTTTGAATACTATTTTTATTTTTATCTATTTATTTGATTATAATAAATCATATTGGAATCACTTATGATCATCGTGTTTTTAAATTTCTAGTATAATAGAGATCAAATATAGTCTATTACATTCCTATAAGTACTATTTTAATTATAATTTCTTCATTTTGAAAACAGTGTTGGAGATTATTATGAATTTAATTTAAATTTGAAATTATTTTAGTGTAATGTTTTAGGGATTTAGATATTTTTAGTGTTGGGAATCATATTTAAGTCAAATATAGGTGTTAATGTTGGTTTTTATTATCCTTGAGTTATGGGATTTAATTATTGAATTTTAATTTCTTATAAAATTTAGTTTTTTAAGTTTCATATTATTTTTTGGTGATCACTAGAACTATGTGGAGTTCAATAATGGTTAAAATTGGTAAGTTGTGTCAAAATTCCTTACCACATTACTTAAATTATGTCTGGATTTTTTTTATTAATGGAAATAAAAAATCTTAATAAACTTTTTATTTTTATTTTTTAAATTAAAAAAGAGTTTTCATGGAATAATTAATAAGTTAATTTAAAAATGTTTTCCATAAAAATTGTATGTATGTTTTACAAGTTTCCTTGGTTTATCCATTTATTGTTTTCACTATAAATATATTTCCATATGAATTTTAATTATTAGAGAAGTTTTGGTTACTTTTAAATAAATTATTTATTTGAATTTTTTATTTTTGAATTATATAAATTTTATCAAACATGTTAAATTCTATCTTTTATATTATTATTTGGAGATATTTGATTATTCCTTGACTAGTGTAGTTGTTAATATGTTTTTATTATATAAACTAGTTCATTATTGTTGAGGTATGATTAAGATATTATTAATAACATTTATATCATGAACCATGGTTAAACTATTTATTTGATTGTTTTAACCCAAAAAGAAATAATTGTATGATGATGTACATGATTATACTATTATAAGTAAATCTGGAATATTACTTTATCTATGATGATTGGTTATTGACTATTGTATTTATAGTACTTTTCAAGCATGTTTATTATAATTCATTATTATGATTTAGACATGAATGAATGATAAAATATTATTTCAAATAAATAAATATTTTAATTTTAAATGTTTAAGAATTTTAAAACCTTTATTATGTACAAACATTTATAGAAGACTTTGGAAATGTCATGAAAAAATTATATAAGTTAGAATGGAAAGCTTGTTGAATCATATTAATTTTATGAAACATGGTTTCCATAGATAAAGTTTTATATAATAATTTAGTTCTTTAAGAAAACTTTAATATTATAAACCTTAGTTTCACCTATTTTGATTAACTGTCAAGTATAACTTAGTTCTTTGTTAAGAATTATTCCTTAGTTCATTTATCATGTATTGAGTAGTTATCTATTTATTTCCACTAGAGTTTAAATGAATTAAAAACCATCTAACCACACTTTACATCAATTAAGAGGTTTCATCAGCGGTGAAGTAATGAATGGGTTGCATAAAGTTGTATGGAATGGATTAATTATTTATTATCGATGGATCTTCCCCAAATTAAATACTTCTTAAATTAAAATATAACATTATGTAAAATATATTTTCCTTGTGTTTGAATAATATAAGTAATTATAACCTTAAATAAAATCCTTTCATTAATAAATGTTATCCTCAATTATGTTTTAAAACGAGATGACTTCGTTGGATAAGAAATACACATTTTTTGCTAGTATTCCTTAGTTGTTATTTATTCCAATACATGAACCTTGTTTGGGTTTCTATTAGCATGCCTTGGTTTTTGATTATGATATGGCATGTTCTTTGTTTGGATGGAGAGTAGTATTCTATAATGGTCACTTGCATCATGAATTGTATTCAATTTGGTTTCCTATTAGTGTTCTTTAATTTACTCTACACTATATTTTTAAACTTTCTATGAATTTGGATATCATTATAGCATTATAGTCACTGTAGTAGAGATTTTCATGTTTATTTCCTTATTATGAAGCATATAAAAAAGGATATATTTTTGTGATATCATAGATGAATAGATTTTGAAATAAGGGATTGGTATTTGGATACATTGACTCTATATAGGATAGGATCATGGTGCTCTCACTCTACCTAATTTTCCCTTTCCCTATATAATGGGCTTAAAGGTGTCTTAAATCCATATACACTTTCCCATTTCATATATCATAAAACTTTAATATTACTTCTCCTTTATTAAATTTTGGATATATTTTTGTTATTTTATAAACCTTAGTTTCTATGATATTAGGATTGAATGATTATTTATATTTATATTAATTATTGTAGAATTTCCAAGATATTATTATACCATGTTTTTGTGTTTTTGATGTTGGGTGACACATTGTTGTTATTATTGAGTAAATGTTTTCCATTTTAAAAATAAGTGCATTTAATTGGATTAATGCCATATTCAAAACATTTAAGTTTTAAAAACAATTGTTTTATAAAGACATATGTATTTAATTGGATTGTGTGATAGTTGTTTCTCCTTCCATGTTTTATACTTTGTCTGGTTTGTTATTTATTAGCATCGCTTATAGCATATTTTGTTTCTCTTATTCTTTGTTTTTCTAGCTATTAGATTTCTTTGATAACTTTAATTTTAAAATTTTTTGTAATGAATTTTGTAATTATGGTTTACATTATTTATTTGAATATATCTTTTTCCCCTATAATAGAATGGATAGAAGTAGGATGTATCATACCGATCATATTTCAACTGAGTTTCAAAATAATTTGGATATTTTTTAGATTTTTCATTTAATAATGATTCAGATGGAGGTCATATATAGTTTCCATGTTACAATTGTGTTTTAATACCATGGTTAAGTTAGGAAGAAGTTAACTACCATATAAAAAAATTGAATTTCAAACAAACTATTATGTTTGGTATCATAATGGAGAGTAATCTTCTACTGTTCATGAATGGAAAGAAAGAACTGGTATGAAGAATTTGATATCTTATTAGTTTCCATTTTTATATTATCATGATATAGATATAATGTTAGTGAAAGAAGACAATGATATCAATACACATGAGAAAAAGAATAAATATGGTGATGTTGAGAGAGTGAAAAATTTAATAGATGATTCTAGAACTCTTGTATATCAGGAATGCACTAAAATGAAAAAGTTAAAAATTTTAATGTGGTTATATCATGGAAATACCATTTATGGAATTTATAATACCACCATTAATTATATTGTTACCTTTTTTAAGGAATTACTTCCTAATGGTGCAGATATTCCTTCAAATCATTATAATTCACAGAAGTTAATTAAGCATCTTGGATTTTATACTAATAAAATTCATGCTTGTTCAAAATATTATAGTTTATTTTGGGAGGAAATAGTAGACCTTAATAAATATAAAGAATGTGGTATATCTCAATGGAAGGAAAATAAAGATGGAACACCATCTTATGTGCCACAAAAAGTCATTTATAAATTTCCATTGATTATCAGGTTTCAAAATCTATTTATATATATAGAATTATCAATAAATATGTGATGGAATTATGCTAAGAGAATTAAATATAATTATGAGTTGGTTCATCCTATTGATGGATTAGCATGGTGGTCATTTGATGCACAACATCCTGATTTTGAAAATGAGGTGTGTAATGTCAAGTTGGGTCTATCCTGTGACGGTTTTAATCTATTTGGTTATATGTTTACTGATCACAGTATGTGGTCAATTTTTATTTAAATTTGTAATCTTCCTCTGTGGATGTGTATGAAAAATCCTTTTAATTTCTTGATTATATTAATATCTAGACCTTATGATCCTGAAAATGATATAAACGTCTATTTGAAATCTTTAATAAGATATTTTAAGTAGCTTTGGGATATGGGTGTGTGCACATTTTATGCTTCTTCAAAAAATATATTTCAGATACATACTTCCATTCTATAAACTTTAAATGATTTCCCTACTTATACAATGATATCTGGTTGGAGCGTGAAGGGAAAACTATCGTATTATATTTTTATGAAGAATACACGATCGAGAAGACTTAAATATCGCCATAGTTTTATTTTCATGGGGCATCAATGATTCTTGTCAATGGATCATCAATACAGGAAGAATAATTGGAGGTTTGATAATACTGTTGACACTGGACATCCATCTCAACGTATGTAAGGAATAGATGTACTTAATGAATTCAAATATTTAATTTTTTCATTAGGGAAAGGTCAGATAAAATATGAAAAGAAGAATAATGTTGACATTTAAGCCACTTAGAATTAGAAAAAGAAAAGTATCATTTTTGAGTTTCCATATTGGTCTACCAATTTTTTATTTCATTGTTTAGATGTAATGAAAATTGAGAAAAATATATGTGAAAAGTTGTTTTTAATCATTCTAAATGTTATAGGGAAGACCAAAGATGACTTACGATCTCACTGGAACTTATTGGATTGGGGTATTCGACCAGAACTACATCCTATGTGTATTAGTGAAAATAAATATAAATTTCATTTTGTTTCTTATATGATGAAACCTTTAGAGAAAAAAAATCAATTTATAGAAGTATTAGAGAATATAAAGGTTTCTGATGGTTATTCCAGCAACATATCTAAACGGGTCAACATAAGGGAATTGAAATCAAAATCCTTAAAAACTCAAGATTATCACATCCTTATTCATGAATTGATTCCAATAGAAATTCAACATTTACTATCAAATAATTTAAGGGTTATGGTGATTTTATTGTTCCATTTTTAGAGACCTTTATGCTAAAATGTTATCCAAGTCTTTCTTGACAAAAATTCATCAAGAGTTGCCATTAATTTTGTGTGATTTGAAAAAAAAATATTCCATCATTTTTTACTTGCATACTACATTTAAGAATTCATCTTCCAACTGAAACACTTCTTGGGGGACTCGTTGCTTTTCGTTGGATATATCCTACTAAAATAAATATGTATACAATGAAATCTTATGTCCAAAATAAGAATCATCCTGAAGGTTCCATTGTGATAGGTTATCTAGCTCAAGAATGTATGGATTTTTGTTCAATGTATTTGTTTAATGTAATCATAATACATAACCAGCCAATGAGAAATGAATATGAGTACTATAGGGAAATTGAGTCTTCATTTCCATCACTTCCCTAAACAAGAGGAATTCCTGCATCATATACATTGGCTACATTACGCCTTAAAGAGCATGATATGACACATCGCACAGTCTTGGTTAATTGTGGTTTGTTCTATGACTATATAAAGTAAGTAATTTGAATATTTATATTTTATATTATACTATATCATTTCACATATACCTTAAACTTTTATTATCATTTTATGTTGGGAACATAAAAGAATTATAAGTAGATCTCAATGATATTTACCTTTGAGAAGGAGAGAGGATTTTCATAGAAAATAGTTTCCTGCTTTGTTGAAATCAAAGGTATGACCATTACATTAATTAACTTAAAATATATATATTCATTTAATTTTATTATTCATATATATTTTAGGTATTGATTTTACCTGTTGACTCCGTCTCTCTAGAATTAAGAGCATTGGATTTTGGTCCCAATTCTTTTGTTTGTGAATGCAAATATTTAATAGTCAATGGGTATAAATTTATTACAACTGATAGAGTGGTGAAAATGAGACCTCGACATGATGGTGTTATGCTAACTACAACAATGAAATATTATGACAATGAATTAGATAACATTCCTCAATATGAAAATGTGTCTTATTATGGTCTTATTGAGAAAATATTATTGTTGGATTACTACTATCATGGTCGAGTCACTATGATGAAATGTAAATGGATTGATTCAATGATGAAACATGGTACATTTATTAATGATTATGGATTCCAAGTTCTTTAAATGTATCTATTCCTAGATACCAATGAACCATATATTTTGGAATCAATGGAAAATAATTATTTTATATGAAATATCATTTGTGACCTGATTACGATTGTATTATTGAAGTAATACCAAGACATATTTTTCATGATAGTGGGGAAGAAATTAACACCATTGATACCCCCATTGGTGTTGACCAGAATATTGTATTTGATGACTCAAATTTTTCCATTGTAAGAGTTTATGTTGAACCTAAATTAGTGGTGGGTAATATATAGAAGCAACCATATATGTTCATATTTCATTCAATTTACCTTGACATGGGTTTCTCAAGTTGGTACTACTGTAATTACTTTAATATAGTTTTAGTTTGTAATGATATGTTTTTTAGTATTGTTTGTTTTTGTTATATTTAATTAGATTTTTTTCAATTTTAGAAAACCGGGTTTAAAATGGGTTTTAAAAAAAATGTATAGCTTGGTTTTAAATTATAGTTTCTAAAAATTTTTATGACATTATTTATGACTTATTTGACTTCTATGTTATATGTAGAATTTTAAAATCTGTTTCTAAAAAATGTACATTTGATTCTTATGCAGATTATGAAAGATACTGATTAATTTCAAAGAAAGTGATTATTTGATAATGATTGACAGATGCGCAAGCTAGGGTTTCCTCTTATGGTTCCCTTAGCGAGTATAATAATTGTAATATTTTTCTTCTACATTACATTCAATTTCATGTTCTTATTATTTATTAAAATAAATTAAGGACATACAAATGAAGCAAAGTTTACTTTTTCTCAGCCTATTAGTATGGGTTTGAGCGGGGGTACTCTTAGAGCTAAATAGAGCACCTATTGTACTCATTCACACCCTGACCTGCTAGTAGACAACCCATATACCACACCTTTTCATCCTCCACTTGAGTCTTGAGGGATGTTACCACTCATGCCTCCATCATCATATCATTTGACATCTTCTTATCATACCATGTCTACACCACCTTTAGGGATGTTTCCACATATACCATATCCATATCCTATGATGTATACCTAGTCCTTATATCCTTATCCTTCTATGTCTACACTACCTTGATTTCCTAATATCTATCTAGGATATGATGATTTTTCCTTAAGCTTCCTCTCCAATTCATGAAGATCACCCAATGTATGAATTAGAATAGGCACATACTTTAGAGGCTACCAATTTAGGATAGCCCATGGATCCATCAAAGCCTAATGAGCAGCCTACATCACGTTTTTTTATTATAAGTGTGCCAAATTATATCGGATCATTTTTTAAATGTTGTACCATAACTTAATTCTTATTTTTCCCCTTTTATCTTATTCAGTAGGATCTTCTAATAGCTGATGTGGGAGCACCAATATGTGTGAAGCCTAAAATTTCCAAAAATAAATAATAGTGAATTACAATGAAGACAATCAGATGATAGGTAAAAATTTTAGGCAGTGTAAAAGTTTTATGGAAACTTTATCCAAGTAAAATGATGTCATTCTGATGCAACCAGCCTCACGGAGGCATATTAGTAATGAAATAAAAAATAAAGCATGAGTGGAGATATGGGTAATAAAATTTTTTAAATTGACATCTATATTATTATTGTATTTATATGAATTAGTATGTTCATTGTATTGTTAGTTTAACTTTCCTGATGGTGAAGCTGTTAAGGTTACATGATTTATGGATCTTGGGGAGTTGTGGTGATCATATAAGCATGAGTTATATGTTGGTTAGAATAGTAGAATTGGTTTTATATTTAGAGGGTGTACCAATATTCCCTAACTATCCAACAACACAATATCAAGAAATGATTGCATATTGGAAGAGTAAAGAGTTTAAGGTATTCCTAAACTTTAATGGTTTGCATTTAAAATTTAATTCTTATTAATTATATTGATTTTTTTTTTCAGGATGTGTTGAAAAAAAACAAAGATTCTATGATGCATTTACACACTTTGGGGTACACTACAATGCCTGTCCATGAGAGGCATCGAGTAATTTAATATGAATTGAAATGATATCTATATTTATATTATTACTTAAGTATAAAATATTTATTTGATCAAATGAAAAAATGGATATATGACCAAATGGCCAAATGTCCAATTGCCCAATTTCCCAATTACCCAATTTCTCATTTTCCCAATTTCCAAATTTCCTAAATGGCCAAGTGGCTAGGTATCCAAGTGACCAAGTGGTCAAGTGGCCAAGTGTCCAAGTGTCCAATTGTCCAATTTCCTAACTTCCCAACTTCCCAACTTCCTAATTTCCAAATTTCCCAAATACCCAAAAGGTCAAATTCCCAAATGGAAAAATTCCCAAATGGCCAAATGTGAAAATGGTCAAATGGGAAAATTTTCAAATGGAAAATTGGCCAATATGATAAATGGGAAAATCAGAAAATGGGAAAATGGGAGAATGAAAATTCCCAATTGCCTAAATTCCCAAATTCCCAAATTCCCAAATGCTTAAATTCTCAAATTCCCAAATTCCCAAATTCCCAAATACCTAAATAGCCAAATGGCCAAATAGAAAATTGGCTAATTAGAAAATTGGACAATTATCCAAATGCCCAATTTTCCAAATTCCCAAATGGTCAAATGGTAAAAATAGCCCAATGACTAAACAAACTAACCAAAAAATGAACCTAACGACTAAATTATCAAAATTATGAAGTGACCAAATAACTAAATAATGTAACACAAATAGAATTGGCCAAATGGCTAAATGTCAAAATGAAAAAATGAACAAGTTTCCAAAAGGTCAAATAGGAAAATGGAATTAGCCAAATGACCAAATTCCCAAAATGGCCAAATTTTCAAATGGCCAAATGGTCAAATAACCAAATGAACCAATTTCCCAATTGCCTAAATAGCCAAATGACCATTTGGTCATTTAAAGTGTCTAAGTTTCCAAATATTCAATTACCCAATTTCGCAATTTCCTAATTTCCCAATTTTCCATTTTCACAATTATACAAATGCACAAATTCCCAAATTCCCCAATACCCAAATGGTCAAATAGCCAAATGGCCAAATGACCAAATGGGAAAATACCCAAATGCCCAAATTCCCAAATGGCCAATTGGTATAATGGAAAAATGAACAAATTGACAATTGGTATAATGGAACAATGTTCAAATGGTTAATTGAAAAAATGGTAAAATTTTCAATTGTCAAAATGATCAAATGCCCAAATGGAAAAATGACCAAATTACCAAACAACCTAACCAAAAAATGAACATAATGACCAAATGATCAAAATTACTAAGTGATCGAATAACCAAATAACATAACACAAATATAATTGGATTAAAATGAATATAAAAGAGGAATAAATATCATACCCATGTTTAGCATGCTAATTAGTATGTATTGATTATGTTATGCCACTATTATTAAATTTATAATTAAATTTATATTTATATACTTCTTCATTTTATAGATTTCTTCAATATCTATAATTTTAATTCATTCTTGGTTTATAAATTTTATATCATTAGATAATGTACTATTATAGTAATTAATTTTATTTTTAGTAAGTGAAATTGGGCATCGAAGGTTATATGCCTCGATCAAAATTATTTTTCTCGGGTAGGAAGAAAAATGATGGAAGTGCTGTAAATGCATAGACACAAGAAAAAATTGTATATATTTTTGTTGATATTTTTAATTTTTATATGCAATTCATAATTAAATATCTTGTTTATATTTTCAAAAGTGTACCATGAAGGCCCTCAATGAGAAATTAGATGATAACTTCTGTACAAATGATCATTTGAGATAGACATTAGGTGAGGAGCACCAAGGGAGAGTCTGATGTTGAACTGGAAAAAACATCATCCTCACTAGGTATTATCCCTCATTAGGTGCCTCTCAAACCTCTCACACCACCGAGCTACAAAACTCTCATGTAGAAGCAGTAGAGGCTAAAGAAATAGCTTTATAGGAGCAAAAAATAGGTAAATAAGTCACCAAACACTTTCTAAAAGTTATGTAAGCTATATGCCCGTCACTTCCATTAGAGGATGCTAATGTTTTTGATTCATGTATGGAATCAATGTGATATTTATATGATTCCCCGAGTGATTTAAATTATGGTACTAGTGGTGGTCAAGTTGGTGGTGTTGATGATGATGTCGATGCTCAAGGCATCGATGATGGTGATGATTTTGATGGAACTTGTAGTGATGAGGGAGACAATGACCCCCCTCTATTTTTGAGTTTAGGTAAAAATACATGCGTGGATGACTAAAAATAATTGATGATGTGAATTTTATATGTATGTTATAGTATTGTAAATGGTTTGAAAACTATTTATAACTTGATGGTTGAATGATAAATATATAATAAGTGTACTACATTAAATGTGTACCATGGTTTGTAATTTATTTGTAGGTTTTGTGAGAGGTTTTGGATGGTGTTGTTATTGTCCAATAGGGGTAAGTATCCATACCCACAGTTCAAAAAATCATGGGTATATATGAATTATAGACACCCATCTATACCCACGATTTCAATTGAGTCATGGGTATTAATAAATCCTCATAGGCTATACCCATAGTTTCTATAGAAACTGTGGGTATAGACATATACCAATGGATTAAGCACCCATATTTCTATGAACCATTGGTATAGCCTATAACCATGGTTTTCTAGGATATACCCACGATTTAGAGCTATAAGTATAGGGTAATATTCTAGTAGTGAAATATATAAGACATGATATTCATATGATAAAAATATTTTGTTGTAGATATATATCATCATCATCATCATGCTAAAACTTTGTAATTAATCCTTGAAAATGAGATGTTTAATATAAGCTACTCCATAAACTAGTAACTTAATAAAAGTTCTTAAGAAAATTTCTTAATAGATATTCTATGTGTTAGATTATTTCCTCCCCAAGTAACCAATTATTGAAATTATTCAACAAGTGAATCTCGATGATTATAGAAGCATGGAATGGTTCTATTAAGGTTTCAAAGACATTAGATGAAAAATGGCCAAATGAATCTTAGTATCCAATCATGTATTAAATATTATTGGGTACATCAATGATTTTAGTCTCATATAATCAATATTATTGGTTATGGAAAATGATATTCAATATGATTAAATTTATTAATGACTTTGTGAGACTAAAAGTTTCTTTAAAGATTTATTGGTTATATAAATAAATTCTATTATTTTTTTACAAATATATGATATCAACTGCATGTTTTACGAAGTATTTTAAATATATAGAAGGTCATAAAGATGAAAATAATTGAATATTTTTTTTTCATGCAATGGACCAAAGGAGTTGCAACATTTATGACTCAGATGATTCAAGATTGGATAAATTAATCATAATATGCGTACAATATCTCATTTATCTCTTGAGAAGATCTTGTAAACAATGGTTGTTTAAATGAAATCTGATGAGTGTTTTTACACATGGGTTATGATTAGTTTAATTATGATGAGTGTTTTTACACATGGTTTATGAGAGGCTATGGATATTCCATCGGGACCAGCCTGTGCTTACACGGGAAGCCTATCCAGACGACCATGCGAAGGTGGAGATCTACTATCATGATGCAGATGCTGGGGAGGGGTAGTTTCTTGTAGATAGTCTGGTAGAATTCCCTAATACTTCCAGGTTATGTAATATCCTAAGCCTATGGGCCATGTAATCTCTGAGCCTACAGGCCTTGTAAGGGTTCCCCCTCATCCATTGAAAGGGGGGTTATCAAAAATCAATAAAAATAAAGGCCTTTGGTCCATTCAGGCTACAACATGCTGTTAATGGGAAACTAAAATGGATTATTTTGGTTAGGGAATTTATTATATTGTCATTTGTGGAAATTTTATGAAAATATGATTGAATTCAACGAAAAATTTTACCTTATATTCTCAAAGTATTGAGAATGGATGAACTAGGCATATGATGTCTGGATTCTAGTTCCATAAGGATAGTACAAGTGGGTAAAAGTTTAAACAAGAAGAATAAAAGTTAGTTGGAAATTTAAATAATGTTTCTTCAATAAGAAAATTAAGGTCATTTAAACCTAGGGCTCTCAAAAAAGGAATTTTAATAATTTAATATGATTCTATTATCAAATATATACCTCATCAAGTTTATGAAACTCTATAGAATGTCCATATCAGGTAAGGATGTTATAGAAATTAACTGTTCTATTTTTGAAGGGTATGTGATACCTAATGCATATTTTACAAAATGTGTTAAATATATATGAGTTCAAAATCAAATTAATAATTGATTAAGATTTTAGTTTATATTCATGAGATGAATTAAATAGTTACTACATCAAGAATTCAAATTTAAAGGAATGTGTCAATCTTGGATGAATATAAGTAAAATATGTGTATCTTCATCTCACTTATCTTATATGTTAAGATAATATATTCAATGAAAAAGGGTTTTTGTGAGATGATTAAATGTATGCACATGGTTTATGATTCATTGGAACATTTTTTTAGAAGAATATTTGGATAAAAGTGTTTATATAGGATAAAGGTGTTCATCCATATATTTTTTAAAATATGAAGGAATGTGTTCCCAACATCCATCGATGATATATTTAAATAAAATATTCTTTATAAAAGGAAAGGTTTAAAACACATGGAATAAAATTTTTGATTTGGGAATAATAGATTATTTATTTCATATTCCTACTAAAAGGAAATAAATGTTATTTCCTAAAACACAAAGTAGTTTTTGTTGAATCTTAGAAAGATATTATGAAGGAAATATGTTGTCTAAGAGACTAGTGGGAGTATGTATATGTCATGACCCGTCCTTGGGGCCCGTGCCGTGACTACCCCAAGCCTGCCTTCCATAGGCCAGGGGCTGACGACTAGCACCAAGGCGTAAATCCCAGAAAAAGGGAAGGCATTGCCTTTGGAAAGTAAACCACAAACATCACAGAGCAAGCAGACAGAAGTAAACAGTAAGTAAAAACTGGTACAACAGTAAGTGCGGAAAAGTAAGTGGGCCAGTATACAAACCCAAACTGAAAGTAAAGTACAACTAGAAAGGGAAAACAGAAACTGAAAAGTAAAGCCGCAACGTCGAGCTATCCACTGGAAATCCCACCTGAAGGGTGGGTACAGAAAGACTCCACTGCTCCTCGGGTCCAGCCGACCGCTCCGAGTACGTCCCGCCCAGTGGTCCACCTACAGGTACCGTCCTACTCCGCAAGCCTCCACCACGATCAGCGCTATCCGTCGTCTGCAACCAACACAACGTAGTGTGGGCATATCCCGTGCAGGGGTGAGTATAAGCTACTCTGTAGGGACCCCGAGACCCCCGAAGGTCTCCCAAAATCCACAAAGGATAATCCACAAGGAAAGATACAATCACGAAGTAACATCCGGCACTATTTAGGTATATGCCCATACATATACCTCAGTCATCAATTCTCGTTCGGCTCCAACATCCGAACCCAAGTACAACCCAGTCCACACAGGAAAGCAAAATGTAAATCCACACAGGATAGCACAACACAATCCACAAAGGAAAGAAAAACATGATTCAGCTCACACAGGTATACTTCTTCGTATGATGATAGAGATGATCAGATATTGCCACTGAATCATCTAAGCCGTCAGACCCACAAAGGATCAATAGGTACTAACCCCCGCAATGACCCACAAAGGATCTGACCCATAAAGGATCGATAGGTAACTAACCCCTGTAATGACCCACAAAGGATCTGACCCACACATGATCGATAGGTAACTAACCCCCGCAAAGACCCACACAGGATCGGACCCACACAGGATCTGTAGGCGCTGGCCCACACAGGACCGCTGAGCGCTGACCCACACAGGATCTGACCCACACAGGATTGTTAGCACTGATCCACAAAGGATCGCTGAGTGCTGTAGTCGTTGCCGTCGAATCCACTGAGGATCTCTGCACAGTCGTCGTCGTCGCAGTCGCAGCCAGCTCTAGGGTTCCCGCACACAGCAAGCTCGTTCGGGAGGGTACGCTCCACGAGACGAGAGGCTGATACATCAACTGAAACATAGTCCAGACTTGATGTATCCAAAAGTTCCGTATCGTCAACAGGAACTCAACGTCGCAGACGGCGCGTCAATCAGACGCCCGGTCTGAGAGTTATTGGCTTTTTCGTCTCAGGGGCCCGGTTGGTTTTTAAGGCAAAACCAACCCGACCGTACTCCACCTGCGTCCAAAACTCGGGCAGAGTATTCCAAAATATCCATCTCACTTAGAGGAATCCAACAAAGTTGACGGCACGTTAATCGGACGTCCATAGCTCAAGATATGAGCGTTTCTGCTCCGAGGGCCCGGTTGGTTTCGTGTACGAACCATCCTGGCCAAAAACAAAATCCTTCGAAACCATGAGTGCGATATACCGAAACGACTGTCTTGATCCAAGGATCGCATCTCCGCTGACGGTGCATCGATCGGAGGCTCGTAGCTCAAGTTATGAGAAAAAGACCGAAAAAGTCCTAAAACGGGGGGTCTGGGCCAGGACCGACCCGGCCCAACCCCCCCTGGGTCGGCCTGAACCGGGTCGACCCGACCTGGGTCCGGGTCCGACCTGGATGGGCACGACCTGGCCCGGCCCGGCCTGGGCGCGACCCGGCTGGCTGGTCTGGGCGGCTCGGCGATGGCCGAGCGGCCACGCCAAAGGAGCCGCGGCCCCCGCGCGGGGGCCGCTCCATGTCACCGGACGCGGCGCAAGGCCGCGTCCCATCCCCGCGGTCCCGCGCGGCCACGAGACCGGCTCTCACCACCGCGGCTTCAGCCGCGGCGGGTCTTCACGGTGGCGTGCCGGGCGCCGCCGCTTCCTAGCGGCCGGCCACTACCGGCCGCCGCCTCCGGCCGCCGGCGCCGTCGTGTCGGCGGGGCGCACCAGCGAGAACTTCCGCGGACCACCGGACATGCTCTGGTGGTCCATTTTGCCTGAGGTTTGTGCCTACGGCTCTCCCGGGATCCGAAATTTGCTGCGAAGGCCTCCAATCTCCACTCCGATCCCATTTCGTAAATGCCGTTAATCCACGCATCAACGAAAAAATGCGGAGGGTTGTCGGGCCGTGTTTGTTTGGCCCGCACCCTCTGCGTTAGGTGATAACAATTGGGAATAATAATCAACACATGAAAACATAACAAGGCACAATTTTAATGAATTAAAATTGAACTTTGATCCGGGTTCTTTGTTTTAGAAGGAAACAACCATGGGAATAAATATTATTCTCAAATAAAACCCCTACCTCATAGTTGTCGTCGGACGAGAGTTCTTCGCGGAATTGACCGTCACGGAAGAAGAGGATCGTCGCGTCACGGAAGGGCGTCGCGTCGTCGTGGTATACGGAATCGCGTCGACGATATCCGAGGGTTAAAGAAAACACACAGATTTAATTTCACGAATTAAATCCATGTTAAGGATAAAATCCCCAAAGGAAATTTAAAAGATCCGTAATCTCCTACCTCAAGCAGTTGATTGAAGATTTGTCGCGGGGAAGGATCGTCGCAGAAGAACGTCGGGGGAGGAGAATCGTCGGTGTCGCGGTAGACGGCGTCGCATCGTCGATCTCCGAGGGTTCAGTGTTCTTCGTCACCTTTTGTTGAAGGCCGGCGTTCTTCGCGTTCTTCGCGTTCTTCGCATTCTTCGCGTTCTTCGCGAAGGAGGATGAAGATGCAGTTTCTCCAAATCCTCTCAACAATTCGCACCCAAGAAGAAAGTATGTTGGTCTTATTTTATTACATGCCAAAAATTTGAAAAAAAACAAGTTAAGAAACGAACCATTAATTCGGTAAATTAATTGTAACGTCTTAACTATCCAATTAATAGGGGCGTTAAGGATTTAAAAAAAACGCACCAGTTGACTTTCATTAAAGAGGAGTTTTCACAGGTGCGTTACTTAGAGGAAAAGAAATGGTGGGGCTCATGCGGGCCCCACCTCATAAATATCCTACCAAGAGGGTAGGATATTTTGGGTTCCACCCTATCCGCTGAAACTTAGCTTAAGTAGCTTTAAGTGGCTTTAAGTGGCTTTAAGTGAAATAAAATAAAGTTGTCGCACCACTTTATTTTATTTTCTTCACTTAACCCCAGAAAAATTAAAAACCAAACCCGAGCAAACGCAACTCCGGAAGAGGCGTTTCTAAGCAAATACCGGCGCTGCGATCCCATCGGTGCCCTCAGAATTTGATTCCGAGCACCGGTTCAAAAGTTAGAAAAACCCGCTCGTTCGTTCACTGAACGTACCTGAGCCAAACTTCGGAAAATGATTCCGGGCACATCGGGCCTCGGAATCAGGTGCCGTCAGAAACTGCGTTCTTGTAAAATTCCATATAAAATTAAGAAAAAAATTTCCTTGAATTTTATGGGTCTTTACATCCCTCCCACCTCAGGGCTTTACGTCCCTGTAAAGATACATAAAAAACTAGGGAAACAAAAGTGGGTACTGAGCACGCATCTGAGCCTCCCGCTCCCAAGTCCTCTCCTGGAGGTTCCCGTGCTGCCATCTGACGCGCACAAGAGGAATCGACCATCCACGTAGGACCCACTTCTGTCGATCCTCGATCTCCACTGAGACCTCCACAAAAGTCGCCCCATCATCAACGTCCAGCTCCCCATGGTCAATGATATGCGTCGGGTCGTGCACGTATCTTCTCAGTTGGGATACGTGGAATAATTCATGCACCCGGTGCAACTGAGGTGGTAGAGCCAGGTGATATGCCACCTCGCCAATCCTGCTGAGGACCTGGAATGGTCCGATGAAGCGTGGAGACAACTTGCTGCCTCGGCCAAATCTCCGTAATCCACGTCGAGGTGAGACACGCAAGAAGACGTGGTCGCCATCCTCGAACTCTAGTGGCCTCCGCCTCCTGTCAGCATAAGACTTCTGCCGGATCTGAGCTATCCTCATCCGCTCCTGGATGACCTGGACCTTCTCTGTCGTGGCCCGGACCATCTCTGGTCCCACAAGTGCTGACTCCCCCGAGTCTGTCCAGCACAAAGGAGATCTGCAAGGTCTGCCGTACAACGCCTCGTATGGTGTCATCCCGATGGTGGAGTGGTAGCTGTTGTTGTACGCAAACTCCACCAAGGATAGGTGGTCCTCCCAGCTGCGACCAAAGTCGAGGACACATGCGCGGATCATGTCCTCGAGAGTCTGAATGGTCCTCTCCGTCTGACCATCCGTCTGAGGGTGAAAGGTGGTGCTCAGACGTAGCTGCGTCCCGAACGCCTCCTGCAACCCCTTCCAAAGCCGGGAAGTAAAGAGATCATCTCTATCAGAGACGATAGATGATGGCACACCGTGAAGTCATACAATCTCCTAAACGTAGATATGTCCCAAGCTCTCTACCGAGCCCTGCTCTCTGATGGGTAAGAAGTGAGCCGACTTGGTGAGTCGGTCGACAATCACCCAGATGGAGTCATGACCTCTGGAAGTGCGCGGAAGTCCAGTCACGAAGTCCATAGATATCCCGTACCACTTCCACTCTGGGACCTCCAAGGGCTGTACCAAGCCTGCTGGTACCTGATGCTCTACCTTCACCTGCTGGCAGGTGAGGCATCGGGAAACGAACTCTGCCACAGCCTTCTTCATGCCTGGCCACCAGTGATGTCGTCTGAGGTCCTAGTACATCTTCGCCACTCCAGGATGTACCGCCAAAGGAGAAGTGTGAAACTCTCTAAGCACCTCCTCCCATAAGGAAACTGGTACCAAGGTACGTCCTCTGAAAAGGACGGCATGCTCTACTCCAAAGGAGAAACCATCAGGTGCCTGTCCTGAGGATATCTGCGCACGCCGCGTCTCATAGTCAGCGTCCCCACGCTGTGCCTCTCTGACCCGCTGTAGTAGTGGAGGAGAGACTCTGAGTGACTGAAGGAAAGCTGCTCCATCTCTATCCACAAAGGATATCCGCAAAGCAGCTAGCTGCTCTGATGCCTCCTCGAGTAGCTGAATGCCCGTCCTCCTTCTGAGAGCATCAGCTACCACGTTCCCCTTATCAGGAGTATAGACTATCTCAAAGTCATAGTCCTGGAGGAACTCGAGCCATCGCCGCTGTCTCAGGTTCAGGTCCTTCTGAGAAAAGATTTACCTGAGACTCTGATGGTCAGAAAAGACTGTAAAGTGCTCGTCCATCAGATAGTGTCGCCATGTCTTCAGAGCGAAGACCACTGCTGCTAAATCCAGGTCATGGGTAGCGTATTTCTTCTCATGTGGCCTCAACTAACATGATCTATAGGCGATCACTGCCTGCTCTTGCATCAGGACACATCCGAGTCCGGTCCCTGATGCATCGCAGTAGACTACGTACCCAACTCCCTCCTATGGAAGCCTCAAGATAGGGGCGCTGGTCAATCTCTGTCTCAGCTCCTGGAAGCTCTACTGACATCTGTCTGACCACACAAAGAGTTTCCCCTTATTCGAAAGAGCTGAGAGTGGTGCCGCAACTCTGGAGAAGTCTGGCACAAACCTCTGATAGTATCCAGCTAGTCCCAAGAAACTCTGCACCTCCGTCACGTTCCTAGGTGGCTCCCAAGCTAGCACCGCCTCGATCTTCGCAGGATCCACCGCAAGTCCCGCCTTAGAGATGATGTGCCCAAAGAAGTGGACCTCGCGTATCCAGAACTGATAGTTCGAGATCTTTCCATAAAGCTGGTGCTCTCGGAGTGTGTCCAATACACCTCGCAAGTGGTAGGCGTACTCCTCCTCAGTCGTCGAGTAAATCAAAATGTCGTCGATGAAGACCACAACAAATCGATCGAGGTATGGCTGAAAGATCCTGTTCATGAGGCCCATGAACACTGCTGGAGCATTGGTTACGCCGAAAGGCATAACCAAGAATTCATAGTGGCCATACCGATATCTGAAGGCCGTCTTCTGTACGTCCTCGTCTCGAACTCTGAGCTGATGATAGCCTGACTTGAGGTCTATCTTTGAGAACCACCGTGCTCCTTTGAGCTGATAGAAGAGGTCATCAATCCTCGGTAGCGGATACTTGTTCCTCACTGTCACCTGGTTCAGCCAACGATAGTCGACACAAAGTCGCAAGCTCCCGTCCGCCTTCTTGGCAAACAGTATTGGGGAAGCCCAGGGTGAAACACTAGGTCGGATGAATCCCTTGCCCTGCAAGTCCTCCAACTGTACCCGTATCTCTCGAAGCTCAGAGGGGGCCATCCGATATGCTGGAGTCGATATCGGGGCTATCTCGGGGTATAGGTCAATATAAAAGTCTACCTCTCTGCGAGGAGGTAGCCCTGGAACGTCGTCGGGAAAGACGTCCGCATACTGATCCACCACTGTAGGAAAACTAGGACTCTGCATGTCAACTGCTCCTAGGATGAGGCTAGCCAACTGATGAGTGATGGGCTGTCCTCTCCTCTGCGGAAGTCCATCCTGTGCTGCGAAGGCTCCCTTCTCGCCGGTGAAGGTGAACCTGCTCCCGTCGGTGCGTACACATCACACCTTGCGCCTAATACAGTCAATATGTGCATGGATTATAGATAACCAATCCATGCCCAAGATGACGTCGTAAGGCCTCGACGCCACTACAAGAAGATCTCAGCCGAAGCTCTCGCCTCCTAGAGTAAGCTCACACTGTCGGCACCAGTGCGTGATCGTCGAGTCTGCTCCCGTAGGAGTCTCTAGCCGTAAGGATCGAGCCAACGACTCTGTCGGAATCTCTGAGCTCCGAACAAAGGCAGCGGCTATGAAAGAGTGAATCGCTCCTGGGTCTATAAGAACTGCATAAAGGGTGGAATAGACACAGATAGTACCTCGAATCATCTCGGGCGCACCGTGGTCATAGGCCTCCGTTTCCTGGAGCTGTGCCTGTCTCTTCCCACCGGCAACCTGTGGTCGGGGTGGACCTCCTGGTGGTGGTGGTGGTAGAGCCTCAAAGTGTCGCCCACCAACTACTGCTCGACCAGCTCCTCTGCCTCGTCTGCCTGCTCCCTGCGGACCGCCACAGTTGACCCTCTGCCTCTGCCTGGGTGGCCCCTCAACCGTCTGCTGCTCCTCGGCACGGTGGGTCGGGCAGTCATGAGCCATGTGGCCCTGCTCGCCGCATGTGTAGCACTTCCTGCCTCTCGAAAGACTGGCTCCACGCTGTGTGCCCCGCACTGCTGAGCCAGTGTCCTGAGGTCGTCTGTGTGAGAGTCTGGTCTGCCTAGACCCCTGAGTCATCCATCGACTGCCTGGCGCAGAAGACTCTGCTACGTGCCGCCCCGCGGTAGGTCTCGCTGCTGGTGTAGACTCAGCAAGAAAGCTCTCGATCAAAAGGGCTCGCTCCAGTACTCCTGCTTGAGTCGGAATGGTGAGGGAGATCAGCGATGCCCTGATCTCATGTCTCAATCCCTGTTCATAGGTCCGGGCCCAGAAGAATGGGTCCCGTACCATGTCTGTCGAGTAGCGTGAGAGATCGGTAAATCTCGCCGAGTACTGGGCGACCGTCAAGCTGCCCTGCCGCAGCTGAAGAAGCTCCTAGATGCACACCGCACGGAGGGTGGCTGGGACGAACTCCGAGTGGAAGAGGCTCTCAAAGTCTGTACAGAGAAGAGATGCCTCATCGTGCACCTGGAGCATCAGGCTCCACTATCAGCCCGCTGCCGCGTGCAGTAGGCTCGCTGCGAGGATCACCATGAGGTCTGCTGGTGTACTCACTAACCGGAAAACTCGCACCACTGCCTCCAGCCAGTCCTCGGCTGCCTGGGGGTCCGTATCCCCGCGGAACCTGGGCGGTCACTGGCGCTGGAACTCATGCAGTGCACTAAGGCGACGTGCATCATCAGCGGCTGGGGCTGGTAGCATCGGTGGCTCGGCGGGTAGAGGTACCGTCGGTGCCTCTGCTGTCAAAGGGCCCTGTACCAAGGCCTCATCGCTCGGCGGGCTGTCGTCACACTCAACTCTCAGAACCCTAGCTGGCTGCCGTCATGGGGCCATCCTGAAAAGGAAACAGGTGCGCCACGGTCAGAACAGTATACCTGGTGAGCTGACACAAAGTAATCACAAAGAAAACTTGAAACACACATGCAATCAATGTTTTCGTGCATTAAGTCGGAAATCAGAAGTCAGGGTCCTGGTGTACGGATACGTCGGCCGCCGCACCAACACTGGACTCCCTAAACTAATAACCACACCCAATATGCTTAACATTATTGATTCACATAGAAAAAGATCAGAGTCCAAGTTCTGCGGTAGAACCGAACTCCTCTGATACAAATTTGTCACGACCCGTCCTCGGGGCCCGTGCCGTGACTACCCCAAGCCCGCCTTCCACAGGCCAGGGGCTGGTGACTAGCACCAAGACATAAATCCTAGAAAAAGGGAAGGCATTTCCTTTGGAAAGTAAACCACAAACATCACAGAGCAAGCGGACAGAAGTAAACACTAAGTAAAAACTGGTACAACAGTAAGTGCAGAAAAGTAAGTGGGCCAGTATACAAACCCAAACTGAAAGTAAAGTACAACTGTAAAGGGAAAACAACAACTGAAAAGTAAAGCCGCAACGTCGACCTGTCCACTGGAAATCCCACCTGAAGGGTGGGCACAGAAAGCCTCCACTGCTCCTCGGGTCCAGCCGACCGCTCCAAGTACGTCCCGCCCAGTGGTCCACCTCCAGGTACCGTCCTGCTCCGCAAGCCTCCACCACGATCAGCGCTGCCCGTCATCTGCAACCAATACAATGTAGTGCGGGCATAGCCCGTGCATGGGTGAGTATAAGCTACTCAGTAGGGACCCCGAGACCCCATAAGGTCTCCCAGAATCCACAAAGGATAATCCACAAGGAAAGATACAATCACGAAGTAACATCCGACACTGCTTAGGTATATGCCCATACATATACCTAAGTCATCAATTCTCGTTCGGCTCCAACATCTGAACCCAAGTACAACCCAGTCTACACAGGAAAGTAAAATGTAAATCCACACAGGACAGCACAACACAATCCACAAAGGAAAGCAAAATAGGATTCAGCTCACACATGTATACTTCTTCGTATGACGATAGAGATGATCAGATATTGCCACTGAATCATCTAAGCCGTCAGACCCACAAAGGATCGATAGGTACTAACCCCCGCAATGACCCACAAAGGATCTGACCCACAAAGGATCGATAGGTAACTAACCCCCGCAATGACCCACAAAGGATCTGACCCACACAGGATCGATAGGTAACTAACCCCCACAAAGACCCACATAGGATCGTACCCACACAGCATCTGTAGGCGCTGGCCCACACAGGACCGCTGAGCGCTGACCCACACAGGATCGGACCCACACAGGATCGGTAGCACTGATCCACAAAGGATCGCTGAGTGCTGTAGTCGTCGCCGTCGAATCCACTGAGGATCTCTGCACAGTCGTCGTCGTTGCAGTCGCAGCCAGCTCTAGGGTTCCCGCACACAGCAAGCTCGTTCGGGAGGGTCTGCTCCACGAGCCGAGAGGCTGATACATCAACTGACACATAGTCCAGAGTTGATGTATCCAAAAGTTCCGTATTGTCAATAGGAACTCAACGTCGCAGACGGCGCGTCAATCGGACGCCCGGTCTGAGAGTTATTGGTGTTTTCGTCCCAGGGGCCCGGTTGGTTTTTAAGGCAAAACCAACCCGACCGTACTCCACCTGCGTCCAAACCTCGGTTGGAGTATTCCAAAATATCCTTCTCACTTATAGGAATCCAACAAAGTTGACGACACATCAATCGGACGTCCGTAGCTCAAGATATGAGTGTTTCCGCTCCGAAGGCCCGGTTGGTTTCATGTACGAACCATCCCGGCCAAAACCAAAATCCTCCAAAGACATGAGTGCAATATACCTAAATGACCGTCTTGATCCAAGGATCACATCTCCACTGACGGTGCGTCGATCGGAGGCCCACAACTCAAGTTATGATCCAGGTCCGTTTTGCCTGCGGTTTGCGCATACGACTCTCCCAGGATCCGAAATTTGCTGCGAAGGCCTCCAATCGCCACTCCGATCCCATTTCGTAAACGCCGTTAATCCACGCATCAACGAAAAACTACGGAGGGTTGTCGGTCTGTGTTTGTTTGGAACACACCCTCCGTGTTAGGTGATAACAATTGGGAATAATAATAAACACATGAAAACATAACAAGGCACAATTTTAATGAATTAAAATTGAACTTTGATCCGGGTTCTTTGTTTTAGAAGGAAACAACCATGGGAATAAATATTATTCTCAAATAAAACCCCTACCTCGTAGTTGTTGTCGGACGAGAGTTCTTCGCGGAATTGACCGTCGCGGAAGAAGAGGATCGTCACGTCGTGGAAGGGCGTCGCGTCATCACGGTATACGGCGTCGCGTCGACGATCTCTGAGGGTTAAAGAAAACACACAGATTTAATTTCACGAATTAAATCCATGTTAAGGATAAAATCCACAAAGGAAATTTAAAAGATCCGTAATCTCTTACCTCAAGCAGTTGATCGAAGATTTGTTGCGGGGAAGGATCGTCGCAGAAGAACGTCGGGGGAGGAGAATCGTCGGCGTCTCGGTACACGGCGTCGCGTTGTCGATCTCCGAGGGTTCGGCGTTCTTCGTCACCTTTCGTCAAAGGCCGACATTCTTCGCGTTCTTCGCGTTCTTCGCGTTCTTCGCGAAGTAGGATGAAGATACAGTTTCTCCAAATCCTCTCAACAATTCGCACCCAAGAAGAAAGTATGTTGGTCTTATTTTATTACATGCCAACAATTTGAAAAAAAAACAAGTTAAGAAACGAACCATTAATTCGGTGAATTAATGGTAACATCTTAACTGTCCAATTAATAGGGGCGTTAATGATTTAAAAAAAACGCACCAATTGACTTTCATTAAAGAGGAGTTTTCGCGGTTGCGTTACTTAGAGGAAAAGAAACGGTGAGAATCGTGCGGGCCCAACCTCTCAAATATCCTTCCAAGAGGGTATGATATTTTGGGTTCCACCCTATCCGCTGCAACTTAGCTTAAGTAGCTTTAAGTGGCTTTAAGTGAAATAAAATAAAGTTGTCACACCACTTTATTTTATTTTCTTCACTTAACCCCAAAAAAATTAAAAACCACACCCGAGCAAACGCAACTCTGGAAGAGGTGTTTCTAAGAAAATACCGGCGCTGTGATCCCATCGGTGGCCTCAGAATTCGATTCTGAGCACTGGTTCAAAAGTTAGAAAAACCCGCTCGTTCGTTCACTGAACATACCCGAGCCAAACTTCGGAAAATGATTCCGGGCACACTGGGCCTCGGAATCAGTTGCCGTCAGAAACTGCGTTCTTGTAAAATTCCAAAGAAAATTAAGAAAAAAATTTCCTTGAATTTTATGGGTCTTTACAGTATAAACTTAGAGAAGTTAAAAGTTAAAAAGTAAAATATTGTCCCAATATGATTTTGAGTTATTTTTCACTTAATATCCTAAAGATTTAGGGTATGTGATAGTAAAGAAAAATGTAAATAGTTACATTTAGTTACTATGATAAAGTAAATATCACTATTATTCCATCTTAGTTACAAAGTGAAATTCACTTGATTTCCAAAATGGTTTAGGAAATATTGGTAAAAATAAATATAAATGGTTACATATGTTTACCATAATGAATTGACTTCCACTTTATCCTAAAAGGGTCTAGGTTATGATGATAAAAAGAAATATAAAAAGTTATATTGGTTACTATAACAAAATGGATATCACTTTATCCTAAAAAAGTTTAGGATATGCTGATAAAGTAATAATGTAAATAATTACATTATTTACAAAATATTTCATGGAAAAAGTTTAATAGAAAAGGTTCCAAATATGATTATGATATACTTAGAAAGAGTTATAAGTAGAAAAAAGAATATGAAATTATAACATTTGATGTTATGAAGATAATGAGTTTGAATATAAGTTCAAAGAGTTGAACTTAAGGAATATGATTCCTATGTCCCACCATTATTAAAACTAGCCTACTTCATAAACATCACCCACTAATTGGTTAGTGGGAGTATTTTATCAAATGATCACATAGTGATGTGATGAAAATTACATATGGATTTAATGTTTGGAAAATTAATCCATTACTAAAACAACCGTATAAGGGTCATGTTATATATCTATAAGAGATTAGTTGTAATGGTTTTAAATGTATCATTGAATTATAATAAAGGAAATATCCACTTATTATTCATTCATGTGTGCTGTAATATATTTTACATGGAAGGTAAAATGATAAATATCCCCTAAAAGTAAAAACTTTGAGTTGTCCCTAACCAATGATCATTATGGAGTATAATGGGTTGTGATGATATATAAATGTTAGGTTAAATAGATTCTTTTATCCATTACAATGGGTTGTATATGAGATATTGAATGACATATTCTTGTGGAGATAAGTATAGACTTATTAATTGGACTGATCTACTAGAGTATATATATTGGAATATCATACGATCATAGATATAATTAGGGTTGTATGCTTATTATCAATCCTCATTACCCAAGGTTGGAAAGAGACCCAGCATGAGAACCTTTATAATTTGATACCCTATAAGGACCGAACATTAAACATTACATAATTTTGAGTTTTATTCAATAATTGTTCTTTATTTCACATTGAGGATCTTTTTAGGTTAAGAGTTTTAAATAATTATTCCATAACTCATACATAACAAAACCATAAAATAAAAAGTGGACACTTCCAATCAGTATCCATTTTTCTCATAATATAAAATTTTTAAAATAAATCATGAATTCCTTTCATGGAAAATCTCTATGACTTACAATTTGGATTCTTTATTTCCCCTAATCATCCTTAAACCATGTTAAAACATTTTAAAAACTTAGGAAGAGAATAAAATCTCAGTAAGGGATATAAAAAGAAAGAAAATTGTTAGTTCGGTAAGAACATGAAAATTCATATAATGTTTAACTTTATCTTCAAAGTTCTTTGAGAATATGAAATAAAAAATTTTCACATGAATAAAAAACACATATTTTTATCAAATAAAATCGTTAAAACTCATAACAAGTAATTAAAACACCTTTAGGTGACTTAGAGGAATATATATATAAAACCCATTCAAAACCGTTTTAATTGGAATAACCATAAGGTTGACATCCAACATTATCATTACTCAATGCATTGGATACCTATAATGGGGATCACCCTTTTCATAAGCTATATCAAGATGACCCATGATCTTTAATGGGGATCAAACCTTCATAAAATCTATACTGGGTTCACCCATTTCTCATGAGTTATAATTGGGTTCAACCATTTGTATAAGCTATATTGGGCTCACCCATGAGCTATAATGGAGATAAACCCCTCATATAATTTGTATCAGGCTTACCTATTTCATATAATGATCAAGTACCATATCAAGATTAAAACACTCTCATCATAAAACCCTTTAAAAACTCTTTTTAAAACCATATGAAAATACATTCGAATAAAAATACCCTTTTTTTAGAACCCATTTTCAATATCAAAAGACCATTTTCCTTGAAAACCTATTTTCAATACTAAAATACCCAAAAAGATAAAGATGGTTTTTAATTTAAGGAAACATGAAATATTATAAAGAAATATAAAAATAAAATAATTCCCATGGTAGCATAAAATTCATTATCACCATGTACGTTAATAATAGAACATTCCTTTAGTCATTTTTTAAAATGTTCCTTATAAAACACATAAAAAGATTAATTTTTAAAAAAATTTAAATGAAATTCAAAATAGATATAAAATTTAATTTATAATCCTTTTATATAAATAAACATATAAAATAATATCAATAATATTGATATAGAGGAAAATATTTTGAAATTAAATATTAAAACATTTAAAAATAGATTTTAAATCAAAGTGACACATACCACTTTGAAATATTTGAATCATAAAAATCATTAAATAATAAAATTAAAAAAAATTAAATATCATGATAATAGATAAAAATCATGATATAACATGTCAAATGGGTTTTATATACATCTTATAAAATAATAAAGGTGCATAACATCAAGATATTCCTAAATGGAAGGAGATCGAGATGAAGTCCCTTACCCTGAGTCCAAATGTCACGTGTGTCTTTATCTTCCAGAATAATAAAATTATATTAATTATTTACTTGATTCATAACCTTTTTTTAGTTTATCATTACTTTTATTTCAGTTATTACAATGTTGTGTACAACTACTTAAACAATTAATTTTACGTCAGGTGTTTTGACCATATTAGGTTTATGTGTCAAAAATGACTTTGGTAGGTCAACTAAGGTCAAATGAGTAATTATTTAAAAAATATACAGAATAATAATCATTAAATAATTATCATATTTATACATAAATTATACTTTTAATACCAATAATTAATGATAGTTATGAAAAATGGACCAACGTTACAATCACGGAGACGGTAGGTCATACGTACACATGAGTAACATTCCAATTTTTTAATAATCATTATAGAAATAATTTAAGTAAAATTTAAATTTAAATAATGATAATTATATCATAAATAAAATTATATTTAATTTTATATACTTATACATACCATTCTTATGATGTAAAAGGAATCACATTTCTTTGAGGAGGTGGCAGTCCACACATCCATGAACAACATTATCACCTTTTTAGTGTGTGAAAAGGTGTTAAAGAAAATGATATATTATATTTCCATAAAGTTAATTATGACATGAGTATCATATATATTTCATGCATTCCAAATATTTTTAAATAAACTCATTCTTAATACATTCCATGTAAAGTGTGAATGTATCACATCACATTGAGGAGGCAGTAGTCCACACATCCACAAACTATGTTATCATATTCCCATAAAATGGAAATAATAAATGTATGTGTTATATAAAAATTATAAAAGTATTAGTACATAATAAATATTATATATATCATATAAAATAAGTAATTAATTCATTATTCATGACCTTTAGAGGTGATGATGGAAGAATGAATGACATCGGTTCGCGAGGCGGTAGTCCACTGTACACACGAACGATGATTGTGTATCCCATTTTATGGAAGTGTATATAAGTGTAGGTATAAACCTTAACATAAAAAAATATCATTATATTTTTTATACTAATGTTATTATATAATCATGGAATAATAATAATTGAAGTGGTGGATAAATAAATAAAACAAAAGTGTCTGTTGAGGAATGCCACCTCTTCTTCAAGTAACTCCTTCTAGTTTTCACCAAAAGACATCCTTGGTTAGATTTATACCCAAATTGAGTCTTTAGGATGAGGTTAGGAATTTTTTTATATTATTTGGGGAGGGTTTTTATGATCCTAAGGTATTAAGATGTGTGAATAAGTGAAGAGGGTGAGTGCCTTTTTAGAGTAGAGGAGGAGTGGCATTCTTGTGAATATAAAAAGGTAAACAATATTGGGAGGTCTCCCTTATATCATGTGCCTATAATAATGATCCCAATTTTATAAAATAGGGTATATTTTTTAATAATTTCCATATAATGGGTTTTGTACAAGTTTATAGGTCATTTGGAATCTTAAGATTAAATTTTAACCACTAAGTAAACCCATTTTTACCTTAATCATTGTAATTAATTTTAATTTCTTTCACTAATATTTTTAGTAGAAAAATAATTTAAACTTATTAGAAATTATAAATTATTTTGATTCCAAATATTAAATCCATTTACCTAAATTCCAATCACATAAGTGATAGAAATTAATTTAAAATTAATCCCACAGATGGGACGACAAAGCGGGTTTTTAAAGTGAATATGTTCAAAAGTTTTTGAAGTTTTTATATCTAAATTCAATATAAAAATGACTGCAATAACATTAATTGGATTAATATATGTAAAATTGAACTAATTATACTTTAAAACCAGATCAAAATATAATTTAACTATATAAATAAACTATATTAAAAATTAATTTTCAATTAACATTCAGTATTATTTACTATTCATAAAAATATAAAAATTTTCAGAAAAATACCAAGAATTCACCGAAAGTAAATTTTTATATTATAATTTCATAAATGAAGTATATTTTTTTGAATAAAAATTATTAAAGCGCAAAAATTTAGCTTTAGAATTGGTATTCCATTAAAAGGAAGCAAAATTGCCTTTAAAAAATATACAGTTTTTTATGCTTAAAGTTGAATTTATTCTTATATTAAGCCTATCAATCATATTGGATTAATTTAAATTTTTTTTATTAAATATATAACATATAAATTTTATTAATATTTTTCACTAATAATTATTAATTTAATTTATTACGATAAAATTTTATTCTGGTCATAAAAATATTAATTCATAAAAACACATCCTTTATATTCAATTGGTCTTTATTTTAAGTTCTAATTAATTAGTTGTAAGATAACGGATCTTGTAAAGGTATGTCCTCATTTAAGTTTTGATTTTAATCCATTATTTTGGTTAAAATAATGTTCTATGGAAGTTTAAGGAGCCTCATATGTGTTCTGGCGGCTCAGGACATGAAAAAAAGGGAAACCGGGCCAAGCAGTGTTGGGCGCACAGTCTGCACACGGCCTGGAAAACCATGCGGCCTTCCCAAGAAAACTGTGCAAACCTGATACAAAGGCACATGCACGGATTCTCACAGTTCACAAACTATGCGGCCTGCCCAGGGAAACCTTGCGGCCTATTTTCCCTTGGATAGTGGCATGTGCATGGTTTGCACATGGTTCGATAAACTGTGCGACACGGTAAAGTTTGAAAAATTTACAAAATTTCCCCTCTTGGATTTTAATACCCAACTTGGTATTTCCTCCCCATTCTCCGCTCTTCTCCCAAGGAACAATCCAAATATCCCAATAGCTCTAAGTGATCGATCTCCCTCATTTCTAAGGTGTTTTTGGTGCTGTTGTTTGTGGATCTAAGCTTCGGGTCAGGCTAATCCCATCCTTTCTTCTCTTTTGAGTTTAGGGTTTGTATCTTCTTCTCATCTATTTCTGAAACTCTAAAACCCTACTCTTTGGGTGAGATCTAGGTTGAAGCTTCAAAGGTTGGTTGAAGCAGAATCTAAAGGCTCGATTAAGAGTGCGTTCACCCATGAAATTGGGGTAGATGGTCTACAAGTTATATCCCATGGTTTATTTGTGGATTTGTGCATGTGTGGTTTTGTTATTAGGTGTCTCTTGTTATGTTTTGATCACCCCTGGAAGGTTTAGGTAAAATGGTTATTAATAAGGTAAATTTAAACCCTCACAATTCCCATGGGATGCATCGAGGGTGATTAGACTAATCTAGGGCCACCCATGGGGTGTTCCGACATCCTCGGACCTAGGGATTTGTGAAGAACAAGTGAGATTGTTGTGTATTTATGTAGATCCCTTGTTAAACATGTTTATGTGATTGATTGTGTTGGGTAGAAAATAGGTTATGCACATAGGATTAATAATAACCTAAGGGATATGAGTTAACATGGAAGTGGTTTATAGGGGTTGAAGATGGTTATTCCAGATGAATTATGAATAGTTTTGGAATGTGTAAAGGGGTTGACGCATGAGATTTATGAATGAATAAATGGTTTAATATGTGTAAATGATTAAATACCATAATGGAATGGATTATGAGTCTGGTAATGAATCCTAGTGAGTTAGGCATAATGAATGAAGCCCAGTGAAATATGCACAATGAATGAATGCTTAGTGAGATAAGCATAATAAAAGGGAGTTGGTATAAATGGATAAATGATGTGAAATGTGGAAATTATGTTAATGGATTAAGGCATGAGATTAACTCGCATGTTATTGTTATAGTTTCTGTTTGACTTGGGAAATGATTGTGATGTTGTGTGAATGGTTGATGGATATACCTACATATATAGCATGTGCACATGGCTTGGTAGAGTGGGGTATTGACTTGAGGTTCTACACCCACAGGTTGGGTTGGACTGAGGCTCTAAACTCCACCCCTAATGCATGGGTTAGGGAAGAGAATTGAGTCTCTCTTCCCCTAACAGTTGCATCCACCCAGACTGAGGCTTTGAGGTGAGGATATGGTTGACATGAAGAAGTTAGTCCTAGTGAGATATAATAACAATGTGTTTTTCCTAATACATATTATTGTGTAGTTTAAGCCCTTGTAACTTGTTTTATTTGATGAACCCATGATAAATGTGTTGGGAATGGTAAGTAATGGGAAATGGGATGAAATGGTAAGATAAGGAATGGTAATAAATGTTGGTAATAGACCTGAACTGGTTTAAGGAATTTAATATTTTTTTGTCATTTATTATTCATTTCCCTCTTGCATGCACAATTTTTTATACTAGATATTTTTTAGATGCCATTGGTGGTGACCTACTGAGTTGTACTCACACCCTGCTCGAACTGTCGTTGGGTACCTGAGAAGACTTCTTATTTGCAAGTTAGGGGAAGGTAAAAGGCTCTTGCTAGGGAGTTAGGTTGGCATGGGTGTACGTGGAGGATGAGGAGGACATAGTGTCGGGACCATTTTGGGGATTTCACATTTTGTCTACATTTTGGGGTTTTTTTTCACTTTTTCACTTGTAGCATGTCATGACATATTTGCTGTTGGACATGGTTGTACCCCATTTTAGGGAATGGTTGTTTATGCATGATCTTGTATTATTGATTATTCTTTTGCTATTTTGTTTATCTTCTATTGTGGATTACTCTTCTAACAGGGGGTATAGTCTCCCCAATTGACCTTTTGGGACCCCCGCTGCTAGTTGGTAACCTTTGGCATACATGGAGGCATGCTTAAGGTCATGTAACCACCTGGATCCGAGCACCAGTTTAGTGGATTCCAGGTCGGGGATGTTACAAAGTGGTATCATAGGAGATCATTATTCTCCTTATATGGAATCTTGTTATTTTGGATAGTAGACGAGAGTTAGGATGTGTCAGACATTGGTAATGAGCTCGTGATTGGGAGTAGATAACCCATGTACGAGGTAAAAACCAAGTCACCCAGGGTGGGAATTGTTGTTCTTAATTGTGCGATGTTACAGTTGATGATATTTTACCATTGGGTGATGCACATGTTGTGTGATGTGATGGTTTTATGATATTTGGTTCATGGCCTCAATGGAATGAGGTTGTGCATTCATGAATCATTGTAGGCACCTAGAGATATAGGTGACATGCATCATGTTAGGCACACATGGGTTTGGTGTGTGAGGCATGAAAGATAGAATGCACCTTGCATCTTGATAATTGAAAATGGAAAATGTCGTAAATGAAACAATACAAGAGGTGAAGATAAAGGAATGATAAGTGATGATTAATGGAATATGTGTAATTAAGGGTTTGTAATGAATTTAAAATGTTGTTTTTAACATGTTGTGTGATCCTTGAGGTGGTGTATGGTTTTTTACCCCTTATGGACCATGGATCAAGGTAGGGATGGTCGGGGTGATGTTTTCAGAATGTTAAGGTTTGTTGGGATGGTGCATGTATGACGGGTTGTTATGGCTGGTGAAGAGCCTTCTTGTTATGAAGTTGTGAAAGTTTTATAGTATGTGTTCTAAACCTCATGTTTGTAAATGTAGAGAAATTCCACCACAACGTTGAGCACCGGTTAGGAAAAAAGTGGATGTTGCTGATAACACTCCTCCAGTAGAGGAGCAAGAGAATGTAGTGATCTAGGAAAGTAGAGAAGAGAAGTTCTGAGAGAAATTGGATTATTTTATAAAAATGATTAATTGGGACATAGGGAAGGTTTCACCGAGTATGTTTGAGCTGACCAGAGAGTTTTAGCTTTAGCACTGTTTCTTCTAGAAATGGGGATGATCTTGTTTGTTTAAGGTTCAAAATTTCCAATCAATTTCTAACGGGTTTATTCGTAGAACTGGAAACACCCATTGATTCTATATCCATTTGGAACTACTTTCCAAAGGTAGGTGCACATTAGGTGTGGACCAATAAGGCTTGAGAATTTTCATTGGTTGAGAGGATGGGAGGTCAGGCTCATCACACCTTTTTTAGGGGAATTATTGCATACTCCTGGACTCTCTTATAGATTTAAGTTATGTTCACGAATCCTTATTAATTCACCAAGCATGAAAATGAGTTTTTCATTAGATTTGGCAGTCAATGATTGATATGTATGGGATTTAGAGATTTTTTATATGTAATTGAGGTTCTTCATCGGTAGAGAATCATCTATATGTATTGGAGATTCTTAGTCAATGGTATCCTTCAATATATTATATAAAAATATCCTGGTCATTATGATGACCATACTGGTTTTAAAACCACTCAGTGGGGCACTTGAAGTTTATTGTCATTCATAAAGACAAAGATTATTTTAGAGTTGAGATCGTACCCATAGATGGGCTACCTACATATCCTTGTTAAAAAGGAATTAGAACCCACGTAGTTTGATAAAAAGGATATAGTTTAACGTCATATGGGATGGAAAAGGATTAATGAAAAATGGGCTTGAACCTTATAAAGGCTTCCTACGTACTCTACTTTTAAGGTATAGATCAAAGTCCACGTAGTTCAGGGAAAGAAATATGGGGTTTATGCATAGTTAAATGGCCCCAAAATAATATTTCATGATTACTTTTACACTCTAAGCCCACGTGAGTTATGCTCGGTGTGAGAAACAAGAAGTATCAGTAAACTTGAAAATGGTTCCATGAATGATGCAGTTATGAGAGATGATGTGGGGCTTACGTATGTATGAAGGCCCAAGTAAATGAAGACCAAGACTTAGGAAAGAATCCCAAGAGCAGGGTCCATAAAGGTATTTGTACTTTATGGAGATTTGGAATTTTAACCCGAGACTTACTCCTGAGAAGGAGGCCCAGGTTAAAGGAAATTATGACTGGGGCTTACTCCTGAGAAGAAGGCCTAGGTTAAGGAGACTTGTAACTTGGGGCTTACTCCTGAGAAGGAGGCCCAGGTTAAGGAGACTCAAATTAAAAGGGACTTATGATTGGGGATTAATTTTGAGAAGGAGGCCCAATTAAAGGAAATTATGATTGGGGATTACTCCTGAGAAGGAGGCCCAATTAAAGGAAATTATGATTGGGGCTTACTCCTGAGAAGGAGGCCCAATTAAAGGAAATTATTATTGGGGATTACTCCTAAGAAGGAGGCCCAATGAAATTTCTCTCAGATAAGGAATCCAACAAAGGAACCTTGCCATAAATGGCTTTGAAGAGGGTTTTGAAGGCCATGTCTTGAATAAGAGAGGTGGATTTGAGGAAAGGAGTTGACAAGGAAGGAGGTGTGCAAGTATGGTTCTGGCGCACAAGTCCTGGTCACACAAGTATACTTGTGCGACATGAGTCACCTTGGGTGACGAATAATCTGTATGGTAATACTTGGGTGACTTTGAACTCAAGCCCTTAGTATCATCCCTAGAGGCTTCCAAAAGGGTGGCGTGCAAGTTCCCTTGAGAGGGAAAGGCGGTGCACAAGTGTCTTCATTTCCCTTGAAGACTGGACACTTAATCACACAAGTATTAATGAGTTCTAACACTTAGGCCTTATTCTTCCTCTTTGGAGATTCCATTCTAGGTAAAGAATTACCTTAGAAGTGTTTGGAAGACGTCAGACAAAGACTTGGGCGACTAGAGCTTAAATTTGAGTTTTTGAAAAATTTGTCCTGGAAATGGGGGCCCACATGGGCTATTTATAGGCCACTAGGCACCTTGGGCGAAAAAAGGAATAGGATGCGCAAGTGACTTGTGCGACCCATATGCGGCGCACAAGTGACTTGCACGGCGCACAGGATACTTGCGTGACGCCCTCCAAATGAGTTCCCGGTTCATCCCTTTTTCAATTTTTGATGCTCTTCAAAGGGTGAACCCCATTGGGATTAAGGTATTCCCCTTTTCCATTCGTTGGACTCTGTAATGGAAAGGAGTGTCAACAAAAGTCCCCCCTTAGAGTTGGATCCGAAAAAAGGAAAGAGGATTTGAATCTGAGGAAAATGAGAAACAAAGGTTTGGCGGCGCATAGGTGTTGGTGCGCAGGTTCCAGCGCGCAGGTTCCAGCACGCAGGGTTGCAGGATCACCTATATATATGGGTGTCACTTCACGCAAACCATCCTGCCTTCAAAGATTTTGAGCTCTCATCGAGCAGGTGTCTTCATCTCCTCGATCGATCTCTCTTTTTCGTGTCGCGCTTCTCCAGTAAGGATTTTGACTTACGCGACATTACTTGTGTGGCAATAATTGCGCGGAAAAACTTATGCGAACAAACTTGCGTGCCTTAATGACTTAGAATTTTTTTTGTTTTATTCACAAGTATTTCATAAAAATATAATTACTTAAAATTTAACTGTTAGATCATTGTGCAGATTCAATGGCTCCCAAAAGAATTGGATCGGCTAATGAGTTAGCCAGCAAGAGAATAGATGATATGATGAACATCATTGGCCATGACTATTATGATATCTGTGATATAACTCTCCCAGATTTGGCTAAGTACTTGAAGAAATATCATGTCAATTTCCCACAGAGCATTTACTTGACTTTATATGGCCATGGTCATCTTCAAGGAGTCAACATTCCAGAGGCAAAGAATTACATTCCTCATTCCTGGTTTCAGACTTACACCAATTTTTCTTCAGCAAATGTCTCAGTTGCAGGATCATTTGTCAATGCTAGAACAGTGGAGAAGGCATACATAATGCATCATAGCCCATGTGCTTCAGATCTGAAACCTCACAAGCCTGAGCTACAGTTGCATTTCTATTCCTCTATTTTCTGAAATTCTCAGATGGATCAATCCAAGGGATGGAAAAAGAGTTGGGATTTCCGTCCCGGAGGAGGTGTGAAGACGACTTGGATGTGGCCTTATTGGGTGTGACAAACTTGTGAAGATTTTGTCGAGGATCTGAAGGGAGATGAAATATATGAAGCCATCTAGGCTGGGTAGACATATGCCTACAGGAATGATAATTTTGTGCCGGATCTAATCAGCCACTAGAGCCCGGAAACCAATTCTTTCCATCTAACTCATGGAGAAGTAGACATCAACTTGTGGGATGTCTACAAGATCTCAAGGGATCTAATTTTGGGAGATATGTATGATGAATTTATTCCCCCCAAGGTGACTTGGAATGATTTGGTGAAGACTCCGACTTTGTCTCGAGAGTTATTGAAAATTTTCCACAAGATCAAGAATTCAAATTCCACCAAAACTCATTCTAGAAATGATATTCATCCAGAGGAGTGGATGGATATGTTTCTCATCAAGAAGAAGGAGAAGGGGCCCACCTGTACTCGTCCTACTAGCTGTCCCAGAACAAAGAATAGGGGTTCTCTTGGCACATTCTGGCCAACTCTGGAAGTGGGAGAGTTTGAAAAGTGGGGGTATGAAGTGGATCAAAGAATCCCAGAGAAGACCCATATGGTAGGATTTTTAACTTTGTGTCTCATTTTTTATCTTCTTTCAGTTAGGGATTCAAAGGGAGGAATCAGGCTAGGGACCATCGTTGTTTTAGCCAAGTTGGCTGAGAGAAAAATGGTCGGGTTAGCCACCCCTATTTTGGCGAAGATTCACAGGACCTTACTCCATGTCCATATGGGTAAGTCTCCTTTGAGAATAGTGGGACCATTACAAGTTTTGTGGGGATGGTTCTCCACTCATTTCCGGAAATATGCTATACAGAGCGAAGTATAGGTTCCTGGAAGTTCTTTTAGGCCATCGGTGCAGGCATTTTTCAGAATTTCTCCATTGTCCCTCATTTCCTATGATCTAAAGGTGAGACTAGGCATGTTCAAGGAATTTCATTTCTTTCCTTATGGAAACCCACCAACTGGGAAGTTTGTTGATGATGGAACAACTAGCCTAGAATTGAGGTCATATATTCTGGATTGCAGAGATGGTGTATTGGCCACCAGAATTGACAGAGAGATTATATGCGAGGCCTATGCTCCATATAGATTTGCACTCCAATTCAAGTGTCTGCAGCAGATTGTTGTATCCCCTTCCATGAATGTCAGGTCAGAGCAGCATCTAATGGTTTCCCAACAACTATGGTTTCTGACAGCTATGGAGAAAACCGGGGTAGTGTTTGATCTACTAGTTGCTGGAGCGGAGAGTCAATTGACTACATGGTATGCCGGGAACTGGGTAGCATCATACCCTGAAGGGGTACTGAATCATCCAGTCCCTCAGGTGGGGACAAAAAAGAGAATCGTCAAGAAAGAATCCCTTTATCTCGAAGGTGATTCTTTCTCACCCGGATCTGATTCACCGGGTTTCTCACCCGGGGCTGATTCACTGGATTCCCAGGATGGGGATGATGAGGCACGACATGCGTCAAAGCGGCCTCATGTCAGATATAATCCTCCTGCCAGAGTCAAGAGACCTACTCCATCGACTCCTGGTGAGTTATATCATTGAGGCAATTTAGTCTCCATTATTTTATAGAGCAACAAGTTTCATTTTCTTATCCTTTATCTGTGATTGCAGGAGTTGGGAAGAATTTTAAGTCCCATATTATAGGAACCTCCTCGCGACCTTCTGGTGCACATGCTGAATATTTACGACCAGAGGCTGTCCAGACATGGCGGAGTTTATTTTGTGATGCTGAAACCTCCTGGATGGACTTATGAGAAGGGCTACATATCCCTGGAGTGGGGAATATCCGGGATTCTGCTGATATCCGCTTTGAGGATAACCCCGATGAAGTGCAGGCTTGCATCAAAGATCTTGAAATGCTCATATATGCCACTGATGATTCCATTCCTATTACCAAGCGGGTGAAGGAAATGATGAATCGTGGCACCACTGAGGGGATTGTTGCTTCAGTTGATGAGGAGTGACATGATTACGTGGCTCCAGAAGATGTAAATTTCTTTTCTTATTTTCTTTTCAACTTAATTTCAGTCAAAGATTTGTTACTCAAGGAAATTACTTTCTTAATCCTATAGCTTGTTAGGAAAGGAACTATTGAGGTCCCTTCACCACAGTACAACCCTGGTGGCACCGCTCTTGGAGCCGCTGAATCTCCTCGCGAGCCGGGCGAGGTATCTCCAGGCCGACAAGCCATGGGTGAGGAATTAGAAAGGGATTTTCACTCTCCAATACCTATATTTGGAGGTGATGATGTCAACACAACCAAAAAGTCAAAGAAATAAAGGCATATAAGGAATAAGTACACAACTAGATGCTTCATCAGTAGTGGTAAGTCCTTTGGATAGTTATGAACCCTAACTCATGAAAATATTTCTCATACTTCTTGGGATTGCAGGGGCTTCTTCGATTTCCCATTTGAGGGAGAGGACTGGCCCTCCTTTGAGGATGACGAAGGGTGCTGGTGAACAATCACAAATTCATGCCGACCTGGCTACTCCTGAAGAAATGAAAAGAGAATAAGAGTCAACTTCTGTTCCCAGTACTGCTCCTATTTCTATTGCAAGGAGAGAAGAGTCTACTTCTGGTAAATTAACAATACTTCATAGAACGTTGAATGAAGACATAAACTGAATTATATTCTATGATGCTTTAGGATAAACACCTATACCAGAACATTTGGCGACCACTATAACTGACTCTGCAATTTTTTCTGAGGAAGCTGTTTGGGGTCGAAGGTCGCAGGAGGAGGGTCGCCAAGAAGATATGTCAAATTCTCCTACTGGTGAGACTAACCAGGAATCTGAGATATCATTGGATGAAATGATGAAACTTGGCACATCTTTTGAAGAAATTTTAGATCATGTTAAATTACCATGTGATTTAGAATATTTTGGACGTGAGTGTTATCCTTCGTCCTGTTAAATTTTTTTATTACATCTCTACCCATGATTGGTTGAAATGTGCAGTTCCTTCTGAGCAAGATACTGATCTGACGATGTCTGAAGGGGGTAGAGAAAACCCTATCATTACAGATACACTAGATCAAGTGGAGCTTAACCCAAAAGAGCTTCTTGAAACCCATCTTGAAAATCCTGTTGAAGTTAGGAAAGATGGGGAGGAGCCTTCTCATGCTGCTGATCTATCGTTGGGTAAAAGATGATAATATTTGTGGCTGTATTTAATTTTAAAGATAGCTAATCAAATTTTTTTATCATTTAGATCTAACTAAAGATTTCAATTGACTATGGAGGGCCGTCAATTTTAGTGTCTAGATCCGGAGGTGAATCCTTAGCCTCAGCCCCAACAGGAGTAGAAAGTGAAGTACCAAGGGTCAGGGGGGAAGGAGAAGAATAGGTCACTTCCTTAAGTTCATTAATCCTAGACTATATCCCCCCCTGTGATAGTGATGCTGAATCAGACCCAGAGGTGAAAATGGTGCTCCAATTCTCACGTCGCAAGGCATGAGAGAATATATGGAAGATCATATCTAAAGTGCCTCTTGAAGATCTATCTTTGAAGATCCCGTGAATGTCATCCTTGTTCTTCATTCTAGGACTTAGTGGTTTTGGATATCAAGAGATCCATACCGCGGTGAAACAAGTCATCTTAAGGAGGGAGCAGGAGAAAAAGTGCCGTCAAGATCTGACCAAAGCAAGGCTGTTGACCAATATTGGCGAATTTGAGGCTGCGGTGTTCCGAGCTGAGGCTGATCATGCTGAAAAGATGAAGGAACTGAAGCATAAGATCAAGGAGAAAGTTTTCCAGTAGATTCATCTTCAGCAATAGTTAGATGTCGTTTCTGGGGAACTTGACCAACTTAACAATTCATTGTAAGGAGTCCAAACGAATGGTATGAAATCCATCACAGATGCCAAGAAGGAACTTCATTAAGATGAAAAGAGTGAAGCTGGTCGAGTGAATAAACTTCAAGTGGATGCTGATGAAGCTCAGGATGCCGTAAATCAAATGAAAATTTATGTTGAAAGACTCTTGTAATTCTTGAATAAGAGAAGATAATACAATCTGTGGATGTTCTTCTAATCTTGTGCATCAATGAAAAAAATAAATTTCATCTTCAATCATTTGTACCTACATTCTCTTGGTAATTACTTATATACTTTTTTTACCTAAGCCAATGGGCCTAGTAAGCATAGTTTTATTTTTGTTAGGATTATACAAACAACCCTACAAACTTTGCATCTTTTGTTGCTCAATATTGCTTAAATCATACAATATGTACGTTTAGCGAGCTGGGACTCAACTTTTGTTCAGAGTTCCTTTTATAAGTTCCCAATTTAATGAGCACCCTGTCTTTTGTTGGCAGTTTAAAGTCATGCATGTCAGACATAAAAGGCTAATGTTTAAGGTCGAATAACTTTGACCGAATGGATTAAAAATCAACTCAATTCCTTGATAATTTGATTGAAAACATATTACCACATTCAATTATGGGAGAAAACATGTAAACTATGACTTAAGAAATTTTGAATCTGAGGGATGATATGAAAAAAGGGCTAAAAGGCATTAGAGGAATTATTTCCTAAGAGTGAAGTTACCACTATTTTCAATCCTGTTAGAGGGTTGAATTATACAGGGCCACTTAAGGGCATTGACTGCATAGTAAAATAATAACATCTTTTGGCTGACAGGTCCGTTAAGTAGACTGCTTATGAAAGTCCACCTAGGGGCACGTGCTGCATAGTCAGGCAAAAAAACTCTCAGAAATTTTACCTTTTTATTGCTAAAAAGCGAGTGGAAGTTTATGGAGATTCAAATTTTCCAAAGAACAGAGTCTGTTGTATGGAGAGAGGTACTTGAATATGGAGATGATATTCCCAATCAAGATTGTCAAAGAATTGGATGAATGTCACTCCTGCGAAGGTCTGACCCAAATGTAGGGAAGGGAAATATAAACCATAGACTTGAATACTTTCAGATCATGAAAAAGAGTATGGGAAAAATATGTTAAGGATGGATGTTTTTGCGGATCCCTACATATCGTCATTAAGACCAATAATTACAAAAAAAGGTTTTCTCCCCAAGAATGAAGTTACCACTATTTGACAAACCCGTTAGGGGGTTTTGAATTATACAGGGCCACTTAAGGGCATTGGCTGCATAGTCAAATAATAGGATCTTTTGGCTAACAGGTCCATTATGTAGACTACTTATGCAAGGCCGCCTAAGGGCACATGCTGCATGGTCAGGCAAAAGAATTCCCGGGTATCAGAAATTTTGTGTCCATAAGTCAAGAAAAGGGTTATGGAGATCTGAAAGTATTTAAGGTTAGGAGTATGACACATAAAAATTGGTATTGTCCAATGCATGAAAGAGATACATAGACCAATGCTGACCATAATCATGTTGTGGCTGGTTCCTATGATGGAATTCACTACATATCTCATTAGGATAAGAATCAATCCATATGTAGTTCTTGAAATACAATTTAACGTCATGTGGGTTGAGAACATAGGAGATCTTAGTTTAGGGTCATAGAGTTCAGACCATAATGATGGAGACACATTGTGTGTTTTTTATAAACCTTATATGAATAAAAACCAAGGTTTTCATACCACATTCATGTGCTCACAGGAGGAATTTTCATCCAAGGTACTGACAATGGAGTTTGGGGTTAGGCCTAAAGACTTGGGGCTGGGTTCAAGGGATGATCGGACATTCCTACGTATCCTATAAGGATGGGAATCAAGCCATACATAGTTCTTGAAATACCGTCTATACAAATTTGGTTCGTACATGTGAAGGGTGAAAGGGGACTTTAGTGCAATGATGGTTGGATCCAAGATTAAAGGTTCGGGCATTTCCATGTATGCATATAGTCCTTGGAATATAACATGATTGGAGATCAATGTCAATAATGATTCCCTATCAGGTGAGGGTGTCAGAGACTGTTGCAGTTTATTGTCATACAGGATAAAAGTACGAATAGTTTAAGGTCATATGCATGGACCAGTGCAGCATAGTTTAGCATCATACAGCTAGGACGTATTGCTATGCAGTTTAATGTCTTACAGCGAGGACAATGGGGGACTGTATAGTTTAACTTCATATAGCAAGGACGATGATGAACCAATGTGAATATATTGGTTTTTTTGGGGGGGTGGGGTGGCTTCACGGATCAACATCATGTGAGATGGAGGTGAACCAATTTGAAGATATTGGTTTTGGGCTTGAACCTAGGGAGGTTGCCTATGTACCCAGCCTAAAAGGCAAGGATCAAAGTCCATGTAGTTTGATTGAGAATGAATTGGTGATCAAGTTGTACTTGAGGACAACCCGAAGATGGTGTTGGGACTTACACGTGGTTAGTGGCCCAGAGAGGGTGTTAAGGTTGAGGCTTACTCTAAGATCACATGAGTCATGATTGGTGTGAGAAACAAGAGGTAACAACAACTCTAACGATGTAAAGTTTAATGTCATGTTGGATGACAAAGGGGACATAGTTTAACGTCATGTTGGACGATAGAGGGGATATGCAGTTTAATGTCCTGCAGCAAGGAAAAAAGGGACCATGTAGTTTAAAGTCTTGCAGTGAGGAATAAAGGGTGTATTTGTGTTACACAAAATAATTCTTCAAGAATCTTACATTGGTTGGAGTTGTAATGAGTTCTCCATTCATTTAGATTAAAGAATAAGCTCCAATGGAGTAGACCTTATGTATCGAATAAGGTCCTTCCCACTTTGGCTCAAGCTTAGGAGGTTTCTTTCCTGGTATCATTGGAGTTCTGAGTACCAATACCAATTCTCCTTGAATGAATGAATGAAGACAAACTTTTTTATTGAAAGCTCACGCTATTCGATTCTGACAGACTTCCAAGTGGTACAGGGTGCACAATATTTTTTCATTTAATCATTCCAATTTATCAAATCGCTTCTGAGATTGCTCATATGTGGATGAATAATCACAAATGGATACTCTGAGTGAAGGTAATTGAACCTCAATGGGAAAGACTGCTTCTGTTCCATATACCAATGAATATGGAGTTGACCACTTAGCAGTATGGGTGGTGGTCCGATAAGCCCATAAAGCATGAAAAAGTTTATCAGGCCATGATTTATTATCTTTATCCACCATATTTTTCAGTATGTTTGAAAGAGTCTTATTTAAAGCTTCTATTTGGCCATTGGCTGCTGCATGATACCGAGATGAATGGTTGGATTTGATGTTGTATTCTTAATACAACTTTCTCACCTCAGATGAACAAAAGTTGGTGCCGTTGTCTATCAATATGGTATAAGGGACACCAAATCTGGTAATGATGTCAGACTTGATGAAGATAACAATGACTTTAGAACTAACTTCTTTGAGAGGTATTGACTATACCCATTTGGAAAAGAAATCAGTAGCAGTAAGAATATACTTAAATTGCTTGCATGTAGCCGGAGGATAAGGTCCTACTACATCCATTCCCCATGTGGAAAATGGCCATGAGTATTTAGCTGTATGAAGCAACTCTGGGGGTTGCTGAATGAAGTTGGCACATACTTGGCAACAATGACACTTCTTAGTGAAATCAACACAATCTTGCATCATTGAAGGCTAGAAGTATCTAAGCCTCCGGATTTGACCAGAAAGTCTATTTCCAGACTGGTGGGCACTACAAACTCCTGCATGTACTTCATTCATGACAGCCATTATCTCTTCACCATCAACACATCTAAAGATAATTCAATCAAAAACTCACTTGTAGAGAATTTTTTGGTGATCTGGGCTATCATAAAGAGTAAAATTGACCACATATCACCGGACTTGTTCTTTCCTGACTCTATCAGGTGGGAGTGTTCCATTTTGAAGGTATTCCCTAATAAGTTTCATCCATCCTGTAGTTGGACCATATGGTTCAGAAATGAGACTGATTTCATTGATTTCCTATGTTATGATTTGAACAAAAGGTGAAACTACACGATGGTGGGAAATACTGATGATTGTTTCGTCCCAATTTGGATCTTCCAGGGATGTGGCTACATTAGCCAGTGCGTCAGCTTGGGAATTTTGTGATCGTGGGACATAATAAAATGTCGGTTCCAAGAGAAATTCCACTATTAACTCTCTGACGTAATCACACAAAGGGATTAAGTCTTCTTTTCTGATGGCATAATCCCCATTTATTTGTTTGATTACCAAATCTGAATCACCTTTTACCCTCAAGTGATTCACCTGTGCCTGAAGTGCCAATTCCAAGCCTGCGATGAGAGCTTGATATTCTGCTTCATTATTTATACCGCCTTCCAACAATAAGAAGGAATAGGGTAGCACTTCCTTTTCTAAGGAAATAATCACTATTCCTAACCCAACTTTGTTGAATTTAGGATCTTCAATTTTCTTCCCTGTTGGACTTCTGGAGGCACCATCAAAGTACATTTCTCATGTTTGAGGATTATCTTGAATAGAGAAGACTTACTCATCAGGAAGTTCAATATTTAAAGATGTATCTTCTACAGATGGGCGATCAGCAAGGAAATCAGCCAGAGCTTGGCCCTTTATTTCCTTTTGAGACACATATTGGATATCAAACTGCTACAAAATAACTGCCCACCTTTCCAGACATCCTGTAAGCATTGGACAACTAAAAAATAAATTTGAGTGGGTTATTGCGAGATACCAATTGGACCTCTTAATGTTACAGGTAGTGTATCAATTTTTGAACTACAAAGATTAATGCTAGGAATCACTTTTCAATACTTGAATATTGAGTTTCTGCCTCAAGCATAGTCTAACTAAGATAATAAAGGCTGTTTTCATTCCCAGCATCATTATTTTGGGCAAGGAAGGCACCCAATGATCGCTCTAAAGCTGTCACATAGAGGATACATGGTCTTCCTTCAACGAGTGGAATTAATACTGGTGGACTCAAGAGATATTTCTTGAGGATATCAAATGACTCTTGGAAATCTTAGGTCCATTGGTAGGTGACTCCCTTCTTCATTAATTTGGTAAAGGGTAAACACTTGCCTGCCAAATTGGCAATGAAACATCAAATATAGGCAAAGTGTCCTTGAAGTCCTCTTAATTCTTTCAAATTTCGAGGAGGTGACATACCAAGGATTGATTTTTTCTTTTCAGGATCAACTTTGATACCACGATGGCATACAAGAAAGCCGATAAATTTTCTTGAGGTTACCCCGAAAGTACATTTCAAGGGGTTCATCTTTAAATTGTGTTGTCGAAGTTTGTTGAATATGATTTCCAGATTAGCCAAGTGATTAGAACATTGTCTGGATTTAACCATCAAATTATCAACATAACATTCAACAAATTTCCCTAAAAAGGTTTTGAAGATATGGTGCATGGCATGTTGATACGTTGCACCTGTATTCTTCAGGCCAAAGGGATTACCTGATAGAAAAACACACCTTGAGGGGCTTTGAAGGCTGTAGATTCTTCATATTCTAGAGAAATTTGGATTTGATTATACCTAGAATATCCATCCATGAAGGAAAGTGATTCATAACTAGCTGTTGCATCAATTAAGAGTTCTGTGATCGGAACTAGAAAATCATCCTTGGGACAATGCCGATTAAGATCTCTGAATTCAATGCAAACTCTAATTTGTCCATTCTTCTTTTTCACAGGGACAATATTAGCCTTTCATTTGGGATATTTAACTTCTCTAACAAAGTTAGCTTTTATAAGCTTATCAACTTCAACTTTAATTTTGGAGGCATAAGTTGGGTGTGTTCTTCTTGTGGCTTGCTTGAATCCTCGATGTTCTTCTAGAAAACCCAAATGATGAGTGGAAACATTGGGATCAAGACCTGGAATTTCTGTATAATTCCAAGAAAATACATCTCGATTTTGATTTAAAAAAGAAGTATACATTTCTTTCTATTCAAGAGTCATGGCTGCACTAATTAAAGTGGGGCATGGATCTTCTTTTGTACCCATATTTATTTCTCTGAGTTCATCCACAGTGGTAGGGATAACCTATTCAAATGCTGGAGGAGCATCTCTAAGATCTTCCTCTTCTTCTTCAATATGTGTTACTTCCTCTGTTTCTACTTGCATAGTAGATGACGAAGAAGAACTTCTATGGTCAAGGGTGAAGTTAAAACTTGAACATATTGAAAAAGAGGCTGCCATTTCTGACCCTATTGATGATGAATGGTCTTTTTAAAGTGATAAAGAGGAGATTATGGATTGAGAATCGACATCATTATTTTCCTCTGGCATTGCTATAACTTCTTATGGCCTGGTTGATGAAGTATAGAATTTCTGGATTTCAGTGGATGAAATAAAGACATCTCCATGTAAGCTTTCATCATTGCTTGGACAATAAACAATTTCTCCCATGCTGTCTGGCTCAATTGCCGTAATTGACATTATGGAAGTTTCCATAAGAGTGTTTGGACTTGGTTCTATCCTATTAATTTGACTGATAGGAAACACATAATCTGTAATCACATGTATTAATGGGTTTATTGGAATCTTTTCCAAACCATATGGAGCATTAATTTTGGTGACCTTCTTTGCTGTGGATTTTTTCTTTCCATCCATGTGATAAAATTCTGCCTCAATGTATTGAGATTCACATGTTTTGAATGGGGCTTTGTCACCATACAATGTCCCAATTTGACCATTGAAACAATATTTGAGACATTGATGGTATGAAGATGGTATGACCGCATATTGATGTAACCAAGGTCTTCCAAGAAAAATGTTGAAAGATGTGTCCTGACGAACAACCATGAAATCTGAATTAGAAATAAGGTCTCCAAAATTAATTCTGAGTGTAATTTCACCCATAGGTTCTTGTTCATTATTATTGTATCCTTGAAACATCAAAGTAGAAGGAGATAAATAAGATTCGGTGAGGCCCAATCGATAGAGTGTACGAATAGGAATGAGATTGACTCCTGATCCATTATCAATGAAATCTCATCGGATGTCTATATCATTGACTTTGACTAATAGATATAAAGGTATGATATGTCCATGTACAACATCATCTTTATCTTCATCTGTAAAATATATCACTATATGGAATTATGCCGGATCATTCTCTATATGGTAAACCTCAACCACAACAATTTCAGTTTTGAATTATTGAGGACTTCAAAAAGCCTCAATAAGCGCCTCCCAAAGATCTTTTGATAGATTCAAGGCATCCAGAATTGATAACTTGGCCGGTACTTGGGCCAAATGTTTCAAGACATTATACTGTTGGTCAAAAGGTCTAAGTTTCCCATCAAGAAAATGTGGTTTTACAGGTGCCTTGGACGTTGATGCTTTGGCAGTAGATGCATCCCGTATCAGGGTAGGAGTTGGAAATACTCCTGGCTTTGGTAGATTAGACCAACTAGGTCTATATATTTTCTGAGAGGAATAAGGTGTGACCTCTAACTGGTCTTCCAAAATAACTGCATCAGGACCGAATCTACCATGTGTGGAAGAACTTTCTTGTTCCTGTTGAGCTCGCTGAAGGGCTTTTCCATGAGTTTCTACCACATATACAGTTCTAGCAGAGGTAGGATTGAAATAGTGGATTCTGAAATATCCACGTCTTCCCCTGTATCCTAAACCTCTGTCTCTTCCTCTAATTACTCTGTTAGATACATGGAACTTAGGCTCATCATAATCAAAACCGTCATTGGAATAAGGATCTGTTAAATGAATCATGTTAACAGAAACAAAGATTAATTCTTCATCTGATGAAGATTTTTCCTGATTAGCCAGTTCAGGCTGTGCCATTTGGTGGGGATATTCCCATGCTTTTGAAGCAGATGGTATAAAACCTACCAGATTAAAAGACAATTTAGGCTTTGACACGAACTCGTCTTCTTCTGACTGCTCTTCTTTCTTCAAATTATGCTGTTTCTTTGAATATTTTCCTTCTGATGAAGGGGGTTTTTTCTATGGCATTCATAGTAGAAGACACAATTGGTTGATTCAATTGTGTTCGTAAAATGGAATGAGTTCGGTTGATCATTTTCCAGACCATCCAATCATCATATTTCTGTGCATTTTTACTTTTGACTTCATGCCACTTTCCTTCTTCCTCTGGATCAGTAGCAGTAACACATGCTTCTTGGGCCAAAGAACCTTTCAGTTTTACCTATTCAGAGTCAACCAACTTTTGAAGGAGGTCTTTGAAGACAAAACACTCCTGAATGATATTCCCCAACATCTGATGAAACGGGAAATAATTAGAAGGTCATCATCTCCTTCCTTGTTCGGCCTTTTGGGCCTTGGCAACTGAACCGGGTTGTTTTATAGAGCCGAGATAAAGTAACCTGGAACTTGTTCATTCCGGAAAGAATAAAATTTGTTCTTCAATTATTTAAACTATTTTTTCCTTTGATCATCTTGACAAGGTGGCCATTTTTGTTGATGTTCAGGAGGTGGAACCCTTCGATATGATGAAGGTTTTGAAGTGGAAGCAGGTACAGGTGCTTGTTTAAGTGTAACTGTAGTAGTCTCTGCTTTCCCTATTCTCCTTCCTGGAACTGATGGAATTACACGAGTTTTATCCTTAGTCTTTAAAATGGAGTCCTCTATCTACTGAATGATTGAAGTAAGATCTCGAAACCCTCCTATGTATTTCACAAGGATCAACAGTGTGCGTAATTCATCACACAAATTTGCCACACAGATTGGAAACAATTCTTCTTGAGGGAGTGATAAGCTTAAGGAATATGTTAATCCCTTACAGCGAGTAATGAAATCTGAAACTCTTTCATTTTACCTTTTCTTACAATTGGTAAGATCAAAAACTGTTGTCTTTGGCAACGTTGAGCTAAATTGAAGAAGGAACCTTTGACGGAGATCTTCCACCCAGTAATTGATCGGGATTGCAAACTTGTATACCAAACAAAAGCAGGCCCTCGTAATGACTGTAAAAAACACCTGAGCTTAACTGCTTCTTTTTGTTGATGAGTTCCCATCATAGGATCACAACAAGAAAAAAAAATGTGTTAAGTGTTGTTCTGGATCTCCCGAACCATTAAAAATTGGGAATGTGGTACTCGCAAAATTTAATGGGGGAGGAATTGCATCCACCCATTCAGGGTAAGCTCTCTTTTATGGTTGAATTTATGCATGCTTTCCTTCCATAGCTTCCAACCAAGCTATTAATGACTCAATGGTAGTCATTAATTTTTGAGAAACATCTAGTTGAGCTTGGACCTGAGCAGGTGAAATAACTAGAGTTTGGACGGGTGTAGCGACCGGGACTGCCACTGATGGTAGTATTTCCAGTTGTTGTTGCGTATGACCCATAGGATTGGAATTGTGAGGGTGTACTTGTAGATGGGGATATTCTTGATCCATCCTAGTATCTTCAACAAATTCCCTTTATTGATTAACTCCAGTATGCTTGGTAGGAAGACTACCTTGAATTAGTTCTGTATTTAACCTCCTTAATTCCTTCATTTCTTCTTCTTGTCATGCATACCTTTCCTCTAATGAGAGTGATTGACCTTCTCTAGAGTTAGGGTGGGGTGTAACCTGACTTTTACCCTTTTCCTTGGCATGTGCCTTTCTGGAGTATGGAAGGGCATTACCCGAAGGAATATCTTTCCCTTGGGTAACCCTCTGTCTTTTGGTACACACACCTCCTTCATTCGTTTCTGTGAGAACAACCTCTTGAATAGTAACTTCTTCATCTAATCCCTCTGAGTGAGCCTCATGTTCTGGGGGATCAGTGAAAACGACATTGATGTCATTTATCGATGCATAACACATTGAGTCCCTTCTGTCAGCGCTTCTGCGATACTGTCTTCTTCCATGTCTCTTATAAGACATTGCATTTTGTTTGGTTAATCCCTCAGGAACTTCTTTATGAACTGTAATTTGGAGGGAATCTCCTGATAATTCGGCTCTGTGTTCCTCTTGTGGATTCTTTCCTAATCGAGAGAAGACTGACTTTCACTGAGGAAGATATTGAGAATTTGAAAAAGTCCCCAGTCTGGTGGATTGGGGCTGTTCATGTTTTTCCTGCTCAACTCCTCAAAACCCTATCTGTTGATTCCGAGGGTTGGATTAAAAGAGTACCCAGCCTGGAAAGCTGAGGTGGCTCTTGAGCTGCTACATCTGAAACTTTCTTAAAATCCCTCCTGATTTTTTGGATTTTAGTCCAGAAATTGGCCGGATGCATCATCCGACATCCACTCAAGTCACCTGGCTCAAATGACCATTAAATTATTTATGACACTTCTATCACCTGGTGATGTGCATGATCTAAACGAGAATCCTGTTCGATATTCTCATTTGCTTGATGCAAGAGCAATTCGACAACTTTTTCTTTATATTCCTGACTTTGGGAAGAACTAGTTGAGGCTTGTTCTTGGACAAGCCTTTGATTACGCATAAAACCAGTTATATGTGGCCAGCCATGGGCAATAACATTGCATGATACCAATTTTTGCGGGATTTTTTGACTGGAGAGTACAGTGAAATGCAATGCTCCATGAACACCCCATCCCTTGATATGAATACTAGATGGGAAATTGGTAATTAACTAGCACAAACTTTTTAATGCACCAAGGCATGAACATTGAAGGGATCTCTGCTACTTTTCAACCTTTGGATGTCGAGAAACTGAGAGAGATTCCAAGTCAATTTGGCGTTGCAACCCTTCTATTATCTTGACATGATTTTGATATTCATCATAAGATAATATTTTCTATTTTAAGTGACAAAGAGTTTTCCATATATTGAGATGAATATCTTGAATACAATCTTCTGTCAACATTTCTGGAATATCATATTGAGAGTCAGCCAAAGGCCAAAACATGACTGATATTTCACCTTTCTCCAGTTGTTTTCTCATATTCATCACTTCCTATTTGTCATTCGATGAAGATTATTCTACCTGATTAGACCAAAGCTGGCGCTTCTTTGTTGCTTCATCAGATTCAACAAGATTGGTAGAGAATTCATTTGTCAAATTAGAAGATGAATAACCCAGGGGTGGTTTAGAGAATTACCTACACCCCGGGATATCTTCTGATTGAGAAAGTATTTCACCTGCTAGTGTTAAGGCATCATAAGTGAATGGATTCTCATTTGCAAGTTCCTCAAGATAAGAGGGATTTCTCATTATTATATTGTCCATTGAAGAATTTTCTAGGAAATGAGAATTACAACTTCAGAGAGGACTTTCATAGCTAAATTCATCATCATAAAGGGGAGGACCACCATGGTGGATTACAACAAAAGATGAAACCTCTTGATCCTTGGTTTTCTGGCCACGTAGAGGGTTATCGTGGATTTCATCTAAAGATAATACTTCAAGATTGACCGAATTTTCATGAAGAAATCCTTCATGAGGAAGTGTCTGATGAAGACCTTCAAAATTATTTTTGTTACTTCTGGAATCTGGAAATGAGAGAGTAGAATCTTGAGTTGCAACAGACAATTGTCTGAGGGCTTCAAGAACTCCAACATTGAGCAAGGATTTATTGCAGATTGGCTCTTGATCTTTCAACTGTGTTGGATGGGTCTTTTTCTTAGATGCCTTATTACTCACTTTGGAAACCAATTGTTGAATAAAGTGGTTATAATGGGTAGGTGTATGTTCCTTCTCTTGAGAAATGGTCAGGTTAGGATGATTATATCCATTTAAATCGGGTGTATATACCCGACTTGATTGTCCATATGACATGGGGGAGTATGCCCCACGACCCTCCTGGACTGGAACAAAGGTGCGTATCTACTCCGGAGTGACATGTTGTTGAGTCACTCCACTGATAAGGATAGATTTATGATTCTTTCCCTGTGATGTTGCTGAAGCTATTATAATATTCTGACAGGTATCCAGAATATGGTTAGGGATTTGCTTCTGCTCTTTCACCATTGTCAGAATGTGCTTAGTGACTTCAGCTGCCGAAACCGGAATATATTCCCATTCCATGTCTAGAGTAGGTGTATGTGCCTGCTCCTATCCTCCTTTTCCTATCAACGGATATTGACAGTACTTATGCATAGGGGTATAGTGTTGAGTTTGCTTCAGATTTGTTGTCGGATCTTTCCAACTGACTTCTCCGGGTTCTACCAAACGAGACTGCTAGTAGGCTTGATGAAAATTGGCAGGTGTATGTGCCTACTGTGTATTATTCATCAAGTATGGTTGAAGGGTGTCCTTCAATACTGATAGAAGAGACTGCTGAAAAAATTGGTGATTGTAAACAGGTGTATCCTACTTACCAGTTGCCACCATATTATATTGGAAAACTTCTTTGGTTGCAGTCAGACAAGCCTGCTGACTGGCTGATGAATTATAAACAAGTGTATGTGCCTGCCTATAGTACTCTTCTGGAATTTCCTGGCGGGATTGATGTGTTACTTCCATACGAGTCTGCTGGGCAGTGAAATCAGGACAGATGGGTGTATATGCCCGCTCGTTGCTTGCCATCAAATTAGGTTGATGGACTTCTCCGTAGGGGGAAGAGGTAAGAACCTGCTCCCTGTTGGCCTAATTTCACCTCTGAAGATTCGTCTTGTGTTCTCGGGTCTGAGGGACCTGAGCCAAACATCTATAGGTGATACCCTCATCATGTTGAGGGTACTCTACCGCACGATTCTGGTGGAGATTGTTGGTGGGAGTCCTCAGGAAGGTCTCCTGTCTTCTTGACTTGAGGCCTTGAGTGACCTCTTCATTCACCTCCCTATAATATGGGAGGGACTGGTTGTTGCGTTCTGGGGATAATGACACGAAACAGTTGGAAATGGTGGTTGTCACCATCTTCTTCTTGACCACTAGTCATTGCTGTCCGGACAACCAGGGTGAGTTTTTAACTTGGAGGGCCTGTCGAGCGGCCTCCAGAGTCAGTATGGTACCGTGTTGATGTTATTCCCTCACCAATTCATTCGAGATTAAATGTTGTAGACACTGAGTAGGTGATATCATCCTCAGAGCAGACAAGGATCCAGCAGGAGTAGCAACCAAGGCATTCACAGGTGTGAATTTCAAAGAATCCATTTATGTATTGCAGAGAGATCTTGGAAAAGAGTACCTGTTTGATATAATAGACATAATCAAGATAATATTGGCGATACTGCATCTTTTGAATGAACACATATGTGTTTGATTTCTTTGTTGGCCCTCATATTGAGTTTAATAGGGGCCTAAAAAATAAGTAAAACATCATTTAACTTGGTTAAGGATTCACGTCAGCTTCACCATTTTTTGTTTCTTTTGGAAATGGGTATGATCTTGTTTGTTTAAGGTTCAAACTTTCAAATCAATTTCTAATGGGTTTATTCATAGAACCAGAAATACCCAATGATTCTATATCCATTTGGACCTACTTTCCAAAGGTAGGTGCTCATTAGTTGTGGGCCAATAAGGCTTGAGAATTTTCATTGGTCGAGAGGATGGGAGGTCAGGCTCATCACACCTTTTTGGGGGGAATAATTTCCTACTCCAGGAATCTCTTATAGTTTTAAGTTATGTTCATGAATCCTTATTAATTCACCAAGCATGAAAATGAGTTTTCCTTTAGATTTGGAAATCAATGATTGATATGTATGGGATTTAGAGAATTTTTTTATATGTATTTTAGGTTCTTCATCGATAGAGAATCATCCATATGTATTGGAGATTATTAGTCAATGGTATCCTTCAATATATCATATAAAAATCTCCTGGTCATTATGATGACCATACTGGTTTTAAAGCCACTTAGTGGGGCACTTGAAGTTTATTGTCATTCAAAAAGATAGGGATTATTTTAGAGTTGCGATCGTACCCCTAGATGGGTTACCTACATATCCTTGTTAAAAAGGAATCAGAACTCACATATTTTGATAAAAAGGATATAGTTTAATGTCATACGGGACAGAAAAAGATTAATGAAAAATGGGCTTTAACCTTATAAAGGCATCCTACGTACTCTACTTTTAAGGTAGAGATCAAAGTCCATGTAGTTCGGGGAAAGAAATATGGGGTTTATGCATTGTTAAATGTCCCCAAAAAGATATGTCATGATTACTTTTACACTCTAAGTCCACGTGAGTCATGATCGGTGTGAGAAAAAAGAAGTATCAGTAAACTTGACAACGGTGCCACGAAATATGCAGTTATGAGAGATGATGTGGGGCTTACGTATGTATGATGACCCAAGTAAATGAAGACCAGGACTTAGGAAAGAAGCCCAAGAGCAGGGTCCATAAATGTATTTGTACTTTATGGAGATTTTAAATTTTAACCCAGGACTTACTCTTGAGAAGGAGGCCCAGGTTAAAGGAAATTATGACTGGGGATTACTATTGATAAGAAGGCCCAGGTTAAGGAGACTTGTAACTTGGGGCTTACTCTTTAGAAGGAGGACCAGGTTAAGAAGACTCAAATTAAAAGGGAATTATGATTGGGGATTACTCCTAAGAAGGAGGCCCAATTAAAGGAAATTATGATTGGGGATTAATCCTGAGAAGGAGGCCCAATTAAAGGAAATTATGATTGGGGCTTACTCCTGATAAGGAGGCCCAATTAAAGAAAATTATGATTGGGGCTTACTCTTGGGAAGGAGGCCCAATGAAATTCCTCTCAGATAAGGAAGCAAACAAAGGAACCATTCCATAAATGGCTTTGAAGAGGGTTTTGAAGGCCATGTCTTGAAGAAGAGAGGTGGATTTGAGGAAAGGAGGTGACTAGGAATGAGGCGTGCAAGTATGGTTCTGGCGTGCAAGTCCTGGTCATGCAAGTATACTTGTGCGACATGAGTCACCTTGGGTGACGAATAATCAGTAGGGTAATACTTGGGAAACTTTGAACTCAAGCCCTTAGTATCATCCCTAGAGGCTTACAAAATGGTGGCGCGCAAGTTCCCTTGAGAGGGAAAGGCGGCGCGCAAGTGTCTTCATTTCCCTTAAAGACTGGACACTTAGGCGCACAAGTATTAATGATTTATAACAGTTAGGCCTTATTATTCCTATTTAGAGCTTCCATTCTAGGTAAATAATTACCTTAGAAGTGTTCGGAAGACGTCAGAAAAAGAATTGGGTGACCAGAGCTTGAATATGAGTTTTTGAAAAATTCTTCCTAGAAATGGGGGGCCCACAGGGGCTATTTATAGGCCACTGGGAACCTTGGGCGGAAAAAGGAATAGGGTGTGCAAGTGACTTGCACGACCCATATGCGACGTGCAAGTGACTTGCGCGACGCGCATGATACTTGCGTGACACACTCCAAATGAGTTCCTGGTTCATCGCTTTGTCAATTTTGATGCTCTTAAAAGGGTGGACCCCATTGGGTTAAGGTATTCCCCTTTTCCATTCGTTGGACTCTGTGATGGAAAGGAGTGTCGACAAGAACCCTCTAACCTTTACTAGAGAGGGTGGGCTAAAGGCAGTAAAGTTCTGGATAGAGTCTGTCTAGATGATACTTGATCATCTAGAGACTGCTGTTGGGAAGTAGGTCAAGTTGGCAGCTTATATGTTGCAGGTCTAGGAAAAGCGTTGGTGGGACATGCTAGCTCAGACTGAACAGGCTGAGGGAATGTTGTTGAAATATTTCTAGGAAAATTTTCTGGAGCATTTTTACCTAGAGAATTTGAGGCAAGAGTGGGATGCAATGTTCATGAGCTTGACTCAGGGATCGATGTCGGTGATGGAGTATGTTGGCCACTTCACTGACCTGCGATGATTTTTTCCAACATTAGTGGGAGATGAGGCAGTAGTTACAAGGCATTTCTAGGATGGACTGAGACACGAGATCAGGTATCAGGTAAATATCTTTATCTTGAAGAGGTTTATAGAGGTAGTGGATCAAGATATGATCTAAAAAGGGAACCTAAAGGGAGTTTTAGGTAGTAAGATTATCATTCCATCTGGGCGGACAATTGGTGTAGCTTCTGAGTGCTAGAAGCATCATTTTGGGAGTTTCTAGCAGGGCAGAAGTGTGCAAGGTTATCAGAAGTGAGGGTCAACCTCTCAGAGTGGTGATCAAGTGTTCTGCTATCAGTGTGGTAGGATGGGGTACATGTGTGGCCAGTTTCCTCGACCTCCAGTTGAGTGACGATCATGCGGTAGATTGGGACACATATAGAGGTTTTCCAGAAACCCTCAGTAGGTGAGCATGAATGTTGTTTACATGCAGATGTCAAGTGGAGGAAAGGGATCAGTTTCTCCATATTAGGAAGAAAGTTGGATCTCTACAGGACGTACTGTCAAGGGTTATGGACATGGAACTCTGGGGAAGGAAAGACCACATCATTAGGGAAGTGTAGTTCATGGCACATAGGTTGGAGCCTAGGGTAGAGGGTCAGGTTAGCTTCATGTAGTTTAGTCTGCACCCGGTGATGGCGAGGCTAGGCCATCAATTGTTCGAGTTATGATCCTTGTAGCTACTATGCTTTCTAGTGCATTTTTTGATACTGGTTCCACACACTATTTTATTTATACTCAGCCTGTGTTAGTGTTGGGATTGCTTGTAGAGAGTGTGTGTGGGGTTATGTCAATTTAAACTCCATTGGGGGTGTGAAATAAAGATGTTAGGAAATGTAGGGGATGTTCTATAGAAGTTGGTGGGTATCGTTTCCTATGGGAATTTTTGTTCTTGAGATGTCGGGATTGGACCTGATCTTGGGTATGGACTGGTTGGTATTGTATCAGGCATACATAGACTGTTACTATCGCAGGTTATCATTATGGTCACTTGAGGGTGATGCTTATGTCCATCGTGGAGAGTGGTATGCTCGAGCAGGTCGTGCGGGACCGTTGTGTTGGAAGTTGGGTAGGATCACAACTCAAGTAGCTTGTCTTTTGATTGATTATGAAAGAAGCAGATATTCTATCTTCCCTCCAGTAGTGGATCAGTTTTAGGATGCGTTTCCTAAGGATTTATCGGGGTTTCCACCCAAGAGGGATGTTGAGTTCATGATTGATTTGCTGCTGGGAGCAGAACCAGTTTCTATTTCTCCATACAAAATGGAACCGACAGAACTCTAGGAGTTAAAGGTTCATCTTTAGGAGTTTGAGAGTAAGGGGTTCATATTTCCTAGTACACATCCTTGGGGATCTCTTGTGCTTTTTTCAAAGAAGGATGAAAGATCATTAAGGCTGTGTGTTGATTATCGGAAGTTAAATCAGATGATGGTGAAAAATCGGTACCCTCTTCCTCAAATTGATGACCTATTTGACCACCTGAGGGGTGCATCGTTGTTTTCTAAGATTGATCTGATATCGGGTTATCACCAGTTGTGGGTGAGGCCTTCTGACATACCTCTAATAGCTTTCAGGAGTCAGTATGGGTTGTTTGAGTTTGTGGTGATGCCTTTTGCCTTGACCAATGCACCATCAGTGTTCATGGATTTTATGAAACGAATATTTCATCCTTATCTAGATCATTTTTTGGTTTTCTTTGTTGACGACATCTTGGTGTACTCGAAAACTCATGACGATCATGCCCAACATCTTGACATCATTCTGAGTACACTAAGAGAGCATTAGATATACGCCAAGCTATCAAAGTTTTAGTTCTATATTGGGGAAGTGCATTTTCTAGGTCACATTATCTTTGAGGTAGGTGTATCGGTGGATCCAGAGAAAGTGAAGGCTGTTGTGTCTTGTGAGAATCCCAAGAGTGTTTCAGAAGTTCAGAGTTTTCTGGGTTTGGCTGGGTATTACCAAAGGTTCAATCGGGATTTATCTCTCTTGGTAGCACCACTGTCGGGATTGACCAAGAAGGGAATAAGGTTTGAGTGGTCTGGGGCTTGTGAGAATGCCTTTCAAGAGTTGAAAAGGCGATTGACGACCACACCGATCTTGATCTTACCTGAGCCATGTAGGAAGTATGTCCTATTTTGTGATGCATTCAGTATCGGGCTTGGGGCTATGTTGATGCAAGATGACTGGGTTGTGGATTATGGGTCTAGGCAATTAAGACCCCATGAGTGAAATTATCCCACTCATGATCTTGAGTTGGATGCAGTAGTGTATTCCTTAAAGTGATGGAGGCACTACTTGTTGGGGGAACAGTTCACGGTGTATACCGATCATAAGAGTCTAAAGTATATCTTTTTGCAGCAGGATTTGAATTTTCGGTAGTGAATATGGGTTGAGTATCTCTAGTATTTCGACTTTGAGATAGTATATACACTAGGGAAAGGGAACAATGTTGCCGATTGTTTGAGAAGGAAGACTCAAAACCAGGTGGTTCAGGAATCTAGCACTGAGTGGAAGGTGATAGCCTTGTTCACAGAGATGCACCTAGAGGTGTAGGATGAGAATGGTCAGGTGAATCTTGCTTCAGTGGTAGTTTAGTCTACAATTTTGAGTCAAGTTATGGAAATCCAGCTTGACAATCCCGAATATTTTTCCATGAAGGAAAGACTTAATGGTGGGGATCCACCTTCTAGTTGGGCCATCGGTATGGATGAGGTTGTTTGTGTTCATGGTCGTGTCGTTGTTCCGGTATTCATGTGGGAATAGTTGATGCATGAGTTTCATGCATAAAAATGGGCAGTATATCCTTGTCTGACCAAGATTTATAGTGATCTCCGTAGATAGTTTTGGTGGCTGGGAATGAAAAAGGAAGTTGCGGGCTTTGTGGAACGGTGCCTTACCTGTCAGTAGGTGAAGGCCGAGCATCAACACCCAGGTGGTTTGTTACATCCATTGCCCATTCTAGAATGTAAGTGGGATGATGTGAAGATAGATTTTGCGGTGGGTCTTCTGAGGATGCCTTAGAAGAATGATGCAATTTGGGTGGTTGTGGACCAGCTAACGAAAGTGGCTCATTTCTTACCAATTCAGAAGACTTACATAGTTGACCAGTTGGGTGAGTTATATGTTTGGGAAATAGTATAGTTGTATGGTGTACTATGGACTATAGTTTCATATCATGATCCTCATTTCACATTGCGCTTCTAGAAAGGGTTGCAAAAGGAATTTGGTACATAGGTGCTTTTGTGTGCGACTTTCCACCCACAGATGGATGGGCAGTCAAAGCATACAATCTAAGTGTTGGAAGACATGTTGAGGGCTTGTGTCTTGGATTTTAGTGGTTCCTAGGAGAAGCACCAGTCACTTGTTTAATTTTCCCACAAAAACAGTTTTTAGGCTACGGTTTAGATGGCACCATTTGAGGTTCTCTATTGGAGGCCATGTAGATCTCCACTATGTTGGTTGGAGGCCAGTGAATCTAGGCTATTGGAACCGAGTCTCATGTAGGAGACTTTGGAGAAAGTTGAGTTGATTTGGAAACATATGGAAACAACTCAGATTAGGCAGAAGTCGTATGGAGATTGGAGGCGTAGACCTCTTAAGTTTGAGGTGGGTGATAGTGTATTCCTTTGGGTGTCTCCAAGGTTGGGTCACAAAAGGATTCAGAAGTAGGGAAAGTTGGGGCCCAGGTATGTGGGCCCATTTGAGATTGTGGAGAGGATCAGGCCAATGGAATTCCGATTGGATCTTCCACATCAGTATAGCGGGATACATGATATTTTTTATGTGTTGTATCTTAGGAGGTATCACCCTGAACCAACTCACGTGGTGGATGTTGAGCTTGAGGCTGATACGTCCTTTGAGGAGCATCCAGTTTATGTGGTGGATCATAGTGAGAAAGTCTTTCAGGGGAAGGTTGTGCCATTAGTTTGAGTACTATGGAAACATGTGAATGTTCAGGAAGAAACTTGGGAGTAGGAATCAGATATGCGGGCTCAGTGGCCCGATCTCTTCTCTTTGGAAGTGCAATGAAGCTTGGGAGCTCAACTCAAGGACGAGCCATTATAAGGTGGGGAGGTTGTAAGATCCTGGATCATGGAAAGGTATATCCTCATTTAAGTTTTTGTTTTAATCCCTTGTTTTGGTTAAAAGAATGTTTTCTGAAAGTTTAAGGAGCCTCAGATGTGTTTCGGCAGCTTAGGACATGAAAGAAAGGGAAACTGGGCCAGGCAGTGCTGGGTGCACGGTTTGCACACGACCTGGAAAACCGTGCGACCTGCCTAGGAAAACCGTGCACCACTGAGACAGAGGCAGGCACATGGCTTGCGCATGGTTCACAAACCGTGTGGCCTACCCAGGGAAACCGTGCAGCCTATTTTCCCTTGGAAAGTGGAATGCACACGGTTTGTGCACAGTTCGTCAAACCGTGCAACCCAATAAAGTTTAAAAAATTTACAAAATTTCCCCTCCAGGATTTTAATACCCAACTTGGGATTTCCTCCTCATTCTACCCTCTTCACCCTAAGAAAAAACTAAATATCCCAAGAGCTTGAATAGATCGATCTCCCTCATTTATAAGGCATTTTTGGTGCCGTTGGTTATGGATTGAAGCTTCGGGCAAGGCTAATCCTATCCTTGATTCTCTTTTGAGTTTAGGGTTTGTATCTTCTTCTCCTCTCTTTCCGAATCACTAAAACCCTACTATTTGGGTGAGATATAGGTTAAAGCTTCAAAGGTTTGTTTAATATGAATCTAAAGGCTTGATTAAGAGTGTGTTCACCTGTGGAATCGAGGTAGGTAGTCTATAAGTTATATCCCATGGTTTATTTGTGGATTTGTGCATGTGTGGTTTTGTTCTTGGGTATCTCTTGGTATGTTTTGATCATCCCTGGCATGTTTAGGTAAAATGGTTATTAAGAAGGTAAATGGAAACCCTCAATATTCCCACGGGATGCGTCGAGGGTGATGAGACTAATCTAGGGCCACCCATGGGGTGTGCCGACTTCCCATGACCTAGGGATTTGTGAAGAATAAGTGTGATTGTTGTGTATTTATGTAGATACCTTGTTAAACATGTTGATGTGATTGATTTTATTGGGTAGAATTTAGGTGATTCACCTAGGATTAATAATAACCTAAGGTATATTGAGTTAACATGGAAGTGGTTTATAGGGGATGAACATGGTTATGCTAGATGAATTGTGAATAGTGTTGGAATGTGTAAATGGGTTGACACATGAGAATAATGAATGGATAAATGAGTTAATATGTGGAAATGATTAAAGACCATAATGGAATGTATTATGAGCCTGGTAATAAAGTATAGTGAGTTAGGCATAATGAACGAAGACTAATGAGATATTAATAATGAATGAATACTTAGTAAGATAAGAATAATAAAATGGAGTTGGGTTAAATGGCTAAATGATGTGAAATGTGGTAATTGTGTTAATGGGTTGAGGCATGGGATTAAATCTCATGTTATTGTTATGGTTTATGTTTTCATTGGGAAATGGTCGTGATGTTGTGTGAATGGTTGATGGATATACCTACATATATAGAATGTGCACATGGATTGGTAGAGTGGGGTATTGACTTGAGGTTATACGCCCATAGGTTGGGTTAGACTGAGGCTCTAAACTCCACCCCTAATGAACAGGTTAGGGAAGAGGACTGAGGCTCTGTTCCCTTAATGGTTGCATCCACCTGGACTGAGGATTCGAGGTGAGGATATGGTTGAGATGAGGAAGTTAGTCCTAGTGAGATAGGATAACAATGTGTTTTTACTCATGCATGTGATTGTGTACTTTAAACCCATGTATCTTTTTGTATTTAATGAACCCATGATAAATGTGTTGGGAATGGTAAGTAATGGGATGAAATTGTAAGATAAGGAATGGTAATAAATGTTGGTAATGGACCTAAACTGGTTAAGGGCACTTAATCTTTTCTTTGTTATTTATTATTCATTTCCCTCTTGCATGAACAATTGTTTTATACTAGATATTTTGTAGACACCGTTGGTGGTAACCTACTGAGTTGTACTCACACCCTGCTCGAGCCGCCGTTGGGTACCCGAGAAGACTTCATGTTTGTAGGTCAGGGGAAGGGAAAAGGCTGTTGCTAGGGAGTTGGGTTGGCATGGTTGTACGTGGAGGAGGACCCAGACTTGGTGTCAGGACCATTTTGGGGATTTCACAGTTTGTCTTCATTTTGGGTTTTGTCCACTTTTTCACTTGTAGCATGACATAGAATATTTACTGTTGGACATGGTTGTACCCTGTTTTGGGGAATGGTTGTTTATGCATGCTCTTGTATTATTGATTATTATTATGCTATTTTTTTTATCTTATGTCATGGCTTACTCTGATAAAAGGGGGTATGGTCTCCCCAATTGACCTTTTGGGACCCCTGCTGCTAGTTGGCAACCTTTGGTGTATGGGGAGGCGCGCTTAAGGTCATGTAACCACCCGGATCAGAGCACCGATTTAGTGGCTTTCAGGTCAGGGATGTTACATTGGTTACCAATGAATTGATTTTATAAATATGTTTAAACTATAATTTCATAATTTAGTTAATCTCATTCATTCTCATCATTCTAACATCTAGGTGATAATTATCATAGTAATATTAATAGTATATTTCTGTTTGATAAGACTCGGGCTTGTGTCTAACATAAGTCATCAATGGAACTCGATGTTGCATTCAATACAAAATAAACTTGGTTTTTCATGTGATAAAATCTAAACTATTTATTTCCTGTAACTTAGTCTATTAAAGAATTTAAATTAATTTGAAAGAATATATTTCATAAAATCTTAGGATGTTACATCCTACCCCCCTTAAAATGAATTTCTCCATCAAAATTCATCTTGGTTATCGAATGACTTAAATTTCTAGAGTTCATTTATTGAAACCCATATCATGAAAAGGTTTAAAAAACACCCTCTTAAAAATATAAAGTGGGAAACATAACGATCACCAAAAGTTACACATAACTAGGATTCCACATAGGGAGAACATTGGTGGGAAATTAAAATATGGATTTGGAAGGGAAATATAATTATCATAGACTAACAGAGAGTGATAGAGAGCATGGTCAATATGAATTCAATGATGACAAAACCACAAGCCAAATAGGTGTGAAAAATGGCATTGATGTTATCATAAAAGATGGTAATAGAATAACATTTTATTTCAATATCCTTTTACTATATTTGAAGGATACATTCACCATATATACTAAGAGAATAAGGAAAATAAACTTACTTGATGAGTATAGATTCATACTTTAATCAATTTCCATAAAGAACTCATCTCTTTATCCAAAAACTGAGTATCCATGATGACTTTTCATGCCTGAAGCACTAGAATCAACTTCTAATGGATTACGTAATCCTCAAAAGGATAACACAATATTCCTCCTATATTTAGATATTAACCAAAACATATCATGTAGTAAGATAATTAAAACATTTATGTGATGAGATAATATATTAATCCCTAAAGTTCAATAGTGATACCCAAAGTTACAACTAAATAATTCCATAGATATATAACCTTAATGGTCACCAATTCCATTAAACTTACATCAAAATAAATAGTGGTATTATTACTCAAATAACTATTAAACATATACCTCATACATCTATAAAAAACTCGATAAATGTCTCCTGAGGTATTCTCATTATTTATAACATTAAAATAGGGGTGACTAAGACATTGGGATTATAATCATCCTTAAGAAAATACCAAACTTCCTAGATTTGTCACCACTTTACTAGATGGCCCAACATCAACTGTAGAAGTAGAAAATGATTTTTCCATACCTTTTTTCTTCTAATCATGATGATTTCTTCCCTAATTAAGTTTCTTTAGATGCATGTTAGCATAATTTCCCAAATCATTGCAGCTAAAGCATCTTACTGTTGATTGACTATCTATTATCTAATTATTGGATTGTTCATGACTCTTTTCCTTGTAGTCATGAACCTTGTGACCAAAATTACCACACTGGTAACACCTTCTAGATCCTAACATACATTCCCCAAAATGTATGTTACCATACTTGGAACAAGTTTTAGGCTTACCTCCAAAATTCTTAGTAGGTTTCTTCTCTATTTCCTACCGCATTGACTGTTTCTTACTCTTTTCAACTTGTGACACATAAGTGTTGGAAAACTTCCTCTCAACTTTCACATCACAATAAAAACTTTCTGATAACTTTTAAATTCTTGGGAGGAAAAATCTCTTCATATAATTGGTATCAATCCTGAGTAAAATTTATTAATTTTACTGTCAATGTCTCAAATAAAATTTGAAACATACTAGGCCAATCTTGTGAAGTTTTCTTCATATGCAGACACTAAATCATCATTATTTTGTCTTAATTCCAAGAATTTTTTCTCAATCCTTAGTTGAAAAAACTTTAGAATATATTTCTCAAGGAATATATCTTTGAATGTTTCACATTCCATGGAGTCAAGATCATCTTTCTCTCAAGTATTATTTGTAACAACCCGAGATTTTATGAGAATTATTCTTTTTAATTTCTTTGATGTCTTTTTTTGTACGCTACACCAAGATTATCTTGCGCTATACGCAACACTGTATTATCTTGTAGTATACGCAACACTATTCTTGGATCGTGTTACACACAATTTCAAGTTCGTTTGATAGTAGTTATTCTATGCAACATTGAGTGTATGTATATATATTTTCAATGTATAAATGAAATATGGTTGGATTCTATTATACGCAACAACAAAGGAGTCTTGCACTACACGCAACCCTAACTTGGCTTACATTATACGCAATCGCGACCTTCCTCGATAGCGTGTGTAGTACACCATACCGAGTTTCACTAAACGAGATATTATTATAATATTATTATGAACTAGCCGTTATGAATAGTAATACCCACTTTTTGAAATTTTATAAATTTTATCTTTCAAAATGGACTTCATTTTTGGATTCAGAATATCGAAATTAGCCGAGGGTGAATTTTTGGTATTTTTCTGAAAGCTTTCAATTTTTGATGAATAGTGAAAACACTGAGTTACTATTTAAAAACCGAATTTTTATTTAAATAATTATTTATTTTATTTAAATTTATTTTAGGTCAAAATTGATACATAATACCTATATAAGTTCAATGTAATTCATTGGAGTCATTTTATAATAATTGTCAATATATAAAATTTTTATTGAACTTTTCACCGTCTTTTACCTACCTCCTAGGAGCTTTTTTGCAAACTTACGTAAAACTTAATTTTACCGCTTCTGTGAGTGGAATTTTGAAAATCCAAGAGACAAGGTTGATATCAAGGACTAAAATGTGGTTCAATGAGATGAAAATATTTTTTGGTGAATAATACCTTTTTACTTTTATTTACCACGGTTAAAAGTAAATAGGGTAATTAAGGGTAAAAATGATATTATTATTACCCTAAAGCATGTCCTAATTCTATTGGATAAGTTTAATTCGACCAAAAAAAACCTTAAGAATAAAATATGACCATTTAGGTCCACTTGGATTAGATTTGGACATTTATAATTAATTTATTTAAAGAAGGGTTAAAATAGTTAAAATCAAAGTTTAATAACTAAATAATTTTTAATATAGGGTTATACATAAGATAAATTCGACTATAATTATTAATTAGAAAGATAAAAATATTTCCTACCTAATTGTATTTTATTTATAATTTTTAGACATTAAATAATTTAAGTTATTTATGACACAATGGTGATGCAGTAATTAACTAAAAAAATGAAATATTAAAATAATTGATATTATAAATACCAAAATAAATGTAATTTGAGACTTTTTATGAATTAAACTAATTTTATAGGTTAATATGACATGTTATTATTGATTTAATTATCTTCGTTCTAACTAATCATGCTGTTATGAGTTTCACAAAAATCAATTACCAAATAGTGTCAAAATTGACATAAAATATTTTTTAAAACAAATATTATATTATTAATTGTTATTATATTTCTAAAAATCTAAGATTCAGAAAAATGACTTAGATAAGGATATATATATTAATAATGAACCACTTGGGGTTTTTTTGGCTTGTTATAGTAAGTTTATCAACCATATAGTGTAAGAAAACAAAAAGACACGGTAAAAGTTAAATTATTTAACTTAGAGTTAAATCTAAATGATAAGGATAAAATAGCATCCTAAACTTGTCTAAAACCTATTGGTTGAGAGTATTTCGACCCATACCTACCTTGTATTAGAAATAAATCAATTTGGAGCTATTAAAAACTGAATATGACTTTATTATAAAATAATATTTTATGTTTTTCCAAAGGTGCCCCTATCCTCCCTTATAAAAAGGGCACCCCTTCCCTCTTCTCTTCACACCCATTTGAGCCTTGAAGCTCGGCCAACCCCTGCCCATTTCTCTTCTACACTTCCCTAGCAACATTATAGAGGTTCTGGTCTTCTCAAAAGACCAACTCTACTTCCTTAAGAGAAGGCATAAAGGAGGTGCATCGAAGAAGAGGAGGTTCAGATACATACGAAGCATATCAGATGTAAGGTAAGGGATAATTATTCCAATCTTGTTCTTATCCGAGATTATTTATTCGTAAGTATTTACTGGGGTTATTGTTATCATCCATGTCCATGTTTCCTAAAAATGGTTTCATGTATGTGTAAAGTCCTTTTTAACCATTTTTGACTTTTACTACATGGTATGTAAGGAATCTTTCTTTTTTTTACCATACGAGGTACTTTTTGACTTTTCTAACAAAAGTGAAAGGAGAATGTTATTTTTAACTTATACAGCGTGAACTGATTTTTACGGTTTCACAACGCCTCATTTTCATGAAACTTACTATACAATATTGCATGATTATTTTAAACAAAACCCTTTCCTTTTAAAATTGCATGGCATTTTGTGAAAATAAAATGATTTTGAAGAAGAAAGGATATTTTCCTCAAGAATTAATTTCAAGTGTTTTATCAAAACCATTTTCCATCTAAGATGACATTATTTCATATGTGTATGTTTCAAGTATAATGTCTCTATGATTTACATGGTTTCAATTTTCTTATGATGAAATTATATCCATTTGTTTTATATGGATTATGTTATGATGGGAAGATGTTTATGAAACCCATTTTATTCTTTGGGTTATGATGAATGATTTATGTTTATTTTGTGGCACAAGTAAGAATTATTTCATTATGATATGGGTGAGACCTATATCTCCCTCCAATGCATTGGGTAAAGATTTATATCTCATGAGATAGACATGGCTGGAATGGTAAGTTAATCCAGTTCAGTGTTACAGGACTGAAACGAGGAGTGAACTTGATTTAGAAAGGGAATTTTTCCACTAAGATGGTCTTGTCAGCAATGCCTTGGATACTATGAAAATCATAACATGTGCTTAATGGTTGCCACAATTACATTTTTTATTCACATGTTATTTTATCATGATTGATGTTCCTTTATGATCTATTCCTTATGTACTACCAAGATTTATTTCACAACTCAAGATTTTGATGTTTGAACTTTATGTTCATGTTTTGAAGTTCAAATGTATATAGTTTGTTTTATTTTCTCCATGCTTACCCTTACTGAGGATTTGAGCTCAACAATTATATGTTTTATTTTCCCCAGGATATAAAGAAAGGTTTTAGGTAAGAAAAAATGGGGATGATCTTTATAGGAGATTTTGAAGATCTTTCACCACGATTAGAAGATTACGTTCCGAGTTTACAAAGACACTAAACTATTACGGTCCTTTGGTGTTTGTTTTTGGTATGTATTAAGTATTCCAAAAAAGTAATGTAATGTCCATGTACGTCAAGCTTTGGGTCTCTACATTATTAACCAAATACCATTATCGACCGGCCTTCAAAACAATAAATGCAAAGAGTTACCTTTTGATGTTTCGAATATATCATGACTTAAAATATCTTATATAGGGAATTGATCCATCCTTAGGCTACCACCGGGTTAGATGATTCATTGAATTATGAGGGATGTTGACTCATATAATGATCCACTATCTTCATGTTCAACTATGGTAGATCTGGTTGCTCTCTTGCATGGGAACCACCACCATTTATAGATTGTGTCAACTGAACCACCATTGTAACAAATTGTTCTATTACAATTCCAACTATATTAGTATTATAATTTTTAAGTATTTTTTCCTCTCAGTGCCTTCCCATTACATATTTCTTAATTATTATATGGAAAACCATTCTAAACAAACATAATTTAGATGAAGCAACTTGGAAATCTTAAAATGTTACATCATTTCAACTTAACCGCAAAGTAAAAATATTATAATGGAATTATATTAAAACTATCATAACCTCTAAATTTATCTAAACCTTTCCTTTGATACTGATTACAAGGTCTTGAGTTTAAACATTACATAATCTTGAGTTTTATTCAATAATTTTACTTTATTTCACATTGAGGATCTTTTTAGGTTTATAATGTTAGATAATTAGTCCATAAATCATACATAAAAAAACCATAAAATAAAATCTGGACACTTCTGATCAGTATGTATTTTTACCATAATATAAAAATTTTAAAATAAAGCATGAATTCTTCTCATGAAAAATATTAAAGACTTACAACTTGACATTTTCCTTTCCCTTACCTTATTTTAGTGATTTTAGCGAACAAAAAAGATACTTTAATAATAATTTAGATACTTAATATAATATTTACATAACTATATAAAAATCATGATTTTATTATTATATTATAATATTATTATTTTTCATGATCCCATAGTAATCCATAATCAGTTTTTAAAGCATCATTTATGTAGGTCGATAAACTGACTTAAACTTAACAAGCTTTAAATCAATTGATGAATATGGTTAATGAGGTGTTTCTTTGACATAATATAATTATAATAGAAGAATAATTATATCATTTTTATTTTTTATGACGACTAACCATATTTTAAGTTTTTTGGAAAAAGAATGAAAAACTGTAAGAAAAATGAAAAAATTATTCTTCATAAAGGTGATAGTCTGTGCACACGCATGATTGGAATTCCTTTGTTTTTTATAAGTGTATTGAAATGAATAAATAATGGTTTTATAGTTAATATAACAAAATATCATTATTATAATTATTTATTATGTTGATAATATATTTAGAATAGTAAGATTAAGAATAAAAACATAATAAGGAGATAATAATTATGTTGAAGACTTGATTTTTTTATGGAAGTCCCGTTGAATTTAAAGGGATTAGGATAAATAAGTGTGAAAAGAGGCTTATTATGGGGTCCCAATCCTGAACTTCTGGGTTCATAACATAAAAATATTATGTATTTTTTATAAATAAAATAAAAAATACACAACATTTAATACATTCTAGGACCTTTTCCAGTCTAGGTTTTGGAGAATTAGATAAATTCATTCAGATTTAAAAAAATTGTACAAAATAAACTAAACAAGAATTCTTTGTGTGTGGGAAATCCTCAAAGAAATACACATTGAAAAATAACTCTACTAAATCTGTGATAAATAAATTTTAAACATAAGGTGATAAATTATTTCACTCAATAAGGGGTTTTAAAAATCATTGTTAAATACTTTTAAAACATTTATTTTTTAATAAATAAATACTTATAAATAGGTTTTAAAAAACATGGAAATATAATAAATTTCATATAATTTTGAAAACCATAATTAATAACATTTTAAAATAATTCCTTGGATTTATACATTTGAAAATAATAATTTTGAAGGATTTATTATGACACTACCATAAGAAAACCATAAGTACAATTAGACATATCTCATATTGGATAATTTCCCCTTAAGGTCATGGGTTCACTCCCCAAACCATAGCTTAACATTTGATAGTCTAGTGCCAATTTTAAGAAAACATTTTAATGGTCCTACCTTTCTCAATCATAACAAAAAAATGTTTCAAAATAATACATACATAAATTATTTTCTTTAAAAGAAAATAATATTACATACTTATTAACATGGCATAATCATTCTTTTGAGAATTTATAAAATCATATTTAGGAGAAATCCATGCTTATAAATAAACATTCTTAATTAAAAGTCATAAATATAAATGCAAAATAAAATAAATTCATACTTTAATAAAAATACATGAAATGTCGATGATAACTTAGATGATGGCCATATCTCGTGCTATAAATGGAATTCATGGTTAAATAAAAATATTTCACACATAAAATAATTTATTTTATCATTTATATTTTTCTGCAAAAGAATAGTTCATAAAATGATAACATTTATCATTTATAATTAAATGTTACACATAAAATGATAAACTTAATAGATCACATAAAATTATATCTCCTCTCTTGGAGATTTTATTGTTAAACAAATTAATTTAAAGTTTAATAATAAAAAAAGTTTGGTTATTATTTAAAAATATATTGTGAAAAAATTCTCTAAAACATTGATTCCTCACGTGAATTTCAATTATCTTTAGAAAATCAAGGTTATAAAAAAAATAAAAATTCTAATTTCTAAAATAAACTTAATAAAATTATGAAATTCATATATTCCTTAATCATAAAATTTGAAAGTATAATTATACATATATATATATATATATAAATTTTTTAAATCAAAATATAATCCTTAAAAAAACCAAGAATTTGAAAGATTTATAATAAAATAAATTCCTTATAAAACCATATATTAAAACCATAGTCTGATAGATTTAAATAAAATTGATCCTTCTTGTTATAAATTCTGAAAATGAAAGAAGATAGATAAATAGATAAATACACACACACACACACACATATATATCATTGTAATTTAAACGTAAATTGATAGATTTAAAATAAAATCAAACCCTTTCATATAAATTTAAAAATAAATGATTAACCCCTTACCTGTAAGTGAAAGTATTGGATTCTGAAAACCTGGAAGAAGAAATAAGAGGGTATGGGAGTATGAGCTCGGGTGTTCAAGGTGTGCATATAAGGGTTTAAAAATATAAAGATAGCATATCTTATTTAATCAATCACAGATGGAATACTATATGAATTGTAAAGAAGGTATTTTGAGAGTTTGTTTATTTGGTGTTTGGTTGGCTTGTTTTGTTATATAAAATATATATACATTTTATATTTCATGTTTCAATAAAAAATATGATAAATGGAATTTTAAATTGACCATGGTAAAACTAAACAATAATTATAGTAAAAAATCATAAAGAATCTGGGTTGATTGGAATTATATATATATATTAATGTAGATGGATTCTGAAGGAAGCCGTGGGAGAGGATAATCATACATCGAGTCAAGGATTCAATTTAATTTAATACCATCCATGTTGTTTTTTTGTGGATTTGATGTCGAGATGGGGTCAAGGTCGAAAGGTATTGTAATGGTGGAGGGGGCCAAGGTAGATTGACCTACTGGTGAGGAAATGCAGGTAGGAAAGGAATGAGGAAGACTATCTGGGGTTTGGAGGGATAACTCAGATGAGCCCTAGTAGATCAAATGACTAGAAGTCATCCATGAATTTTAAATAATGAGAAAAGGAGTTCTTGATTGGGGAAGGGAATGGATGACCAGGATGAGTTCAATCTTGATTGGATGGTTCATATTCATCCTGCAGTACCCCACATCGAATCAAGGATGAATTCCTCACCCCTTTAAAAGTCTTAATAATTTTTCCTTCCCTCTATGAAACAAAAACACACTACACACTGGGGGCCTTATAAACATTCTCTTCCCTAGGATTTGGCCCATGCTATAAAAAGAATGGGTCTTACTCATATCACTACACGGGTTTGGCCGCTGTTGCTTGAGATGGGCTTCATAGTGCCTCTATATAACTGTGTGGGATTGGCCTTAGGCTTCCCTTGGCTATGGTTTTCACTTGGTAATTTTTTATAGAATGACTTAGTAATTTTTTTTGGTAAGTTTTAAAAACATGTAAAAATATTAAAATAATATATATATATATATATTTGACACCTCAATTTCAATTATTTACACTTAATAAAAAAATTATTTGTTATTATTATTTGAAACCATTTTTGTGGAATTAAATTCTCAAGTTATAATATAAAACGTTAAAATTTTAACTTATAATTAAAACATTATTATTAAATGTCATAAGTTTTATTATTTTCAATTATTATTTGAAATAAATTTTAAAATTTTAAAACACCCAACGACTATTAAAAAATCCAATGGCTAGTTTTTTTCCAATGGTCACAAGGGGGTGTTATAAATACCATGTTTAAGGACATTTGGAAAAACAAAATATTTATCGAAGTCCATTTCTTGCTTCAAAATGGTGATATATATTCCTCTTGTTCTTAACATCTTCATTATTATTCTTGCTATTTATTTTCTTATTTTTGTAGACCCAAGGGAAGAGGTCTACATGTTCGGGCTTATTGTGTTGATGGGAGGTGTTCTAATAGTGTTTCTAGGATTTTTAATGAGTGTTCTGAATTAGTCATGATCTCTTGTTTGTAAAGATGTAATTTTATCAATGGTTTATTAATAAAATTATTCCTTTTTTGTTATTGATTCTTGAATTCTTCTAAATTTACAAAATTTATTAGCATTTATAAAATAATAATAATAGTACAAGTACATCATGGATTTGGGGCATTATATTCTTCCTCCATTAACTGAATTGCGCCCTCATAATTTTCTTTTATAGAGCCACATCCTTATTCTTTCAAACTTCAATATTTATAGTGATGACCCAGACTCTCTTGGTCCTTCCCTTTGCCAAAATCCGGGTCCTAAAGGAGTGGCGTCTCGGTGAGACCGATCGGCGAGACCGATCGGTGAGACCGATCGGTGAGACCGATCGGTGAGACGGATCGGCGCGACCGATCGGTGAGACCGATCAGCGTCACCCGACCTTGTCAAGTTGTTTCCAGTAGCGCTCCCTTTTGCGCAAATAGGGTTTTAAACCCTATTTTGACCTGTTTGAGCATGTTTTAAAGACCCGTAACGTGCATAAGAGTTTTCATTAAATAATTAATCAATTCATGAGTCATCTTAAACCACCCGAACCCCCCTTTTAATGACGAGTGGAGCCGCGTGGTCAACCTACGACCCCCACGCCTTACGCGGTTTTGCGTTTTCACCTCAACCGTCCTCGACTCTTATAAACTAAGGGTTAGCTGTGGTTTCTCTTTTCTCGATCGTGGATTTTCACAAACATCTTCTGGTGCATCGGGTGCGCCACATCGTTATCCGTAAAGTTCTGCGCCCCTGACCTAAACGTCGATCATCTATCAACAAGTAGGGAATTTCTCCTTCGCCTCTCTATTTTGTGTATCATGTGAGGTGGGCGTGCTTTTGTTTCTGTAGAACTGGTTAGACCGAAATTAATGAAGATAATGAACGAATTCTATAAAGAAAGAGGGGGGGGGGCTGTGATTGTTGATGCTGTCTTATATTTTGATGTTGTTTCTTCTATGACCACCTTGTTGAGTTGTGCTGGCTTATGCCTCCTGAAAATTGAGGCCGTTGGTGGTCGTTTTTTGTGCACTAATGAAACCTGATGATGTTTTAAATGGCTTGTTTGTGGTTGTAAACTCCTACTGTGAAAAGTGAATTGGTAAATCACGTATATCCGGCTGAATAAATTGAAAGCACCAGGATCAACCCTTCTGTGATAACTTCCGGTTAGAACACATGGAATTTGAATCATGGAGTGTGTTAATTCGTTTAAATCTGAAAATACTGGCAAGGCCCTGCTTGTGTTGGTGGTGGTAGTTGGTTGTTTTCCTTTCGGGCCGATTGCTGGAGATGTGGGAGGGGATGGGATCCCCTGTTCTTTTATACTCTCGGTGGTTGTGTGAATTTGGGGGATGGGATCTCCTGTTGGTATGGATTCGGTGGTTGTGAGTTTTAAGACCGGGTGGTTACTTGTTTATATCACGAATTGGGGTGGAATCCTCTGTTGTTGAGAACCGGGTGTGGGCGTTTTGGTTGATGTTTGACTGTTTACTTTCCTGGACTTATGCCTATTCCTACTAGTTACCTAGTAGTGCTTAAACATAAACATTATTACTGAACGTGAAATAAGAAAGGGGACAAATGGGTTGTTAGCGTGAGTCGTGACTCGGACTTGAGTGCTGTTGTGATCTGTAGGCTGTCTGAAGAAAAACCTAGCTTGGGTGAGTGCTTGTTACCTATATATATATACTTGTAGATTTGTGTTTCTTATTCTCACCCCACCTAAGTTGATCACTTAGTGCCAAACACCCCCATTTCATGGGGGAGGGTGTTTTTCCCAACACTATTCATAGTGGCTGGTTATTAGCTCCTTTTCTGCTCCCTTTCCCGGATAGCCCAAGTATCTTCGGGCAGGCTGTGATAGCCTGAGGTCCATTATTAGCCCAAGAACCTTCGGGCGGGGTAGTGTGGTGGTTGGCCAGGTGTGTGCGGCATGTGGTTTCCCAAGTGTCTTCGGGATGAGGCCCAGGTGTATTCGGGCATGGTGGTGGTTGTTCTGGACTAGGTGTTTGCAGGCATGGTTACATGTGACAGTTGTGGCTCAGGTGTGTGCGGGCGGGATTCAGTAGTGGGACTGCATGCGGTTGAGGCCCAGGTGTGTGCGGGCGAGATTTCGGCAGTGGGATTGCGTGTGGTTGTGGCCCAGGTGTGTGCGGGCGGGTGTGGCAGTGGGACTGCGGTGAGAATGGTGGGATTAGTCCGATGCGTAGGATGTCTCAATAACCAGTGGGAAAGTGGCGCGAGGTACCCAAACATCTATGTTCTCTTAATATATATATTACTTGACTTGCGTTATTTGGGGAGTATGCCTTGGTGAGGCCTAGGGTGGATAGTTTGCCTTGTTAGGTGTTTGGTTTACTTTTTTTATCACGGGACTTTAGTACGTTCCCCCACTTGTGCACGAGAGTCTTTGGTTTTCCTTACTGAGTGTACTTGTATGCTCACCCTACGTATATAAAACTGCTTTCAGGTTTCCAGGAGGACTTCAGGGATCACGCAGGACCTTACTAGCTCGGACCTTTGGAGCAGTTGTAGTTATTGTTTTTCTTTTCCTCTTTGGTACTTACCTTGTAGTCACCTTTTGTACTTGTGGCTTTACTTTTGGAACATGCATGTGGGAATGATTTATTTTTTTGGCTTTACTTTCCTTTTTCCCTGGTGTTGTTGAGTTTCATCATCTAATCTCTCGATATTATAAAACAAAAAGGGGTAATGCCTTCCATTTGTGAGAAATTTCTATACCCTTGGTGCTAGTCGCCACTCTGAGACCTATTGAAGGCGGGTCTCGGGGGTCATTATCTCTCCTTCAACTTAAAGAAGGAAGGGCCTGGCAATATATTGACCCTTCCCTCCTTTTGGTGAAGGCGGGTCATGACAGAATGGTATCAGAGGTGATGGTTGAGAGATAGGATGGAGTCTGGAGTTAGGCACAGTGAGGATTGCATGGGATGGTAAGGCAACAATGTTGGGTGACCTTGGTGCGTGAATTTGGCCAGGGAAGACCGGTTAGGACACAGGATTTTAGGCCCCCCCTGTGATCCAATGCAAGGACTCTGGACCTACCGAACGACCAGGTGAGGCCACACTGATTGCAGGGTAGAGACCCTAGGAAATGTACACGCATCATAATAAATTGTGTTCTTGTGTTTCTGGGATGTCTTGGGAATTAATAATAAATTAAATTTTAAGAAGTTTTAAGAATGATATTCTGCACTACTTGGGCTTAGGCATTCCTTGTTTACCTTGTAGCTATGGTACCTGGAAGGCGACCACGTGTGGTACAGGCGATCGAGGCCCCGGAGACTACTTTGGCTGATCGGCAGAGAGCTGATCGAGAGGAAGAGGATGACCAGTGGCAGAAGACTCTTCGAGCCTTCCAGCGACAGGCCCTCGAGAAGTATGAGGGAAACACCTCCGATATGAAGACAGAAGGCTGGCTAGAGGAGCTAGTTATAGCCTTCGGCCTGATTCGGGCCCCGACCGAGTACTGGGTTCCTCTGTCCATTAGCCAGATGCAGGGAGCGACATGTCAGTGGTGGATGCTTTACCTGGGGGAGAGGAGAGTGTCTGAGGTGGCTTGGGTGGATTTCGAGAGGGAGTTCCGGGCGGAATTCCTCTCCTCGATGATGAAGGCAGAAAAGAGGAAGGAACTACTCTCTCTCCAGCAGGGGAGCTGGGTATGGACAGTTACACGCCGTAGAGGCAGCAGTTCCAGCAGGGCCAGAGGTTGTTCGAGGTATGATCAGTCTGTTTAGCACTCTTGATTATGCCTTGTTCGATACCAGAGCTTCGCACTCCATTGTTGCACCCAGCCTAGCCCGTGCCTTGGGTTTAGATGCGGAGAGACTTCCAGTGCCCCTGGTGTTGAGCACACCAGTCGGAGGTCATACCAACTTGTTGTTTGTTTGTCGGGGATGTAGACTGATGATAGGGCCACATCAGTCGGTTAGGGATCTTCTTCTGCAGTAGATTCAGCCATACGATGTCATCCTAGGCATCGACTGGCTATTTTCTGTGTGCACCGTCATCAACTGTTTTCGAAGAAGGGTGGTGTTCTCAGACTTGGACAACCGGTGTGTTACCTTCACCGGCGAGTGGAGCAGTCCGAAGGGAAATAGGAGAGAGGAACCTCTCCTCTCCTTATTGACCGAGCTGACAGTAGAATCAGTAGATCCTGAAATGGTGGAAGTGCCAGAGATCGTCCGTGAGTTTGTGGACATCTTTCCTGAGGAGGTGACGACTCTACCCCCTCGACGTGATATCGAGTTCGGGATAGACCTGCAACCTGACACTCATCCAATCTCGATGGCTCCTTACCGGATGGCACCTTCGGAGCTACGGGAGTTGCGGAAACAGATTGACGATCTGATGAATAGGGGTTATGTTCGTCCGAGTGCGTCACCGTGGGGTGCTCCGGTCTTGTTTGCAAAGAAGGCAGATGGTGGTCTTAGGTTGTGCATAGACTATAGGAGGCTGAATCAGGTGACGATCAAAAACCGCTACCCTCTTCCAAGGATAGATGATCTTTTCGACCAGCTGAAAGGGGCAGGATGGTTCTCGAAGATCGACCTACGGTCTGGGTACCACCAGCTGAGGGTGAAAGAGAGCGACATCCCGAAGACAGCGTTCAGGTGCAGGTATGGACACTTCGAGTTCGTAGTCTTGCCCTTCGGTGTTACAAACGCCCCGGCTGTGTTCATGGGGCTTATGAACTCCATATTCCGGGAGTACCTGGATTGGTTCATGGTTGTGTTCATCGACGACATCCTGGTCTACTCTAGATCAGAGGAGGACCATGCAGAGCACCTGAGAACAGTTTTGGAGGTCCTCCGACACCACCAGCTCTATGGGAAGTTGTCAAAATGAAAGTTCTGGACACGAGAAGTGCACTTCCTCGGACACGTGGTGTCTGAGCAGGGGGTAGCGGTGGACCCATCAAAAGTTGAGGCGGTTGTTTCTTGGGAAGCACCCAAGAATGTGGCGGAAGTCCGAAGTTTCCTCGGGCTGGCGGGTTACTACCGGAGATTCGTACCCAACTTCTCCCGAGTAGCAGCCCCTTTGACGACTCTAACCAAGAAGGACCAGGCTTTCGTATGGAGTGAGCAGTGCCAGTCAGCCTTCAGCTATCTGAAGGATAAGTTGGTCAGTGCCCCAGTGCTGAGATTACTAGAAGAAGGGGCGACTTATGAGGTTTTCTGTGATGCTTCAGGACAGGGACTGGGATGCGTGTTGATGCAGCGACAAGGGGTGATCTCTTATGGGTCCAAGCAGCTGTGTTCCCATGATCATAATTACGCCACCCACGACCTAGAGCTTGCAGTGGTCGTTTTTGCGCTAAAGTTATGGCGGCACTACCTCATCGGGGAACGCTTTGTGGTCTTCACATATCACAAAAGCTTGAGGTATATCTTCTCCCAGCGGGAATTAAACTTTCGACAGCGGAGATGGGTGGAGTTCCTCCAGGATTACAACTTCGAGATCTCTTATACTGAAGGCAAGGGCAATGTGGTGGCCGATGCATTGAGCAGGAGGACGCAGAAGGATGCGGTCCGAGAGTCGGTGGACGCCTGCAAGGCAATAGAAGATTTGGTTGCCTTACACCTGGATGTGAAGATGGATAGCGACAGAGGCTGCCTATATCAGATGACAGTGCAGTCATCCCTGTTTCAACAAGTGGAGGAGTCTCAGTGGGGAGACCTAGAGTGTGAAGTGATGCGTGACCAAGTTGACCAGGGCAATGCTCCGGAGGGATGGACAAAGGATGGTCAGAACCAGATGCTTTTCCAGAAAAGGTTGTTTGTCCCAGAGGCGATGTGCGACAAGGTTCTCAATGAGTTCCACAACTCACCCCTGGTGGTACAACCAGGAGTTTCCAAGATGTACCAGGGTTTGAAGAGGCAGTTTTGGTGGCTCGGAGTTAAGCGAGAGGTGGCAGAGTTTTTGGTCAAGTGCTTAGTGTGTCAGCAAGTGAAGGCTGAACACCGAGTTCTAGGCGGCCTACTACAGCCCCTAGATGTCCCCGAGTGGAAGTGGGATGACATCTCAATGGATTTCGTCACAGGACTACCCAAGGCCCAAGGGGGATACGATGCCATCTGGGTGGTAGTGGACAGGTTGACGAAATCGGCTCACTTTCTGGTGATCAGGGAGTCGAGTACTATGGACGCTTTAGAAGGAAGGTACGTGGATGAGGTGGTGAGGTTGCATGGAGTTCTGAGGTCTATAGTCTCAGATAAGGATGCACGGTTTACCTCGTGAGTCTGGAGAGGATTGAAACATGCGTTTGGCACCCAGTTACACCTTAGCACTGCTTTCCATCCCCAAAAAGATGGACAAACAGAGCGCACCATCCAGACCTTGGAGGATATGCTGCGGGCATGTGTTCTGGACTCAGGAGGATCATGGGTGCGACACCTACCCCTGGTAGAGTTTGCTTACAATAATAGCTACCACTCTACCATTGGCATGGCCCCGTTTGAAGCTTTGTACGGGAGGCCATGCCGTTCGCCAGTGTGTTGGACCGAAGTAGGAGAGGCAGGCATCCTTGGTCCGGAGGTGATGCAGAACACGACAAAGAAGGTTCAGCTCATACGGTAAAGGATGAAGGAGGCCCAGAACCGAAATAAGTTGTATGCTGATACCAGGAGTAGGCCCTTGGAGTTTGAGGTTGGGGACCACGTGTTCTTAAAGGTCTCCCCTCGGCGTGGGCAGCGGAGGTTCGTCAAGGGGGGTAAGCTTTATCCCAGATTCATCGGACCCTTCCAAGTGTTGCGGCGGGTCGGCGAAGTGACTTACCAGCTAGCGTTGCCACCACCGCTACTAAGGATACATGATGTCTTTCATGTGTCCCAGCTCCGTTGGTATCTGCACGACGATTCACACGTCCTTGATTGGGGCGAACTGGACATCGAGGACGACGTGACCTTTGTGGAGAGACCAGTGGTGATCGAGGATCGCAAAGAGAAGGTGCTTCGCGGGTGAACCATCCCCTTGGTTCATGTGTTGTGGAGACATGGTGGGCTTGAGGAGAGTACGTGGGAGAGGGAAGCACAGATGCGTACCCAGTACCCAGAGTTGTTTTGAGTTTTGTTCCTTCTCGTACCTATTGTTGTAGAATGTTTTGTCTTTTGGCTATGAAATGTACTGGTTTTCTTCCTATGCTTGTGTGTGAAAAGCCCCGGCTATGGGGAAGGAGAGAACCCGACCCCTAATCAAGACGCATTAAGGTGGATGCGATTAAACCCGTGCGGGCAAGTCAGTGCCGCCCAAAGCGGATAATATCTTGACATGGGGGAGGAGACTCCCCAACCCACATGACTGGGCAGTTTGGCATGGTATGTTACTTGGTTCGTGACAGGTAGGTGTTCTTAGTTAACGATGAGGTTCAATCTTGAGAGGTATCTTTCGGGGTGGTTGTTCAGACCCGCCCTTCCCTTATGGGTTGTTTAAATTCTCGAGGATGAGAATAGTTTGAGAGGTATCTGATGTGATGACCCAGACTCTCTTGGTCCTTCCATTTGCCAAAATCCAGGTCATAAAGGAGTGGCGTCTCGGTGAGACTGATCGGCACGACCGATCAGGGAGACCGATCGGCGCGACTGATCGGTGAGACCGATCGGCGTCACTCGGCCTTGTCAAGTTGTTTCCAGTAGCGCTCCCTTTTGCGCAAATAGGGTTTTAAACCCTATTTTGACCTGTTTGAGCGTGTTTTAAAGACCCGTAACGTGCATAAGAGTTTTAATTAAATACTTAATCAATTCATGAGTTGGATTAAACCACCCGACCCCCCCTTTTAATGACGATTGGAGCCGCATGGTCAACCCATGACCCCCGCGCCTTACGCGGTTTCGCGTTTTCACCTCAACCGTCCTCGGCTCTTATAAACTAAGGGTTAGCCGTGGTTTCTCTTTTATCGATCGTGGCTTTTCACAAACAGCTTCTAGTGCATCAGGCGCGCCGCATCATTATCTGTAAAGTTCCGAGCCCCTGGCCTAAATACTGATCATCTATCAACAAGTAGGGAATTTCTCCTTCGCCTCTCTCTTTTGTGTATCATGCGGGGTGGGCGTGCTTTTGTTTCTGTAGAACTGGTTGGACCAAAATTAATGAAGATAATGAAAGAATTCTATAAAGAAAGATGGGGGGATGTTATTGTTGATGCTGTCTTATATTTTGATGTTGTTTCTTCTATGAAAATCTTGTTGAGTTGTGATGGCTTATGCCTCCTGAAAATAGAGGCCGTTGGTGGTCATTGTTTGTGCACTAATGAACCCTGCTGATGTTTTAAATGACTTGTTTGTGGTTGTAAACTCCTGTTGTGAAAAGTGAATTGGTAAATCACGTATATCCAGCTGAATAAATTTAAAGCACTAGGATCAACCCTTCTGTGATAACTCATAGTTAGAACACACGGAATTTGAATCATGGAGTGTGTTAAGTCGTTTAAATATGAAAATACCGGCAAGTCCCTACTTGTGTTGGTGGTGGTAGTTGGTTGTTTTCCTTTAGGGCCGATTGTTGGAGATGTGGGAGGGGATGGGATCCCCTGTTCTTTTACAATCTCGGTGGTTGTGTGAATTTGGGGGATGGGATCTTCTTTTGGTATGGATTCGGTGGTTGTGAGTTTTAAGACTGGGTGGTTACTTGTTTATATCACGAATTGGGGTGGAATCCTCTGTTGTTGAGAACCGGGTGTGGGCGTTTTGGTTGATGTTTGACTGTTTACTTTCCTGGACTTATGCCTATGCCTACTAGTTGCCCAGTAGTGCTTAAACATAAACATTATTACTAAACGTGAAATAATAAAGGGGACAAATGGGTTGTTAGCGTGAGTCGTGACTCGGACTTGTGTGCTGTTGTGATCTGTAGGCTGTCTGAAGAAAAACCTAGCTTGGGTGAGTTCTTGTTACCTATATATATATACTTGTAGATTTGTGTTTCTTATTCGTGCCCACCTAAGTTGAGAACTTAGTGCCAAACACCCCCATTTCATGGGGGAGGGTGTTTTTCCCAACACTATTCATAGTGGCTAGTTATTAGCTCCTTTTCTGCTCCCTTTCCCGGATAGCCCAAGTATCTTCGGGCAGGCTGTGATGGCCTGAGGTCCATTATTATCCCAAGAACCTTCGGGTAGGGTAGTGTGGTGGTTGGCCAGGTGTGTGCGATAGGTGGTTTCCCAAGTGTCTTCGGGATGAGGCCTAGGTGTCTTCGGGCGTGGTGGTGGTTGTTCTGGCCTAGGTGTTTGCAGGCATGGTTACATGTGATAGTTGTGGTCCAGGTGTGTACGAGCGGGATTCAGCAGTGGGACTACGTGCAGTTGAGGCCCAGGTGTGTGCGGGCGGGATTTCGGCAGTGGGACTACGTGTGGTTGTGGCCCAGGTGTGTGCGGGCGGGTGTGGCAGTGGGACTGCGATGAGAATGGCGGGATTGGTCCAATGCGTAGGATGTCTCAATAACCAGTGGGAAAGTGGCGCGGGGTACCCAAACATCGATGTGCTCTTAATATATATATTACTTGACTTGCGTTATTTGGGGAGTGTGCCTTGGTGAGGCCTGGGGTGGATAGTTTTCCTTGTTAGGTGTTTGGTTTACTCTTTTTCTCACAGGACTTTCGTACGTTCCCCCACTTGTGCACGAGAGTCTTTGGTTTTCCCTACTGAGTGTACTTGTATGCTCACCCTACATATATAAAACTGCTTTTAGGTTTCCAGGAGGACTTCGGGGATCACGCAGGACCTTACTAGCTCGGACCTTTGGAGCAGTTGCAGTTGTTGTTTTTCTTTTCCTCTTTGGTACTTACCTTGTAGTCACCTTTTGTACTTGTGGCTTTACTTTTGGAACATGCATGTGGGAATGGTTTATTTTTTTGGCTTTACTTTCCTTTTTTCCTGGTGTTGTTGAGTTTCATCATCTCATCTCTCGATCTTATAAATAAAAAAGGGGGTAATGCCTTCTATTTGTGAGAAATTTCTATACCCTTGGTGCTAGTCGCCACTCCGGGACCTATTGAAGGCGGGTCTTGGGGGTCATTATCTCTCCTTCAACTTAAAGAAGGAAGGTCCTGGCAATCTGCTGACCCTTCCCTCCTTTTGGTGAAGGCGGGTCATGAAATTTATATTCCTATATAAACAAATTTATTGTTATTAATAATTACCAAAATTGAATTATAAAATTAATTCATATCTTTACCAGAACCACCAATGTTGGAGATTCTCCTAAAAAAGGCGGGTTTATTTTTGTCAAATTGATCCTAAAAGTAGTTTTAAGTTCTTCAATTTATTTTTCCCAAACACAACTCAAGCAACCTGGCTCAAACTTATGCACCCAATGATATGATCTTGAGAAATCAGTGTGAGAGTTGTAAAGCTTAGAGACATCCAAGTGGAATTGATTTCTATAAAACAAACAAAACAATTCAACTTCTAGTATTTAAAAGTCTTTAAGTCATCCATATAAAATGAAATATAAAACTCGACAAAGGTATGATGTGTGGAGGTCACCTTCTCTTGCAGCTTCGAGAAAATTCCATAAAGACTGAAACTGTTTAGATAGTGTAAAGCATTTGAAAAGACCCTAAAAATATTTTCCTTGACATGCATTGAATGGAATTTGTGCATTTATTTGGACAAAAAAACTTGATCCTATAAAGAATAGGAGTATATTAGAAGTATTGGATATTTGGTAAAGGCATTTACAAGATAGAGGAAGGTTTTCAAAGGGATTAAACTCAACCAAACATGATTTTAAAATTATATTTTCAAGTAGTTCATCTGGTAGATACAAAAGAGTTGTTTGTGTTCTTCTGTCTTCCATGTGAAAATATTAATAAAATAATTTTACAAAGAAGAAATACTTAAATTATTAGTTTTGTTCTAATTTTCCAAAATTATCTATACTGTTTCTCTGATACCAATTGTGCGGCCCCAAACCCGCGCTTTTGGGTTCAACATATAAAAATACTGTGTATTTTTTTATAAATGAAACTGAACAAATACAAGAAATTTAATACATTCAAAGACCTTTTCCAGTCTAGGTTTTGTAAAATTAGATTCATTTATTACATTTTAACAAAATTGTACAAAATAAATTAAACGAGAAGTCTTCACATGCACTGCCTCCTCAAATAAACTCACATCTTAAAGAACTATACTAAACCTATGAAAATTGAATTTTAAACATTGGGTGAGAAATTATTTTTCCCAATAAGAGGTTTTAAAAATCATTGGTAAATACTTTAAATTTTTTTTTGAATAAATAAATAATTAAAAATAGTATTTAAAAAACATAGAAATATAATAAATTTAATATAATTTTGAAAATCATAATTAATAACATTTTGAAATAATTCCATGAATTTTTCCATTTGAAAATAATAATTTTGAAGGATTTATTTGTGATACATAAAAGGCCATAAGAAAATATTAAGGCCACTTTGTCATATCCAATATGGGACAATGTCCCCTTAGGGTCATGTGTTCACTTCCTATACCATAACTTAACATTCGATACTCTAGTGCTAATTTTAAGAAAACATTTTAATAGTCATGCCTTTCTCAATCATAACCCTAAAATGTTTCAAAATAATACATACATAAATTATTTTATTTAAAAGAAAATAATATTACATACTCCTTAACATGTAATAATCATCATTTTGAGAATTTATAAAGTCATATTTAGGAGAAATACATGCTTATAAATAACTGTTCTTAATTAAAAGTCATAAATATAAATGAATAATAAAATCAATGCATAATTGAATAAAAATGCATGAAATATCGATGTTAACTTAGATGATGGACATATATTGTGTTAGAAATTACATTCATGGTTATATAAAAATATTTCACACATAAAACAATTGCTTTTATCATTTATATTTTGCTGCAAAAGGAATAGTTCGCATAAAATAATAACATTTATCATTTGTAATTAAATGTTACACATAAAATGATAACCTTAATAGATCACATAAAATGACATCTCCTCTCATGGATATTTTATTAATAAAATAAATAATTTAAAGTTTAACAATAACAAAACAATTCTTGGTTATTGTTTAAATATAACTTATGAAATAATTCTTTAAAACCTTGATTCCTAGTATGAATTTCAATTATCTTTAGAAAATAAAGGTTTGAAAACAAACCAGAAATTCTATTTTCTAAAATAGATTTGATAAAATTATAAAATCTTTACATGCCTTCATCATAAAATTTGAAAGTATAATTATACATAAATAAATATATACGTATATATACTTTTTGTAAATCAAAATATAATCCTTGCAAAAAACAATAATTTGAAACTTATATTAAAAGAAATCCCTTATAAAACCATAGATTAAAAACATACTATGATATATTTAAATAAAATAAATCCTTTATGTTATACATTCTAAAAATTAAAGAAGATATATTGATAGATATATATACATATATACATATATATATTTATATCTTTTTAATTTAAACATAAATTGATAGATTTAAAATAAAATCACACCATTACATATAAATTTGAAAATAAATGATCAATCCCTTACTTTTATGTGAAAGTGTTGGCTTTTGAACACCGAGAAGAAGAAATAGGAGGGTTTGGGAGGATGAGCTTGGGTGTTCAAGGTGTGCATATGAGGGTTTAAAAATAGAAAGATAACATATCTTATTTAATTAATCATAGAAGGAATACTATATGAATTAGAAAATAGGTATTTTGAGGGTTTGTTTATTTTGTGTTCGATTTCCTTGTTTTGTTATATAAAATATATATACATTTTATATTTCATGTTGCAATAAAAAAAGATGCTAAAGGGAATTCGAAATTGAAAAAGAAAAAACCCAAAAATAATGATAGTTAGTGCAAAATCATAAATAATTCAGGTTGATTGGAATTATATATATTTATATAGATGGATTCCGAAGGAAGCCATGGGAGAGTATAATCATTCACTGAGTCAAGGATTCATTTTAAACTAATAATGTCCATTGCATTTTTTTGGATTCAATGTAGATCTGGGGTCGAGGTTGAAAGGTATTGCAATGGTGGAGGTGTTTGATGCAGTTTGACCTACTGGTGCAGGAACATGGGTAGGGAAGGAATGAGGAAGGCGATCAGGGGTTTAGGGGGAGGTATGAGATGAGACCGAGTAGATCAAATGTCTAGAAGTCATCCCGACATTTTAAAGAATGAGAAAAGGATAGATCGATTAGGGAAGGGAACAAATAACCAAGATGAGTTTGATATTGATTTTACGGTTCATATTCATCTTGTGGAACCCCACATCGAATCAGGGAAAAATTCCACACCCCTTTAAAATCCGTAACACATTTTTCATCCTTCAATGACACAGACACACACTACACACTAAGGGACTTATACATGGGCTCCCATCTAGGATTTAACCCACTCTTTATATGAAATGGGTTTTACATGCAATATTACATGGGTTTGGAAAATATTTCTCAAGATAGGCTTTATAGTTCCTCTACAGAACCATATGGGCTTGGCCTTATGATTCCCTTAGCCGTGGTGTGTACTTGGTAATTTTTTTTAGAAATACTTAGAATTTATTTGTAAGTTTTCAAAACATGGATAAATATTGAAATAATATAGATATTTTTTCCACCTCAATTTAGATTATTTACACTTAATAAAAAAATATTTTTTATTCTTTTTTGAAACTATTTAAGTAGAATCAAATTCTCAAGTTATAATATAAAACTTTTAAAGTTTAACTTATAATTAAAGCATTATTATTAAATGTCATCATTTTTATTATTTGAAATTATTATTTAAAATATATTTTCAATTTTTAAAACACATAATGACTATTAAAAACTCAAACAACTATATTTTTTCCAATGGTCACAAAGGGTCTTATAAATACCATGTTTAAGGACATTCGAAAAAACACAAGATTTATCAAAGTCCATTTCTTGATTCAAAATGGTGCTATATATTAATCTTGTTTTTAGTATCTTAATTATTCCTCTTGACTTTTCTTTTCTTATATTGGAAGATCCAAGGGAAGTGGACTATATTTTCGATATTATTTTATTGATGGGAGGTGTTCCAGTGGTGTTTCTAGGGCTTTTATTTAATTTTCTGAATTAGTCATGATCTCTAGTTTGTAATGATGTAATGTTATCAGTGGTTTATTAATAAAATTATTACCTATTTGTTCTTAATTCTCTAATTATTATTAATTATAAACATTTATTAGTATTTATAAAATAATAATTATAGTACAGGTACATCATGGATTTGGGGTGTTACATTCTGCACCCCTTAATTGAATTACGCTCTCGCAATTCACTCATACACACCCACATACTTATTCATTCAAACTTAAATCTTGATATTAATACACAAAAAATTTATTATTATTAATAATTATCAAAATTAAATTATAACTATTAATTCATACCTTCACTAGAACCACCATTGTTTGTGATTCTCTTGAAAATATGGGTTTCTTTCAGTCAAATTGATCCTAAAAGCAGTTTTAAGTTCTTCAATTTATTTTACCCAAATAAAACTCAAGTAACTAGGGTCAAAATCATGTACACAATGATATGATCTTGAGGGATAGGTGTGAGTGGTGTAAATCTTAGAGACATCTGAGTGAATTTATTTATATAAAAAAACAAAACAAATCAGCTTCTAGTATTTAAAAGTCTTTAATTTTTCCATATAAACTAAAATATAAAACTCTACATAGGTAGGATACGTAGAGGTCAACCTCTCTTTCATATTATAAAGAATTATATAAAGACTGAAACCATTTAGATAGAGTAAATCATTTGAAAAGACCCTCAAAATATTTTCCTCGATGTTCATAGAATGGAAGTTGTGCATGCACCATGAAAAAATAAACAAAACTTGATCCTTGAAAGAATCAGAGTATATTAGGAGTATTTTATATTTGGTAAAGGCATTTACAATATAGACTAAGGTTTGTAAAGGGATAAAACTCATCCAAACATGATTTTAAAATTATATTTTCAAGTATCTCATCTAGAAGAGAACAAAGAGTTGTTTGTGTTCTTCTATATTCCATATGAAAATGTTAATAGAATAATTTAACTAAGAAAACACACTTAAATTGTTATTTTTGTTCTAGTTTTCCATAATTATCTATATCATTTCTTCGATACCAACTATGAGGCCCCGAAATTGTGCTTTTGGGTTCAACACATAAAAATATAGTGTATTTTTTTAAAAGAAAATGAACAAACACACAACATTTAATACATTCTAGGTCCTTTTATAGTCTAGTTTTTAAAGAATTATATACATTAATTACAATTTAACAAAATTGTAAAAAATAAATTAAACAATAACTCTTCACATGTGCTACCTCCTCAAAGAAATACACATCTCAAATAACTCTACTAAACCTATGATAAATAAATTTTAAACATAGGGTGAGCAATTATTTTTCCCAGTAGGGGGTCTTAAAAATAATTATTAAATAATTTTGAAACATTTATTTTTGAATAAATAAATACATAAAAATATGTTTTAAAAAACATGGAAATATAATAAATTTCATATAATTTTGAAAACCATAATTAATAACATTTTAAAATAATTACTTTTATTTATCTATTTGAAAATAATAATTTTTAAGGATTTATTTTGACACTCAGCAGACCATAAGAAAACCATAAGTCCACTTAGCCATATCTCATAAGGGAAAATGTCCTCTTAAGGTCATTGGTTCACTCCCCATACCATAACTTAACATTTGATACTCTAGTGCACATTTTAAGAAAACATTTTAATAGCCCTAGGTTTCTCAATCATAACCCAAAAATGTTTCAAAATAATACATACATAAATTATTTTCTTTAAAAGAAAATAATTTTACATACTTCTTAACATGACATAATCATTACTTTTAGAATTTATAAAGTCATATTTAGGAGAAATCCACTCTTATAAACAAATGTTCTTAATTAAAAGTCATAAATATAAATGAATAATAAAATAAATGCAAACTTGAATAAAAATGCATTAACTATATATGATAAATTAGATGATGGCCATATCATGTGCTATAAATGACATTCATGGTTATATAAAAATATTTCACACATAAAATAATATATTTTATCATTTATATTTTTCTAGAAAGGAATAGTTCACATAAAATGATAACATTTATCATTTGTAATTAAATGTTACAAATAAAATGATAACCTTAATAGATCACATAAAATGAAATCTTCTCTCATAGAGATTTTATTCATAAATGAAATAATTTAAAGTTTAACAATAACAAAAAAAAGTTTGGTTATTGTTTAAAAATAGATTATGAAATGATTCTTTAAAAAATTGATGCCTTGTATTAATTTCAATTATCTTTAGATAATAAATTCTTGAAACCAAAATATAAATATTTCTTTATAAAATAGACTTGATAAAATTTTGAAATTATTACATGCCTTCATCATAAAATTTGAAAGTATAATTATACATAAATAAATATATACATATATATACAATTTTTAAATCAAAATATAATCCTTAAAAAAAAACCAAGAATTTGAAATATTTATAATAAAAGAAACCACTTATAAAACCATAGATTAAAAACCTAGTCTGATAGATTTAATAAAATAAATCCTATGTTATAAATTCTGAAAATGAAAGAAGATAAATAAATAGATACAAACAAACACAAAGATATATATATATATATATGTGTATATATCTTTTTTATTTAAACATAAATTGATATATTTAAAATAAAATCAAACCCTTTCATATAATTTTGAAAATAAATGATTAATCCCTTACCATTAAGTGAAAGTGTTGGCTTCTAAATACCAGGAAGAAGAAATAGAAGGGTTTGGGAGGATGTCACACCCCGACCTATGAGACTATTTTATTTTAATTATTTTTCTTCCTTAAATAAATTTTTCTGGGGTTCAGATGAGTCCCGGATGAATTGTTTCTTTGAGTTATGTTAAAAAGTACACTCTTTGGTGTAGAAATCATCGGGCACACGGGCAGAGCATGAATTTGGAGCCGCACAACCTCACCCTAACAACTGCACATCTCGCTGTCTTTGAAAAATTGAAATAGAAAGTTTTTATATTTAAAATGCACACCAATTGTTGTCATTTAATATTTTTATTGTTTCTAAAGACTTTATTATTATTAAAATAAATAAATACTTGTATTATTTTTATTCTTACCATCATGATTTTATTATTATTATTATTGGATTCATTACTATTTAGTTATTAGAAGTTTAGATATATATATATATATATATATATATAATCTTTTAGTTGTTTTTATTTTTTTTATTTACACTTTTTCTTTAGGGTTTTCAGAACAACCATTTTCTCCCCTCTCTGTGTGACCCTGTAGTGCCGCCTCGGCCTCCCTTGCACACCCGCTCCTGCTTCTTCCAGAACCCCGACGCCTCTCCCCCATTTTCTGTGCTCGAGCGAACAACACCGCATGACCACCTAATTTCCAACCTTAGCCAGCTCTGACCTCCACATGAGCTCCCTTTTCAGCACACGAGCAGGCCACCACCTTTTGGCCAGCTCTTCCTCCCTCCCAGTTTGTGCACATCCCAACGGCCTCCCCTAGACCCAACCTCCCTTTGTGCAGTGAAGACCAACCCCAACCCCTTTGATGCGCCCTACTCATCGCGGCCAGACCCCTCCTTTACAGTAGCCACAACGACACCTCCCTTCCCTCCTACTAGTCGCGACCCCCGTCGCCCCCCCTGTTTAGCGCAAAACTGGCGCTCCCTCCCTCTTCCCAGTGTCGTATCCCCCTCGTCTCCTTCTCCTAGATGCGGAGCCACTTGGACCTCATATCCTAGCGGTGCATCCCTCGGACCTCCTATTCACCAGCAACACATTCCCCCTCGACCGACCCACCTCCAGCCGTGTGTTCCTCCTTAGGCCAGCGCCCCTTCTTGCAAGTTTCCATCCACCAATTGACTCTGAAAGCCCTCATCCAGTGTGTTCTACCTTTCTTCTCTTGTTTTGGGGTTTTCCCTTGGTGAGGTATTGGTTTGAGTTAACCCTTAGTGTAGGTTAATCTTATTTTGATGTTTTTCTTTGAAGGGGGAGTGAGACTTGTCTCTCCGGACCTCTGGAGGTGAGTTTAGGTGTTCACTGTCGAAGGCGAGGTGTTTTGAATATTTTTGGGTTACTGCCGCCATGTGAGGTGAGAGTTTTCTCCTCGCCACTTGGTTTTTCATACCTTAATTGGGGTTTATGTATGTGTTTTGAGTCCTTGATATTTAATATTTAGGGATTTGGACTTTACTATGCATTTTTGGACGCGCGTTTCTTCGTCGCGCTTCCGTTTCGAGGTAGGAATTCCATTGCACTTTCTATTTTTAATTTAAGAAACTTTAATTCTATATTTTTCACACTTAGTATGGATGTTAAATATTTTTTTTTTCAACCTTATGGTTAGTCACTTAGTGTGTGGTCTACGTTTGAAGTCTTGTTTGCTACAGTTTTATTATACAGTTAATTTTAAAGTAGTATTTTTGAAAAATCGGGTGTTTTTTTATGTGGAACCTTGTTGTGTCTCTGTTTGGTGTTTTATAAGTTACTCAAACATTTATTAAATTATTTTGGTAGTGCTAATTATAAAAGAGGGTATTTATGTGGTGCGTTCTATTTCAAAAATAGCTTTTCTTTTAATGAATGGGTTGTGCGTTGTGTCGAGTTGTGAATGACAAATGTTTACACACATGGTTTGTAAAGTTAAAAACAAGTTTCAATGATTTAAATAAAAGTATGGCATGAAGATTGGGGTTCATATTTCGTTGGGTGTTAAATTGAAATTGTTTTATTCAACAATGCATGCCTTGTTTTCTTTATAAAATTCCAGTTTGGATTTTCAGAGTAAAATGTGATGTAAAATAAATTGTTGGAGTTTATAAATGTATCAGCATCGTGCGGAGCAATGTTTTCGGTTCTTTTTGTGGTTTTCCAAGTGGGTTGGATTTTACAAAAGTGTGTATTGTGTTTTATACTTTTTTGGCATTTTATTAAAAATAGTCAGGTCTTGAGTGTGTAGCCTAAATATATTAAAAAGAGTTTTATCAATGTTTGGGTGTGATAAATGATGTGTTTACACCTCCCTTGGAAATGTGGAAATTGTACCTTTGATAAAAGAGGCTTTTGTAAATAGTGTTCAACAACCTGTTTGGCCACTTTGAAATAAATGATGTAAAGTGTTTTTCATAAAACCTCTGTGGATGTTCCTTGTGCGTTGTTGACTTGGGGTGGCTAGGATGTCCTTGATATGGAATACCCGGGTTCTGTTATACGAGTCCCCCTATTAGGAACCCTTGGAATCTCTTGAATTTAAGGCATGTGAGTCATCCTCGGGGAGACTCGGGGTGAGTCCTGCTGTGAATTATTTTTATAAATATAGATTGTGATTTGATGCTCAATGACATTTGTTGACTCACCTCTTTTTATACTTGCGACATACGAACCTGACATATTGATAGAATTGTCTTAGACGAGTACTGCACTGGTAGGTTATGGTACTGACTAGTGGCCTATAGTAGGAAGATATGTTTTGGTGTATTGCTATGGGATTTTCCCTTGGCCTACCTGAGAAAGGATGTCTGAGGATTTTGGAGCATTAGATTTCATCATATATGGAATGATACTGTAGATGGGGTCGTAGGTATTAGTGTTGTCTAGATTATTCTCGATCTCTCAGGTTCGCCTATGTCTAATGACTTTTAGCTAATGAACTGTTTCTGAGATATTTTGATTCTTATTTACTTTGCCCTTACTATATCTGCCTTGGTACCCTTGTGTGGTGTTTTTCATGAAAAGTGAAATTTTGGTTTTTCTAAATCCTATGACAATGTTTTCAAAAGAAAATGTGTTCCAAACTCTTTTTTTTGGTTTTTCAAATGAATAAGGGAAATGTTTTGTTCTTTGTTTTCAAGTAAAAATTATAGAAATGCATACTTTGATATATTGTAGTTCAAACTTGGAATTGATGTTTCTTAATTTTAAAGGTAGTGCATTGGGAATAGATTATCGGGCTAGCCTACTGAGTTTTAATACTCACACCTATAGTTCTTTTCTATTTTTAGTGTTTGTGCAGGCTACAACTTGAGTGCGCTCACCTTGGGCGACACTTGATCGTTGCATTAGAGAGTTACCTGTGAAGTCACACGGAGTTAGTTCGGACGTCGAGTTTGGTTAGTTTTAATTAATTTTGTTCTTGTTTATTTGTTTTATTTAGTTTATTTATCTTGTGATTATCTTTATCATTTCTTTTTCTTTTGTTTATTTTTCATGGGTGAAACTATTCCCACAGTCTTTGTTGATGCCCTGGCACTTGTCTCTAGTCCGGGAGGATGAGAACGCCTCTGGAGCCATGTCGTGGATTGGCTCGGGTGACCGGTTCAGGGTCGACCCTGGTTGGTTGATAAAAAAATGGTATTAGAGGTGGTTTGCTCTTAGCAGACCTCTCTTTTCAGAGTGCCCCTTTTTATTTGGGATGTCAAGGAAGACGGAGTAGGATTTTCGGGACTTGAGGGGTAGGTGCGAGAAGAGCATCACAAACTCTTGCTCGTGCTAATCCTTAGGTTTCCATGAGAAGCCCTATTTAATTAGTTTCTTTGGATTTTTTATGGAGTGTTTTTTTATTGGGATACGACAAATGGAGTTAGACTAATATTCCTCATAAGTTGCATGGCCTGGAAAGCCATGTGGAGCTAGGGGCATAGTTTTAAAAGGCTCTCTATGTCGGTGATGTGTTTGGCATATGGCCGCCAACCATATGGTCGAGTCACTCACCGACACTAGTTTCCTGTTGAGTTGTTTTGAGTCTCCTTTGACTTTTGAAAGTGGTTGGTATCTAAAAAATTTGTTTTGAAAAATGGTTGTTTGAAAAGACATATTTAATTTGAGGATTGTTTTAACGGAAATGGTATGAATGATTTGTTTTTGGAAAATGAAGTAATTTTTTGTTTTCCTTGGTGTTCCTAGGGGTGCTCACATGCATAGTGGCTTGTTGGATTATGAACAGAGTTCTGGTATAGTGGATGGATGTCCGGGGTGGCACGAATACATGCATGTGAATGAGACTCTAAAGAATACCAATGGGGAGGGTTTAACCCACCAAGCTTGTTTCAAATTAGAGATGTTTTCAAAAGAAAAGATTTGATGTTAAGATGAATCGTTTTGTTATGTTTAGAGCTTATCATATATTCAGTGTTTATTTTTGAGGATTTTTTTTATTGAGTTGGTCTTGATTGGGTTCTTGACTCTTCTTATCCAGCGGCTATTCCCTCAAAGCTTCGATGGGTGATCGTAGTGCGGTTGATCAAACTAAGGATTTTATGCTTGATTTTCGGAAGCTTGATCCACCTCTATTTTATTGTCAATCAGACCCATCCTCAGTGGAGGAGTGGATGTGGAGGATTGAAAGGGACTTTAACCTTGTTGAGCTACCCGAGTAATTGAAGGTCAAGTTTTCAACCTTCATGCTTGAAGGTTCACCGTGGTTGTGGTGGAAGTCAGTGTCTCGGAATAGGCCCCTTCAAGAGCTTACATGGGAGTTTTTCAAGGCTTTGTTCATTCAACAGTGTTTCTCTAAAGAAGAAAGGGTGAGAAAGGGGATGGAGATGTGTTGTCTGTATTAGGGAAACAGATCTGTGTGGGAATATTTGCAGCACTTTATAAAACTAGTCCCTTATGATTCCGGGTATGCCACGAATTACCCCATGAAGGCTCGAATTCTTTGAGGCAGGTCTCCAACCTGATCTACAATAAAAGGTGTTAGAGTCAAACCTAACTTCTTTTGTCGATGTGGAAAGACAAGATTTTCATGTCGAAGCCACGATGGCAGGAGTGCTCGAAGTAGTCTTACCTCCTTCGATCCCTATGAGTAGTGGTAAAGATTCTGGAAAGGAGATGAGTAAGAAATTGAAAGTGGATGGAGCAGGTCATGGAATCAAAAGGCCTCAGGATCTTTCATCAACCTCTTAAGAGTGGGAGATCCTCGTGTGTTATTAATGTGGAAAGATGGGTCACAAAAATCCATCATGTATAAGTGCTCTGAAGCCCTGCCAGGCCTGTGGACGCCTGGGTCACTTGCGGTGATTCTGCAGGGGCGTTGCTAGAAATCATCATAGAGAAAGTTCTCAGAAGTGATGTGCTGTTGGGTTTTTGTTTAAAGTTTCTTGTGTAAGTTTCCTTTCAGTGAAAGGGATCTCTTATCTTTGCAGTTTAATGATGGTGTTTTGGGTTTTGAAATGTGTGGGAATGTCGTGTGTCTTTTGATGAACTCCGTTTTTCAATGCCAGTGTGGCTTTTATTTTGAATTCCCTTATATTATTTTGTCAAATAAAAAGATTTATGTTTCTTAAAGGGATTATCAGCACCTGACTGCGAGGCAGGAGATGCTTAATCCATCAGAGCTTTAGCCAAAAGGCCTCGGAGTGAAGCCGGTGCATAGTCAGGAACCCCGAGGAATTTTAAGGAGTCTGGTTAAGGTTGTGCCTCTATTATGTGGTGAGACAATTTTAGTGTTTCTGTCAGTAAATTTTCTCTTTTCACAAAGAGGACGATGGACTTATCCCTTGCACAATGCTAGTAATTGTGCCTTTTTGGATGTGAGGTGTCGATTAGTGGACTTTTGTGGACCAACCATGTGAAGTAGTTGCGACTTTGGTTTGTGTCTAACCCGAAGCGGTGAGTCGTGAGTAGTTGTCTATCATAGTTTCATTAATCAAATTCTTGGACCCTCCCTCCTCGTCCATGGGGTTAGGGTTTTTGGTTCACATAGAGTTTTCAGTCCATCTCTCATCCATTTCAGACAAGGGTGAGTGGTGTGAATGTTCTTACTGTATTTCTTTTAGCTTGAGCAAGGCCTAGTTCAGGACTAAGTTGGATTTATTTTCAGTATCTAGTAGGTTGGTTCTTTATAGTGGGGAGACCCACTGTCTCTCTGGGTATTCTCTTAAGTCGTTATCGAATTCTTGTTTAATTCTTATGGTGGGGAGTCTAGTCAGGCCTCCCCTCTGCTGGTGATATATTTTGGGAAATGAGGTTGAGTCCTGCAGATGGTTGGTAGAATGTCCTTGGGTTAAGATATTGGATTGTGCTAATGTGGAGTCCTTAGGTGTTGATCGATCGGCTGGATGGTGTCGTGGCTTTCCAGGGGCAGAAAGTGTTATGGTGGGGAGAATTTTCACACCCCAACCTATGAGACTATTTTATTTTAATTATTTTTATGCCTTAAATAAATTTTTCTGGGGTTCAAGTGAGTCTCAAATTAATTGTTTCTTTTAGTTATGTTAAAAAGTGCGCTCTTTGGCATCGACATCGTCGGGCGCATAGGCAGAGTGTGAATTTGGAGCCGCATGACCTCGCCCTGACAATTGTGCATCTCGCTATCTTTGAAAAATTGAAATAGAAAGTTTTTATATTTAAAACATACACCAATTGTTGTCATTTAATATTTTTATTGTTTCTAAAGACTTTATTATCATAAAAATAAATAAATACTTGTATTATTTTTATTCTTACCATCATGATTTTATTATTATTATTATTGGATTCATTACTATTTTGTTATTAAAAGTTTAGATATATATATATATATATAATATTTTAGTTGTTTTTATTTATTTATTTATTTATTTAAACGTTTTCTTTAGGGTTTAGGCACACTTATATTCTCCTCTCCCCGTGCAACCCTGTAGCACCGCCTCGGCCTCCCTTGCACAACCGCTCCTGCTTCTTCCAGCACCCTGACACCTCTCCCCCTTTTTCTGCGCTCAAGCGAACAACACCGAAGGACTGCTCGGTTTCCTACCTTATCCAGTGTTGGCCTCCACCTCAGATCCCTTTTCAGTGCATGAGCAGGCCACCACCTTTTGACCGACTCGTCCTCCCTCCCGGTGTGTGTACAACCCAGCAGCCTCCCCTAGACTCAACCTCCCTTTGTGCAACTCAGACCAACCCCAAACCCTTTGGCACGACCTACTCATCATGGCCAAACCCCTCTTTTGTAGTAGCCACAATGCTGCCTCTCTTCCCTCCTACCGGTCGCGACCCCCGTTGCCCCCCTGTTCAGCGCGCAGCTGGCACACCCTCCCTCTTCCCAATGTCGTTTCCCCCTCGCCTCCTGCTCCTAGCGGTGCAGCCCCTTGGACCTCCTAATCCCAGCGATGCATCCCTCAGACCTCCTGTTCACTAGCATAACTTTCCCCCTCGTCCGACTCACCTCTAGCCGCGTGGTCCTCCTCCGACCATCACCCCCTTCCAGTGAGTTTCCATCCACCAATTGAATCTGACAACCCTCATCTGGTGTGTTCTCCCTTTCTTCTCTTGTTTTGGGGTTTTACCTTGGTGAGGTATTGGTTTGACTAAACCCTTGGTGTAGGTTAATCCAATTTTTATGTTATTATTTGAAGGGGGTGTGCGACTTGTCTCTCCAGACCTCTAGAGGTGAGTTTTTGGTGTTCGCTGTTGAAGGCAAGGTGTTTCGAATAATTCCAGGTTACCGCCGCCATGTGAGGTGAGGTTTTTCTCCTTTCCGCTTGTTTTTCATACCTTAATTGGGGTTTATGTATGTGTTTTGAGTACTTAATATTTAATATGTAGGGAATTGGACTTTACCATGCCTTTTTGGACGCGCGTTGCTTCGTCGCGCTTCGGTTTCAAGGTAGGAATTTTATTTCACTTTCCATTTTTAATTTAAGAAACTTTAATTCTATGTTTTTCGCACTTAGAATACATGTTAAATATTTTTTTTGCAACCTTGTGGTTAGTATCTTAGTGTGTGGTCTACGTTTGAAGTCTTGTTTGTTATGGTTTTATTATGCAGTTAATTTTAAAGTAGTATTTTGTCAAAAATCGCGTGTGTTTTAATGTGGAAACTTGTTGCATCTCTGGTTGGTATTTTATAAGTTTCTCAAACATTTATTAAATTATTTTGGTATTGCGAATTATAAATGAGGGTATTTCTAGGGTGCTTTCTATTTCAAAAATAGCTTTTCGTTTGATGAATGGGTTGTGCGTTGTGTCGAGTTGTGAATACTTGATGTTTACACACATGGTTTGTATATTTAAAAACAAGATTCAACGATTTAAATAAAAGTATAGCATGCATATTGCGGTTTATATTTCGTTGGGTGTTAAATTGAAATTTTTTTATTCAAAAATGCACGCCTTGTTTTCTTTATAAAATTCATGTTTGGATTTTCGGAGTAAAATGTGATGTAAAATAAATTATTGGAGTTTATAAATGTATCAGAAACCTACAGAGTAATGTTTTCGGTTCTTTCTATGGTTTTCCAAGTGGTTTGGCTTTTACAAAAGTGTGTATTATGTTTTAGCATGTTTTGGCATTTTATTAAAAATGGTCGGGTCTTGAGTGTATAGCCTAAATATATTAAAAAGAGTTTTATCAATGTTTGGGTGTGATAAATTATGTGTTTACACCTCCCTTGGAAATGTAGAAATTGTACCTTTGATAAAAGCGACTTTTGTAAATAGTGTTCAATGGCCTGTTTGGCCACTTTGAAATAAATGATGTAAAGTGTTTGTCATAAAACCCCCCATGGATGTTCCTTGTGCCTCATTGACTTGGGATGGTTGGGATGTACTTGGTATGGAATCCTAGGGTTTAGTTATACGGGTCCCCTGGTTAGGAACCCTTGGTATCTCTTGACTTTAATCCAAGAGAGTCGTCCTCAGGGAGACTTAGGGTGAGTCCTGTTGTGAATTATTTTTATAAGTATAGACTGTGATTTGATGCTCGATGACATCTTTTGACTCACCTCTTTTTATACTTGCGACATACGAGCCTAACATATTGAGAGAATTGTCTGAGACGATTACTGCACTGGTAGGTTATGGTACTGACTAGTGGCCCATAGTAGGTGGATTTGTTTGGGTTTATTGCTATGATATTTTCCCTCAGCCTTCCTGAGAAAGGATGGATGAGCGTTTTGGAGTGTCAGATTTCATCGTATGTGGCATGCTACTGTAGATGGGGTCGCTGGTATTACTGTTGTCTGGATTATTCTCGATCTCTCAGATTCGCCTATGTCTAATGAATTTTAGCTAATGAACTGTTGCTAAGATATTTTCATACCTATTTACTTTTCCCTTACTATATCTACCTTGGTACCCTTGTGTGGTGTTTTTAATGAAAAGTGACATTTTGGTTTTCCTAACTCATATAACAATGTTTTCAAAAGAAAATGTGTTCCAAACTCTTTTTTTTTCAAATGACTAAGGGAAATGGTTTGTACTTTTTTTTCAAGTAAAAAATATAGAAATTCATACTTTGATATACTGTAGTTCAAACTTGGATTTTATGTTTCTTAATTTTAAAGGTAGTGCATTGGGAATAGATTATCGGGCTAGCCTACTGAGTTTTAATACTCATGACTATAGTTATTTTTTGTTTTTAGTGTTTGTGCATGCTATAGCTTGAGTGCACTCGCCTTGGGAGATGCTTGATCGTTGTGTCAGAGAGTGTCCCACGAGGTCACACAGAGTTAGTTTGGTCATCGAGTTTGGTTAGTTTTAATTACTTTTGTTCTTATTTAGTCGTTTTATTTGGTTTTTTTATCCTGCATTGATCTGTATTATTTCTGCTTATTTTGTTTATTTTTCATGGGAAAAACCATTCGCACAGTCTCTGTTGATGCCCTGACACTTATCGCCATCCCAGGAGGATCGGGAACGCCTCTTGGGCCATGTCGTAGACTGGCTCGGGTGACCGGTTCAGGGTCGACCAGGTTGGTTCGTGATTGAGGATGAGATCAGGTGTTCAAGGTGTGCAATGAGGGTTTAAAAATAGAAATATAACATATATTATTTAATCAATCATGGATGGAATACTATATGAATTGGAAAGATGGTATTTTTAGGATTTTTTATTTAGTGTTTATTTGTCTTGATTTGTTATATAAAATATATATACAATTGATATTTCATGTTATAATAAACAAATATTCTAAAGGGAATTCAAAATTGATCAAGGAAAAACTAAACAATAATGATAGTTAGTCTAAATTAAAAAATAATTTGGGTTGTTGGAATTATATATATACATATATATAGGGCTTCAGAAGGAATCCATTGGAGATTATAATCATACACTAAGTCAAAGATTTAGTTTAAACTAATAATTTACATCTCATTTTTCTTGTGGATTCAATATCAAGATGGGGCCAAGGTCGAAAGGTATTTTAACAGTGGAGGGGTTGAGGAAACTTGACCTACTGGTGTGAAAACGTGGGTTGGGAAGGAATGAGAAAGACAATCAGTGGTTTGGAGGACAACTCAGATGATCCCAAGTAGATCAAACAAATAGAAGTCATCCCTATATTTTAAAGAATGAGAAAAGGAGAGCTCGATCAGGGAAGGGAAGGGATGACCACGATGAGTTTGATCTTGATCGGATGGTTTAGATTCATCCTGAAATTCCCCACATCAAATTGGGGATGAATTTATCACCCCTTTAAAAGTTGCAATGCTTTTTCCATCCCTCTATGACACAAAAACACACTCCACACTAGGGGACTTATACATGTGATCTCACTTGGGATTTGGCCCGTGCTATAAAAAGACTGGATCTTACTCAAAGCCCTACAAAGTTTTGGCTGTTGTTTCTTGAGATGGTCTTCATAGTGCCTCCACATAACTATGTGGTCTTGGCCTTAGGATGCCTTTGGCTGTGGTGTTCACTTTATAAATTTTTGTAGAAAGACTTAGTAATTTTTTATTGTAAGTTTAAAAAACATAGAAAAATATTCAAATAATATATATATATATATATATTTTCCCCCTCAATTTAGATTATTTACACTTAATAAAAAATTATTTGTTATTCTTATTTGAAACCATTTATGTAAAATTAAATTCTCAAGTTATGATATAAAAAAATGAAAGTTTAACTTATAATTAAAACATTATTATTAAATGTCATCATTTTTATTATTTACAATTATTATTTAAAATATATTTTAAAATTGTAAAACACCTAATGGCTATTAAAAACTCCAAAAACTGCATTTTTTCCAACAGTCACAAAGGGTCTTATAAGTATTATGTTTAAGGATATTCAAAAAAACAAAAGATTTATCGAAGTCCATTTCTTGATTTAGAATGGTGCTATATATTCCTATTGTTCTTAGCATCTTCATTATTCTTCTTGCTATTTATTTTCTTATTTTGGAAGATCCAAGGGAAGAGTGCTACACGTTTGGGCTTATTGTGTTTATGGGAGGAATTACGGCAGTGTTTCTAGGGATTTTAATGAGTTTTACGAATTAGTCATGATCTCTAGTCTATAAAGATGTAATGTTATCTGTGGTTAATTAATAAAATTATTCCTTTTTTATTCTTAATTATTGAATTATTCTGAATTAACAACATTTATTATCATTTATAAAATATTAATAATAGTACAAGTGCATCATGTATTTGGGGTGTTACATTATTCCCCCATTAACTGAATTGCGCCCTCATAATTCATTTGTACACACCCACATACTTATTCTTTAGAACATAAATGTTGATGTTCCTGTATAAATAACTTATTATTACTATTAATAATTATCAAAATTTAATTATAAAAATTAATTTATACCTTAAATAGAACCAAAAATGTTGGTGATTCTCCTAAAAAGTGGGTTTCTTCCAGTAAAATTAACCGTCAAATCAATTTTAAGTTCTTCAATTTCTTTTGACCAAACAAAACAAGAGAAAATAGTGTAAAACTCATGCACACAATGATAAGATCTTGAGAGAGATGTGTGAGAGGTGTAAATCTTAGAGACACCAGAGTGTAATTGATTTCTATAAAACAAACAAAATGACTCGAATTTTAGTATTTCTAAAGTCTTTAAGTTGTGTATATAAACTGAAATATAAAACTTTACATATGTAGCCTGTTCAAAGTTTGCCCTATCTTGTAGCTTCTAGAAAATTTCTTAAATACTAAAACTATTTATACAGAGTAAATCATTTGAAAGTACCCCAAAATATTTTCCTCAATGTGTATAGAATGGAAGTTGTGACTGCACCATGAAAAATAAAAAAAACCAATACTCAAAAGAATCAGAGTATATTAGGAGTATTGGATATTTTGAAAAGTAGTTTATGAGATAGATGAAGTTTTTAAAAGGGATCAAAATTAACTAAACATGATTTTAAAATTACCTTTTTATGTAGCTCATCCGAAAGAGACAAAAGAGTTTTTTGTGTTCTTCTGTTTTACTTCTGAAAATATTAAGAAAATAATTTTAATAATAAAAAACACTTAAATTATTAGTTTTATTCTAATTTTCCATAATTATCTAGACCATTTCTCTTATACCATCTTTGAGTCCCTGAACCCGTGCTTTTGGGTTTAGTACATAAAAATGATGTGTATTTTTTTTATAAAATAAACTGAACAAATACACAACATTTAATAAATTATAGGACCTTTTACTATCTAGTTTTTAGAGAATTAGAAACATTCATTAAAATTTTACAAAATTATACAAAATAAATTAAATGAGAAGTCTTCACTTGTTCTGCCTCCTCAAAGAAATACACATCTCAAAGAACTCTAGTAAACCTGTGATAAATAAATTTTAAACATAAGGTGAATAATTAATTTTTCTAGTAAGGGGTCTTAAAAATAATTAGTAAATACTTTTAAAACATTTATTTTTGAATAAATAAATACTTATAAATAGGTTTTAAAAAACATGTAGATATAATAAATTTCATATAATTTTGAAAACATTCATTAATAGCATTTTAAAATAATTCCTTGGATTTCTCCATTAGAAAATAATAATTTTAAAGAATTTATTATGATACTCAGTAGGCCATAAAAAAACCAAAAGGCCACTTATCCATATCTCATATGGGATAATATCTCTTTAAGGTCATGGTTTCACTCCACATACCATAAATCAATATTAAATAATCTAGTGCCAATTTTAAGAAAACATTTTAATGGTCCTCCCTTTCTCAATCACAATCCAAAAGCATTTCAAAATAATACATACATAAATTATTTTCTTTAAAAGAAAACAATTTTACATACTTCTTAACATGGCATAATGATTCATTTGATAATTTCTAAAGTCATATTTAGGATAAATCAATGCTTATAAACAATTTTTCTTAATTAAAAGTCATAAATATAAATGCATAATAAAATAAATGCATACTTGAATAAAAATGCATGAAATGTTGATGATAACTCCTATGATTGCCATATATTGTGTTATAAATGACATTCATGGTTATATAAAAATATTTTCAACATAAAATAATAGATTTTATCATTTATATTTTGCTTCAAAGGAATAGTTCACATAAAATTATAACATTTATCAATTGTAATTAAATGTTACACATAAAATGATAACCTTAATAGATCATATAGAATGAAATATCCTATCATGGAGATTTTATTCATAAATAAAATAATTTAAAGTTTAAAAATAAAATTTTTTTGGTTATTATTTAAAAATAGATTATGAAATAATTCTTTAAAACATTGATGCCTCGTATGAATTTTAATTATCTTTAGAAAATCATGGTTTGAAAAAAAAATTGAAATTTTGTTTTCTAAAATAGACTTGATAAAATTATGAAATTATTAATTCCTTAATCATACAATTTGAAAGTATAATTATACATAAATAAATATACACACATATATACATTTTTTAAATCAAAATATAATCCTTTCAAAAAATAGGATTTTGAAAGATTTATAATAAAATAAATACCTTATAAAACCATTGATTAAAAACATAGTCTCATAGATTTAAATAAAATCAATCCTTTATTTTATAAATTCTAAAAATTAAATAAGATTAATAGATAGATATATATACATACATATATGCATATTTCCGTTTAATTTAAAAACAAATTGATAGATTTAAAATAAAATAAAATCTTTACATATAAATTTGAAAATAAATTATTAATCCCTCACATGTAAGTGGAAGTGTTGGATTTTGAACACAAGGAGGAAGAAATTGGGGGGTTTGGGAGGATGAGCTTGGGTGTTCAAGGTGTGCATATGAGGGTTTAAAAATAGAAAGATAACATATCATATTTAATCAATCATGGTTGGAATAATCTATGAATTGGAAAACAAGTATTTTTAGGGGTTTTTTTTGGTGTTCAATTGTATTGTTTTTTTACATAAAATATATATACATTTTATATTTCATGTTTTAATAAACAATGATTCTAAAAGGAATTTGAAATTTCCCAAGTAAAAACTAAAAAATAATTATAGTTTGTGAAAAATCATAAAGAATCCGGGTTGATTGGAATTATATATATATATTTATATAGATGGATTCTGAAGGAAGCCGAGGGAGAGGATAATCATACATAGAGTCAAGGATTTAGTTTAAAATAATACCATCCATGTTGTTTTTCTATGGATTCAATGTCGAGCTGGGGACGAGGTTAGAAGGTATTGCAACGATGGAGGGGGCCAAGGAAACTTGACCTACTGGTGTGGGAACATGAGTAGGGATGTAATGGGGAAGATGATCAGGGGTTTAGAGGGACGTATCACATGATATCAACTAGATCAAATTGTTGGAATTTATCCTAGAATATTAAATAATGAGAAAAGTAGAGCTCTATTGGGGAAGGGAATGAACAACTAGGATGATTTAGATCTTGATTGTGTGGTCCAGATTCATCCTGCAACATCCCACATCAAATCGGGGATGAATTCTGCACCCCTTTAAAAGTAATAATTCATTTTCCATCCCTTAGTGACATAAAAACACACCACACACTGTGGGACCTATACATGGGCTCCCACCTAGGCTTCATCCCATGCTATGCATGGAATGGGTCTTACTCACAGTCCTACATGGGTCTGGCCACTATTACTCGAGCTAGGCTTCATAGTGCCTCTATAGAACCATGTGGGATTTTCCTTAGGCTACCATTGGCTATGGTGTGCACTTCATAATTTTTTATAGAAAGACTTAGTATTTTTTTTGTAAGTTTTCAAAACATGAAAAAATATTCAAATAATATATATATATATATATATCTCATCCTCAATTTATATTTTTTACACTTAATAAAAATAATTATTTATTATTATTATTTGAAACCTGTTATGTGGAATTAAATTCACAAGTTATAATATAAAACTTTAAGAGTTTTAGCTTATAATTAAAAAACTATTACTAAATGTAATCATTTTTATTATTTTCTATTATTATTTCAAATGAATTTTAAAATTTTAAAACACCTAACGACTATTAAAAACTTCAATGGCTACATTTTTTCCAACGGTCACAAAGGGTCTTATAAATACTATGTTTAAGGACATTCATAAAAACACAAGATTTATCAAGGTTCATTTATTTTTTTAAAATGGTGATATATATTTCTCTTTTTCTTATCATCTTCATTATTATTATTTCTATTTATTTTATTATTTTGGAATATCTAAGGGAGGAGTATTACATATTTGGGATTTTTGTGTTGATGGGAGGTGTTTTGGTGGTGTTTTTAGGGATTTTACTGAGTTTTTTCAATTAGTCATCATCGCTAGTTTGTAAATATGTAACATTATCAGTGGTTTATTAATAAAATTATTCCTTGTTTGTTCTTAATTCTTGAATTCTTCTGAATTAAAAACATTTATTATCATTTATAAAATAATAATAATAGCACAAGAACATCATGTATTTGGGGTGTTACACTTATATTAGTGGGACATGGTTCTATGGAGAGTGAAATGGTAGAGTTACAAGGGGTAATTATAAGCTAATAGTGTATCATGTAGTGGTGGAAGTTTCCCCATTTATAAGAAAGGGTAAAGGAAGTTTTGGAAACAATATTTACTTATTAACTTATATATTTACACTATTATAGGTAAAAGACTCCAATAATTTGAAGGTATGAAGTGTGGTACATGGTTAGATTAAAAATTCCTCCCATAAACTCATTTTGGAGGCATCCTTGAGTGATTTAACGGTTTTACCTTTTACTTTTTTACCCAAGCATACTTTTACCAAGGTAAATTTTATTTTTTACCCGTTTTAGTTAATTAAATTGACCATAATTAAAATTTATATTATCAACTAATTTGAGAATTATAATACTAAATATTAAAATATTTTTATCAAATAAAATTACTATGGTTAATAAATGTTAGTTTCAAAGTGAACATACTTAACAGATAAAAATAGTTTTTAGGAAAATTGTGTTTTTAAGATTAAAATTTATGCGTGAGATAAATTTTTTATTTTTAATAATTATTATGACATATATTGATTTATTATAAACCAAAATAAAGTTATGTAACTTTTAAACCAAGGAATAACATAATTTTTTACCAAAATATTACATATTAAAAGAAAAGACCAAAAAAATTTTCTTTCTTTATATTAAAGTATCATTTTTCTTTAGTTCAAAAAATGCTCAGCATAGGTTTTCTATGTAAAAAAAATATTCCAAAATGAATAATTTCATTAATTAATTTCATATTTTATTTATTTAATGTTTTTTTAAATCTTCTAGGTTATACTTACATAGTGATAAAATCATGGAAATTATAATTTTCATAAATCCCACATTTTTTGATTAATAATCAACATTTTTAGAAATTTATTAAAAATTAAAAATTATTAAATTTGATATATTGAATTAAAAAATGTTTCTTTTATCTAATTCAAATTATAAGATTATAAAATTTATCTTTTAATGGAAAAAAGAAAAATATAAATGAATGCTTTTATTGAAAATACCCCTTTTCAACGTTAACTCATATTAATTATTTACCTTATAATGGTAATAACTATTAATGTTTTACCATATTAGTGTTTATTATATCTTTATTAATAATGTATTCTTAATACGTTCTATTTTTTTAAGTTGGGTGTAGCATGTGACACAAGTTATAGAACATAATATGTATTTTAAAGGATCCAAAATCTAAGATCGTTACATGTGATCTCATTAAAAATTTAGAGGAAAAAATCACATAAATGAACAAGAAAATAAAATAGAAATCTTATATAATTTAATAAGTGGTTCAAGAGTTAAATTTAATCATAGTAAAGAAAAAACATCATGAAGCATCCCTGGATGTCAATAGGGAACAACATGAATAACAAGAAAATATTGCACATGATAAAAAGTATTCTTATATTGAAATTTTATAAATAAAATTAAAGGATAAGGATTTATTAATTAAAGAGATTTAGGGGGAGATTTATTTATTGAAAAATAATTTAAGTACCAAGGATACTCCTTTAGAGAATTTTATCTGGTAGTAATCAGTAAACTGGTCTAGTTTCAAGAAGAAGGAAATATAAATTTTCTAACTCTAATGTAAATGGTTCTAAAAAAATGATGAGATTAAAGTGTTATTTTTTTGGTTAAATTGGACACTCCATGAGTGTGTGTATGGGATTTAGGATAATAAAAAATTAAGAAAGATTTGCTACTATCACATATCAACCAATATAATAGTATATATGGTATGATTTTAGTGGGAAATGTTATATTTGTGCTAACCCTAGTCATACCGAAAGGTATTGTAGAAAAAAAATAAATTAAGGATCAAAAATGAGATCCTATACTCTAATAATCCAAAGAAAACATGAATGAAAGGATGGAAAATTTAGTTCAACTAAAATCGAGTTTATTATATTGGATAAAGGTAAATAAAGGAAGTATAATGATATAGATAAGGTGTCACTTATGAATTATTCATAAAAAAAATTAGGAAAGAAATGAATAATATAAAGTAATCCATAATAATGGGAAAATTTTCCAAGATCTTGGAAAGTAATACTGAAGAAAGAAAAAAGGGATGTGTAAAGAACTAAAGATTTTTTATTCCCATCAACCTATTTGGAAAGAGAATTAATAAGTATAGAGATAAAATATAAGGAAGATATTACTCTCATGTAAATCATGGAAGATAAGAAATAGTCATGATTGAGTGGTTTCATCCTTACCAAAAATAATTAAAAGAAAAAAATAATGGTGTTGTCCTTATATAGAGAAATAAGTATGCTAGAGAAAGATATAACCATGGTGTTATAATGTAAGAAGAATTCACTAGTGGGATGAGTCTTACTATAGTAGAGAATATTGAGCCAAATGTGGGGATTGAATCTAAAGAAATCATTCAAAATGAATCTTGTATAAGTGGTTTCCTTAAAAAACACACCACTATAAAGACTTAGAAAAAAAATAAGAATAAATGGTTTGTCTAAAAAGACTAACCACATTCAACCAATTTTAGGATGATAGTGGTATCTCTTTCCCCTTGAAATTTATTTCTATATCTGATAAATGGAGTGATTACCAATAAAGGGGGAGATACAATTTATGGAGGATATTCACTAGGTGTGAATTGCGAGGAGAAGCTTTATAAATCCAAAAAAATACATACTTAAAGGGGAACATGAAAGTGGTTACAAAGGGAATTTTTTCCAGAAAGTGATATAAATATGTCACCTTGAAGTATCAATGCTATAATATATTTGTATATAATAACATAATAAATTTCAGTGATTATCAAGACTTTTTTAGAGTGATTTAGGTGTCAAAGACAAGTTCTAATCTTCCCAATAATGCTAAGATAATTTTTGGAATCCTCTCAGTGATATTTTTGGAGTTGGTTCCCTAGAACCAACTTCGGTGTACTTTATGATAACCTATATTTATAGTATTGAATATTAATAAAATTCTTACAACATCATGATTGTTATTCTTCATAATATAGTATATGATAATGTCTTAAGAGTAGTTTTTACACTAAAATGTCATAATAGATCCCTACTATGATGAGAACCCAGAAGTTCTATGACACTATTCTTAAATATATGTTGTATATCTAGATGATATCATTTTAAGGGAATGAATGATATATATTATCATGGGTGGAGACTCATAGGACTTTGAGGCACCTTCTCATGGTGTACGCCCTTGGTAATATACAGTGTAGGATATTATGAGAACGAGACCTACTACTAAGAAATCCTCATTTATATGTGTCATTGGATATTCCTATATATGGACATGTGTATTGATCCTTAGAATTTAATATTATTATTAATGAGTATTATGAGCTATGTAATTTGATTTATTGATGAAAACATTGATGACAAATGTTCGCAGCAAGGTAGGATACATTGGATGCATCATGAGTAATATTGCGTTAATGAATAATGAGAGAAAGGATTTGTCCCTTCTGTTCTTTAATGAAAGTTGATATATCAATCACTTTGATAGAAATGATATAGCCTAAAATAAATCCATGTCCATGGCATTCTATAGGCAAGTTCAATTTATGGTAAGTCAAATAAAGAGACATCGAGCATATAGGTTGATGACACCGGCATACAACCTGCTTGATTAGAGATATCATGATAAAGGGATTATATTACACTGTAAGAATCCATATGAGGTATTATGTCATTGTAGCATTGAATTATTTCTCTATGGGTGACTTGGCATATTTCTAGATGTTAACCTTGGAATTTCGGTTGCTTTGCCTAATTCCACTGAGAAAGAGACCTAGAGGGTCACACACTAAGTGTATTCAAAATCTCACTTAAATAATAATAATATTATTTATTATTTAACAATTTGAATAAATATTATTCCCATATGTGGTTTAATAATTATTCATATTTACTTGGTCATATATATTATGTCACTAGTTATTCAAGAGAATATAATTTGAGTTTAATATTTAAGAAATATTTATTCACTATTTAGTGAATATAATATTTATTTATTTATTAAAAAAATAATAAAGTGATATTTATTTAATAAATAAGTATTCATTATTCTCAGATCAATAAATATTATGGGGGAACGATAGATCGAGTTTAATGGTCTGGTGAGAAATAATAAATATTGAATATTATTTGATTAAATAATATTTAATTTAATTCACAAGTTAAGTGCATGTTAAGAAATAATAATAATAAAAATATTATTTGACATAGGGTTCCATATGGATTAAATAAATAATAAAAAGAACTTATGAAATTACTTTATTTTAACCCTAGTGATATATGAACCCAATTATATTATTTTCTATGAGATCAAATTCATTCTTTTGGTTGTGCACAACAGATTTGGAGAATCCTCTCAAGAACTAAAGAGCTCCCTTATCCAAGAATTATCCCCAGAATAAAGAGATATCTTCCTCCACCTTCCACTATCAAGTCGAGATATATCTAGGAGAACACTTTGGAAGCAGTTCTCAAGGAGATCAAAGGTTGATGATGTAATCAATATGATCTACTAAGCTAGAACCCGAAGATTCCTATGACAATGTTCAAAGATTTTTGGATCACGTATGGATCACTACTAGAGGGAAAATATTTTTATTCATACAATTAAATGATTGTAAAACTTAGATTTATTGTTAGATCCATTAGTGAAGAAAGAATTTCAAAAATGTAATTCTTTAATTAATTAAATTGATTAAAAATAATATGTGATGATCCTCTATTTAGTACTATCATTCTATCCATTTTATGTTTTCTTTGATTAAATTCCATAGATCATGATGTTTATTGTTGTCTAAATCTCAGATTGATCATTGATCATAACAAAATTAAAAGTTGGGTTTGAACCATCACAGACTTCCACTATGCCCAGAACCTATAAGTGGTATCAGAGTAGTCAAATAATTATTTATAATTATTTAAATATCATTGATTGATTTATGCATTTGTGATTTAGTTTTCAATTCAAGTTTAATCTTTATTTTAATCCAAATTACGAGATATGATTCTTCCTCCTTCTTTTCTCATAAATATAACAAATACAATTAATTTTATAAACAAAATAAAATCAAAGAACTCATCCAGAGGTACCAAGAATTTTGGCTGAATAACATATGAGTACACATCGTGTAACCATAGTTACACACAGTGTATTTGTGTTAAATGCATTAGGAATTAATTCAAAAATTAATTTAAACTATGTGAATTGATGAAATGTGATGTATTTATTTATTATACCATGTGTTTACTAGTCTAGGGTGGCATATGGTCAGCCAGAGTACGTACCATGTATCCCATGCACATGGCGTGTAGTCCCTTTAAGTCACATACGGGCCGTGTATTACCATACACAGCCTACCTGACTGGTGACCATGTAACTCATAGACCACATGCCATGTAGTCTCTTAAACACGCCATGTACTCCAATTTTCCAGGGACCAATTTACACATAGAGTCCCTAGGAATGTGCCTCAGATACGCGGTGAGAGATGTAAACGCCATGTAGCTCACCCGTACATTCTATGTACTTATACCAGATTACATAGATTTAAAATTTATTTATTATACTATGTAAATATTATCGACATGTGCTTACATGTGGTCATTAAGTTGATAGGAAATGCTATGTGATAGGTTTTTAATATATATATATATATAAATGTTTAATTAATATCTGTGTAATGTTCAGATCTACAAATCATGTATGAGTCATATTATAGTTTTACTCTATGGTCATTAAAGTATAACATGTGATCGAAAAATCATGTAATTCGTGTAATCATTAATTTGATAATATACATCATGAAATTAAATGATAATTTGTGTATACCATATGTTACAAGAGTAAACGTTATATGAGTATAATACATGTTGGGTAGATTCGAACAGATATTCACTGGGTTGCCTCCAAGGCACATTTATGTATACATTTAATTTTAAATAAATATATATTTTTTAAATTATAATGGATGAGAATCTCAAGGAAATTTGGATGAGAATTAAGATAAAATAATAAATTAATTAAAGACGACAATTAATTTATTTGAGCATGATTTATCTTAAATAAAGAACTATTAAGAAATAAATGCCAGTTTTATTAAATGCATAATTTGTTAAATGCATGTGGATGATCATGATCACATACTAGACATTTTTATGTGATTGGTTTCATTTAATTAAATTATTGGCCTATATTCCTTATCTCCTCTTATTATGTAAGGTCCTGCGTTCCCATGTTTTATTTTATGTAAACCATTTTTCCCTCACCTGTGTGTGATTAAAATCATATGTAATGTATGGATATCCCAATCTAGTGGAGGTGATTCAATTTTGGAGATGAGGCGGAACCAATCCAAGAGAAATACATAGGTGGATAGGTGGAAAGCTGTAACATGAACATTAATTAGTTCAACTTGTTTTTCCCCTAGGTCAACAGTTAGTTTATAAACTACTATATAATCTAACCATTAGTAAAATATCATGATTATTCTAATTTATTATTTTATTTATGTCAAGTTTCAAGGTTATTTAATTATGGATGTTTTGTCATGATCACATGAATTAATAAAATTAACGAGCATGCAATATAGAACTAAAATAAATTGTCTTATGCATAAATATTATCTAAGACATGGTTAATCACTTAAGTAAATCCACTTAATATTAACAAGCATTTGATAAATATAATAATTTTAAATTTACGCATAAAGGATAAAACCCCTCAATTATATATATTAAGTTGGTATAGCCTTCCACTACTTTAGTTAAAATCGAAACATAGTTCAAAGTTCTTGACCAACCAAATTTGGAGTGATTTAACTTATCATGGAATTCTAACTTGAGGTTTTAGGTTGACTTAACTTAGTTCACATCAAGGGTTAACTACTAAAGCGATAATTGGTGTAACAGAGAGGCAAGAGTTTAGGAAATCTAATTTAAGGATTTTAGGATTGGGGAGTCCACTCAACAAATCAAGGAATTATGAGTTAATGTAGTTGGATTTTGGAATGCCTATCTAAAACCATTCATGCTTCTTAACCAACCAAATTCGGAGTAATGATAAAGAGAATATAGATCGTTTCCACTAGAATTTCCAAGAAACAAGACATTCTGAAGCCAATGGTGATGGATATTAGGCTTCAATAAAATAGTGGGAGACTAATAAATTTAATATTTATTTATTTGTCTAATTTTTATCAGATAAAGTATTAAAATTATTCTCATCTTATTTTGTAGAAAAAAATTAAAATGATTTCAAATATATTACTGTGATCCATACTTGATAAGGATAATCTTATCACTGACATAAATTCCCAAGAATGGAAAAGGCACTTATACATTATCCTTCACCATGAAAGTGAATTTTATATATTGGAAGAACCTATTCCTAATGATCTTGGTAATGAATAAAGTGATGAAGAGTTATCACTATATGAGAAACATTTTAATGATTCCACAGATGTTCAGTGTTTTATGATATCATCAATGACCAATGATCTTTTGAAGAAACATTATGACATGAATGCATATAACATGATGTCTCACATTCGGGATCTCTATCAAGATAAGGAGGGAAAAGATAAATATGAGATCTCCAATTCTTTGTTTGCAACTAATCTTGGAGAGTATGTGCTATCTAGGCTTCATGTATTCAAGATTATTAGATACATTGAATGCTTAAACATCTTAGGGATTAAATCCTCGGATGATTTTCATAAATATCTCATAATTTCATCACTAAAAAAATAAATTCTCAAATTTTATTATTAACTACAATATGATAAATAATTATAAGAGTATTTTAGAACTTATTACTTTGATTCTCCAAGTGGATAAGGTCATGGGGCATGATAAACTTGTGGTCCTAACGGTGAAAAAGAAAATTAAGAAAAAGGAAAAGGGGCCCAAGACTCAAAAAATTACAAAGATCTTGAGAACTATCATTACAAGAAGAGGAATATCTAGATGCAAGGTTATGAAAAGGAGGAATTATGTTTTTCATGTAGAAATTTAGGCCACTGGAAGAGGAACTGCACCCAGAAGTAATGGGAGGCTAAATGCGCATTCATTATCAAGTGTAATCTTTCAATATCTATGCATTGGGTATTAGTTATAGCTTGTGGTGATCACATCTATATCCAAATAAAATAACCAAGTAGATTTCAAAAGATTTCTAGATGATAGGTGGATATGAGAGCTACTAATGGTGTGAGGCAGGATACCTTGGCCATTGGTGACTATCACCTTTCATTTCCAAAAAAATTATTTTGGTTTTAAAATATTGTTATTATGTACCAACAGTTACCAAGAACATAATTTTTGTATCATTCCTAGATTCAGATGGATTTATTTTCATGTTTTTAAATAAAATATATTTCTTTTATAAGGACAACATATGTTATGGTATGTAACATTTAAATAATGGTCTTTATGTATTAGATTATGAAAACCAAGTATTGAAAATTGATAACGAATCATGTTCACACAACTCATATAACACCCAACTATGACATCACCATATTGGCCATGTAAAAATGAATCATTTGACAAATCTCTGTCAATATGGTTATTTAGAATTTTCTGAGCTAAAACCACTTGAAATATGTTATACTTGTTTATAAGGAAAAATTACCAAACCTCTATTTGGTAGATAAGGTGAAAGGGATACTGAGATTCTTGGATTGGTAAACACTGACGTGTGTGGACCATTTTTAGTAGAAGTTAGAGGTGGGTATTATTACTTCATAACTTTTACTGATTACTTGTGTATATATGTTTATGTCTACTTGATGAGGTATAAGTCTAAGTCCTTTGAGAAATTCAAGGAATTCAAGAATGAATTAGAGAATCAAATTAGAAAGAAGATAAATAATATTTGATTAGATTGTGGTTGTGAATATCTTAACCAAGATTTTATTGACTTTCTATGGGAGTTTGGGATTCTATCTCAACTCACTCCACGTTACACATCACATTAGAATGTTGTTAGTGAAAGGAGTAACCATACCTTATCAGATATGGTAAGGTTGATAATGAGTCATGCAGATCTTCCATTATCCTTTTGGGGATATTAATTACAAACTTTAGAAAACACATTAAACTGAGTACCAACTAAATAGGAAAATAGAATTTCCTTCAATCTATGGGGTAGAAAGAAACCTATTTTTTCACACACACATGCATGGGGTTGTAAGGAATTTGTTAGGGGCCTTATTATGCAACAAAATATCACCCTCAGACACACAATGTATCTTTATAGGGTATCCTAAGTAAATAAAGGGATACTACCTTTAAAACCCATCAAATAAGAATGTGACTATCTCCAGACAAGCCGTATTTCTTGATAGGGACCACATACTCAAAAGGGATAATGGGAGAAAGATTGACTTTGATTAAGTTGATGATCAAGATATATAATATTTGGTATATGATCAGGTTCCTTAAGTCCCCACGGAAGAATTAGTTCCTGAAACACAATTACTGCGTAGGAGCACAATAGAGGTAAGAAAACCAGAGAGATATGGTTTTCTAGTCACCAAATATGGTGACTCATTATTTTTTGACAATAATGAACCTCTCTTGTACAAAGTGGTAGTAGAGAGACCAGAATCCACAAGATGGAAAGAAGCCATGAATTCTGAAATTAATTCCATATATCAAAACCAAGTTTGGGTTCTGATCAATGTTCTAGTTGTTGTAAAGCCCGTTGGGTGAAAATGGGTATTCAAGAGGAAACTGGAATGGAAGGTAAAGTAAATACCTATTGATAAGTGTATTTAATGCATATAATTTAGAGTGTTTAGTATATTTATTTTTTTCAATTAAATTAATAATATTTCCAATTCTGAGTGATTTAACTTGTTTTATGTTTTATAGCAGGAAACAAAGAATATTTGTAAAATGAATGAAAATAGTTTGAAATTTGAGATAAAATACACTTAGCATCATAAGAGAAGCGAATTGGTGCGACACTAGAATTTTGAGGAATATTGAAGCTGGAAAACTGAAGAAGAAGTGATTATACAACATGTAATTCATTTACACATCGTGAAATTTTCAAGTGAATCACCACTGATAGAACAAGCCATGACTTCCATTCATGCTATGAAATAAACCTACATGTTGTGTAAATATATCACATGACATGACTTGTTTTAGGGAGAATATTTTGGAGAATATTTTTCCAAGATTTGTAGTGGCTGAATTTCAAGGGATTACACAACATGTGACTCCTTTTAAACATCCTGTAATCAGCGACGCACTGAAAAATAAATGCGACATGGTCAAATGTAATAAAAAATCACGAAGGAGACTTTGGATCTAGATTTGAAGATGTGTAATCTAATTATATGTCATGACCGGCCTCAGGAATATCCTATACAACACCTATGAATAGAGCTGCTTGGATGCACCATTTGACAGAATTAGGGAGAAGGCCTCAACAAGGGATGACACCGAACGAAGGCACACCTGATGCCACTTTCTGTAGGATTTTTATTTTTTTATTTTTCTAAAACTTCTCATGGTTAGCATGAGAAGGTAATTTCTTTATGTAGGGGAGTGCATGATGAAAGGGGATTGATTGTACAAGTTATTTTATATTTGATTACAATTTATGTTGGTATTTCACATATGTTCTTCATTTCAATCTCTTTTCTTATTTCTTATTGAATGATCATTGTGAGTGGGATTAGGGATTATGTTTAATTTCATTCATTATTTGAGCATAACCATTTCCAAAGTTGATTGAATTCCATTATTTAATTAATGTGTGATCTAGGGTTTAGATTTCCACCATGAACATTGGGTTTATCTCTTCCCAATGTTTAAATTAGGTTTTGGGTTAACCATCCTTTGAAATATGAAGTATATGACCATGATAAAAGGGGATTTTGGGATGAGGTGTGTTTATCAGGACCATTGGACTCTCTAGGACCCTATTCTAACAACTTCATGATTGTTAATTGATTATTTTATACCTTTTCATCCCATGAACCTAGATTCACTGCTGCCTGACACCCATTTTATATTTTCTTCTCCCACTCTCATCCCAAATCCAATGCTCTCTAGTTTATATTTTATTTCATCAAATCAAAATTATTTAAAGTTTATTTTACATAGTTAATACTTTCTCCAACCCTGTCTCTATGGGTTTGACCTCAGACTTGCATATCCTATACAACCTTGTAGTTTGGTGGTTTGTCTGTTTCATGTTTTAAATTTATAAATTTGATAACCTGATGGGAATTAACGATTCTCATAGGGATATCACCTATAAATAAATGATAGTGGATAAAGGGTTGAAACAACATCAAGGAATTGACTAAGATGAATTTTTTTACTAGTTTCCATGTTTAAATCCATTAGAATTATACTTCCTATAATATCTTACCATTACTATGAGATTTGGAATATGGACGTCAAAAATTTATTCCAAAATGGTAACCATTAGGAAGATGTCTATATGAAACAATTATAAGGGTTTGTTACTCTAGGTGATTCCAAAAAGATTTGAAAGATATAGATATCTATTTATAGATTGAAGCAAAAATCCAAGTCATGGAACATTCGATCCTATAAATCCATAAAAGAATTAGGTTTCATTAAGATTGAATGTGATCCATGTGTTTATAAGAGGTTTAGTGGGAATGCGATCATTATACTAGTAGTATATGTCGATGAGATATTACTTATTAGAAATGAAATACTCATCTTATAGTCTGTTAAGGACTCGTTAAACAAGTGTTTCTCTATAAAGGACTTAGGTGAAGCAAACTATATTCCAGGGATCATGATAATTCATGATAGATCCAAGAGGCTTTTTAAACTAAGTCAAAGTATATATATTGACTAGATACTAAATAGATTTAGTATGGAACAATCCAAGATGGGATTGGTTCTAGTGTCACATGGTTTACATCTTTCTAAGAAAATGTGTCCTCAGACACAACATGATAAAGAGAAGATTATTAAGATCCCATACGCTTCAGTGATACGATAAATCATGTATTCCATGTTATATAATAGAATTGATGTTGCCTATACATTGAGCATGGTACGGAGATATCAAGATGATCCAGGAGAACAAAATTGGTCTTCTTGTAAGTCTATCCTTATGTATATGAGAAGAACTAAAGATATGTTTATGGTGTATGGAGGAGACAAGGAGATAGTCATTAGGGGATATAATGATGCTTTTTTTTTCATATAGATCGTAATAATCTGAAGTTATAATCAGGATATGTTTTTAGTCTCAATAGAGGAGCTATGAGCTGGAAGAGTTCAAAGAATCTAATTTTCCCTGATTCTACAGTGGAGTCTATGTATATAGCGGCTTCTGATGTAGCCAAGAAAGTTGTTTGGATTCAAAAATTTATCTAGAATTTTGATGTGGTACCTAGAATTAAAGACCCTATCACATTGTATTTTGATAATACTACAACGGTGGCTCTTGAAAAAGATCCAGGGTCACACCAACTAACAAAGAATATACTCTGAAAGTATAACCTCTTGAAGGATTTTTATAAAAAGGGGTGGAGTTGCAGTAAAAGAGTACCCACTGAATAAAACAAATAGGATCCCTTTATTAAAGTCCTATCTCAACAGAAGAATGAGTATCATATGAGAGCTAGCAGACTGAATGTTGTTAGCAGTTGGCTCTAGTGAAAGTGGGAGTCTGTTGGAGTTGGTGCCCTAGAACCAACTTCTATGTACTTTATGATATCATGTATTAATATTTTTTAATATTAATAAACTCTTTATCACATCATGAGTGTTATTATACATAACAAAGTATATGATAATGTCCAAATAATTGTTGTCACACTACAAGGTCATAGTAGTTCCCTATTATGATGAGAACCTGGAAGTGCTACGACACTATTCATAAATATATATTCTATATCTGAATGATATAATTTTAGGGACATAAATGATACATGATATAATGGGTAGAGACTCATAGTAATTTGAGGCACCTTCTCATGGTGTACGCCCTTGGTAATATCTATTGCAGGATATTATGAGAACGAGACCCGCCAGTAGGAAATCCACATTTATACGTGTCTTTGGATATTACTATATATGAGCATGTGTATTAATCCTTAGACTTTAAAAATATTATTAATGAGTATTATGAGTCACATAATTTTATGTATTGATGAAAAATGTGATAACAGATGTTCACGGTGAGGTAAGATATGCTGGGTACATCACGAGTAATATTACATTAATGAATAATGAGAGAAAGGATTTGTCCCTTCTATTATTTAATGCAAGTTGATATCTCAGTCCCTTTTATAAAAATTATATATCCTAAAATAAATCAATGGCATGGTTTTATATAAGCAAGTTAAATTTCCAAGAATTCAAAGAAAGAGACATTGAGCATATAGGTTGATGGTACCAGCATGAAACCTATTTGATTAGAGATATCATGATAAAGGGATTATATTACATAGTAAACATATGTATGAGGTATTATGTCATTATGGCATTAACTTATTTCTATATGGGTACCTTGACATGTTTCTCGACGCTAACCTTGGACTTTAGGTTGCTTCAACTAATTCCACTAAGAAAGAGGCCTAAAGGGTCACACACTAAGTATATCCAGAATCTTAGTTAAATAATAATAATATTATTTATTATTTAACAAGTTGAATAAATATTATTCCTACACATGGTTTAATAATTATTCATGTTTACTTGATCGCATATATCCTGTCACCAGTTATTCGAGAGAATATAATGTGAGTGAAATATTTAATAAATATTTATTTACCATTTAGTGAATATAATATCTATTTATTTATTGGATAATAATGAAGTGATATTTATTTAATAAATAAATATTTATTATTCAAGGCCTGATAAATATTGTGGTGGAATGGAAAACTGAGTTTAATGGTTCGGTGAGAAATAATAAATAATAAATATTATTCGATTAAATAATATTTAATTTAATTTAGAAGTTAAAAACATGTCAAGAAATAATAATAATAATATTACTATTTGACATGGGGTTCTACATGGATTAAATAAATAATAAAGTTCACTTTTGTAATTATTTTATTTTAACCCTAATGATATATAAACTCAATTATATTATTTTCTCTGAGAGTCAATTCATTCTTTTGGTTGTGGACAACTGATTTGGAGAATCCTATCAAGACCTAGAGAGCTCCCTTCTCCATGAATGGTCCCAAGAAAGGAGAACAATTTTCCTCCACCTCCCACTCTCAAGTAAAGAGAGATCCATTAGAATTCTTTGTAAGTAGTTCTCAAGGTGATCAAAGCTGGATGACGCAAGTGATAGGATCTTCCGTGCTAGCACTCGAAGATTCCTATAATGAATTTTAAAGATTTTTGAATCATGAGTAGATCACTGCTAGAGGGAATGAACTTCGATTCCTATAATGAAACAACCATATAATGCAGATATATTTTCATATCCATAAAAAAAAATAATTCCTACAAGTAAATTATTTATTTAATTAAACTAATTATAAATAATATGTGATGATCCTCTCTCTGGTTCTAGCATTCTATCCCTTGTCTGTTTTCTTTGATTCAATTCCATATATCTCAATGTTTATCATAAATCTCAGATTGATCATCGATGATGAAAAAAAGAAAATATGGGCATAACCCATTGTATGTTTCCACTGCATATAGAACATAAAAATATCATATCTTTATTGAATGGTGTAAATTCCTAAGAAGTTGATGTAAAACATGTTGAAGATGCAACAAACTTTAATATTTCATGTTTAATTATTATATAGAAACATGATGGTATTAACTAACCATTTTTCCATGATACCTAGCAGATCCTAAAGGAAAAGAACAATATTAACTTGTGGTCTTATATACTAAGGATTATTTTAAATATGGAATTTAGAGGTAGATATAGTTAGGGGGAGTTGGAGATAATCACACAAAGGTTGAATAGACTCATTTAAAAAAGGAGATGTCTTGTAAATATTTTTAAGGCATGGATTTTAAGTGGTATCACTAGTTTCGTGTTAATAAGTAATGTTTATTGATTCTAAAAGTGGTAAATCTCACACCCTTAATCCTAAAATCTTATATACTACCAGTTTTGCATGATCATAGGTTTGTTGTTATTGAAGAAGTATAATTGGTTTCAAGAGGTTCATGGAATAGTGAGTGATATAATTTACATCGATATTTTTGATATTGAATCTTATTTCTTATACCTATCTATGAATTAGTAGGCATATAGGATTTGTTAACAAATCATTACCAAGTGGTAAGTTCACTCATTGATATTTTTAAGAATAATACAACTGAAGTATGAAATTGTATTGAAAATTAAAGTTTCAATGAAGCATGATTGAGAGAAGTTTGAAAGTTTTTTTGTTATTAATTATATATATTTAAAAGGAATTTTAAATAAAATATTAAAGGGAATCATGGTTTTCTTTTAATTTGTAATTCTTAAAGGTATGATAAGGCAATTTTTTCTCTTGAAAAATCTGGTGCAAGGTGTATGTTGAAATATAGGGAGTGACGATGAAATTGATACCCCTATACCTTTTTAAGAGAGGAAACAAGAAACCTTTTCATTTTATCAATAAATGGGGTATAAGGAATCCATAAAATCCATGAACTATAATGAGATAGATTTTATGGATATTGTCAAAAAAATCCAAAGGGGGTGATTATTGCAACCATGAGGTTATGTTGGGTTTGATGAAAATATATATTAAGGATTGATTAGATGTTATGAGGTGATATATATTTAAGGAGTTTCATGAATCATAGTTTAAGGGTTGGGGTTTCATGGTGGAATATTAAGATATTGAGAATTGTTTATATATTACATAGGGAGTTTGTAATGACTTAATGTTTTATCAATGAAATTCCCTTCTTATAATTATGACTTATAGTATAATCACATAATATTACATATAGAACACAATACAAACCATATAAATGAATATTGAGTGAAATAAAAGGAATCTCTAGATATTAATGAACTTATACCGATGAAATAGTAACTTGACCTTTGTAATAGTAATGCGACCCTTATGAATAGTAAACCAGCCAATGTAATATTAACCTCACCAATGAAAGTATAAATAAAATTTATCCATATTATAAGTGACAATATGATATAATTATATCTTAGTATAATTAAATAAATATTTTAAAAATTATTAATTAAGTGTTGGTATTTTTGTAAGTCACGTATATTTAATTACAATTTTATGATTAATTTAATAATTTAAAAGAAAATATATTTTCATAAAATGTATTCATAAATAAGTATTTTTATGATTTATTATTATAAGTTAATTTTAAGAGACCTTAATTAATTTTTTAAAGTGTTAGAAAAGCATTTTTAATTTTAAAATTTTCATTTTTCAAGTAAATTATAATTTTAATTAAAAATTAAATTTCACATATTTGGAAACTTATTTTCATAAAATGGAGTTCATTATTGAATTCTAAATATAGAAAAATGGTTGGGATGATTTTTTTGGGATTTTTCTAAAATACTTGAATTTTTGGTGGATAGTAAAATATGACAATTTATGATAAATACTAAATAAATGAATTTATGCATCATGCTTGAGTCATGGATGATGTAAATAGACTTTGGTTCGAACTCACATTCTCTATTTACGGTTTTTTGTCACAATAATTAAGACTATTCATAGTCTTGAGGAAAAATATTAAACTAATGATTAAAATAATGGGAATCCCCTCCTCTCCTCTGCTATAAAAACTACCCTCACCCCCTATTCTCTTCACTCCTCTCAAACCTTGTGACTAGTCTAAATTCTGTTCAAATCTCTCTCTAATCCCCTCTCCCACATCCAGAATCCCTTGGTCTCTTCAAAAGACCAAATCCTATCTCCTAAAGAGGTTCTCAAGGAAGATATATTCAAGAGGTAAATTCCTCTTTTCATTTGTTATAATAACTCTAGTACCTTACATGTACTAGAATTTTGTTTTTATAATGTAATAATTCATCATAATATCTTCTTTACCTTCCTTTTATACTAGAAATGAAAACACCATCTGAGATGCATTGATTTTACACATTCAAGGATGACATGTTTTCAATTTCTATTACCGAATTCAATTTGGGTCATAAAACCATTTTGATGGTTGAAAAAGACTATAATATATGTATTATAACTTATTTAATGTTATGAAATATTTTTATACACATGATATTAATTTATAAATCAAAATGTGCTTGATGTGATTAAAAACCGCTAATTAACCAAAATGATTATCATTAAAGTTTTATATAATGATTCATCTTCACTTCAAATAACCAAATGAATTTTATAACCATGTAATCTTATGGATGTTCACTAATAACATACAAATTCAATTATGGAAAAACATTATCATCTTACATGTTTATCCTTACATGTATATAAGTAAACCCATCATGAAAATCAAGGAAACAAACGCTCGCAAACAATGAAATTAAACCTCTTAACCCATAAAAAAGGTCACAAATGAACTTAATAAGGTTATAAAAAATCAATTACATAAAGAATATATTCTTTAAATACTAATTAATGAATGTAATTTGGTTATACAAGAAAATAAGATCAAGTAAAGTACACCTTCGTAGTTAAGGTAAGGGATTCTAATCGAACCTCCATTATTGCTTCAGGTTGTTCTATATTTCTTTTTACCCAAATAAAATTATCTATTATTTTTATGCACGTATTCTAAATTCTGTACATATTTTCCAAACTCATGTATCAAGATCCATTCATCTTTCTCTTTTAGGGATAATCATATTTTTAAGTGGTTCCCTTCTTAATTCTTCCCGATAAGCAAGCCCGTTTTAAGGGAAATTCCTGAATTCTTACCCAATTTCAAGTGCACTATATCATCTATTTTAAACCACCATTGTTTTTATAAAATCATACTTTTTATTATGAAAACCTTCTTGGTTCAATTCTGGTTTTATGTAAAATATTATTCCCTTTTCTCTTTTGAATTATCTTTAGTATTTTTCTTAAAACCGTACTAAAATGTTTTAATGCTAAAATTTATTAAAGACTCTTCTTACATGTTGTCACTCTGATTTGAAATCACTTACCATCGTATATGCATATTTTCCCTTATTAATGTCCATGTATGTTTTAATTCCTTTCTTTCACGGTTACTTGTATGATATTCCCATTGATTATGCTTTATGACATGATTATGACACCCATTTCTTTCCATGGGTACCCTTATGTTTATGTATGATTCATTATGTGGAAAACATATTTGGGAATATGTTAAGACGGGTGAGCCTAGATAGTGATCCATTTCATTAGGTAAAGTTTAGTCTCATGAGATTTTATGTGCAATGGTCTTGACGGTTAGTCTTGACTCGTGCTCTATGTGCAATGATCTTGGTGGTTAGCCTTGACTCGTGCTCCTCTATGTGAAACAATCCTTGAATCATGCTAAAGTCATCTTTTATATTTCTGCCACATTACTATGATTCCATGTTTATATGATACCATGTTTTATATATTATGATTCCATATGTTCAATCATGTTCCATGCCTTTTTATATCATTATGTCATGTATTCTAACCCATGTGCTAAGCTTTATTCTTATGTTTATTCCCTTTCTGGGCTTCTAGCTCATCCCTTTGTTCATGTTATCCCCAAGTTATCCCATGTAGATGTATGATCACAATGGAAGTTAGGATATCATTATGGAGATTAAATAAAAGTAGTTTTTTATGATGCTTAATTATGTATCTAATCTTCTAAGACACTAGAATTTACAATCCTTGGATTTTAATTTTATGATTATTTATGATTAAAATAATGTAATGATATGTGTAAAAGGTTAGGGTCTCTATAGTTGGTATCAAAGTATGGTCTAGTTATTTTTGGAGATTAGGAATAGAGAACATTATTAATAAACATAGGGATGAGACTAAGTATAAGAAAACATACCTAAATTTTGGTAAGTATAGAGTAAGTGGTTTATCAAGAAAATACATATCTATCTGGATACAAACAAGTGGATGTGGCTCTGGCCCAGATGTATCTAGGGGTAAAAACCAAAAACACTGCTTTGATCTAGACTTGAATGGGAATTGGTGCATGACAATGGGCCTTGCCGCACTCTTGGTTTGATACTCTCAGGGGATATGCTTTGGTAAGTTCATAAGATAATTATGAACCATTATTAAGGGAATAAAAAATATCCCACAAGAATATAAGTTAAGAAACAGATCAAGGATAACCTATATTTAAACCTTGGGAATCACAAGTTAGGATACACCTATCCTTTACAATTTTATACTTTTACGTCCAAATTTTCCTTTATGATTATTAGATAATTATTCAAGACCCCCTAATTTTAATTTATTTTCTTAGTTAATGGTGGGAAATAAAAGAACACGTGCCAACAATCGATGTGATAGAGAATGTGAAGATTTCTCTAATGATATGCCAAATATGATGGGAATGGGTGCTCAAAACTTCATGACAGTACTTGCTTAGCTGGCTCAAGTTATGAATAATAACTTGAATCATATGGAAGACTCTCCTCATTCAAGGAAATATCAAGTTGCCGTCGAATCATTCATGCAGAAAATGCCTCCCATGTTTATTGGATCTTCCGATCCCCTCCTCACAGAACTGTGGATTAACTCCATTGAAAATATATTCTATGTCCTCTGGTGCTCATAAGAAGAGAAATTCATGCTAGAGTTCTATCATTTTGATGGAAAAACTGATCAGTATTGGTCAATAATTAATAATATGAAGTGCTAGGAGGAAATTGATTCCACAGATTGGGAGGAGTTTAATAAAATGTTTTTTAATAAATATTTTCACTGAACCCTCCATATTAATATGGAAAGAAAGTTTCCAAGACTTAAGGAGAAGGAAGATGAGTCCATCGGGGTGTATGAAGCAAACTTCACAAGGCTTGAAAGATACACCTTCAACTTTATCATGAACACCAAAATCAAGGTGAATCACTTATTTAGCAGACTAAAGCCAAGTTTACAAAAATTGTTGGTAATTTGAGACTTCAACAATTATGAGGAGATTGTCCATTGTGCCCTCAAGTTTGAAATCAAGATCAGAGAGTCTCAATGGTCTCATAGACCCAGTGAAAAAAAAAAAAATCAGAAAATGGAGTCTAATATGGGTGGTTCGGAAAATAAATCCCATGATGGAAAGAAGATCGAACATACCATGTGTCAAAATTGTGGGAAGAAGAATCCTAGAAACTATCTAAAGGGGACTAGGAATTGCTTCAAATGTGGAAGAATGGGAAATCTATCTAAAAAATTCTAAAGGGAAATGAATAATCCCATTAACACAGAAGAAGAAAGGAAGGTTTAGATTAACCCTCAGCCTGTAGTGAAATGTTACAAATGCAAGGAACATGGGCATTATGTGAACAATTTCTCGAAGCCAAGGGTTTTTAGAGGAAATAAAAGACAAAATCCAAGGTAACAAGTAATGGATTATCCTATAACTACTATTTAGGTAGATCCAAAAAATGATGTCGTGATAGGTATTCTAGCTATTCATTCAATAATAGAAAACATGCTACTTGATTCGGGTTCTACGCATTCATTCATATCTTGAAAGTTTAATAGAATTATTTAAACACCACCTCAAAATTTGGAGGTTGAGTTATCTTTGAGAACATAGAATGGGGTAATTATTGTGTCCAAGGTTTATAACTCCTCCTCAATAAATTTTTGTGGACTGAACCTCCCATAAAATCTTGCCATACTTCCTCTGATGGAGTTCGATGATATTTTGGTCATGGATTGACTAACTTTTTACAAAGGCAAAATTAACCATCAGAAAAGGGAGATCACTCTTCACATCCTAGAGTATCCTCCAATCCTATATGAGTGTATGGAGGAATATGAATCTCCTTCAGAATCATTGTCTCAAGTGTGGATAATGTTTCCTTTTGAGAAATCATATCTTGCTCAAATGATTGAGACAAAGGGAGATGATACTTATCAATGATATGCCCATCATGAGGGATTATACTGATGTATTACCTAAAGAATTTCCTAGTATTACTCCTTATTGAGAGGTTGATTTCTCAATTGAACTTATTCCTAGATCCCTACCTATATCAAATACACCTTATATAATTGACACCATTAAAGAGTGGCCCATGCCAACATCTGTAATGGAGATCCGCAAATTTCTGGGTCTAGCTAGGTATTATCGAAGATTTGTGAAGAAATTATCATGATTGTCAAACCTAATGACCAAGTTGAAACAAAAGGGAGTAAAGTTTGTCTAGACTCAAGATTGTGAGGAAAGATTTAAGGAGATAAAAATAGGCTTATCACTATGCCATTAACCACACTCCCTAAAAGTGTAGAACTCTTTGTGGTGTACATTGATGCTTTAAAGAAAGGATTAGGCTATGTACTAATGAAAAAAGTTAAAGTGATAGACTATACCTCAGTAAAATTGAAAATCCATGAGAAAAACTATCGCACACATGATCTGGAGTTGGTAGTTGTGATCTTTTCTTTGAAAATATGAAAAAATTATCTCTATGGGTTGAAGTGTGAGATATATACTTATCACAAGAGTCTCAAATATACATTCACATAAAAGAAACTTAATATACACCATAGAATATGGTTAAATATCCTCAAGGATTATGACTGCTCAATCTAATACCATCCTAGTAAGGAAAATAATGAGGTATATGCTCTAAGTAGAAAGGATCATGTATCTTTATCAATGGTGAGAATTGAAAAGGATCCAATCTTCTTAGATTTTTAGAGGATGGACATGGTAATCATTAAGGGAGGAACATCATAAATTCTTTCTCAAATGATTTCACAACCATAGCTCATGGATAAAATATGGGATTCTCAAAGAAAAGATGTGGAAATTATGAAAAGGGTGGAAGCTATTAGAAATGGGAAATCCTCTGAGTTTAATATTAATGAGGAAGAAGTTATAAGATTTGGGTCAGGATTATGTGTACCATATAATCCAAAGATAAATAAGGATCTTTTGAAAGATGCACATAGATCAACCTTCTCTATTCAACCAGGGAGCACAAATATGTATCAAGATCTCTGAGAGAACTTTTGGTGGGACAATATGAAGAAGATTTCTTAATATTCATCAAAGTGCATGGTATGTCAACAAGTGAAGGATGAAAGAAAAAAGTCTAAGGGGATGATGAAACCACTACCCATACCAACATGGAAGTGGGAGAACATTACCATAGACTTTTTAACTGGACTTCCAAAGAAATCCATAGGAAACAATGCTATATGCATCATTGTGGATCATCTTACAAAGAAAAATCACTTTATCATAATTTGAGAGGACTAATCATTGGATAAAATTGCAAAAATATATATCAAATAGGTGGTAAGGATGCATGGGGTACCAATATCTATTATATCCAATAAAGATCTTAGATTCACCTCAACGTTTTGGAAAAGTATCCAACATGCTCTAAGTACTAAACTGAACTTCATTACGACCTATAATCCTCAAACTGATGGCCAATTTGAGAGAACTATTCAAAAAATGCAAGATATATTAAGATCATATTCTATGGACTTCAAAGGAGGATGGGACCAACATCTTCCACTGGTCAAATTCTATTACAAAAATAGTTTCCACTTGAGCATTCTAATGGAACGATATGAAGCCCTTTATGGGTAAAGGTGCAAAACATCAATGTGTCAGAATGAAGTCACTGAGCATAAGATTCTAGGACCTGAAATGGTCATAGAAATGTTGGAGAAGGTGAAAAAAATTTAGCATCACATCAAGGCCTCCCAAAGTTGATATAAGAGTTATGTACACAATCATCGATGATACCTTGAGTTTAAAGTTGGAGACATAATATTCCTCTACATATCTCCATGGAAGAAGGTCATGATGTTTCGGAAGAAAGGAAAGGTAAGTCTCAGGTACATCAGCCCCTTCAAGATCCTTAATCACATCAGAGCTGTGGCATTTTAACTAGAACTTCCACCTACCATGTCTAAAGTACACGATGTATTGCATGGATCCCTATTAAGTACATACCAGATCCTTCACATGTACTGTCTTCAGAGGTGGTACTGTTAGAGAATGATCTTTCTTACGAGGAACAACTAGTGAAGATCTTAGATCATAGAGATAAATTTATATGCAACAAGACTACTCACCTATTCAAAGTAATATCGTGGAACCATAAGTATTAAGAGGCAATAAGGGAACTATAGGAAGCAATAAAGGAAAAGTACCCACACATGTTTACAACATATAATGTAAAACAAAATTTCGAGAGAAAAATTTCATAAGGGGGGAAGAATGTAACATCCCAATGATTTATCAATGAAATTCCCTTCTTACAATTATTTATTATAGTATAATAATATAAGATCACATATAGAACACAATAAAAACCATATAAATGAAGAATGAGTGAAATAAAAGGCATCTCTAGAAGTTAAGGAACTTATACCGATGAAATAATAACTTGACCTTTGGAATAGTAATGCAACCCTTATGAATAGTAAACTGACCAATGTAATAGCAACCTCAAAAATGAAATTATAAATAAAATTTATCCATATTATAAGTGAAAATATGGTATAATTATATCTTATTATAAGTAAATAAATATTTTAAAAATTATTAATTAAGTGTTGGTATTTTTGTAAGTCATTTATATTTAATTACCATTTTATGATTAATTTATTAATTTAAAAGAAAATTTATTTTCATAAAATGTATTCATAAATAATTATTTTGATGACTTATTATTATAAGATAATTTTAAGAGACCTTAATTAATTTTTCAAAGTGTTAGAAAAGCATTTTTAATTTAAAAATTTGTATTTTTCAAGTAAATTATTATTTTAATTAAAAATAAAATTTCACATATTTAGAAAATTATTTTCATAAAATGGAGTTAATTTTTGAATTATAAATGTAGAAAAATGGTTGTGGTTAATTTTTTGGTATTTTTTTAAATACTTGAATTTTTAGTGGATAGTAAAATATGATAATTTACAATAAATGATAAATAAATGAATTTATGCATCATGCTTTAGTCATGGATGATGTAAATAGACTTTGGTTAAAAATAACATGCTCACTTTACTATTTTTGTTCATAATAATCAAGACAATTCATATTCTTGAGAAAAAATATTAAACTAATGATTAAAATAATGGGAAACCCCTCCTCTCCTCCACTATAAAAACCACCCTCATCCCCTATTCTCTTCACTCCTCTCAAGCCTTATTTATAGTCCAAATTCTACTAAAATATATCCCTAATCCCCTATCCCACATATATAAGCCCTTTTTCCCTTAAAAATACCAAATCATCTCCCCTAAATAGGTTCTCAAGGAAGATATATTCAAGAGGTAAATTCATATTTTCATTTATTTTATTTTCTTCCAATTTCCATTATTTTCTTTTTTCTTTCCTCACCTAATTTCATCCAAATGTTATGATAACTACAGTAACTTACATGTACTATAATTGTGTTATGATAATGGAATAATTCATCATAATATCTCCTTTCTCCTTTTTTATACTAGAAATTAAAACACCATATGAGATGTGTTAATTTTTCACATTCAAGGATGATACGTTTTCAATTTCTATTACCGACTTCAATTATAGTCATGAAACCATTTTTATGGATGAAACAGACTATAATATATGTATTATAACTTATTTAATGTTCTGAAATCTTTTTCTACACATGATATTATTTTATAAAGCAAAATGTGTACGATGTGATCAAAAACCACAAATTAACCAAAACAATTATCATTAAAGTTTTATATAATGATTTATATTCACTCCAAATAACCAAATGAATTTTATAACCATTTAATATTATGTATTTTCACTAATAAAATAAAAATTAAATTTTGGATAACCATTCTTATCTTACATGTTTATCCTTTCATGTATATAAGTAAACCAATCATGAAAACCAAGGAAACAAACGCTCCCAAATAATGAAATTGAACCTCTTAACCCATAAAAAATGTCATGAATAAACTTAATAAGGTTATACTAAATCAATTACATGAATAATAGGTTATTTAAATACTAATTAATGAATTTAATTTGTTTATCCATGACATTAAGATCAAGTGAAGGACACCTTCATACTTAAGGTAAGGGATTCTACCCGAACCTCCATTATTCATTCAGGTTGTTATATCTTTCTTTTTACCCAAATGAAGTGATCTATTATTTTTATTAACATATTATAAATGAAGTGTATATGTTACAAACTCATTTATCAATATCCATTCATCTTTATCTTTCGGGTATATATATATTTTTAAGTGGTTCCCTTCTCAATTCTCCCCAATAAGCAAGCATGTTTTAAGGGAACTTACCGAATTCTTACCCAATTTCAAGTGAACTCTATCATCTATTTTAACCCACCATTGTTTTTATAAAAACATTATTTATTATTATTAAAACTTTCTTGGTTCACTTATAGTTTTATATAAAATATTATTTTCTTTTCTATTTTAAATTCTCTTTAGTATTTTCTTTAAAACTGCACTAAAATATTTTAATGCTAAAATTTATTAAATAATATTATTACATGTTTTCAATCCAATTTGAAATCACTTACCGTGATATATTCCTATTTTACCTTATGAATTTCCATGTATGTTTTAATTCCTTTCTTTCATGGTCACTTGTATGATATACCCGTTCATTATGCTTTATGACATGATTATGATATCCATTTCATTCCATGGGTACCCTAATGATTATTTATGATTAATTATGTGGAAAAAATATTCATTAACATGTTAATATGGGTGTGCATAGATATCTATCCAATTATTTGGGTAAATTTTATTCTCATGAGACATTATGTGCAACCGTCTTGACTGATTGTCTTGACTCGTGCTCCATGTGTAACGATCTTGGAGGTTAGCCTTAACTCATGATCCTCTATGTTCAACGAGCCTTGAATCATGCTAAATTAATCTTTTATATTTCTTACACATTACTATGATTCCATTTTTATATGATACCATGTTTTATATGTTATGATTCCATATGTTCAATCATGTTTCATGCCTTTTTATATCATTATGTCATGCCTTCTAACCCATGTTCTAGGATTTATTCTTATGTTTATTACCTTGTAGGGATTCTAGATCATAAATTTTTTCATGTTATCTCTAGGTTATCCTATAAAGATGTATGAACACAATGGAAGTTAGGATCTCATTATGGAGATTAAAAAAAATTTGTTTTTATGATGTTTAATTATGTACCTAATATCCCAAGACACTAGACTTTATGATCATTGGATTTTAATTTGATGATTATTTATGCTTGAAATAATGTAATGATATGTGTAAAAGGTTAGGGTCACTATAGAGATTAATAAATCTACTAAATTTAGTTTTTGAGAATTGTTTTTGTTAAGGTTTTAGCGCATTAAGATTCATATCAAGTTGGTGATAAGTGAGAAAAATGTGTGATCTGGTTTGGAACAAAAATAAAAAAATGATGTATATATTAGAAGGTATATTTTTGGATAAGTGTTTAGATATTAGTAGATAGAAGTTAATGGAAAAAAAATATAGCTAAGAAAAAAAATCTTAAGAAAATAGCTACCCTTGAAGGGAAATGGTTGAGCTTAACAACTACTTAGTGTAAGATGACATGTATATACTAGTGAAGCAAAGTTATAACATGGGTTGGAGAATGGTGGGGAGGGTGCAATGATAATATAGGTATGTGATTGCATAAACATTTCATGTTCATGGAATGGGGAAACACCTTAAGGATTATTATAGTAGTCCTCCCATATTCATGAAAATAAAATTAGTGCCCTACCAAGATAAACTCCATAAAGGGATGACGGAAAATCTTCTTCAATTTTAAAGAAGCATGCATAAATAGTTTTAAAATATGAAATCCAACTCATTTTTATCCTCCATCCTTATTTATATTCATGAGATAGAGCTTATGACACCTGTGATTATCATAAATCATCTAGGATCACATCACCATAGTGTGGATTAAATCTTGGTGATTAAAAAATGAGAAATTAATTAACATAACAATGTGATTCTCATCAACTTGATTCATATGAATCTCTTCTTAACACACAAGCAATATTATTGGTAATTTTAAGGATATGATTTTTTTTTGAATGAGATAATATGGGCGTCTCTTCCGTGAGAAACATGTTGCACCGAAAAATTTTATAAGAGATATCCATAATTTTGATCCTTATATTATTTTGTAGGGTAAGATTATTATACAGTCGAAGTGATCTATGTATAGTTCACTGTTGAGTTGGAGTTCATCCTAGAGATAGAAATTGAGTCATGTTAAAAATTTTATGTAACAAATACAAATTTAATAAGGTTCACTATTTTAACTTCTTTGGGTTCACTACCCTTAAAAATACCAACAACCGCTGGGTTACACACCAAAAATAGATTAAAAATGAAAGTATCTTATCAAGGTACCAAGTGAATTAAAAGGAGATTTAATATGAAGGTTTTATTCCATGATATTTGAGAATTTAAAAGGTAATATAAATTCTATAGATCAAGTGTTTAATTGATATTTTTCTACATTAAAACCTATTCCACATATACAGAATCAGAATATGAATAAAAAATAGGAAATATTCTTTGAATTTAAAGATGAAGATCATGGAGATATATTTGAGATATTTATTTGAATTTAAACAGGTTCATTTCGTGGATAAAATGGTTAAATGTTTATGTTTATGAGAACATGGAGTGATCCACACCATTGATGAATATACATGGATTCAATCATTTATAAATATTTCTTAAAGAAGCTATAGATTAGGATAGATACCTATACTAAATAGAGAGATAAATTTCGAAGAAAAGTGGGTGCACTGTACTATAATACCACATTCCAAACCAAATAATATGATATATAAAGAGATACAATCCTATTCATATTGAAATATATAGTTTCTATATGTGAATAAAATAGGATAGACTTATTAATGTCCCAATGATAATATCCGGAAGATTTTGAATAAATAAGGCTTGAGAGAAAAGGATGGGACTTACCATTTTAGTAACTAGAGATAGAATTCATTTAAAATTATAACTCTAGTTTTGGAATTAAAATTATATAGGAAGGAGGATATGATACAATTTTAGGAGGTAAGAATCAGACTCAACCCTCATTCATGAGGATTTAATTTTATCCAATTTTTTAGAAGGATAAGAGAAACATACTAGTGATCAAAGTACATCTATCTGTAGCCAAAGGTGTGCCAACGAGCCCGTACCCAAGTTGTAAGGGCTTCTTTTTGGCATCCAAGAGACCCAGGTTCAAAAACGGGTGGAGGAAAATTTCTAGGGTACTGTAACAGTCACTGTGGAAGTTATTATTCGGTATAGTAGCAGCCGGAACCATTCACCTAATTTGGGCCTTAAGGCCACCGGTTTGGGCCTATGGGTCTCAAGGGCCTTCGGTTCATAAAAGGCCTTCGGTCTACTAGGCCTTCAGGCCACAAAGACCATGAAGTAGCCCAGTCCACACAGAACAGGCCCTAGTAGAAGATTAGAGCAACAAGAGTAACAACCACTAGAAGCAGAGCTAACCGGATTGGAAGAATGAGAGGGTATGGCAGCCGCCATCAAGATCAGGAACTATGCAGCTTTGTACTGGGAAATGCTGTTGATCAGCAATGTAAGGCGGGGAGCTAGGTGATCAATGATGTAGAAGCTGGGGAGGGGAAGTTCAAGTGGGCTGGTCCAACAGTTCATGTATTGGGCATGGTATGCCTCTGGGCCTTCGGGTCATGTATTGCGGGTCAGTCAGGCCTTGTGCCTTGGGCCTAGGGTCATGTACGGGCTCCCCCTTCAACCCTTAGAATGGGGATTATCCATAAAAAAAATAAAAAAAAGAAGGCCTTCGGGACATTCGGGCTGTATCCAAAGGTGTAAACAGTTCATGCTTTCCATAATGAAATTGAAGAGAACCACAAGTTTATAAATTGAATCTTTCATTCACATAAGTAGTGTATAGAGTTAGGAATAGATAAAGACCCTTGATTAGTAGCGATCCTTTAAAAATCCTTATAATATAATAGTGAGTAGTATTACCATCTTAGCACACCAACCATTATCAGTGTGTGCTCCATAGAGTATCCCATTTGGGTAAATCAAGTAAATTTATGTGTCCTTTCATATTTTTATTTTAAGTTCATATACATGATGTGTGACGTGGATTTATTCAAATAAAAAATAGGTTGAATAATTTTTCCTACTAGTATGGGAACATGGTCCTAAAATGAAAAGATAGAAAAGTAAAATAAAAATTATAAATATGGTAACACCTTGATTCACCCCATACTATATTAGAGACTCTCAAGTTCCAATAATACCAAAACATAGAATGATTTATCTAGAGAAATATCCAAACTATATTTATATGAATATGATGAGTTTCACTAGTTCTAAAGACATTTGGGATAAATTAGACAACATATATGAGGCTGAAAAAAAGGTTAAAGATTTAAAGCTTCAAGTTCAATACAATAAGTATGATGTCTTGAAAATATTCCATGATGAAAATGTTGATGGGTTATTCAATCAAATCATCAAGGTTATTAGTGAAATTTGGGGACTTAGTGAATAGATAAAATAAATTTATATTGTGAATAATATTAGGAAAAAACTTCCATATATTTATAATCTAAAGGTATTAAATCTTAAAGATTGGAAATTGGAAAAAATTTCATTAGATGATCTAAAAATTAGTTTGGCTACATATGAAATTCATGTTAAGATATAAGAAACATCAAGTGACTAAGATAAAAAGATATATTTTAAAGATATAGAAAAACTTAACATTCCTAAATGTGGAGATAAAGAATAAGATATAAGTGATTAATTCCTATCCCTTTTGGAAAATAAATTCATGAGAGTAAAGGGTAGATTTGAAGGCAAGTTTTCCTTGGTTTATTTTTGGTGTGGTAAACTTGGACACATTAAAACTAGGTTTTAAAGGATATTTGATGATGATGGAGGTAAAGAAGAAATTATATAAAATCCATGAAGTAGGTTCCCTCCTAAAATATACTTTGAACTAGGAAATTCATTAAAAAAATAAGTTTTAGAGGAAGGATTTTGTGAGAAATAAGAAGATGATGAGGATTATTTTGAGGAAATATAAATAGTATTTTAGTTTGTTGTAGAATATGCAATGATAGATATAGTTGAAATAGAATAATGTAAAATGGAGGAATATAATCAACTAGAAGGTGTTGTTGATCTCAAGGTGTAACTTTAAGGGGTGCTCAAAGAACTTGATTCTCAAAGAAAGAAAAAATATAAAAATGGTGGGTTGTTAAAAGATTATTATAAATATGTGGATCAACTAAAATATGACAATAACTTACTATAAAAAGATCTATAATATCAATCAATTAGTTATGTGAACATGGAATAATTAATGAATCTCAATATAAATATTTAAGTACAAGATAAGGTGATTAATGACCTTAATGATTATGAAAAATAAAAATATAAGGTATAATCCCTTAAAGAAGAGGTTGTTATATTGATAAATAAATTTTAATGAGAAAAGAAATGTTGATATTAAATGAATAAGTTTCACTTCAGGAAGTTCTCAAATGAATAATTATTATAAAGGGCCAAACGAGGATTTGAAGGTGTTTAGAAAATTTTTAATGAACAATTACCTAGGTATATGGGTGAAAAATGAGTCAGATATGATGTCAAGACATCAAAATTAGGAACAGTGACATACCAAACCAAAGGTAACCATAAGGTCAATGATTTTGGTTCTAAAACTATGGAACTAGAATCTTGAACAATGATATCTTCTAAGGAAAGTAGAGGGTTGGAAACAATCCTCAATATTTAAGGGTTAATCAACAATTGAGTTGATATTAAAAGGCTAAAGACATATAGATAAATGAAAGTGAAAAGACATTTCCTCTTATAAAGTTTCAATTTTGTGGATATTTTATCCACACCATATATTATTATGAAGTGATAATGAGATATTTAAATAAAGAATCACCCAAAAGTCACTAAATTAAAATAATACCATATACTTCATTTCATAGAATAAATTATTTCTATGAATATTTGTTTCATTTCTCTAATTTTGTGCATAAATTTATTATTTATAGACAAAGAATAAATGGAAATAACCATTAGGAAAGAAAACGACAGATGAATTCAAATAAACCAATCTTGATTCCATTTGGAAATAGATACTCTCCACTATAAGAGGAAGGTGAGTATTATTACACCACCTATGTAAAAGATAAATAGGATAGTTTATTTTATACCTCAATTAAACTGAGTATATTGTGTAAGAAAAGAATAAAAGAGAGAAATCTAACTTGGATGAAATCTCTCTCACAGCTACAAAGAATGGTAAAATACCGATCCTTGATAGTGGGTTTCAATTCCACATGATTGGAAATATGACCCTCCTAAAGAATGTGAAGGGAATATTTGATAGAATAATGTTTTTTAAAAATAAATGAGTTTTGAAGATCAAAGGAAGTGAAAATACCCAATTAACATGTGATTAGATAAAGAAGATATAAGTGTTTTATATATATGGATTATAATATAATTTATTTAGTGTGATTCAATTATATGACTTTGGACTTAAGGCTATTGACACACCCATAATAGGTCTGTGAAAAATTATTTTTATATTCTACGTTAAATATAGTATAGTGGAAATATAGGGTCATCTCCAAAGAGGGATGCTCAAAAAATTATTGTCACTTTGAGTTAGAAAAAATGGGTGTTTTGGTTTTTTTGGTTTGAAAACAATTTAAATAAGAAGAAAAGTGATTGGAAATAAAGTTTCTAAGAAGTTATTTGGTAAGGATTGGTTTTCTAATTATAATTTTATCCTGGTATTCAAAAGGTTGAATCTTCTTCTTATTAATTGATAAACGAGAGGTTCCAAAATCATTTCCCCCTTTATCCTTGGTTGAATGGATTTGGTTAGGATTGAATTAAAAATTATATTTAATCAGTATACCCACCTTCTTATGTGTATAAGTGATACAAAAAAATCACTCATAGTTTACTTAGGAAATTCCTAATTGGGTTTTGTGCTTCCCAAGAAATCCAAGAGTAACTATCACCCCTTGCACACGTGCTAACAATTTTCTATCACTTCACCACTAAACCTAGTATATTCTATCCCATATAGGATAAAATGAGTGGAGGGAGGTGATGGATCATTGAACAATATGGTATGAAATAAAAATAAATAAATCAAAAACAATTTCATTTGAAATTATAAACTAATCTAGAACACTGGAATCATTTAACAGAATAAATAGATTCTTATTCATTTATGTACATGACTCAACCATTACAATAAAAATTAATTCCCTTCCCCAATCACCTAAGGTTTTACCCCTCCATGTGAGGGATAAATGAGGTGAAAGGATAAGTATATTACATTACAATAGAGTGAAATGAAAAATAAAATAACAAAAAATAAAAATAGCAGCAATAACCCAACTGATGGGAGATTCCTCTATTATACTTGGTTCCTTCTTATAGATCATTGGTTTCCTACTTCTCCCACCAGTGGTAAAACCTCTAATATCCTTTCTCCTTTGAAAATATTTCATATTTACTCCTTTACCATGATCTCCTTTTACATTTGTTATTTAATATTCTATAAAGTCAACAACTTCTATTTTTGAATTACATGTTTCTATAATTATTATTAATTTAAATCATCATGATCTCCATCTTCTATTGATTCCATAAACCCCTATGAATTTTGGTAGGGAAATCCATACCTTTGTAATTTTAGTAGTTTTATTAGATCTTATCTTCGTTTCCTTAAACATATTTTAGTTTTTTACTTTTTCTATTCTTAATGATAGAGAGTCATTTCATATTTTTGAGTAGGTATGTGACCTATCATGTCCCATATTAGAATATTTCACCCTTTATTATGATGTTTTATAGGAATTTTATTCATATAAAGATGAAAATTTATTTTAGAATCATTATCTTGATAGCTATAAGGTTACAAAAGGTTGTAGTGTTCTACAGCTTTGATTTAAAACAACCATCTTCCACTCTTCACACTTTGTAATTTTCTTAGGTAATCAGAATGTAAGAATAATTCAACTATATCAAAAATTTTATCCCCTCAAATATCCTCTTTAATGGTTCTGTATAGTTTTTTAGATCTGTAATTTTGTTTCGATTCTAATTTTGAGAGAAATAAGGGCATCTTTACAACGACCTAGGCTTTTCATACATTGATATTACATCCTTTTTTATAAACATTTAATACATTATACAATCACATGACCAAAGAATATATTAGTTTAGTGCCTTTGGAAACTTGGAACACAAACTTCTATTTTGGTGGAATATTTTCAAATGTTTCCCACATAGATCATTCCCTTTAGCACTCCTACTTAAAAATTTTACTTATAACCTAGGGAAAGGAATTATAAGAAAAGGGCGAGCTTAGATGACCATTAAGGGTAAAAATGGAAGATATATAATCATAAAAATGAGCATAAGGGTATGATAATGTGATCATAATATTATAAGATCATACCCTACATATAAAAGATCATAAAATGAATCATGAAATAAATAATGGCAGTTCATAAGACATGAATCATAAGTAAATCAAAGAACATAATCCATGAAATCATAACATTGACATAAGACATGGAATTGTGGTAAACACATGAACTTGTAACTTTTTGAACATGTATAAACAGTAAAAGATTCATTAAATTAAGAACAAGAAATCAAGCCCTTGCATAAACATATGGACATGAAAACTCGGTCCACACATAAAATTATAGACATGAAAACCAGGTCCATGCATAGAATTATGAAAATGAAATCAGGTTCATGCATATTATATATACCTCATGAGTTATATATATTTACCCAATTAATTTGAGGGAGATATAGGTCCCACCCATCACATAATGAAAACCATACATATGTGTTCCATGAGAATATAATTCATTCATCATATCATCCATGAAATGAATTGGTTTTTAGAAACATCATTCAATCATAACATAACGCATGGAAAAGAAATAAGTTTCATAAATATAATTCAATGATAAATATAATTCAATCGTAAGTATAAACCATTTAATAAATAATATGAATGGTATTCCTTGATCATATCCCCAGTAAAAAATAAACTATGAAAAATTATGTCATCTTATATGTAAAATAATTTTGAAATATCGTTTTAAAACATTTATTGAGGAAAATATCCTGCCCTCTTAAAAAAATGATTTTAAAATAAAAAAAAGTTATCAAACCTTTTTCATTTAAATAAAATTTAGAAATTATAAAGTAATCTTTGAAACCATTTTATACATCTTTGAAATCCATTTTCTTGAAATTTTTTAAAAGATCATTCAAAACACTTTTAAAACATTTTTAGAAAACATTATTTCGAAGGAATATAGATTTCTGAACAAAGAGAGAATAACATTACATGAAGCTTAAAATATCATGAAAAGAATAATATTCATGATAAATCATGTAAAATAATAGTATATACACCTCATAAAAGAATATAGGTTCATAACGTAACATGTTTTTGAAATAAGGAAAATTAAGACAAAATTACCTTGCTGATTTGGTAACTTTTGAACTGTAAACCCCATGAAACAGATATCATTAAAAGGATATTAAAATACCCTTAAAATTTTCTATTAATACTCATAATGTAAATTCATGGGCATTATATATGACACACAAAATAAACAACTAGTGTATAAGGCATGTATCCCATAAAAATAAAAGTGAGACAAAAATCTCTTACTTTTTGTCTTGAATCTCATCGTACTCATGAAAAACTCATGTATAATAAATATAAGTTTATTATACATCTATTAAAGAATAATATTCATATATATAATGCTATATATGATTTACTTATGACTTTATATTTCCCACTTATTAAAAATTCTAAGTTTAAGTTATGTTTTGGGTAATAACTGCTTTGTTTCTCGTACATGTTTTAACTTTTTATTCTTGGTACTCTACAATGTCTTGGAAATTCCATGTAATTTTTTTTAAATTATATGGGATTATTTAGAGACTAGAAACTCATACGACACTTGATTATAAGGCCCATAATAGAATTTTGAACTTTTTTTAGTTCATTTAAATAAATGTGCAAGCGGGTTTTTCTAACTTTTAAACTGATGCCTGGATCAAAAATCCAAGGGCACCATTGAACTCAGAACGTCAGGATTATCCTAGAAAGGACTTAACTTCGACCAGTGATGGTCAACTAGAAAATATAATTTTCTAACTTTTCAGAAGATAAATAAAATAAATTAAAAAGTTATTTTATTTTCATTTCCTCACTATTGAGCGGTGGCACACCAACACTACGGTGCAGAGACAAGGTGGTGATAAACCCCCTTTAATGAGACTCTTTAACTAAAATGAAATAGATACATTGTTTCATTAATTAAACAATGTAATGACGTGATGACACAGCGTAAAAGAAACACTGAGATGCATTTCTCTATTAATGAGATAAAAAGTTGGAGAATCAGAAGGTGGAATTTCATTGACGAACAGAGAAGGTTTTTCTCTCCAATGAATAACACTGATGAATCACTAGTGACATTGACACACCCCAAAGAATGGGACCGGATAGTAAAGAATGCCAATGGAATCTCCGCGAATAGATCACTCCAACAACGAACCTCCTCCTAGGTAGTGATTACATTTTTATTTGAATGGTCGTTCTTCTTCCTAAACAATGAACACATACCAACCCATGAATAGGTTGATACGATGATTGTTGTTCTTGTGAGAGGGTGCTCTTTATTGGTGTTTTTTATTAGGATAGAACTTTGTTAAATCCTTAGAACATGTTACTTGTTTTAAAGGATCTAATGAAGAGGGTGCAGGACGACACGAACAAGGCCTGATACCCTCCACCTTTGTGTGTTCTTTTTGAATTATTCATGGCCGCACCTTCAAAATGGCAACAAAGGGGTTTTTTGAGGCCATAACAGGGGAGATAGTGAGTTGAGAAGACCACCGGCACAAATGGTTCATGGAACAGACCACCGGAACAGACCCGATGGTCTGTGGAAGGTGCCACTGGTGTGCTAGAACCAACGGCGGTGCACCATGACAGCGCGCCACGGCAGATAGAGCCACGAACGACTTGGGCCGCGGTGGTGCATTAGGACCCGCCGATGCTCAGGTCGACAACTGGCAGGGACGAGACATGAACAACTGACCACGTCGGGTGGAGCGACCCACGTTTCACGGGGCAAGGCTCCCCACACCATGCATGCCACTACTCCCCACTGGCACATGGTCTAGTGACTGCGTGCTGGACCAGGTGGGGCGGCCGGCTCCTACCGGTTGCGTGCAGCTAAACTGGCCCGCCTTGCAGGCAGGGTTGTGGGGTGCCGAACCATACACACTCTTAGCTTCTAGGCTGGAGAAGACTGTACCATTGTGCAGGTCGGAACGTGGCATGGAATCCGGGATGCTAAACAACCTGGGCTGGAATCAAAGCCAACCCGTTTCTACGGGCTATGCCAGATGAGACCGGGTCGCCGGGTGACCCGACGGGCTGGACCCCCGACTGAACCGAGTCTGGTCCAGCAAGGCCCAATGAGCCTAGCCCACTGTCCAAGCTAGACCGGGCTAGCCTAGACCTGAACCAGATCAGTTATGGTCAGTTGAGATGGGCCAGGTTGGTCGGGTCAGTCTGACCGGGTCGGATTGGGCCCGGACGCAACCAACCCCTGTATACTAAAATGCCATTATCTCTCAAACCAGACGTCCGATTGATGAGACGTTTGTAGAGTTGGAACCATAATGATGAGGAAGATATTTTTTCATGATCTAAGGATGATTTAATGGAAGTTAGAATATGAAAAATGGATTGAGGAGTGGATTCTCCTGGAATCAAGCACACTACGTGAAGAGATCCTACAACTGACTGATATCTGAAGACTGATGACAAGAGACCCTATGTGGATCAGATAAGATAGCCCTGTGGGAAGTGGATATGTGTGAACTGGTAGGCCCATAGTGGGGAGTGGCTCTGTGTGACCCGACAGACCCACAATACTCATCGGGAAAGAGTACCTCAGTACAATGGCCAAGGTGGGAAGCGACTCTGTGTGACCCGGTAGGCCCACGGTGGGGAACAGCTCCGTGTGACCCAACATACCCATGGTAATGATCATAGAAGAGTGACACAGCAGTCCAGGACTACTTGGAAGTGGCTCTGTGTGACCCAAAAATCCCACAGTGGAGAGAGGATCTGTGTGACCCATCATACCCACGATACTCATCAGGGATGAGAACCACAATAGTCCAAGGTGTTCTATGTTGTGACTACTGGTATTTCTTTCTATTCTATATATTATAACTAGTGTGATCTATCTTAATTCATGATCATGATTTATGGTCTGCTTCGTGGATTGTTTTTTGGTATTTCCTTGTTTCTTTGGGGTCCTTACTGAGTATTTTGTTACTCACCCCTCCACGGACTTCTCCCACACGTGTTATGTCTAGAGCAGATGACTGACAACTTGGTGGAGGACTTGGTGGCCCAGGACCAAGCGGTACCCAGTGAGATCATGTAGGCAGGACGTGCTTCTAGAGTTTCCAGTATCTACTCTATACTTACCCATCAGGTGGGGTTTTCAACAGATGACTTTCCATCAATCTTGTACTTGCTCTTGTTTATGTTGTCTTTTATTGGGTTTGTATTCCGGACCATTTACTTTCAGTTGTACCTTTACACCCAGTGGTTGTTTATTAGCATGCATGTTCTCTTTTATAGATTTCTTGGGATGCAGTTGTATGTGCATGGGTACAGGTACTCAAGAAAATTCCTCCCACTTGAAGGTTGACGCCTTTGGCGCTAGTCGCCAACCCCTGGTCTTCGGGAGGTAGGCTTGGGGGAGTCACGTCATGGGACAAGGGGAAGGGTCATGACATCCTCATACTTAAATCATGATTTAATTATCTATATAATTATAATAATGAGATATATATATATATATATATATATGTTCAGTATATATTTATTCACGGTGATTCATAAAAGTTAGAGGTATAAAATAAAATACATCGTTCATGGAGACGGTAGGTCGTACATACGCATAAACGTTATTTTCATTTTCCTGTCACATTAAAAAAAGAAAATAATATGTCTTATTATCATCCCAAGATCATTTTTATGTTATATATATATATCATATATATTAATAAAATTCATCCTTATTACTTTCCATATGAAATATAGATGAAAAATGAATCACATCGCATCATGGAGATAATAAGACATACGTACACACGAGCAACATTATCATTTCCCAAAAGGTTAGTTGGTAAAAAATATTGATATTATATTATAATTAAAAAAGTATAATTATTTCATAAATATAACATATATCATAAAAATAGAGTTTCCATCATAATTACCACCACAAGAGGTGGTAAAGGAAAAACAAACAATCATCGTTTTGCAAGGCGGTAGTCCTCCTTACACATGAATGGTAAGTTCGTTACCCATTAGATGGAAGTGCGTGAAAGTGTTGGTAGAAAATTTAATATAAAAACATCTTCGTATATTTAGGATAATTTTTTTTATTATATAAACCTGAAATAAAAATAATTGATGGGGTTCAAGGAATAAATAAAACAAAAACATTTGTTGATGAACGTTACCTCTTCTTTGGGTATTTAATTTCGATTTGAGAAAAAGAACTTATTCCCAAAGTAAGGATTCTAGGATGAAGGGAAGGATTTTGGGAGGATATTTGGGAAGATTTTTTCTGAGAAAAATGGCTTTAGATGTGTGAATAAAAAAGAAGTATATGTTCTCTTTTATAAGAGAGGGGAGGGGAACTTTTGAAAACTCTTAAAAATATTAATTTATAATAAATAAAAACTCAATAAAAATGCCTCAAAAAGTAATATTAGAATATAATATGATATTAAATATTAATATCATCAACCAATAAATTTTATACATGTTTTTATTTAATTTTAAACCTCATATTTTTGATTGACCCTTAGTTAACCTATTTTAATTTTAACTATGGTAACAAAGTTTTTAATATTAAGAGGATGAAATATTTATATATAAAGTGTAAATTGGACCATAAATGGTCAATTTATGATATTTCAGACCATAATTTATCATATTTTTCTTTATTTATTATTTTTATAATTTTTAACTAATTTTATAAAATATTATTTTCATAAAATATCATTAGTGTCAATTTTGACACTATTCATTATATTAACCTTAATAAAATATATACATCAAGATAACTTTGAAAAAATTTGTGTAAGACACCCATAATATGTCATATTAACCTATAAATTTTTTTATTAACATTAATTAAGTCAAATTATATTTATTTTAAAATTTATAACATCATTTAATAGGTTGTTTCATTAATTGTATAATTACTGCATCATCATTTTGTAATTATTTAAGATAATTATTTCTTCACTAAAAATTAAAAATAAAATTCTATGATGTATAAAAACTTTTTATATTTCTTAATAATATATATTGTCAAGCATATATTTAATTTATACCCATATTAAAAACATTATACATATTAAAAGTAAGAGTGTGACATTTTGTCACTCTCTTTGAGTTTAATAATACTTAAGTCATTTTCATTGAAAAGTGTCCATTAAATTATTAAATTTAGATCCTTATGTGTTAAGTGTATAATTAAATTCTTATAACAACATTTAGTAAAGTTTTATGATATTTTTCTAATATTTATAATATAATTTTTACCCTTAATTACCCGATTTACCCTTAATTGTGATAATAAAAATTACTAGAATTATTGGGTGTTTGGGGACATTGATTACCTAGAAGGAAGAGCGGGAATCGCCAATGAATGCGCCTCACGCGCCGCCCCCTTTTTTAAATTTCTTGACCGTTCCGGCTGGTCCCTCCTGGCCTCCCCCGCCTCTCCCGACGACGTTCGACCCTGGTTCTTCCTCCTACCCCGCTGCCCCCCTAGCGGCCCCGCCTTCTCCAAGCTTGGCCCGCTCCAATGGTTCTAGGCCTTCCTTTAGGGATGCCCTCTATGGTTATTTGCGGCCTATGCCCCCTTTCTTTCCAGCGATCTCTGTGTCTCCTGTTCAATCGTCACGTGAGGGAAATAGGGTGCGTCTGAATGTCCCGGCCTCTGCGTTTGAAGAGGCTAAAGCTTGCCTCAAATGGACTTTGATAGCCAGGTTTGGGGCTTCCACTCCGCCGCTTGCTGCCTTCCAGCATGGGATCTCATCCTGGGGTCTTCAGCAGCCGGCGCATGTTTTGGTTCTTCATAGAAATTCTTTCTGCATCGTTCTGGCTTCAAAGGCAGACTTTCTTCATGTCTGGTGAAAGGTCCCGTGATCCATGGGCCGTTGGGGCTTCAGCCTGGACAGATGGTCCCTGGAGGCTCACCGTGGAAAGGAGAGTTCGTTGGCCACAGTTTGGCTTTGTATTCCAGGGTTACCACTGCCGTTTCAGAATGAGGGCTTCCTGAGGTTGATAGGTGACTCAATTGGGATCTTCCTATGCTCCGATGATAGGACGAGACGGGGTCTGTCGTCAGCGGAGGCCCGCATCTATGTTGAGCTTGATCTTGCCCACCCCCTTCCGGAGAAGCTGGACCTTCAGGTGGAGGATTCTTTCAACTGGGTTCAGGATCTGGTGTACCCGATGTTCCCCAGATAATGCTCGCATTGCCTCCTTCAAGGTCATTCTCTCCAAGTTTGCCGGTGCCTGCATCTTAAGGGCCGCGGTAGATCTTTCGGAGGCGAGGATAGGCAGGAAGAGGGTGAGTGCTCTTCCCTCTCGGCTTCTCCTGAGGTGACTCCAGTGATGGCCCTGGATCCTATGCTTTCTTCCCCTCTTGTTCGATCAGTGGCTAACTCAGTGGTCTCTCCCGAGGAGTTGGTTTCGGAAACACCAGAGGGGGCTATGGCCCTTGTTTCCTGTATCCCGAGGAGTTTTCCCTCTTCCCAGGCCTTCCCTTCTCTGTGTGCTCTTGGAAACCCCTTGAAGATCTCTCTAACAGGTGGTGTGCTGAAGGGCCTGGGCTTTCTCCCTATTCCTCCCCTCACTGCGAGTGCTTCTAGGACCGTTTCAGAGCAGCACCAGTGGGCTGTAGTGGTGTTTTCCCTTACCAAAGGAGTCCCCTCTGAGGGATTCTCACCTACATTCTCGGATCCCCCTCCATATCTACCTTCCGTGGATCCCTTCACTTGGACAGATGAATCCAATGCAGGTGGATGGTCACCCGTGGTGGCCTCCAGGAAGAAACGGTCTTCTTGCAGGGTTGGCAGCCCTGCCTCTCCCATGGTGTTGCCAGGTGAGGTACCAAGGGTGTGCACAAGATCAAATTCCAAGATGAATCAATGGAGCTCCTACTCCCACTATGAGAAGGCGAAGAGCTATGGTGCCAGTCCCAGGGTGCTCTCTTTCCAATGATTCCTTTGCTCATCTGGAATGCTCGGGGTCTTGGAGCCCGGGTCAAGTCGGACTTTCTTGCCTCAGTAATCTCTAGGCACAAAGCAGCGGTGGTAGCAGTCCTTGAGCATAAACAACAACCCAACAGAATTGGGGAGTTCTCCAAAAGGCTTCGGATGCATGGAAGCATGTAGGATGAGCTGGTTAATATCCATATTTGGATCTTTTGGCACAGGAGGTGCAATGTGGTCCTAATTCAAGCGGGGGATCAGTTCCTCACTGTTAAGGTAACTCTTGGCCCCGTTCCTATTTATGTTTACTTTGTGTATGGAAGTTGCAACAGGCACTCTCAAGAAGCCTTATGGAGAGAGTTAAGCTTTTTTGATCCTGGCCCCGCGCCTTAGATTGTGGGGGGAGACTTTAATGTATTGGATTCTCTGGATGAACGGAAGGGTAGAGGCCCCTTCCCAAGGAAATATAGTCTTGATTTCATTCGTTTCATGGCTATCAAGGGCCTCTAGGACCTAGGATTTGTGGGGGACAAGTTCACATGGAGTAATAATCAGCAGGGATCATGTCGGTCGTGGGGGCGTCTGGATCGCTGCCTGGATAACATCCATGCTATCTCGGTCTTCTCGACCACTAAGGTGACTCATCTAGTTCGGGGAATCTCAGACCACTCACATCTCCTTATGTCGCTTGACTCCTCACCTCGGCCTCCAGAGCGGTTCAGATTCAGTCATTACTGGGTGGACAAACCAGGATACCATGACCTGGTTGGTGCAGTTTGGGCCACTCCTTTGCAAGGTAACAAATGGATCATTTTGCACAGTAAACTGAGGAGGCTTAAACTCAAGCTCCAATCATGGCCAACAGACCTGGATCCCTCCGAAGAGGTTGTTACTTCTGTTATTCAGGAAGTGGAGAGTCTTGAGCTTGGTCTCGAGGTGGAGAGGGATGAGCGGTCCTATGCGGCTCTTGCAGAGAAGAAGGGCATTTTGGATGATCTACTTCTGAAACAGGAGTGGCTGGCTAGGGAGAGGGATTGAATCAAATGTCTTAAAGAAGGATATAGGAACACATCGTTTTTTCATGCGTGCATCAAGGAGAGGGGGAAGCTTGTCAAACCGAACATCCAACTAGAGGACGGTTCCTTCACGGAGGACAGAGACATGATTGGAGGCATGGACAATTCCTTCTTCCAGGAGCTTCTGGCTGGTCCTAATGAACGATTAGCTACTAGTTATCCTTCAAAACCTTATTAAATTTTTGATGTGATTCCTACCTATGTGTTCGGCCAAACCAATGAAAGTCTGGGGGCTGTGCCTAGCGAGTTGGAGATCAAAGAAGCTCTCATGCATTTGAACCCGGAGAGCGCGGCAGGTCCTGATGGTTTTCCTGCTTCGTTTTATAGGGCCTCCTGGGTCTCAGTGAAAGAGGCCTTGATTGATGCTATACAAGATTTCTTTAGGGGAGGGAGCTTACCCAGAATTTCTTGTGCCACCACTCTCGTTCTGCTTCCCAAGTCCAAAAACCCCTCATCGATCTCACACTACCGTCCGGTGAGTATGTGTAATGTGCCATACAAGATCTTTTCTAGAATTATTAACTTGAGGATGGCTATCCATATCCCTCACTGAATTTCCTTGGAACAACATGGGTTCATTAAAGGTCGCTCGATCCAGGAGGCCATCGCTCTAGCTCAGGAGATGCTCAGTGATATCAACTTCAAGACTAGAGGGTCTAACATGGTCATTAAACTTGACATGAGAAAGGCCTATGATCGGGTGGAATGGAGCTTCATTAATAGAGTTCTCTCAGGTATGGGTCTCAACTCTTGGAATATTGATCTCTTCTTCCGTTGCTTCAGCTCTTCGTGGTTATCTATGTCCTTTATGGGAAAATCGTACGGGTTCTTCAAGTCTACTCGAGACCTCAGGAAAGGGGACCCCATCTCTCCATCTCTGTTCATTCTCATTCAGGATGTCCTGAGTCGCCTCATCCATAGGAGCATCATCAATGGAGGTATCCTTTCACATCGGCGTCGTCTGAAGGCCCCGATAATCTCTCATCTTATGTTCGCAGATGATACCATCTTATTTATGAACGCTAAGACTAAGTCCATTCGTAGCATTAACAGAGTGCTTGATGTTTATTGTCGATGGAGTGGTCATTTGATCAACAAGGGTAAGAGTGTCTTCTACATCTCCAATAAGTGATCCGCAGAGAGAGTGGACGTTGTTAGCAGCTTGATTGGCATTCAGAGGGGGGTTTTTCCTAGGATTTACCTTGGTGATCCCATATCACCGGGAAGGCTTCGAATCCGCGACTTTGACGACTTACATATCAGGATCTCAGATAGGGTTATGAACTAGAAAAATAAATTCCTATCATTCGGTGGAAGAATCGCCCTGGTGAACAGTGTGCTGCTGGCCTCTCCAATCCATGGTTTATCGTCTAAAAAAGTCCTTAAGGGGGTGATCAAAGCCATTGAAAGGATCCTTTCCAATTTCCTTTGGGATCCGGCTTCGGAGGTCAAGAAACACTGGGTGGCGTGGGGTAAATTGGAAAGGCTTGTGAGGGAGGGAGGGATTAATGTGCACAAATTAGAGGACACTCTTTACTGCATGCATGCGAGGCTCGCTTGGAGTGTTCTGAAGTGTCGTACGCTCTGGGGGACCACCATGCAAGCGTATGCCTCGGGCTCTAGGGGTTTGGTGGAGCAGAACAAAGCGTCCCTCTGGTATTTGGTTGGCCCCATTGTTGAGAAGCTTCGGCCCTTCACTCGGTGGATTGTTGGTAATGGGGATCTCTCCTTCTTGCACCAAGACTGGAGCGGTGCAGTGCTAGGGTTTCCTGGATGTCCGATCACAAATATTTCATACAGGGATGCTAGTGTTTTCCCGTAGTTCATCAACTCAGTTCTGGATGATAATCAGCTTGAGTGTTTCAATCTCATTGAGCTTAATACAGAGATCTATAAATGTGTCTTCACTACTTCCTCCATGGGCCGATTATCCTTGAAGGGCTTCCTTCACATTGCTTTTGAGCCAGGTCAGGCAGGGAGCTGGGATGAGGTCGTCTGGGTGAAGGACATTCCAACTAAGCTCAATTTTCTAACCTGGAGGATTCGAAACAGAGCACTTCTGACGGACAAGAATGTCAGGAGGTACGACATCCAACTTGCGTCTAAATGTGTTTTTTGTAACGTGCATAGAGAAGAGAGCACTTCACACCTGTTCTTTGGAAGTGTTTGGGAGGGCGAGGTTTGGAAGTATCTTGGCGAGTTCTCTGAAACCCTTTCTTCGAACGAGACCTTATCTTCCTTTCTTGTTAAGTGGTATCATGGCTCAGAGGGTGGGGGAACTGAGAGATTTTCTCGTTCGGTTTTGCTGCATGTGGGGTGTTGGTGTCTTTGGCAGGCGAGGAACAGAGCAAAGTATGAGGGTGTGGCTGTCTCCACTGCAGTTATTATTATATGGGAAAAAAATCTATAGCATCCCTCCTTTTTATAACATAAACTTTCATTTCATCACACAAAACTGAGGATCTTTAAGGTTTAGTGTCTTGGAAACCAGGAACAAAAAACATGAAAACACAAAAACATTCTTCTTAAACACTTGAAAGGCTTCTCCTCATGTTCATCCTAGGTTCATTAGTGCATCTCATAACCTGGGAAAATACATCAAAAGAAAGGGTGAGCATAAGGCCCAGTAAGGGAAACAAGAGAAACATTTTACATGTGAACTTGAGATACTTCAATAAGGTCATGAAAAGAACTTTGAGGCATGAGAAAGAAATCATGAGGCATTTCATAATAAAAATAACATTTTTCATAACTTGAAGATGTGGCTACATCATTTAACATAGAAAATCATGAACATATCACCAAGGTCCATCCCCAAGGTGTCATTTGAAAATTACCAAGGTTATTCACCAAGGTATCGTGAAAATTGTAATCTCTAGTGGTTACATCATTACCCAATGCATTGGAGCGCTCTCAGGGCGCACCCTTAAATTTTACTTTGTTATCATGTGAGCCACATATATCATCATAAATCATTTCATAAACAACCCATATAGCATAAAGGAAATGGGTTTCATTTCATAATCATAAAATTTTAAAAACTTCTTTAAAGACATGATCTTTACGTCACTTTAAACCCACGGAATGGGAGAGCGGGTCTCGTGTATGTGAATCCCAGAATTTAAATTAAAAAATTTTGGTATATATGTGAATAACCCTTTTTAAGAAAGATCTTTGAGTATTTACTTAATAAAATAAAAGTACTTTAGAAAAAGAGAGAGACATTTTGAGACGGAAATTCTGCAGCATAACGGCTATGTTTCGGGGTTTCAGAAAACATTGAAATGAGAGGGAACATGGGTCAAACACTCATAAATGACCCATAAAATAGTAGAGGGACAGAATATAAAGGATTTGAGAACATGGTAATGAAATTTGAAATATATACCATATGAAATGAAGAACATGAAAGGAAGACAAAAATAAGATTTCTCTTATGAAAATTCGGCATCCCAACGACCTTACTTAAACTTCAACAAAAATGAATTGACAAGATCAAATAGGGTCTCTAATCATATGAAAATAAAAGATAAGTATGATATATATAGAGATCATAACCCAAAATAATACAAAAGGAACTTGAAATACTTTACATGAAAGTAGATCTTTGAAAAAAGAGAAAGGCGAACGAATCCCTTAAAAATTCGGCAGCCTAACGGCGTCACTTAAACTTCAACCAAAAATGAATTGACAAGATCAAAATAGGGTATCTCAGCATATGAACATAAGGGTTCAGTATGATAGATATAGAGATCATACCCCAACATAATAAAAAGTAACTTGAAAGACTTGACATGAAAATAGATCCTGAAAACGAGAAGGGTGAAAGAATCCCTTAAAAATTCGGCAGCCTAACGGCGCCACTTAAAACTTGAAAATACTGAATTGAAGAGATAAAATGGGGTCTCTCATCATATGATCATAAAATATCAGTATGATAGATATATATATCATACCCCAACATAATAAAAAGGAACTTGAAAGACTTGACAAGAAAATAGAACTTGAAAATGAGAAGGGTGAAAGAATCTGTTACAAAAATTTCGGTAGCCTAACGACGCCACTTAAAACTTCAAAATACTGAATTGAAAAGATCAAATGGGGTCTCTCATCATATGATAATAAAATATCAGTATGATAGATATAGAGATCATACCCCAACATAATAAAAAGGAACTTGAAATACTTGACAAGAAAATAGAACTTGAAAATGAGAAGGGTGAAAGAATCTGTTACAAAAATTTCGGCAGCCTAACGGCGCCACTTAAAACTTCAAAATACGGAATTGAAGAGATCAAATGGGGCTTCTCATCATATGATCATAAAATATCAGTATGATAGATATAGATATCATACCCCAAAATAATAAAAATGAACTTTAAAGACTTGACAAGAAAATAGAACTTGAAAATTAGAAGGGTGAAAGAATCTGTTACAAAAATTTCGGCAGCCTAACGGCGCCACTTAAACTTTCATAAAATGAAATGATGAGAGTAAGAGGGGGTATCTCATCATATGAACATAAAAAGGACAGTATAATTAATATAAAAGAACATCATCCAATATAAGAAAATGGATCATAAAAGGAATGACATAAAAGAGATTACTTGAAAAGAAAAAGAGAGGTCAGATCCCTTACCTTAACACGTAACTCTTAAAACTCAAAGGTTGGGACCTTGAGGGATTAGGGGCACCTTGGGAGGACTCATTGGGAGGTAAGGAGACCAGAACTTCGTTGAGGATGGTTTTGGAGTTTAAAAGATGAGAGGAGGGCTTGGTATTTATAGGGAAAGTGAGGGGACAAGGCATTAATGGCCAAGGGACACCTCACAAGTACTTTTCTCAAAACCATGTGCTCTGCCTTGGAATTTACCATGGTGTTAGGCCACATGGGCCCCCCAAAACAATAATTCATCACCCTTGGCTGGCTGACCCTTAAAATATCTCATGACATCATCATGACACAGTTATGATGTCATTAAACATACCGAAACCCTAAAACTGTATTTTTACTATTCACTGAAAATTCAACTTTCTCAGAAAAATCACAAAATTTCACATTAACCAAATATCAATGCTCTGATTTCAAAAAATGAACTCTATTTTATAAAAATAATTTTCTAAATATTTTTAATTCATTTTTTAAATAAACAAACTATTCACTGAAAATTCATTTTTTTTCAGAAAAATCCCCAAAAATTACCTTAACATAATATCGATGCTCTGAGTTCAAAAATGAAATCCATTTTATAAAAATAATTTTCTAAATATTTTTAATTTAATTTTTAATTAAAAAACACTATTCACCTGAAAAAACTAATACTTGAATAATAATTTATGAAACTGTTATTTACCCATTTTATTGAATCTAATTACTTAATCTAGGTGTCTAAATTATATTAAAACTTTCTTTGAGTGAAATTACTAATCCATTTGGTCACATTACTAATCCTAAGCGTAAAATCACTATTCATAATTTATTATTTATCAAAAATCAAGTTGATCTTATTAGACTCGAAATTTTGTGCTGAACATAATTGTAGAAGACCATTTTTTGAAAATCATTACACATTTTTATTTATTTAAGGGTTAAATAAACATTTTTAAAATATCCTTTCTCTAAAATTCATAAAAAATATGCATACTATATTTATCCGGACATTTGAAAATTCTTAAACTTCATCATAAGAAGAAATACCAATTTTTATTTAAAACAAAGGATTACACAAGGTAGTTACGGTCTCCTTACATAGCCCCTTATCACACCAGCATAGGACCTAAGTGTAAGGTGTGCTAAGTTGAGAGAATCCGAGGGAGGCTCGGCCAACATCGTACGAGTAATAATTTCTATCAGTTTGAACTTCTCGCGAAGGCGATCCCGTTCTAGCTTCACATGATGAAGTTCCGCTTGGGTTTGGTCCAGAGCAAAGCCCAGTGGTGCTACCTTGTAACACCCAAGACTTTTATGTTATATAAATCATCAAAGGAATCTTTCTCTACACAACACTTTCTTGGCTTGCTTTACACGAAATCACGACCTTCCTCGATAGCTTGCGTCGTACGCAATACCGAGTTTCACTAAACAACGATATATTATTAAAACTAGCCGTTATGAATAGCAATAACCACTTTTTGAAATTTTATAAATTTTATTTTTCAAAATGGACTTCATTTTTGGATTCGGAATATCGAAATTAGCCTAGGGTGAAATTTTGGTATTTTTCTGAAAACTTTCAATTTTTGATGAATAGTGAAACCACTAAGTGGTAGTTAAAAAACTGAATTTTTCATAAAACTTAATTTTACCGCTTCTGTGAGTGGAATTTCAAAAATCCGAGGGACACGGTTGATGTCAGTAAGTAAAATGTGGTTCAATGAGATGAAAATAATTTTTTGGTGAATAGTAACTTTTTACTATTTTTTACCACGGTTAAAAGTAAATAGGGTAATTAAGGGTAAAGAGGATATTATTATTACCCTAACACATGTCCTAATTCTATTGGACCAGTGTAATTCGACCAAAAACAAACTTAGGAATAAAATATGACCATTTAGGCCCACTTGGATTAGATTAGGACATTTATTATTAATTTATTTAAAGAAGGGTTAAAATAGTTAAAATCAATGTTTAATAAGTAAATAATTTTTAATATGGGGTTATACATAAGATAAATTCGACTATAAATATTCATTAGAAAGATAATACGATTTCCTACATAATGGTATTTTATTTTTAATTTTTAGACATTAAATAATTTAATTTATTTATGACACAAAGATGATACAGTAATTATCTTATTAATGAAATATTGACATAATTAATGTTATAACAACCAAAATAAATGTAATTTGAGACTTTTTATGAATTACACTAATTTTATAGGTTAATATGACATTTTAGTATTGATTTAATTAACTTTTTTTGAACAAATCATTCTGTTATGATTTTCACAAAAATCAATTACTAAATAGTGTCAAAATTGACATAAAATAGTTTTTAAAACAAATATTATATTAGTAATTGTTATTTTATTCCTAAAAATCTAAAGTTCGACCAAATGAATTAGATAAGATTATATATATTAATAATAAACAACTTGGGGTTCGTTTGGCTGCTTATAGTAAGTTTATTAACCTTATAGTATAAGAACACAAGAAGACACGGTAAAAGTAAACTTATTTAACTTAATGTTAAATATAAATGATAAGGTTAAAATAGGAACCTAAACTTGTCTAAATTCTATTGGATGAGAGGATTTCGACCCATCCCCACCTTATTTTCGAAATATATCAATTTGGAGCTATTTAAAACCGAATTTGACTTTATAATAAAATAATAGTTTTAGTTATTCCAAAGGTGCCCCTCTCCTCCCTTATAAAAGGACACCTCCTACCCCTCTTCCTCACACCACTTTGAGCCTTCAAGCTCGGCCAACCCCTAACAATTACTCCTCTGCACTTCCCTAGAGACATCCTAGAGGTCCTGGTCTTCTTCAAAGACCAATTTTAGTGCCCAAAAAGAAGGTCTCAAAGAAGCACTTCAAAGAAGAGGTAATGTCCGTTACCGATTCTTTCATCTTTATTTCTTCTTCCACTTCTTCTTCTTTAGTTGTTTCATTATGAAGAAATAACATCAGTATCACTGATATACTGATATGTTATTATAAGTATGAAACAACCCTATTTCACCATCTATCCATCCTACGGAAAAAGAAATCACCGCGCGTGCGTACGTACGGAATACCGTCTCCACGCCGTGGTGTAATCTATTTTCCACCACCACCTTACTTGGATGGGTATAATGGTGTAAATAATGACTATATATGACTATTATAAAGGGATACTGATTCTGAAATAGTATACATACTCTCCAATACAATTCCCCGATCATAGGAATGATATCATCACTCGTGCGTACGTACGGAATACCGTCTCCACGATGTGATGCGACTCGTTCTACATGATCTTAATTTCATAATGATTATATAAATTAATTGAATGAATGAATATGATATATATTACACTAATAAAATTCTGGAAATGAGGTATCTATAACCTAAAGATAAGAATAAGAATTTATTCGACAAGACACGAATAAGAACAAAAAGTTATAAACACCCGAATAACAAGTAGCAGTAAAATATTACTACTAAGAAGCTAAGAATATGACCATATATGATATCATAAAAATAAGTATGATTCTGGAATAAGTCAATAACATTATTTAAATCATTATACAGGAGGTTCGGACACTTACGAAGCAAAACGGACCTAAGGTAAGGGAAAATCTCGCAATCTCAATTTTTATCTGAGATTGTTTATACTTTGGTATTTACTGGGGTGTATTTTATCATCCACATCCATGTTCTATCAATATTTAATGTTATTTCCATCCACCTACAATTTTTTAAATCCAAATTTACCCTTCGGTGAGTTTTTAGTAAAAGATATGAAAGGAATCTTTTGTCATTTTTCATACGAGGTACTTTTTGACTTTTCGACAAAAGTACGAGAAGAATGTTTTTTTAACTTATACGGAATGAATGGATTTTTTAAAACATTATTTCCAAGAAGCTTCCTTTACACGTTTTCAAGTTTATTTTTAATCAACTTCTATTAGTTTAGAATTGAATGACATGTTATGAAAGGAAAAGTGTTTTTGAAGAAGAAAGAATATTTTCCTCAAGAATGGAGTTCAAGTGTTTTATCAAAATTATTTTCCATCTAAGATAATAAAGGGTTCTGTTTCTATCCCTATTATTACATTGATTTTACTATGTTGTGATGGAATTATTTTTATGAATTCCTTTATCTTATATGAATTGTTTTATGATGTCATGATGGTTAAGATTCCCATTTTTATTACATGGGTTATGCTATGATGTATGGTTTATGATTTTGTGGCACACATTAGAATGGTATCATTATGAGATGGGTGGGACCTATATCTCCCTCCAATTCATTGGGTAAATATTTTATATCTCATGAGATAGACATGGCTGGAACGGTAGGTTATACCGGTTCAGTGAAACAAGACTGAAACGAGGAGTGGACTCGGTTCAGAAAGGGACTTTGTCCACTAAGATAGTCTTGGCAATGAGTATTGACTAATAAGAAATGATTATTTATGATTATGTGTGTATTCCACAAAGTTTCATGTTTTAAGTTATGATTATTGTGATTACATTTCACTGCCATGATTTATCCCATGTTATGAAATTATGATCTCTTTTTCAGGTTAAGATTTCCAAAAGTTATGTGCTTATGTATATGATGTGATTGATATTTCTTTTATTTACCCTTACTGAGCATTTGAGCTCACCCTTTTGTATGTTTTCTTTCCCCAGGTCAGGAAGAAGGTTAATAAGTAAGATATTCCAAAAGGGACTATAGATATGATGAAATAAATGGTAGACAGTGTAGACACTTTATGAACCAGTTGTTTATATTTCCCAGTTTCTAAAGACACTATACCTATACGGTCCTTTCGTGGTTTTGTTATATGTTGTAATAAGTATGCTTCAATTTTGAAGTATTAACAATGTATGTAAAGTATGGGTCGTTATAGTTGGTATCAGAGGAAAGGTATAGTCAACCTTTGGAAACTAGGATGTGAAAGCCTTAGTAAGAATCCTAAGGATAAGTCTAAGCATAGAACACAATCTTAGTGTTTTAGAAATGACCATGAATAACCTAGGATAAGACCTTAAGTGTGAAATTTTATTCTTGATTATATGGTTTTCCTATTATAATTAGTGTTGCTCACACTATTCTTCTTGGTTTTAGTCAATGGATGGAACCTGAAGGAATCGTGTTAATGCGGAATGCGACGGGCAATGCAATGATTGTCCCCCTGAGCAACCAAACATTATGGGAGCTGGAATGCAAAATCTTGTAGCCATTCTCACACAACTTTCTCAAGCTATGAATCATGCAGGACTTCCAAACGAGCAAAGGAAGGAGCAACATTATGTTGAATCCTTCATGAGGCAGCGTCCACCTTCTTTCAGCGGGTCTACTGATCCATTAGTTGCTGAACAATGGATTAGTACTACTGAAAAGATATTTTCAGTTCTTCAATGTTTTGAACATGATAAAGTCATCCTAGTAGTGTATCGTTTGGAAGGAGATGCTGATCAATGGTGGAATCTTATTAAGAATACGAGGCAAAGGGATGAAATTGAGTCCATGGAATGGGACGAGTTCAAGAACTTATTTTTCAATAAGTACTTCCCTCGTATTCTCTGAACAAAGATGGAGAAAGAGTTTCTTGAACTGAAGCAAAAGGATGATGAATCTGTTGGTACCTATGAAGAAAATTTTACAAGACTTGCAAGGTACGCTTTTGGTATTATTATCCAACCTGAGATTAAGATCGATCGATTCTTTAGTGTCTTAAAACCAAGTCTTCGAAGGGCGTTAGCCATAAGGGACTTCAATAGCTATGAGGAAATCGTTCGATGTGCTCTCAAAGTCGAGATGGAGATTGGAGTAACCCATCAGTCATATGGGTTTGATAAGAAGAGGAAAATGGAATTCAAGAGAAAATCTAAAGAGCACACTGAAAAGAAGATGAGATTTCCCTTATGCTCAAAGTGTGGAAAGAAACATGGAGGGAGTTGTCTTAAAGGGACAAGTAAATGTTTCAAATGTGGAAAGGAAGGTCATTGGGCATTTGAATGCCGCGATGATGGGAAGAAGATGTCTAATGATGCAAACAAAGGAAGGGATACACAGAATGAACCTACTACACTTAAATGTTTCAAGTGCAAGGAGATGGGTCATTATGCCAATAAATGCCCTAATCCAAGGGTTGATGATGATGGTCGACGTCAATAAACTCTTAAGGCTAAAGACAAAGGAAAGTCACATGCAATTTCTATCAGCGATGTGGAGTACGATAACGATGTGGTGAAAGGTACACTTACCATCCACTCTAAAGTAGCAAATGTTTTATTTGATTCTGGATCCACCCACTCTTTTATTTCTAAAGAATTTTCTAAGGGTATCACCGTATTACCTCAACAATTAGATGTTGAGTTAGTTGTGACAACACCTAATGGCACAACAGTCACATCAAAAGTTTATAATTCTTCTCCGATCGAAGTTTGTGGTAAAGTTCTTCCTGCAAATCTTGTGATCCTTCCTATAGTGGAATTTGATGTGATTATTGGCATGGATTGGCTTTCTTTATATGGAGCTCATATCAATTGCCAAAGAAGGGAAGTCACATTTCATATTCCAGATTAATCTATGATCGTCTATCAATGCAAGGATGAACATAACCTTCCAGTGGAAATTTCTTCCATTTTATGGGTATTGATTCCACTAAATGAAGGTTATTTATCTCAAATGGTTGGTGAGAAACTCACTATTAAGAATAGTCTCATTGTACGGGAGTTTGATGATGTCTTTCTGGAGGAATTACCGGGTCTTCCACCGAATCGTGAAGTTGAGTTTTCAATAGAACTCGTACCAGGTGCTTTGCCTATTTCAAAGACACCTTATAGAATGACCCCAATTGAATTGCAGGAATTGAAGAAGGAACTCCAAGAGAATCTTGATAAGGGATTCATACGCCCTAGTGCGTCACCTTGGGGAGCACCTGTTCTATTTGTTAAGAAGAAAGATGGATCAATGAGACTCTGCATTGATTATCGAGAACTTAACAAGATCACTATCAAGAACAAATATCCTCTCCCGCGCATTGATGACCTATTTGACCAACTACGCGGAGCTTAATACTTTTCTAAGATTGATCTTCGTTCAGGGTATCATCAATTAAGGGTCAAAAGGGAGGATATACCAAAGACAGCTTTCCGTACAAGGTATGGAAACTATGAATTTATAGTGATGCCATTTGGTCTTACTAATGCCCCTACTATCTTCATGGATCTGATGAATAGAGTCTTTAGAGACTATCTTGATCAATTTGTGGTAGTCTTTATAGATGATATTCTTGTCTATTCAAAGAGCAAGGAAGAACATGAAGATCACTTGAGAATTATATTGAAGACCCTGAGAAAGGAGAAGCTTTATGCCAAATTTACCAAGTGTGAATTTTGGCTTCAAAAAGTTGCATTTTTGGGTCACATAATCTCAAAAGAGGGGATATCTGTGGATCCAGAAAAAACAGAGGTTATCAAAAGATGGTCGAGACCAAAAACAGTAACTGAGATCTGAAGTTTTCTTGGTTTGGCTGGATATTATCGACGTTTTGTGAAGGATTTTTCACGATTATCTAATCCACTCACCAAGTTGACTCGGAAAGGAGTTAAGTTTGTCTGGACGGAAGAATGTGAAGAGAATTTCAAGGAGTTGAAAAGAAGGTTATCCAGTGCGCCTGTGCTCACACTGCCTTGTAGTGGAGAAAGGTTTGTGATCTATAGTGATGCATCCAAGAAGGGATTGGGGTGTGTTCTTATGCAAAATGATATGGTGATAGCTTATGCCTCACGACAGTTGAAAATCCATGAGCAAAATTACCCAACACATGATTTGGAGTTAGCTGCGGTAATCTTTGCATTAAAGATTTGGAGGCATTACCTTTATGGTGAAAGGTGTGATATTTATACTGATCATAAAAGTTTAAAGTATATTTTCACACAAAAGGAGCTGAATATGCGTCAAAGAAGATGGTTGGAGCTGATTAAGGATTACGAATGCTCAATCCATTACCACCCTAGGAAAGCAAACAAGGTGGCAGATGCATTAAGTCGACAAGACCATGCTAGTTTATCCATGATGAGGATCACAAAAGATCCAATATTTATGGATTTACAAAGGATGGATCTTGGAATTATAATGGAAGGGGAAAAATCTTATCTTTCTCAAATGAATGTTCAACCATCTATACATGTGAAGATTAAAGAGGCACAGAAAGAAGATGTCGAGTTCCAAAAGAAGGTGAGAAATGTTCCTGAATTCATCCTTGATTGTGATGGGATAATAAAGTTCCGGAATCGGGTTTGTGTTCCTCCCATCCCCGAATTAAAGAAGGAGCTGGTGGATGAGGCTCATAGTTCTTCATTCTCTATTCATCGTGGAAGCACGAAGATGTATAGAGACCTGAAAGAGTACTTCTGGTGGGATGGCATGAAAAGAGATGTTGCTGAATATGTCTCTCGATGCTTGGTTTGTCAACAAGTTAAAGCTGAGAGACAAAAGTCTAAGGGGATGTTACAACCATTACCCATACCCGAATGGAAATGGGAAAACATCACTATGGACTTTGTCACAGGACTTCCTAAAACATCCAAAGGCAATAATGCTATCTGGGTCATAGTTGATCGTCTTACAAATTCTGCACACTTCATTGCTATTAGAGAGGATTTCTCTCTGGATCAGCTTGCCAGGATATATGTAAAGGAAGTGGTAAGATTGCATGGAGTACCACTTTCTATTATATCTGATCGGGATCCAAGATTTACCTCGAAGTTCTGGCGAAGTCTTCAGCATACTCTGGATACAGAGTTGAGTTTCAGCACTGCTTATCATCCTCAGATAGACAGTCAGTCTGAGAGAACAATTCAAACCCTAGAAGATATGTTGAGAGCTTGCTCTATGGATTTCAAAGGTGGTTGGGATCAACACCTACCTTTGGTGGAATTTTCTTATAATAATAGCTTTCACTCTAGTATTCAGATGGCTCCTTACGAAGCTCTCTATGGAAAGAAATGCAGGACTCTAACTTGCTGGGATGAAGTTGGGGAAAGAAAGCTATTAGGACCTAATCTCGTTGATGAAATGGCAGAAAAGGTCAGATCTATTCAACAACACATAAGAGCAGCTCAGAGTCGACAGAAAAGTTATGCCGACAACTGAAGAAAAGACCTAGAGTTTGAAGTGGGTGATAAAGTGTTCTTACGAATATCTCCCTGGAAGAGGGTTATGAGATTTGGAAAGAAGGGGAAGTTGAGCCCTAGATATATCGGTCCTTTCGAAATACTAGATCGTGTTGGGAAGGTAGCTTACCGATTAGCGCTTCCACCGAATCTCTCTCAAGTTCACGATGTGTTCCATGTATCTCTCCTGAGAAATTACATACCTGATCATTCACATGTACTCAGCTCAGAAGTTATACCGCTGGAGCAAGATCTTTCTTATGAAGAACAACCGATAGAGATTCTGGATCATAGCGAAAAAGTCCTACGAAACAAGACCACTCGATTGGTGAAAGTTTTATGGAGGAACCACCAATTAGAAGAAGCTACATGGGAGCTTGAGGATATGATGAGGGAGAGGTATCCTCATCTGTTTGTTACAAAGTGATGAATTTCGAGGGCGAAATTTATTTTAAGGGGGGTAGAATGTAACACCCGAGACTTTTATGTTATATAAATCATCAAAGGAATCTTTCTCTACACAACACTTTCTTGGCTTGCTTTACACGAAATCGCGACCTTCCTCGATAGCTTGCGTCGTACGCAATACCGAGTTTCACTAAACAACGATATATTATTAAAACTAGCCGTTATGAATAGTAATAACCACTTTTTGAAATTTTATAAATTTTATTTTTCAAAATGGACTTCATTTTTGGATTCGGAATATCGAAATTAGCCTAGGGTGAAATTTTGGTATTTTTCTGAAAACTTTCAATTTTTGATGAATAGTGAAACCACTAAGTGGTAGTTAAAAAACTGAATTTTTCATAAAACTTAATTTTACCGCTTCTGTGAGTGGAATTTCAAAAATCCGAGATACAGGGTTGATGTCAGTAAGTAAAATGTGGTTCAATGAGATGAAAATAATTTTTTGGTGAATAGTAACTTTTTACTTTTTTTTTACCACAGTTAAAAGTAAATAGGGTAATTAAGGGTAAAGATGATATTATTATTACCCTAAAACATGTCCTAATTCTATTGGACAAGTTTAATTCGACCAAAAACAAACATAGGAATAAAATATGACCATTTAGGCCCACTTCGATTAGATTAGGACATTTATTATTAATTTATTTAAAGAAGGGTTAAAATAGTTAAAATCAATGTTTAATAAGTAAATAATTTTTAATATGGGGTTATACATAAGATAAATTCGACTATAAATATTCATTAGAAAGATAAAAAGATTTCCTACATAATGGTATTTTATTTTTAATTTTTAGACATTAAATAATTTAATTTATTTATGACACAAATATGATGCGGTAATTATCTTATTAATGAAATATTGACATAATTAATGTTATAAACACCAAAATAAATCTAATTTGAGACTTTTTATGAATTCCACTAATTTTTAAGGTTAATATGACATGTTAGTATTGATTTAATTAACTTTTTTCTAACTAACCATTCTGTTATGATTTTCACAAAAATCAATTACTAAATAGTGTCAAAATTGACATAAAATAGTTTTTAAAACAAATATTATATTAGTAATTGTTATTTTATTCTTAAAAATCTAAGGTTCGGCCAAATGACTTAGATAAGGTTATATATACTAATAATAAACAACTTGGGGTTCGTTTGGCTGCTTATAGTAAGTTTATTAACCTTATAGTATAAGAACACAAGAAGACACGGTAAAAGTAAACTTATATAACTTAATGTTAAATCTAAATGATAAGGTTAAAATAGGAACCTAAACTTGTCTAAATTCTATTTGATGAGAGGATTTCGACCCATAACCACCTTATCTTCTAAATATATCAATTTTGAGCTATTTAAATACGAATTTTACTTTATAATAAAATAATAGTTTTAGTTATTCCAAAGGTGCCCCTCTCCTCCCTTATAAAAGGACACCTCCTCCCCCTCTTCCTCACACCACTTTGAGCCTTCAAGCTCGGCCAACCCCTGCCAATTCCTCCTCTCCACTTCCCTAGAGACATCCTAGAGGTCCTGGTCTTCTTCAAAGACCAATTTTAGTGCCCTAAAAGAAGGTCTCAAAGAAGAACTTCAAAGAAGAGGTAATGTCCGTTACCGATTCTTTCATATTTATTTCTTCTTCCACTTCTTCTTCTTTAGTTGTTTCATTATGAAGTAATAACATCAGTATCACTAATATACTGATATGTTATTATAAGTATTAAACAACCCTATTTCACCATCTATCCATCCTACAAAAAAAGAAACCACCGCGCGTGCGTACGTACGGAATACCGTCTCCACGCCGTGGTGTAATCTATTTTCCACCACCACCATACTTGGATGGGTATAATGGTGTAAATAATGACTATATATGACTATTATAAAGTGATACTGATTCTGAAATAGTATACATACACTCCAATACAATTCCACGATCATAGGAACGATATCATCACTCGTGCGTACGTACGGAATACCGTCTCCACGATGTGATGCGACTCGTTCTACATGATCTTCATTTCATAATGATTATATAAATGAATTGAAAGAATGAATATGATATATATTACACTAATACCATTCTGGAAATGAGGTATCTATAACCTAAAGAGAAGAATAAGAATTTATTCGACAAGACACGCATAAGAACAAAAAGTTATAAACACCCGAATAACAAGTAGCAATAAAATATTACTACTAAGAAGCTAAGAATATGACCATATATGATATCATAAAAATAAGTATGATTCTGTAATAAGTCAATAACATTATTTAAATCATTATACAGGAGGTTTGGACACTTACGAAGCAAAACAGACCTAAGGTAAGGGAAAATCTCGTAATCTCAATTTTTATCCGAGATTGTTTATACTTTGGTATTTACTGGGGTGTATTTTATCATCCACATCCATGTTCTCTCAATATGTAATGTTATTTCCACCCACCTACAATTGTTTAAATCCAAATTTACCCTTCAGTGAGTTTTTAGTAAAAGATATGAAAGGAATCTTTTGTCATTTTTCGTACGAGGTACTTTTTGACTTTCCGACAAAAGTACGAGAAGAATGTTTTTTTAACTTATACGGCATGAATAGATTTTTTAAAACATCATTTCCAAGAAACTTCCTTTACAAGTTTTCAAGTTTATTTTTAATCAACTTCTATTAGTTTAGAATTGTATGACATGTTATGAAAGGAAAAGTGATTTTGAAGAAGAAAGGATATTTTCCTCAAGAATGGAGTTCAAGTGTTTTATCAAAATTATTTTCCATCTAAGAAAATAAAGGGTTCTGTTTCTATCCCTATTATTACATTGATTTTACTATGTTGTGATGGAATTATTTTTATGAATTCCTTTATCTTATATGAATTGTTTTATGATGTCATGATGTTTAAGATTCCCATTTTTATTACATGGGTTATGCTATGATGTATGGTTTATGATTTTGTGGCACACATAAGAATGGTATCATTATGAGATGGGTGGGACCTATGTCTCCCTCCAATTCATTGGGTAAAGTTTTTATATCTCATGAGATAGACATGGATGGAACGGTAGGTTATACCGGTTCAGTGAAACAGGACTGAAACGAGGAGTGAACTCAGTTCAGAATGGGACTTTGTCCACTAAGATAGTCTTGTAAATGAGTCTTGACTAATAAGAAATGATTCTTTATGATTATGTGTGTATGCCACAAAGTTTCATGTTTTAAGTTATGATTATTGTGATTACATTTCACTGCCATGATTTATCCCATGTTTTGAAATTATGATCTCTTTTGCAGGTTAAGATTTCCAAAAGTTATGTGCTTATGTATATGATGTGATTGATATTTCTTTTGTTTACCCTTACTGAGTATTTGAGCTCACCCTTTTGTATGTTTTCTTTCCCCAGGTCAGGAAGAAGGTTAATAAGTAAGATATTCCAAAAGGGACTATAGATATGATGAAATAAATGGGAGACAGTGTAGACGATTTATGAACTAGTTGTTTATATTTCCCAGTTTCTAAAGACACTATACCTATACGGTTATTTCGTGGTTTTGTTATATGTTGTAATAAGTATGCTTCAATTTTGAAGTATTAAAAATGTATGTAAAGTATGGGTCGTTATATACCTCCTTCCCAAGTTCTGTTAGATGGGCTTCGATCGGTCCAAGACTACTAGGTGAGGCCATCGAATCTTCTTTCTATATTAATTAACCAAGATTGCTTGTATTTAGAGACAATCGTCAAAACTTTTAGTTTCCAGCGGTCATATTGACCAATGGTCAAATAACAGTCAAAACCCAACAGTCTCATTTTAATTATACTCATGTTATCAAATGAAACATTTTTGTTGAGTATAAAAATAAAATAACACATAAAATTAGGAAACAAGATTTATTTAAAATTTCGGGTCGTTACAATCTTCCCCCCTTAAGAAATTGCGTCCTCGCAATTTTTAAAATTGGGTTTTGAAATTTAATTGAAAGTCCCACATCAGAAAAGGAGTCAGTAAAACTATTACTTTAAAAGAAAGAAAGGGAAGTACAAAGGTCACCCGAGTTAACCCACACTAGGATTCCATGTAGGAAAACATGGACATGGAGGAGAAAACAAAGGGTCAAGTTCTGAGGGAGAGTGATAGAGAACATTATTAAGAAAAATTTAACCATAAGAAAATCCCAAACTTATAATGTGTGTAAACGGTCTTTGATTACCTAGTAGGAAATGTAAACCAACAACATTTTTGTTTTACGTTTCTTTTCATAATTTTGAGGAATTAATTTACTACATAGAAAAAAACATAAGAAAATAAACCTAACTTCATGTAGAGTTTCATCCTTTAATAAGTTTCTACCCAAAAATAATCTTTTCTCCAAATTATGAGCATTCAAAAACACTTGGTCTCATCAAAACACAAGAATCATCTTCTAGAGAATCACATAATCCACAAAAGATTAACCATCTATTTCATCTATCTTTAAGCATTATCCCAAAAACAGAAAGGGTAAGGTAAAACAACTCTTCAAAAAGAAATAATCCCATAGGAATGGAAACTAGTTTTAAATCTTCAAAGTTACATGGTACTACCCAGAGTTCATCATAGACCATTCTGTAAATAACTGTCCTTAAAAATCCTCAAAATAAACCAAACAAAGATTGAAACCCAAATACAAGAAGGATTTGATAACATAGTCTTCCAAGGTAAACATTATCATTCATCTCCAAACAACATCAACCACTCCTAACATCTTATAACAAAAGTAACTAACCTAAACATATTTACCCCAAGATAGGTTAATAATTTCTATAAGTAACCTAAATTACTATAAGTCCGCCTTAAATTCATCGATTCTTCAAAATATAAGTCAACCTTACTCCTCAATGAAAATACCATAGTAATCTATTTACCTCGATCATATAGGGTCCCCAAAATAGTGAACGTCTTCCAAAATAATAATCATCTTTTGATCCCCTAATCATCTCTGTCATATTAATACGGCAACCATCGCATTTCCTATCACATTGGTTGTTGGGACATGTTCTTCCATTTCCCACCATTAACTAAGAAGATAAAGTATAATTAGGGGCTTAAATACTTCACCAATAATCATGAAAAGGAAACATTAAGCATAAAAGGATAAACTTGTAGAATAAAAGTATATCCTAACTTGCGATCCCCTAGGTTCCAATCTAGGTTATCCATGATCATATATTCTTATGTGAATCTTTATTTTATTTTATCTTTGTTCCTTTAATAATGGTTTATACTAAGCTTATGAATTTACCAAAGCATATCCCCCGGGAGTGTCGTAACCAAGAGTGCAGCAAGGCCCATTGTCGTGTACCAGTTCCCATTCGAGTCTAGCTCAAAGCGGTGTTTTTGGGTTTTACCCCTATGTACATCTGTGCCAGAGCCACCTCTACCTGCTCGTATCCAGACAGGGATGTATGTGCTTGGCAACCCCTTACTCAATACTCACCAAAATATCTGGAAGATTTACTATATTTAATCTTTTCTATAGGGTTCTTCCTAAAGTTTTCATATCCTAATTTCCACAAATAACTAAAACATCCTTTGATATCAACTATAGAATCCCGCCTTTTTATAACAAAAACTTTCATTTCATCACACAAAACTGAGGATCTTTAAGGTTTAGTGTCTTGGAAACCAGGAACAAAAAACATGAAAACATAAAAAATTCTTCTTAAACACTTGAAAGGCTTCTCCTCATGTTCATACTAGGTTCATTACTGCATCTCATAACCTGGGGACATACATCAAAAGAAAGGGTGAGCATAAGTCCCAGTAAGGGAAACAAGAGAAACATTTTACATGTGAACTTGAGATACTTCAATAAGGTCATGAAAAGAACTTTGAGGCATGAGAAAGAAATCATGAGGCATTTCATAATAAAAATAACATTTTTCATAACTTGAAGATGTGGATACATTATTTAACATAGACAATGATGAACATATCACCAAGGTCCATCCCCAAGGTGTCATTTGAAAATTACCAAGGTTATTCACCAGGGTATCGTGAAAATTGTAATCTCTAGTGGTTACATCATTACCCAATGCATTGGAGCGCTATCAGGGCGCACCCTTAAATTTTTCTTTGTTATCATGTGAGACACATATATCATCATAAATCATTTCATAAACAACCCATATAGCATAAAAGAAATGGGTTTCATTTCATAATCATAACATTTTAAAAACTTCTTTAAAGACATGATATTTACGTCACTTTAAACCCACGGAATTGGAGAGCGGGTCTCGTGTATGTGAATCCCAGAATTTAAATTAAAACATTTTGGTATATATGTGAATACCCCTTTTGAAGAAATATCTTTGAGTATTTACTTAATAAAATAAAAGTACTTTAGAAAAAGAGAGAGACATTTTGAGACGGAAATTCTGCAGCATAACGGCTATGTTTCGGGGTTTTAGAAAACATTGAAAAGAGAGGGAACATGGGTCAAACACTCATAAATGACCCATAAAATAGTAGAGGGACAGAATATAAATGATTTGAGAACATGGTAATGAAATTTGAAATATATACCATATGAAATGAAGAACATGAAAGGAAGACAAAAATAAGATTTCTCTTATGAAAATTCGGCAGCCCAACGACGTTACTTAAACTTCAACAAAAATGAATTGACGAGATCAAATAGGGTCTCTCATCATATGAACATGAAAGATCATTATGATAGATATAGAGATCATACCACAAAATAATACAAAATGAACTTGAAATACTTGACATGAAAGTAGATCTTTGAAAAAAGAGAAAGGCGAACGAATCCCTTAAAAATTCGGCAGCCTAACTGCGTCACTTAAAATTCAACCAAAAATGAATTGACAAGATCAAAATAGGGTCTCTCATAATATGAACATAAGGGTTCAGTATGATATATATAGAGATCATAACCCAACATAATAAAAAGGAACTTGAAAGACTTGACATGAAAATAGATCTTGAAAACGAGAAGGGTGAAAGAATCCCTTAAAAATTTGGCAGCCTAACGACGCCACTTAAAACTTAAAAATACTGAATTGAAGATATCAAATGGGGTATCTCATCATATTATCATAAAAGATCAGTATGATAGATATAGAGATAATACCCCAACATAATAAAAAGGAACTTGAAAGACTTGACAAGAAAATAGAACTTGAAAATGAGAAGGGTGAAAGAATCTGTTACAAAAATTTCGGCAGCCTAATGGCGCCACTTAAAACTTCAAAATACTGAATTGAAGAGATCAAATGGGGTATCTTATCATATTATCATAAAATATCAGTATGATAGATATAGAGATCATACCCCAATATAATAAAAAGGAACTTGAAAGACTTGACAAGAAAATAGAACTTGAAAATGAGAAGGGTAAAAGAATCTGTTACAAAAATTTCGGCAGCCTAACGACGCCACTTAAAACTTCAAAATACTGAATTGAAGAGATAAAATAGGGTATCTCATCATATGATAATAAAAGATCAGTATGATAGATATATAGATAATACCCCAACATATTAAAAAGGAACTTGAAAGACTTGACAAGAAAATAGAACTTGAAAATGAGAAGGGTGAAAGAATCTGTTACAAAAATTTCGGCAGCCTAACGGCGCCACTTAAACTTTCATAAAATGAAACGATGAGAGTAAGAGGGGGTCTCTCATCATATGAACATAAAAAGGACAATATAATGAATATAAAAGAACATCCTCCAACATAAGAACATGGAGCATAAAAGGAATGACATAAAAGAGATTACTTGAAAAGAAAAAGAGAGGTCAGATCCCTTACCTTAAAACGTAACTCTTAAAACTCAAAGGTTGGGACCTTGAGGGCTTTGGGGCACCTTGGGAGGACTCCTTGGGGGGTAAGGAGACCAGAACTTTGTTGAGGATGGTTTTGGAGTTGAAAAGATGAGAGGAGGGCTTGGTATTTATAGGGAAAGTGAGGGGACAAGGCATTAATGGCCAAGGGACACCTCACAAGTGCTTTTCTCAAAACCATGTGCTCTCCCTTGGAATTTACCATGGAGTTAGGCCAAATGGGGCCCCCAAAACAATAATTCATCACCCTTGGCTGGCTAACCCTTAAAATATCTCATTACATCGTCATGACATAGTTATGATGTCATTAAACATACCGAAACCATAAAACTGTATTTTTACTATTCACTGAAAATTCAACTTTCTCAGAAAAATCCCAAAATTTCACATTAACCAAATATCAATGCTCTGATTTCAAAAATGAACTCTATTTTATAAAACTAATTTTCTAAATATTTTTAATTCATTTTTTAAATAAACACACTATTCACCGAAAATTCATTTTTTTCAGAAAAATCCCCAAAAATTACCTTAACATAATATCGATGCTCTGAGTTCAAAAATGAAATCCATTTTATAAAAATAATTTTCTAAATATTTTTAATTTAATTTTTAATTAAAAACACTATTCACCTGAAAAAACTAATACTTGAATAATAATTTATGAAACTGTTATTTACCCATTTTATTGAATCTCATTACTTAATCTAGGTGTCTAAATTATATTAAAACTTTCTTTGAGTGAAATTACTAATCCATTTGGTCACATTACTAATCCTAAGCATAAAATCACTATTCATAATTTACTATTCATCAAAAATCAAGTTGATCTTATTAGACTCGAAATTTTGTCCTGAACATAATTGTAGAAGACCATTTTTTGAAAATCATTACACATTTTTATTTATTTTAGGTTTACATAAACATTTTTAAAATATCCTTTCTCTAAAATTCATAAAAAATATGCATACTATATTTATCCGGACATTTGAAAATTCATAAACTTCATCATAAGAAGAAATCCCAATTTTTATTTAAAACAAAGGATTACACAAGGCAGTTACGGTCTCCTTACATAGCCCCTTATCACACCAGCATAGGACCTAAGTGTAAGGTGTGCTAAGGTGAGAGAATCTGAGGGAGGCTCGGCCAACATCGCACGAGTAGTAATTTCTATCAGTTTGAACTTCTCGCGAAGGCGATCCCGTTCTAGCTTCACATGATGAAGTTCGGCTTGGGTTTGGTCCAGAGCAAAGCCTAGTGGTGCTACCTCCTTCCCAAGTTCTGTTAGATGGGCTTCGATCGGTCCAAGACTACTAGGTGAGGCCATCGAATCTTCTTTCTATATTAATTAACCAAGATTGCTTGTATTTAGAGACAATCATCAAAACGTTTAGTTTCCAGCGGTCATATTGACCAATGGTCAAATAACAGTCAAAACCCAACAGTTTCATTTTAATTATACTCATGTTATAAAATGAAACATTTTTGTTAAGTATAAAAATAAAATAACACATAAAATTAGGAAACAAGATTTATTTAAAATTTCAGGTCGTTACAAAATCGGTTACTGGACCTGTACAAGGCGGTGCGACATTGGAGGGCAGCTCCTTCCTTTCACTGGTTTCATTCCAGTTCCAGAAAGGATTGTACCTCTAGTAACAGGAAGGGCAGTAGGGTCTACTAGCGACCTCCCTCGGGTGGCTTGAAGCTCAATACAGATGGATCTTGTGTCCAGGGATGCATTTGTGGAGGAGGTGTGGTGAGGGATAGTAAAGGCTCAGTTTTCTTAGCTTTTTCAGCTAGCCTGGGCCATGGATCTTCCCTTCAAGCAGAGGCACTGGCAATGCTTATGGGACTCAAACTTTGCAGGCAAAAGGGGTTGGAGGTATCCAAAATTGAAACAGACTCCTTAATTGTCTATAACTCCTTGGCGGAGAATGGTGAAGTCCCCTAGTCGATATGCTATGTCATAAGGCAATGTAAAAGCATTATTAAGAACAACATCTGAATTCTTCACACCTAGAGAGAGGGGAACAAGGTTGTTGACTACTTGGCCTCGGTGGTCCTTAATGGCACGGAGAAGGTGTTTCTTCACTCTGCTGCAAGTATTACTCCTAATGGGATTGACTTTATTAAAGGGGATGCATTAGGGATGCATCATTTTAGGCCCCCATAGTTTCTTTTTTGGGCGGGGGCGGGGGTGGGAGAGGGGTTTCTGTGCTTCTCCTTTTTGTATTTTTCCTCCCTATCCCTTTATAAAATTACATGATGATGATAATACAAATTACTAAAGTTACTATTCATATTGTCCAAAAATAAAAGGGAACTATTTAGTAAATTTAGATATTAGAATTACAAATATTTAATCCATTTTTCATAATTAAAAACACATATTTTTTTTAAATTTATTTAAAATTAATCTTATTGATGTAATGAAAAAATAAGTTTTTAAAGTGAAAACGTCCAAAAGATTGAAATGTTTTTATATCCAAATTCAATGTGAAATTGATTCCAATGAAATAAATTGGATTAAATGATAATTTTTTATTTAATTATACTTTTAAAACTAGTAAAATATATAATTTAACTCTATAAATGATATCAAAGAAAAAACTATTTTCAATTAAAATTTACTATTCTTCACTATTCATCAAAACATAAAACTTATCCGAAAAATACCAAAAATTCAACCAAAGTAAATTTTTATATCCCAATTTTAAAAAATAAGTTTATTTTATAGTATAAAAATTATAAAATTTAAAATGAGTTCTCCATTAAAAGGTGAAAAAATTAGCCTTTTGAAAAATATATCGTTTTATTCATAAAATTGGATTTATTCTTATATCATTCCTATAAAATTTATTGGTTGAGTGTAAAAAAATTGATTGAATATTTAATATATAAATTTTATTAAAAAAACTCATCAATTTTGTTTTGTTAAATTTATTGAGATAAAATGGTGTTTGAATATAGAAAAATAGGTTTCTTAGAAAAGGAATTTCTTTATTTTAAAATAAATCTTTCTTTTATATATAGCTAATTGATGACCAATGATTCATTTTATATAGTTTTATAAATTATATTTTCATAATTTAGTTAATCTTATTCGTAATTTCCATTCCAATGGATAGATGGTAACTATAATAATATTTTAATAACAATGTTAATAGTATATTTTAGTTTAGTAAAACTCAGTCTTGCATGTAATGAAATATAATATAAGTATTACATGTAGTGAAAGATTAACTTAATGTTGTGTATAACAGAAGACAAACCTATCTATTTCATATAAAAAACTACATCTAGAGTTGTGTAAAATGAAAAATATCAAAAATATTAAATTAATTCAAAAAAAATATTTCACAAAATCTCAGGGTGTTACATTCTACCCTCCCTTAATATGAATTTCACCCTCAAAATTTGTCTGGGTTATCAACATTTTATTACTTAAAGTTCCTTTCATTGAAACCCACATTGTAAAAATTAATACTAAAACTCCATTTGAAAAGGAAAAGTTGAAAACATTACAGTTACCCAAAGTAACTCCTAACTAGTTTTCTATATAGTAGAACATAGGTGGCAAGTGAAAACACATGCATGAAGGAGAAATATAACTATCAAGTTCTGATGGAGAGTGATAGAGAATATGGTCATTAAAATATTAATGACCACAAATCCATAACCCAAAGAGGCTTTAAAAAGGTCATTGATATCATTAAAAATAATTCTAACAGGAAATTTTTTTATTTCAATACCATTTTTTCTAAAGTTTAGGAATTTTTATGAGAAGATATACTTAACATGATTTCAGGACAACCTCACCCTTTATTGTGTCTTGAAAAATTTCAACTTAATATATTATTTCAATAAATGAAGGTTAAATTTTCATTCCTAAAGTGTTAATAGATCATGAGATCCATAAATAGAATGATAGGTCATTCCATATATCTGAATCACAACAAAAATGTTATCAAAAGTTATCCAATATGCATAAATCCTCATATAGTGAGGTAATACCTTAATCTTTGAAAATTCATCCAAAGTATAATATAAACCATTCCATAAATGGTAAACCTTATAACTATTCCAAAATATTAAAGTCCAAAACTTTAGAAATAAGGTCACTAAATTTCTCAAAAGCAGTTTAGCATTGATCCCATATATATCATAAAGTAGATCTTGTTTGTCACGTACCAAACATGTGAATGCCTTCATCATTTAATCTCTTGAAACATGATAATAACTGAAATTACCATAAATACTTATTGAAAACATGAATGATTTCTTATTCCAAATATTATTGGATAAGTTCCTTAAGTAAAAAAATGTGTTAAACTCCATCCGTGATAACATAAAACACTTTGTCAATAAATCCTCAATCAGTTCCAAGCTAATCAGTACTATCCAATTTAGTTATTCATATCCAAAACTTCTTTAACAAAACATCATTATCTCAACATTAGGAACATATGAAGGGTTATATTTTCCTTAATCTTGTGTTTCCCTTGAATATTAACTATCCATTAGATCACTCTTCTATGTCTTCATCACCATTAAACATATCCTTTTTAATCCTTAAAGAAAAAATTCATCTTTGAATTCCAAAACATATACACTTCAATCATCCAACTTTATTCTTAGACCGTTACTCAAGATTAATCATTTTATTATTTCATAGAATATGAAATATGAATAATATATTAAGGTTCCCCAACCACAATCTAATCATGCTTCTAATGTTTAATGTAAACAATACTGTTAGAACATACCACACCTTTCACATGTTGTTTTCAGTCTCTTTATCCTCAGTAGTATAGCCAATACATGTACCAACTTCCTAATTATATTTATGATATTTCCACTTAATACATATATTTTCATAATTTCCATACTTTCCACATACTAAAAATTCAATTTTAAACCTATTCCTTCTAGTTCCCACTATTGACTAAGACCATAAAGCAAATTGTGAGAAACACTTATCATGAAAAAAAACAAATAATCATGAAAAATTACTTATATGATGCCTAAAACATGAAACCTACTTTTAAATATGAAGTTCCTAGTCAGGATCCAAGTATCACTGAGATGGGGAGGGGGTGAATCAGTTATTTCTTTTTCTTTTTAACTTTCCCCTTTTTGAAACAACCTTCGCCTCCTGTTAAAGAGTTTCTTCCCTGCTGAACACACACAACCACAGGAACACAAGATTTAAAAGGTTCACTACTCAACAAGAGTAGCTACGTCCTTGGTATGGTCAGAAACAATCTAGTACCACACAATACACTAGAAAACAATCCTTTGATATGGAATACAACGAGTAGGATATACCCTTACACTCGTGTAACACTTGGAAAACAATCCGCAAGCGCGTGTGCACCCTCTTATCACAAATAGGGAATTACAGTATTTTAGTGCTTATTTACCATTGAACAGTTGTATTCTTTGAAGTATAGATCTTCAATTTCCTACCCAGAAGCTGGTAAGAACTCCCATAGGCACAACTGAATGTGTGCAAAGATCCCAAATTCTCCACACAACCTTTAGGTTAACTTACGTGCAATTCAAATGGATTGTGCATAAAATTTCCTTTTGGCACGAAAAACTTTTCCACTTCATGCAAACCCCTTTTTCCGCTCAACTTCTCTCTTTTCACGCCACTTCCCATTTTCTTGAAACTTTTCACTTTTTGCGCAACTTCTCACTTTTTCGCGCAGCTATCCTCTTTTCGTGCAAACTTCTTTCTTTTTGCGCAACTCACTTAGCGTATATTTTACGCGCACCAGAGATCGAGATTTCTTCTAAGTGTCGAGCATTAACAAATGAGAAGGGTTCACCTCATATTTATAGGCATTTTTGACCCAGCGCGAAAACCACTAATCCACACGTAAAACCCTCTTCACGCACGTAAAAAATATTTCTCGCAACATCATATTTCGCGCAATGCTCCAATTTTTTGGGCACCTCATGCCTTTGCTAATTTTCGAGCTTCTGATCTCAAAACACCTCTTGCACGACAAACTTCATTCTTATTTTTCACACACCATGCCAATATTTCATGCAACCATTATTTTTCACACATCCAGATACTATTTCATGCATCCCGATGTTATTTCAAGCATCCCGCTGATATTTCGCGCATCCTGCTACTATTTCACGCACATCATTATTTTTTTCGCGCAACTTTCCTAAATTTCCGCGCACTCCATGCCTTTGTCATTTTTTGATGTTCTGACCTTGAATAATGACTTGCACGCAAAAATCTAAACCATATTCAATCTTACGCGCATCATCCATTGCCAAACACATTTCTTTATCTCCCGATTTTCAGGGCCTAAAATTTGGAAAACACTGGAAAACAGCGCCACCTTGAACTGTGATTTTGTACCGCCCCCAGATTGTCCATTACTTTGCAATTTCTCTCTTCACTACTTCCCATAACCATTCTTCACCTTTCATCATGAACTCCACTATCATGATATATATCCTTTGATAGACCAACATTAGCATTGTCAGAGTTATAATGGGAAGTACTAAAACATCCCATCTTCCAGCAGCATCATTCCTTCCAATCAAAACTGTATATGATTGGCATCATAATTTCTCCCCCTTTCCTTTATAAGGCTTGCATCAAAAGTTCTTCTAACTTATGATATTTGTGAAATAAAAATCATCAAAGCATTAACTAATTTTCAAGTCCTGTACAAAGTGAATTGATTTAGCTTCTTTGACAACAAAAGACAACACTTTGTAATAGCAAACTTTTCTTACTTCCTTATCCATCCAACTTGGTACCAAAAAAATCTATGAAACCTTAGGATTTCCCTTAGATACATCCCTTGACATATCCTTAGAAACATATCTAGGGATATCAATAAATTTTTATCATCTTAATTTCTTAAGGTTGACTAAACCTTTAATCTGATACTAACCCTAGACTTTTCATATATTGATATTAAATTGTTTTTTGGAACATTTCATACATTATACAATCACATGCCCAAAGATCTTATTATTTTAGTGCCTTTGGAAACTTAGAACACAAAATTCTAGTCTAGTTGAAGACATTTAATGTTCCTTTTAGTACTCATACTTAAAAACATTCCTTATAACCTAGGGAAAGGAAACATAAGAAAAAGGTGATCTCAGATGCCCAGTAAGGGTAAAAAATGAAGATATATAAGCATAAACATGATAATAAGGGTATGATAATGTGATCATATCATTATAAGATCATACCCTGCATATAAAGGATCATAAACATTAATCATGGAATAAATATTGGTAGTTGATAAGACATGAATCATAAGTAAATCAAATAACATAATACATGAGATCATAACATTGACATAAAATATGAAATTATAGCATACACATAAACTTGTAACTTTGTAAAGATTTATAAATAGTAACAGGTTTACTCATTAAATTAAGGAAATGAAATCAGGCCCTTGCATAAATGTATGGTCATGAAAACCAAGTCCACGCATAAAATTATGGACATGAAAACTAGGTCCATTCATATAATTATGAACATGAAATCCGGTTCACGCATAATATATATACCTCATGAGTCATCCATATTTATGATTCATCCATATTTACCCAATGAATTGGATGAAGATATAGGTACTACCGGTCACATAGTTAAAACCATACAATGTGTACCACAAGAACATAATTTATTCATCATATTATAATCCATGAAATGAAATGGTTTTCATAAGCATCATTCAATCATAACATAACCTATGGAAAAGAAATAAGTTTTATAAATATAATTACATCATAAACATAAACCATTAAAGAAATAATATGAATGGTATTCTTGGATCATATCCCCATAAAAACATAAACCATGAAAAATTATGTCATCTTAGATAGAAAATAATTTTGAAATATATTTTTAAAATATTTATTAAGGAAGATATCCTTTACTATTTGAAAGATGATTTTAAAATCATAAAAACGTTATAAAAATCTTTTAATTTAAAATAACCTTGAAAACTTATAATGGAATATTTGAAACCATTTTATACATCTTTGAAATCCATTTTCTTGAAAATGTTTAAAAGATCAATTAAAACACTTTTAAAACATTTTTAAAAAACATTGTTTTGAAGGAACACATATCTACAAACAAAGAGAGAAAAAAATTAAATGAAGATTAAAATATCATGAAAATAAGTATATTCATGATAAGAAATTTTGAAGGACTGTATATATATCTCATAAAAGAATATAAGTGCACAATGTAACATGTGTCACAAAGAAGACAAATTGGGACAAAATTACCTTACCAATTTGGTAACTTTTGAACCATAAATCCCATATAACAGAGATCAAAAAAGGATATTAAATTACCCATGAATTTTTATAATAATAATAATAATGAAAATTCATTGGAAATATATACACCAAACAAAATAAACGAGTAGTGTATATGGCATGTATCCCACACAAATAAAAGTGAGACAAAATCCTTTACCTTATGTCTTGACTCTCATCTTACTCATGAAAACATCCTATATAAAAAATATAAGTTTATTATACATCTATTATAGAACCATATTCATTTATATATTACCATATAGTATTTACTTATGACTTTATATTACCTGCTTATTAATAATTCCAAGTTTAAGTTATGTTTTAGGTAATAACCGCTTTGTTTCTCAAACATGTTTTAAGTTGTTATTCTTGGTCCTTATACATAGATCACAATTTAATTATATATAAAATGGTAACCATGATATATATATATATATATATATATTCATTATACATTTATTCATGGTGATTCATAAAATTTATAGGTAGAAAATAAAATAAACCATTCATGGAGATGGTAGGCCGTACGTGCGCATGAACTCTGTTTTAATTTTCTTTCCCTATTGAAATAACAAAAATAATATAAAATATTATCATTAAAAGATCATTTTTATGTTATATATATCATATATATTCATAAAAATCATCCTCATTACCATTCATATGAAACATATTTGAAAACTTAATCGCATCGCATCGTGGAGATGATAAGCCATACGTACGCACAATCGACTTAATAATTTCCCAAAAGATTAGATAGAAAAAAACAGATATGATATTTTCATTAAATAAGTATAATTATGTCATAAACATCATATATATCATAAAAAATATATTTAACCTCATAATTACCACTATGAGAGGTGGTAAAGGAAAAACAAACAATCATCATTTCGCGAGGCGGTAGTCTGCCTTACACATGAATGGTAAGTTCATTTCCAATTAGATGGAAGTGTGTGAAATTGTAAGTCTAAACCTTAATATAATAAAATATTAGTATATTTAGGATACTGATGTTATTATATAAACAAGAAATAAAAATAATTTATGGGGTTCAAGTAAGAAAGAAAAAAAACATTTGTTGATGAATATTACCTCTTCTTTGGGTATATCCTTTTGATTTACACAAAAGGACTTATTTGGTTGGATTTATACCCAAATTCAAGCTTTTAGTATGAAGGTAAGTAATTTTTTAAGATATTTGGGTAAATTTTTTTGATCCAAATGGATTTATATGTGTGAATAAAAGAGAAGTAAAGGTGCCCTTTTATAAGATGAGGGAGGGGAACTTTTGGAAACACTCAAAAATATTAATTTATAATAAATAAAAACTCAATAATGTTAAGACCAAGTTGATGATAAAGGTGATTTTTTTCAAGTGTTTTATTTTATTTTCAAGGAATGTTTTTGAAGAAAGTAAATCACCTCACTTTGTAAAAGTTGAAAACAGACTCATATTTTTTTCTTTAGAAAAATCGGACACACTTTGTTTAAGAAATTCCATAGTATCGAGAAGAAGCTGTTTGGAAGAAAATATTATGATTGGACTCACCTCAATTTCAGTATATGAGAATTTCATAATGAGGTTTTTGAGTGTAATTTTATTCATCATGGATCCGATAAAAATGTGATGATTCTTTACTGGTTTGTATTTCATATAAATCATAAGTTAATTGGAAAACTTATGATGCAAGATTGATGAAAGAAAGGGGGATTTAAAGAGATCTAGGCCAATCATACCCAGATTAATTTGATCTAGATGAAAAGAAAAAGGGTGATGAAAAGATCATAATGAGGATAATTATACTCAAAAATATTGTAATCCGGACAATTGTATTCAACCTAATTGTATTTGGGCCAATTGTTTTCTAGAAAAATGTACTTGGGATGATAAGGAAAGAAAGAAGCTGGAAATAATAGAAAGTTATGATAATTTCCATTATAAGTCTGACGATGATGAAGCTATTATCAATTTTTTTTGATGTAAATGAAGGAATTTGTTAAAGTTTAAGTTGTTGATATCGATCTATCGTATTCATTGCACCATCATAATCAGGCAGAATTGTTTTTAAGAAAGTCCTATGTAAAAGGAATTGAGCTGAAGCTGATGAAAATCATAATGATAGAGATTGATCAGAAATGTAGTCAACCATTTTAAAGGGGTTGAATTAATCTGTTTCTTTCCAATGAATCCAGAGAATTTCTGAAGAAAAGAGATGGATGTTGAGGGGGGATTGAAATTTAAAGGGTGTAGTTTTCTATAATTGGTATAGAATATTGTATTTAGTAATTGGAGTAGAGAATTGAAATTTTAATTGGTTTTTTAAAAGAAATTTGAAAAGGATATGAAGGTTTAATAAGATTTTGGAATATTTGAGAATAGTTTAAAAATTCATAAATGCACCCAAGATTTAAGGGAAATTGAGATTCGGGTGAATTTGTTTGAGTGGGAAATATTTTGGCATTGTTGCCAAAAACTCTCATGGGTCACCTTTAAAAGGTGAAAAATACTTTGTATTTATACTGAATGATGTATTATTCATAATAAAAGGGATATAATCTCGGACTTTCTAGGGAGAGTTTCCATATTGATCTTTTGTTGAAGAATTTTCGACGGAGAAGTGAAATGAGAAGAGACACGATCACAAAATTATATTTAGATAATCATCGTATTTAGTGATTATAATATTCATATGATTACCATATTCGGATTATCAATGATATTCCACTGATCATCATATAGAGATGGATAATCTGATTGGGATTTCTGTATTGGGATTTTCAGACTGAGAAAGGAGTTTTGAATTGTCTCAATAGTACTTAGATAGTGCTATATATTTTTTTGTATTGAGAATCATACTATGAAGAATCGTACCAAGAAGAATTGGACTAGGTTTTTCATACTTATAATAGAAGTGGTGTATATTTTTATCTATTATATTTTGACAAATTTATGTATTTTCTATACTGGGAATAATCAGACTAGGATAATTGCATTGAGAGGAATCAGACTGGAAAAAATGTATTGGGAAAATTAGACTGAGTTTTCCTTAACAATGTCTAGGAAGTTCTTACCAGCTTCTGGTTAATAAAGTGTATAATTGTTTTTTAATTGAATATAGTTTTGAAAGTTTAAAATAATCACATGTAACATGTTTTGTTACACATACATTGAATTACCCTATTTGTGCTAAGAGGGTGCACATACACTTTTGTATTGTTTACATAATGCTGCAAGAGTGAAAGGTTATATCCTACTCATTATATTGCAAGGATTGTTTTCTAGTGGATTGTGTGGTATTAGATCATTTCGAAACCATACCAAGAATGTAGCTATTCTTATTTAATAGAGAAACTTGTAAATACTTGTTCTCCTTTGGATGTGTGTTTTCATTATTTTAAGTAGGGAATATAATCTTTAATAGAAGGTGAATGTTTTTTCAAGGAAAAATAAAAGAAAAAGTATTACTGATTCACCCCTCCTCCTCTTAGTGATACAATCATCCTGATTGGTCAATTTCAAGTTGTATCAGAGCAAAGGCTCCCTTCACTTATTCTTTACTGATGGAGAATTTTAATTGTGTAAACAGTAAAGGTATTCCAGTTTTTAATGGAAAGAATTATAATATCAAAAAAGATAAAATGTTTCCTTATCTTATTTATATTGGATATGATGTTCTTGAAGCTGAAATAGATGGGTTTCCTCCTATTGATTTTAAATATCCTCGTATATCTATTGATAATAAAAATCTAGAGAATATTGAAGAGAAAAAATTCAATATTATCATCACTTTATGAAATTTAATTCCTAAGGTTGAAAGGTGTTTCACAACCAAAGGTATATGGGATAAATTAAAAAACATATACGAAGACAATAGAGAAGTGAAGTAGGAAAAATTACAAATATGGAGATTGAAGTATGAGGATTTCAAGATGGGTGAATATGAATATATTGGGGACTTATTTACTAAGTTAAATGACATTGTTAGTACTATCAAATGTCTTGGTGAAAAGTTAGATGATTCTACAGTTGTTGAAAAGGTTTTGAGAATCCTTCCTGAAAAGTTTGATGTAAATGTTTCTTAACTGGAAGACAATGATCCTAAAACATTATCTCTATATGAATTGCATATCACTCTCATTACTTATGAAATGATAAGTGATAATGCTACAAATAGAAAAAAGGTAGATAGAGAAATTCATTTCTAGGCCGCGAAGAAGGATAAATCAAATAAGATTCTTATTGAAGATAATACTAGTGAATCCAATTCTGAAAATGTGGTATGTAAATCTTTTGATGATATTTTATCCTTGTCTTCTAAAAATGTTAGAAGTGGTATAGATAAATATAAAGGGAAACCTCTCTTAAAATGTTTTGAATGTGGAGTTGTTGGGAATTTTGTGGAAAATTTTCCTTAAAGAAATAAAAAAGAGGATAGTGATGAATAATAATGAAGGCTAGGAAGATCATGGAAAAAATAGGGAGATAAAGAAAAATTGTACTCTAGAGGTATAGATAGAAAATTATTCAAATCCAAAAGAAGTTTCTTATCTAAAGATAAAGAAGAATAAGGTAGTAAATATGAGTCTATAAAAACTGTTGAGTATGGTATTGAGAATAATTTTATTACAACAGTGAATGATGATGAATTTGGAAGTAGTAGTTCCGAGGAAGAAGAAACTCAACTTGAATTTATTTTTAAAGAAGAGTTGAAATAATACTTGAGAAAGATTAAAAGGCTAGAAAATAAAAAAATTTGGAAGATGGATGTTCCTAAACAAGAAATAAAGAATGTTTTTCTATTGATAAGGTGAAGTTGGTAAAATAAATTTATGATTTAAATAAATATCTTAAGGAAGAATAGAATCATAATGAGTATCTAGAAGTTAAGCTTAAAGAAAAATAAGAGGAGTTGGAACTTTTCCATCAAAAGCTATCTCAAGTTGAAATGAGAAATACAAGTTTTAAAAAATATATCTCTAAAGTTGGTAAAATTTCCTTAACAGAGAAACCTAAGAAGGATTAAAAAAAGATATATTCAAAGGTTGAAAAGAAAAATGGACTTGTTTCTAAAAATAAGAAAGATGAAGAAGTCATGTATGTGGCCAAGACCAACAAAGTTGAGAATCCAGAAGTCTCAAAGAAACCTGAATATAAAAATGATTTTAAAAAATATGAATCTAAAAAAGTTCCAAATACTTATGGCTCTGATAAAGTATAAAATAAAAGGAAGTCTCTGATTGAAAATAAAAAGGTTGGTGGCTTAGAAAAGAAATAAAAAAAGTGGTTGAGAAGCATATTTAAAATTCTAGTCGTATGGAAGTTTCAAAGAAAAATACTATTTCTATGGATACTGTTGGTATTGTGTTTGATTAAGTCACATGAAAAATATGTGTTGGTTTAACCAACAAAATTACTATTACTCCATATGTTATAAAATTAAAATATTGAGGGGGAGTCAATTCCCTCGAAAGAAGAAGTTTGAGAAAGTTTTTTTTGAAGAAAGCTGAAAAGGATGGGGAAAGATTTGAAAAAAGGTTCCGAATTTTGGAAACTATTTGTGAAAGATGTGAACAACCTAGACACCTCGAAAAAGGATTCCTTGTATTATTAATAGAACAAAAAAGGATTATTAACAATTCTTAGAAGCTAGAATTGAAGAAAAAAAGAATGAAGAAAAAGCTATTGTTGTTGAAACTTATTTGAAAGGTAAAAAAGGAGAACAACCTTGGATTCTTGATAGTGAGTGTTATTATCATATGATAGGATATTTGAAATTGTTAAAGAATGTGAAATACATTAAAGAAGTAACAATGACATTTGACAATGATGAATCCTTGAAAACCAAAGGTGTTGGATCACCATCATTGGGAATGAAAAGATGAAATCCAAGAAAACTTTATATGTTTATGGGTTGAAACATAATTTTCTAAGTATTTCACAATTATGTGATAAGGGTAACAAAGTTATCTTTAGAAAATATGGTGTTTTTTGTAAAAAAATGAGGAATATGGAAAGATTATTACAAGATCTCAATGAATAAAAGGAAACTTGTTTCAGGTTGGTGAAATTCAAAAATATTGTTACATGAGTATGATGGAAGAGAATCAATTGTGGAATAAAAGGCCATGACACATGTGTCAAATAAACATTAGAAAATTTTAAAAGTGATATATTATTTGACACATTCCTAATTTTTCAGAAATAATATATTGGTGTTGGACTATTTTCCTGAAAGGTAAGATTGCAAACTTAGTGCATAAGAAAGTTGATATTTGTTCAAGACAACCCCTGGAGCTAATTCATTCCAATATTTGTTTTCCAATGAGAAAACAATCAAGAAATTGAGATGGGTACTTCATCAGTTTCATTGATTATTTTACTTGCATCACTTGCGTTATATATATGAAAAATAAATCAGAAGCTTTGAAAATGTTTAAAAGTTTCAGAAGAAAATCTGAGAAAAAATGTGAGTATTCAGTAAAGAAGTTAAGAAAAAATAATGGTGGTGAATACAGAAGTAAATAATTTTAAATTTATCTTGATAAAAATTGAATTCGGCCCGAGTATAGTTCCTTATAAACTCCTCAAAAAAATAGGGTTGCTAAAAGAAAGAATAGAAGTTTGGTGGAAATGTGAAGAACTATGTTACTTGAATATTTTCTTTCTCATTACTTTTGGTGGAAATCCATGAGTACTAAAATTTATATTCTGAACTACTTTTTCTATAGGCTTAATTTAGGTATGACTCCATATGAATTATTTTATAGAAAAACTCCATGTTTGAAACAATTTAGAGTTTTTGGGAGTCCACGCATTATAAATAATAAAGGTGGAAACTATGAAAATTTTTAGAAAAAAGGTAAAGATGGAACATTTCTTAGATATGATCTAGAAGGAAGGGGATATATGTGTTTCCATAAATAAACATGAAGAATTTTTGATTAAGTTTATGTGAAACTAATTGAAAAGGAATAGAAAAATAAACATACTTAGGTAGAAGATAAAGTTGAGAAAGATTATTTTGAAAACAATTTTGATAATGATACAAACAACTGTAATCCTAATAAAGGTGAAGGATATTTATATCCCATGATGAGGAATATACTCAAACATATCATCCTAGGCTGAGAAAGAAAGCAGAATCTCAAAATATAATTGGTGATCAATATCAGAAGGTTCAGAAAAGAAGAAAAAAAAATGCTATTACACATACTTCTTTGTATTTAAAAGCGGAGCCGAATGTTTTTAAAGAAGCTCTTGAGTATCCAAAATGGGTTTAAGACATGAATGAAGAGTTGGATTATATTTTAAAGAATGTAACATGAGAACTCATTCCCAATCCATAAAACAAAAACATCATTGGTACAAAATGGGTTTTTCAAAATAAGCTAAATGAAGAAGGTGGAGTGATAAGAAACAAAGAAAGATTGACTTGCAAAGGGTATTAAAAAATTGAAGGAATTTAATTTTATGAAACATTTTCTCCAGTGTAAAGTTTATAAACAATAAAAATATTTCTTTTTGTTACTGCACAATGAGGTTACAATATTGTTCAAATGGGTGTTAAATCTTAATTCTTGAAAGGTGATCTTGATGTGGAAGTTTACATTGAACAAACTTGTGACTTTTTTATTGTAAAAGATAAATGTTATGTCTACAGATTGAAGAAGGAACTATATGGACTAAAATAATATCTTAGGGAATGGTATTCCAAATTTTATACTTTCTTAAGGAAGATTAGTTTCAAGAAGGGAATAGTTGATAACAATATTTATATCATAGAAAGTCAAGAGTATTACTTCATCATAATTGTTTATGTTGATAAAATTATCTTTGCTGGTAATGATAAAATAAGTTGTGAAAGATTTGATAAAGAGATGATTTTTTTTGAAATGTACATACTGGTGGAAATTAAATACTTTCATGGGTTACAAATTTTACAAAATAAGAAACGTATCTTTCTTTACCAATAAAATATGATAAGGAACTTCTGAAGAGGTTTTGGCATGAAAAACTAAAAATATATTTCCACACTGATTTCAGTGGGAACAAAGTTGACTAAAGATAGAGAAGGAAAAGAAGTTTATCAAAATGAATTCTGAAAGCTAATTGGAAGTTGGTTGTATTTGACCACCTCAAGACTCTACATTGTTTATGTTATTAGCTTATGTGCGGGTTTTTATAGCACTCCAAAAGAATCACATTTGATGGTTGTAAAATGAATTTTGAGATATTTAAAAGGCACAATAGATTTTAGAATAATTTATAAAATCTCATGAAGTATTGATTTGTTAGGGTATTCAGATGCTGATTGGGTAGGAAATGTTGATGATAGAAGATCCACATCTAGTGGAGTATTCTTTATGGGAAAGAATTGTGATAGTTGGAATTTAAAGAAATAGAATTCAGTAACTCTCAGTATGACTGAAGCTGAGTATGTTGCTGACACTCAAGACACTACTCAACTTATGTGTATGAAAAAAGAATTGGAAGAATTACTTGTTGAAGTAAAGTTACCCACACTCTTGGGTTGTGATAATCAAAGTCCAATTAATATCACCAGGAATCCAGTTCAACATTATCTTTCAAAACATATTGATATAAAATATCATTTCATCAAAGAGCATGTGGAGAAGAATGAATTGAATCTGGATTATGTTTTAAAAAGGGAACAAGTTATTGAAATATTCAAAAAACCTTTACTGAAAGAATAATTTTCAAAATTGAGGTTGAACATGGGTGTCCAATCTCTTTCTCATCAAGTTTGAGGTATGTGTTTCTGTCCCCTCTCTCATATTACATTTGGATAATGTTGTCAAGGGGGTAGAAATGATTTTTTTCATAAATATATCCTTAAAATTCATGTAAAAAGGGGGATTTGTGGGTAACCTATGAATTTAACATTGTATTTTTTGTGAAATATTCTAATTGTTTGTTGGAGTGGTTGTAGGAAATGAATTATTTTATATTCCAAGAAGTAAAGAAGCTATAAAATAAAGTTGAAGATTTTTTCATAATCACTTCTTTTGGAAAACATGGTTTTGCTGTCAAAGATTATGTTTACTACAATGAGTTAACTCACATAGGATTAGAATTTTTGATAATTGATCCATTTCTTGAGAATACCATATTTATTGATTTATGAAGCTTGTTTCACAACAAAATCTAAAGTGGGAGATTTTTAGGGCCAAGATGATGATGAAGGTGATTGTTTTAAAGTGTTTTATTTTGATGTCAAGGAACGTTTTTAAAGAAAGGAAATCACCTCAATTTATAAAAGTTGAAAATCAAATTGAAACTTTTTTTCTCAGAAAAATTAGACTCACTTTGTTTAAGAAAGTCCATCATATCGAGAAGAAGCTATTTAGAAGAAAAGATTCTGATCAGACTCACCTTGGGTCTAGTATGGGAGAAGATCATAATGAAGTTTTGAGTGTAATAAAATTCAGTATGGATCTGATAAAAATGTGATGATTATTTATTGATTTGTATTTCACATAAATTATAAGTTTATTGGAAAAATTATGATGCAATCTTGATGAAAGAAAGGGAAAGTGAAAGAGATCTAGGCTGATCGTACCCAGATTAATCGGATTTGGATGAAAAAAAGCACTGAAAAGATCATAATCAGGATGATTATAATCATAATGATCATATCTAGGGAAATTGTAGTAAAATATATTTTAATCAAGACAATTGTATTCAACTTGATTTTATTTGGGCCAATTGTTTTCTAGAAAAATGTACATGGGCTGAGAAGGAAAGAAATGAGCTGTAAAGAATGGAAAGTTATGATACTTTCCATTGTAAGTTTGATGATGATGAAGCTGTTGTCAAATGTTTTTAAAGTAAATAAAGTAATTTTCTAAATATGAAGCTTTTGATACTAGTTTATTGTATTCGGTGCACCATCGTACACAGGCAGAATTGTTTTCAAAAAAGGCTAATGGAAAAGGAATTGAACTGAAGCTGATGAAAATCTTAATGATAGATATCAGTTGACAATGTAGTCAAACATTTAAAAGAGGTTGAATTATATTGTTTCTTTTCAAATGAATCTAGATAATTGCTAAAGAAATTAGATGGATGTCGAGGGGGAGCTTGAAATTCAAAGGATGTAGTTTTCTATAATTTATACAGAGCATTGTATTCAACAATCGGAGTAGAGAATAGAAATTGTAATTAGATTTTGAAAAGAAATTTTAAGAGGAGATGAAGGTTGAAGAAGGTTTGAGAATGTTCAAGAAGCATTGAAGAATTCATAAATGCACCTGAGATTTAAGGAAAATTGAGATTTGGGTGAATTTTTTTGTGCAGGAAATATTTTGGGATTCTTTCCAAAACCTCTCATGGGTAACCTATAAAAAGAAAAAAATACTTTGTACATTTTATAACTAATGTACTATTCACGAAAGAAGAGTGAGAAGCTCTTAATTTCTAGTGAGAGGAAAATTTTCCCATATTGAGCTTTTGTTGAAGAAGTTTTGACAAAGAATTGAAAGGATAAGAGAAAAGATCACAACATTGTATTCAGATGATCATCATATTTAGTAATTATCATATTCAGCTGATTACCATATTTGTATTGTCAATCATATTTATCAGATTATCATATCAAGCTGGATAATTGGATTGATATTTTTGTATTGGGATTTTTGGACTAAGGAAGAAGGAGTTCTAAATTATCTCAATTGTACTTAGACAATGCTATTTTTTTTGTATTGAGAATCATATCGGGAAGAATCATACTGGGAAGAATCAGACTAGGTTTTTCGTATACAGAATAGAAGTGGTGTATATTTGTCTCTATTATATTCTGAAAAAGTTATATATTTTCCATATTGGGAAGAATCAGACTGGGAGAATCATACTAAGAGGAATCTGACTAGAAAACATATACTGGGAAAATCGGACTAAGTTTTCCTTAACAAATTCTAGGAATTTCTTACCAGCTTCTGGGTAAGAAAGTGGAAAATTGTTTTTCAATTAAATATAGTTGTGAAAATTGAAAATAAGCACATGTAACATGTTTTGTTAAACAAACATTGAATTAACCTTTTTGTGCAAAGAGGGTGTACATGAACTATTGGATCATTTACATAGTGATACACAAGTGATAGTGTATATCCTACTCATTTTATTCCAAGGATTATTTTCTAGTGGATTGTGTGGTATTGGATCATTTCCAAACCATACCAAGGACATAGATATTATTATTGAATAGTGAACCATGTAAATAATTATGCTCCTTTAGATGTGTATTTTAATTGTTTTTAGGAGGGAATATAATCTTTAATAGAAGGCGAATATTGTTTCAATGAAACATAAAAGAAAAAGTATCACTGATTCACCCCTCCCCCTCTTAGTGATATAATCATCCTGATTGGGAACTTTCAAATAAAAATACATCCAAAAGGTGATATACTATAATATAAAGGTATATATGGTTGTAATATCATCAATGATAAATTTTATATAGGTTTTGATGTAATTTTAAACCTTATCTTTTTTATTAACCATTAGTTAACCTATTTGAATTTTAACCATGGTAAAATATTTTTAATATTAAGAGGATGTAATTTTCACATATAAAGTGTCAATTAGACTATAAATGGACAATTTATGATATTTAGACGATAATTTATTATCTTTTTCCTCATTTATTTTTTTATTATTTTTTACTAATTTAATAAAATATTTTTTTCATAAAATATCATTAGTGTCAATTTTGATACTATTCATTACATTGACATTAATAAAATCCATTCATCAAGTTAAATTAGAACCAATTCCTATAACACACAAATAATAAATCATATTAATCTATAATTTTTTTAAATAACCTTAATTAAGTCAAATTATATTTATTTTAATTTTTATAATATCATTTAATTGGCTGTTTTACTAATTGTTTAATTACTACATCACCATTTTGTAATTATTTAAGATAATTATTTTTTTTTCTAAAAATTAAAAAAAATTATCTGATGTAGATAATAATTTTATCTTTCTTAATAATATATATATTTTATAATATCTTCAATTTATCCTTATATTAAAAATATTATACATATTAAAAGTAAGAGTGTGACATTTCATCACTCTCTTTGAGTTTAATAATAATTAAGTAATTTTCATAAAAAAGTGTCTATTAAATTATTAAATTTATATCCTTATGTGTTAAAGGTCTAATTAACTTCATACAATAACATTTGATCAAGTTTTAGGGTAGTTTTATAATATTTATAATATTTTTCTTACCCTTAATTACCCGATTTACCGTTAACCGTGGTAATAAAAATTACTAAAGTTACAATTCATTTTTTTCTAATATAAAAGAGACCTATTTAATAAATTTTAAACTTATTATTCAAAATGTTAAATATTTTTTTCATAATTCAAAACACATAATTTTCTAAAATTTATTTAAAAGTAACCCCATTGACGGAATGGGAAAACAAGTTTTTAAAGTGAAAACCCCCAAAAGATTGAAATGGTTTTAAATCCAAATTCAATGTAAAATTGATTCCAATGATCTAAATTGGTTTAAATGATAATTTTTTTTATCTAATTATACTTTAAAACAAATAAAATATATAATTTAACAATACAAATTATTTTTATTAAAAATATTTTTTCAATTAAAATTCCGTATTTTTAACTATTCATCAAAACATGAAACTTATTAGAAAAATAAAAACAAATCAGCCAAAGTAAATTTTTATATCCCTATTTCAAAGAAGAATTTTATATTTTCATATAAAAACTATAAGTGTTTCAAAAATTAAATTTAAAATTGGTTCACAATTAAAAGGCGGTAAAGTTACCCTTTTGAAAAATATATCTTTTTATTCATAAAATTGGTTTTGTTCATATCTTATGCCTATTAAATATATTGGATGAGTTTAAATTTTTTTTATTGAATGTTTAATATATTAATTTTATTAAAAACAATCACCAATAGTGTTTTTTTAATTTATTGAGATAAAATGGTGTTTATACATAGAAAACTATTTTCTTGGAAAATGAATTTCTTTATTTTAAAATTTCTCTTACTTTAATTTCTAGTTAATTGATGACCAAGGATTTATTTTATATACTTATCTAAATTATATTTTCATAATTTAGTTAATATATTTTTTAATTTCCATTCCAATGGATAGGTGGTAACTATAATAATATTTTAATAACAATATTAATAGTATATTATAGTTCGGTAAAACTCAGTCTTGCATGTAATAAAATGTAATATATATATATATATTACATGTAGTTTAATATTAACATGATGGTGCATATAAATCAATATATACTTAGTGATTTCATATAAAAAAAATATATCTAGTGTTATGTGAAATGATAAATATAAAAAATATTAAATTAATTCATGAAAAAATATTTCACAAAATCTCAGGGTGTTACAATATTTCACTTAAAAATAGTGGTATAATTACATGCCCAACTTTTAATGATGTTCAGGATAACCTACTATTCTTATTAGTATGATTTTTCTCATAGAAAAAAATTACATATGATAAAATTTGTTTTCATTTAATATCAACTAGATTCTTGAATGCTACTTGTTCCAACTAACCTTTTCCCTCTCTACAGTTGAATTCCATTGCAACTCATGCATCAGCTTATAATAGCTTATAATGTGGTTTCTTAACATGGAAATTCATGGTTTCTAAGGGATATATGGTTAAATTTCAAGATATTCCTTTATATATGTTCATTGTAAAGAGGGTATTTTAAAATCAAAAGAGTTCCTTAATCATATATAGAAGAAGGTCCTCAAGGATCCTAGGTTTTTACTAGATTACTCAATAAATTATAGTTATAAAAACATGAATAAATTCTATTAAGAAATTAAGACATTGTGAAGAACATGTTAAAATGGATTGAGAATCCTTTTGGGTAAGTGATTAAAATGTAGGACAATATGCCATGGTATAAGATTAAAAAATTAGTGGTATTTTCATAAATTTACTCACTTAGAATTTAAAAAAAAGTCTATTTTAATATTCAATGCATTGATAAAATGGGTAATTTTTTTATCTTCATTGTAATAGGTTCAAAAGTTAAAATGGTATTTAAATTAAGATTATTGTGTTTTATAAAACTTAAAAAAATAGAAACTCACAAATAATCTTAAAAAAGACATGAAAATTGAAAAATAAAAGAAAAAACATTCAAATCCTAAACTAAAAAGGTTCCCCCCCTATATACATAAATGATTAAATTTCATCAATGAATTATAACAAATTAAGAAATTAAAATAGATTTAAATGGAAGCAAATCAATCAAATAAATGTTAAAGAGAGGTACAACCCAATGGTTCTCATTGATAGATAGTTTTAATGAGTGAAATATCCTCTACTAGTGTTTTTGGAAAATTTAAATAGAATTTATTTATCCCATGCCCATTAATAGTAAATGGGTTCTTGTAGCCTTCTTAAAAAACCTACAAAACCTCGAAATGATATACATGAGTGATTATGAAGTGACATTCCCATCTGGAACATAGTTTACATTTTGCCCGCTTGATTCTGGAATTAAAAATCAAAACTTGGTCCCCTTGATGGAAGTATTTCTAATTAATTTGTTTATCATGAAACACTTTATTTATCTCTTTATAAATTCCTAAATTTATAAAATATTCTCTCTTGATTTCTTTAATATCCTGAATTTTTAGTTCCCTATCTTTTCCCATCACGTTTAGATCTAGATTAATTTCCCTCATCAACCAGTATGTTTTTTACTCTATCTTTATAGGTAGGTGAGAAATATTCCCATAAATCATACTAGATAGACCTATCATAATAATTATTTTTTAGGATATCCTATAAACCCTTAATATGTATTCCAACCATTGGATCAAATCTTTCTTATTTGGCGTGATAGTTTTATCTAGGATCCCATTGATTTATCTGTTTGAGTCTTTAGCTTATCTTTTTGTTTATGGGTGATAGGGTGTTGATGTTTTGTGATTAAATCCACATTTACTCATTAAATATTACATTTTATTGTTGTATAAATTATTTTCTTGATCATAAATAATTGAGATTGGACTTCCAAACCTATAAAATATGTAAGTCCTGAAAAATATTACACAACATTAGCATCATCAGTTTTGGTGGCCTTGGATTCCACCCATTTTGAGACACAATAAACTACCAAAAATATTTAAGAGTTCAAAAAGTACTTGGGAATGGGTCCTATGAAGTTTTTACCCCATATTTTAATGATATCATAAAATCTTATGGGTTTTTGTGGGATTTCTTGTGTCTTAGATGTGTTTCCAGTAAATTGATATTTTCACATATTTTTTAAAGTTCATGAGAATATTTGAAAAAATTAGGACAATATATTCCTTATTTTTAAACTTTTATAGCATACCTTTAAGGTCCAAAGTGTCCTCTACAAGATAAAGTGCAGAAAAATCCAAGTACATATTGTATTTCACTTTCAGAAAAACAAATTCATTTCATTTGGACATTGCAAATTTTCTATAGATATGGATCCTTCTAAATGTAAAATCTTGATTTATATTTGATACTAAAAACTAATTAGGGGTTAAAATGATACTATACTTGATAAGTTACCAAAAATGTGATTGTATCAGCATACCAAGGCACCTCTCCTTCCACCAAGTATTACTACACTCTTGGAATTACATTACCCACTGATTCTTAGCCTAGGATTTCCACTTCATTAGTGTTGGGTAGCCTGCATAAGTGTTTTTACACCAATATATCAACTACTTTATTATACTTTATTTCTAAATTTAAATCTGAAAGTATCAACATCCACATCACAAGACTAGGATGTGATTTTTTCCTTCTTTATTATGTACCCATGGGTTTCATGATTAGAAAAAATTATAACTTTGGTTCCCAATAAATATGACTTGAATTTTTCCAAAGAAAAAATGATTATTAAAAACTCTTTTTCAATGGTTGTATAATGGGTTTGGGAGAAATACAAGGTAATTAAATTTTAAGAAATGTATTGAGATTTACCTTCAATACTTTGGGATAAAACTACTCCCACGACATGGTTAGAAGGATCACAGAGTAGTTTAGAAGGTCTCTCCAAGTTGGGTGGCTACATCACCAACGGTGTGACCAGTATACTCTATAATTAATCAAAATATACCCTATATTTATCATCAAAGAAAAATTTGGTATATTTAAAAATTAACTTATAAATGGAAATAAAAATCTTACTAAAATCCTTGTCCAATATTTTACAAAATCCTGAATGTCTTAGAAAGGATCTAACATGCTTCACAAAAGTTAGATAGGAAAATGGATTTATCACTTTAATTTTATACTTATCCACCTCAATTCCTTTTTGTGAAATAACATTACCAAGAATTATTCAACTCTTCAATATGAAATGAAACTTTTAAATTTTTTAAAAAGGCCCTTTTTGATGAAAGTTTTGAAAACTTTACTCATATTTTTCAAGTAATGATCAAAGGAGTAACAAAAAACAATGAATTTATTTAAAAACAGGTCCTAGAGGTCTTTAAGTGATCTGAAAATATACTTAACATTCACTTATAAAATGTACCTGGGGAATTAAATACTAAAAATGAAATATTTCTATAGAAAAATGTTCTATAGGGATAGATAAAGGTGTTCTTAATTTGATCTTTAGGTGTAGTGATCATGTGAAAGTAACCTAAAAATCTATCTTGAAAACAATAGCGAGTCCAACCTACCGACCTTTCTAGAATCAATCCTATTAAAGTAATGGGTAAATTATAATTTATAGTGACCAAATTCAAATTCCTATACTCAGTACACATTATTTAACTATTCTGAATTCTAATAGGGATCAATTCATTTTGGTCATTATTCATAATGGACAATCTAGTTTCTTTTAGAACTACATGAATGAAGCTGACCCATTGTGAGTTAGAGATAAGGTAGATTATCCCTAATTCTAAAAAAGTATCTATATACTATTTTAATATCTCCATCATGGTTGGATTTAGAGTCTTTTAGGTCTACCTAATAGGTTTTTAATTACATTCAAACAAAACTCTATGCATGTGGATTTTGGTATTTATTCATGGAATATCCTCTAGACTCCAACCAATTGCTTCCACATTTTTATTCAAAATTTAAATCATGTTATTGATGTGAGTATATTTTGTTAGAAACAATTATTGGAATCTTTTATCTTTCCATGGGATATACATATTTAAGTTTAGATGGTAGAGGTTTTAATTCTCGATTTGGGGGCTCTTCTAAAGATGATATTAGACTCGGAATTATTAACTCCAAATCTTGAGTTTACTGTATAATATTTGACATATAATCTTTATAATTATTAAATAAAAAATAAAATCCATAAAATATTTTATAAGTTACATATTCTTACAAACTGAAAACAGATTTTCCAAATTTTTTGAACATCCTCCTCTACAGAGTTTTTAATCATTAATTATTTCCTTAAAGTTAAGATTTCGTGAAACATACCTTGATATTTAACACACAAATTTTATTGGTAATGGAAAATTTAATTTATTACCTAGGATAAATGTAGTGTTAGTGGAAACATAGGTTCTTATTCTATAAAATAGTGTATAAAAACATATTATCACTTTTTGATTGGTTAAAGAAAAGGGTTTTTGGTTTAAATTTGTAATTTTGAGAAAAAATAAAATGTATTCACTAAATCTATGAAAAGGGATTGAAAACAATGATATAAGGAGGATGATTATGATAGGTCATAGTTTCCACCCACAATACTATCATAGCACCTAAAATGGTTTTACTTATTTCTTTATTAATGGATAATTTATAGATTCTTTGATAGATTTAGAAAAATGCCTTAGGTTGGAGGGAATTATAGAGACCGATATGATAGTGATAAATGATTGATCAACCTCCATTCCCATGTGTGTGAGAAGTCATAAAACCACTCTAAAACTACCAAGGAAATACCCAATTGGGTGTTGGTGTTCCTTGGAAATATGAGAGTAACTCATTACTCTCACACATGTACCATCGATTTCTAGACACTCGCCTCCTAATATAACCTAATGCCTCAAGAAAAGCTACAACAAGAAGAGAAAGAATATTAATATCAACTTAAGTAGTAATAGTAAACAATTTTTAATCCATAAACACAATTTCATTCAAAGTATAAAAAATTCACTGAGAACTAAAATCAATTACTTGGAAAGTAGTTTTATTCATTAAATCATGAGGACTCAATCATTAAATGATAGAAATTTCCATTAACGAATCACTCTTGAATTTCCCATCCTTTTAAGGGTAGTAGTCATATATGTGTAAGAATAAATCATTAAAAAAGGAGAGAGAAAAATAAAAATGAAACAATAAAAGATTCTCCAGCCTCCAGTGTGCACGAGCCAAGTCCATTTTTTCATCCTTCTCATGGTCTCCTACCTTTTTTATAGAGATGCGACCTCTTACTCTTTATTATAGTCAAACTTGTAATATTTTATCCTTTTTGAATATTTTAATTTTTTCTTTTTCTTCCCCATGGAATTATTTCTTAGCCACAATATGGTCTTTTATAAAATCTAAAACCTTTCTTATTTGGCACAATTGAAATATTTTTCATTTTTAGATCCATGTGGTAGACACTAAATAGTTACATGAAGTGCTAATGTGGAAACCCAAACCATGATCCCAAACTCCCATAAACTAATTTTTCAAATTTCTTAGATCAATCATAAATTTTAACTTAGTGGATCAACCATGATATTTAAGTCAACGTATTTACTATGAGGTTTGACATGTGGTTGATTCAATATAGGTGCAGTTGAACAGATCTCTTCTTGATTTAGTTATTCACATGATTAATGGAATGAACACATGAAAAACAAGATACTATAAATATAAGTGACTATATGAAAAATAATATACCATGTATTAAATTTACTGTACGGTTAATTGGTCATAAAAAAATGGTCAATCAGCACTATTTAAAAGTCAAAATCAATTGAGAACTCACACAACCGAGGTGTTTGAAGCTTGTCCCATGCTTATGAAGACATGACCAACACCTATATAATGATTACAAAGTGATGTATAATGGTTACATAGGCTTGTCTAATACTTTTTTGATGCATTCATAGGGGGAAAATAATCCATACACATCCCCAACAACATGGTTATAAAGTACTGGATTCATGCTTATATAGGATATGAATGATGGTTATACAGATTTTTTTGGGATTGAACTAATGTTTACATAGAGGTATCATTTTCATTTTTTAAGATTCCTTTTAGAGGGATTAATCCATAAAAATCCTCCAAGAATCTCTGCTTCCTTACACAACTATCTTATCAATAATAACATATAATTTTACATTATCTATTCCAAATAATTCATAAAAACAAGATAAAGGATAATTAGTAGTAATAAATTCATATAAAAATCAATAAAATAAATTAAACACTTAATTTATCCATTTTAGACAATATTCACAAAATAAAATCATTTAACACTTGAATTCCGAAACTCTTTAAAACTCTATGAATTGATAAATATGGTAGTATAACATGAATTGAATATAAACAAAATATCATGTAATTATAGAATATTTCAATTCCACCCCAATTAAACATTGGACTCTTGAAAATTGAATTTAAAAGGATTACCAATGAAAAATTAAATCACTATCCAATGAAAACTACCTTTTTCAACACCACAGTACTCATTATTATCATTCCACATTAAGAATATTGATTCTATTTTCTCCGTTAATCATATTAAATTATTTTCTACTTCTTTAATCTTATCATGAACACTTATACATACCATTTTTTAAATATTTCACTCAACACACAAATATGATTTTCAAGTAATGTTTTTCTCTTTCCAAGTCCACACAAGTTTCACCATAGGATTGATGAATTTATTTATCTCAACCTAACGATTAAATTATTTGTAATTATTATAAATGATTTTCATGGTTGTTCGAGGATTAATGTTTGGTAGTGTTTTAATGTTAAATGGTTGAGTCTAAATATAGAGGCTTGGATCTAAAATTAATCTTAATGCTTTCCTGTAAGAATGGATTCCCCCTAATCTTTCTCTTTTACTAAAACAAATTCAATTATTTTAATTATCCTTGGATATCCCAAAACCATTATCAATTCAAATTTATTAAACATTCCCTATCTCTATTTTCTTTAGTAAGTTATTTTTCTTAGTTTTACTCTTGATGGCTGATAGGTACTTTTGAATTTCTTTATTAAGTGTGAGATCTATTTTCCCCCATATTCTAATGTGTTCTAGGGTATTTATTCTAAACAAATCTATATTTTTACTTCTTTCCCAAATTAATTATTCAAAAAAAACTTCAAAATTCTATAATTTTCAAAAAATTTCAACTCTAATTGTCCTCTAAACTCCTTCTCAGCTTCATATTCAATCTCTTCCCTTGAAAATAAAAAACAACATCAAAATTTTTCTTCCCTACTTACCTTTTCCTCAGTAGAATTGTTTCAAATTTTTCATATTTGTAATTTCAATATAGAATCATATTTTTGAGGGAAAATATGTAATTTTCTCCTCAAAATAGTGATATAATTACATACCCATATTTGGATTATGTCATGAACATTTTTTAACTCTTACCATCATTATTTTTCTCCCAAAATAATAACAAAAAAGTTTCTATAAATTATTCTTTAAATTATAATAGATACTTACAAATATATTTTCCCATCTCCTTTTCTCCCCCCCCACACATGAATTAAAATTTGATTATAAAAAATACTCTAAATTAAGGTAGATATGGATATTTTACTTTTAATGTGACTACCTTACAAATTCATTAAAATATGCTAATGGATACAAGAATTAAATTTCAAGGTTGGATTAAAAATATGGTGCTTTGAAAAAAGGATTGAAATTATAATAATTCCTCAATCATTTTATAACATGGTCCTTGAATAATATAAGGTTTTGACTAGATTATTTAGAAAGTAATGGTTATTCATTAATATCTTCTCTCGCTCAAGAAAAATGGAATTGTAAATAAGATATAAAAATAGGTTTAGAATCCTCTAAAGTAAGTGATTTATAATAAATGACAATATATCATAGAATGAGATTCAAAAATATATAGGATCTTCATGAATTTCCTTTACTTAGAATTTAAAAACAAGTTCATTTCAGTGTTCATATAAGGTATGTGAATGAGTTAAATTTGTTTCTAAAAATTTGTATGGATTCAAAGTTTTCAAGGGTATTCCAATTAATCTCACAAGTTTCAAAAAATTACAAAACCATTAAAAATATTATATAAAAAATTTGAAAAAAATACCAAAAAAACTGAAAAATAAAATAATAACCAAAAATTTGAAATGTCTTAACAAAAGTTTCTAAATTATATGGTTACCCCCTAGAATTAAATAATGTAGTGTTCTAAAGGAATTCAAAAAAATTACCATGTAAGTATATTTTAAATGGAATCAATTAATTAAAATAAATTTTAAGGAGATATGCAACCTAATGGTTCTCATTGTTAAATAGTTTGGAGGAGTGTGATCCTCTCCATGGGCTCTTGGTTCAAGTTCCTATAGTACTTTTTAAGAATGTTACCTTTGAAAATGAATAGGTTTTCTTTCCTTATTTTAAAACCCATACAAAAAATGGTACACATGAGTAGTTATAAGTGGTCCTCTATATATAGAACAAAGCATACCTAACTGCAATTTAAGTCTTAAATTGAAAAACAACACTTTGTCTCTAGGATGAAATTCTCTTGGTTAGATCATCATGTCATGATATATCCTTGTTCTTTCTTTGTAAATTCTAGTTTTTTTTTAAATAAACTTTTTTAATTTATTCTAGATCTTTCATCCAAAATCTATTTTTCTTTTATATATTTATATAGGTCTAGATTCACTTATTTAAAAGCATAATATGATTTGTGTTCTAGTTCTATAGGTAGATGGAAATTCTTTCCATAAATCAATTAGTATGGGATAATTTATATGGGTGTTTTTTAGGTTATCTTGTAATCCCATAAGGTTTATTCTAGCCTTTTTCTTTAATATTTCCTATTTGAATTGACAATATTTTCTAAAATTCCCTTGATTTCTCTATTTGAAAATTCATCTTGGATATTGGTCTATAGATGATATGGTGTTGATGTTTTATGAAGCACTCTATACTTCCTCATTAAATAATCCATTATCCTATTGAAAAATGAGTCACTTGATCACTAATGACGGCTTTGGTCACTCTAAACCTACAAAATATATAATCTTTAAAAAAATCACAAACATTAACATCATCAATTATAGTGGCTTTGGATTCCACCCATTTTGAAACATAATCCATTGCAATAAAAATATAAGAATTTACACAAGACATGGATAAAGGTCACATAAATTCTATTCCCTAGACTTCAAATATCTCAAAAAATATGATGGATTTTTGAGTTATTTCTTACCTCATTAAAATGTTTCAAAAAAATTAACATTTTCTACATTTTTTTACAAAATTCATATTCATCTTTAAATAAAATGGTATAATAAATTCCTAATCATAACACTTTACTTTCTATACTTTTAGGTCCAATGTTTCCTCCATAAGATAATGTGTTAAAAAATTAAAATATTGATTATATTTAACATACAGGAAAACACATTCTTATCAATTTCTCATTATAAGTTTTTTAAATATATGGATCAACCCCAATGTACAATTTCGATTTATATTTAAGTCTTTGAATTTGGTGAGAATTTAGATAAGATGGTACCTAGTATGTAACTAAGAAATATACCATGTAAACATACTAGGGTGTTTCTCCTTTAATCAAATATAATTGATCTCTTAGAAGAGAGTCATTTAGTAGGTCTTAATATTGAATTTTTACTTTAGCAGTGTTGGGTAATCTACTCAGGTGATAAAAAACTTTATTTTATGCATCTTTCTTATCCTTTATCTCGAGATTGAACTATTACAAAAAAATAATCTATCTAACTAGCCTAGGATTTGCATCTACATTCTTTATTACGTATATAAGAGTTGAATGGTTATAAAATAAAACTACTTTAGTTCCAATCAAATAAGATATTAATTTATCTAAATCAAAAACAACTATAAGAAACTTCTTTTCGACAGTATCATCTAAGGATCTTGAGGTATAGGAAATGAATTTAGGTCTACCCTTAATTATATGGGAAATAATGTATCCCACAGCTTGGTCAGGAGAATCACAAATTAACTCAAAATTAATCTCCAAATTTGGTAGCTTCATCACTGGTGGGGTTATTAATATCCTCTTAAAATCATTAAAGGTTGCCCTACACTCATCATTATAATAAAAATTAGTATATTTTAAAATTAATCTATAGGTATGGATAAAAATCTTACTAAAGTCTTTGATAATTCTTCTATAAAATCCCATATATCTAAGAAATGATCGAACAAGTTTCACATAAGTTGGATAAGGAAAATAATGTATCACTTCAACCTTTTGTTTTTCCACCTCAATGACTTTTTTGTGAAATAGAATTCTATAAGTCTATTCCTTTATTTAGTATGAAATTAAAGTTTTCAAAATTCACAACCAAGTTCTTTTCAATGCATGTTTTCAAAACTTTTCCCAGTTTTAGAAAACAATGATCAAATGAGTTTCAAAAAATAGTAAAATCATCCAAAAATACCTCTATGTAGTCTTTTATATGATCTAAAAATATACTTACCATACACCTATGAAATGTACCTATAGTATTATATAACCCAAATATTACACCGTTATAGGAAAATTTCTTAAAGAGACATGTAAGAGTTTCTTTATCTTGGTCCTTCAGGGAAATAATTAACTAAAAATATCCTTAAAAAACATTTTAGAAGAAATAATGAGTTTTCATTTCCACATTTTCCAATATCTAGTTAGTAAAAGGAATGAGGAAATGATCTTTCGTAGTTACCTAGTTTATATTCCTATAATAAATACATACTCTCCACTTATTCTTAATACTAACCAGAATTAACTCATTTTGTTCACTCTTCGCAATGGTTTAGCTAATTTTCTTGTGAACTACACAGATGGGGATGACTCATTATGAGATAGAGATTAGTTAAATGATTCGTATTACTAATAATTTTTTCATCTCTTTTTTCACTACCTTCATTATAGTGGGATTTATCCTTCTCTAGGGTCACCTAATAGGTCTGGAATTCCCCTCAAGAATAATTATATGTGAGAATATTTTGGGGTTAATGCCTATAATTTCACATAATCTCCACCCTTTTTCCTGTACGTTTCTCTCAAAATTTCAATAAATTTTAGTTCTTGATAAAGGGTTAGGTTATTAGAAATGATTACCATCATATTTTCCCTTCCATTAGATACATATATTTCTATTCAATGGGAAATAGTTTCAATTATAGATTTGATGGTTATATGAAAGATGAAATAAAACTTGAGTTTCTTACTTCCACCACTTATATTTTCTGCACACAAGATGACATATAAGACACCTCATCATTAAATAAACAAACAAATCCATCAAGATTTTTAGGGGTTACCTATTTCTCCAAACTAAAGATATATTCTTCAAAATTTGATAAATATTCATACTTGATGGAGTTTTAAATCATTAAGTGTTTTCATAAAGTAAATATTTCATGCAACATACCTGAATATTCAATGAGTTAAACCTCTCCAAAACGGGATAGTGTAAGGATAAAATGGTTAGATAAAGGGTGCTTCATGGAGTAAATGATATTGAAATAGGGTGTACCATCATGAAAATCTATAGTGAATTTTACCTCATGCACATTTCTAATGGTCTTAGCTATATTCAAAAATAGTCTTCCTAAAATAATAGGAGAGTACATTGGTATTAGATCTTCCTATATATTAAGCACATAAAATTATACTAGGAATATCAAGCCACGGACTCTCACAAGGATATATTCTAGCAATCCTAAAAAAATAGTAGGTTTACTTGTAATTTGTTCCACCACTCTAGTGGGTTTTAATTATATTATTGGAAAACATGTAAATATCGAGTGAGGAATAACATTTATAGAAGCACCTAAATGATCCAAGGAATCTAAAAAAAGTTATAGAACCAATGATGAAAGGTATAGATAATGCCCTTGGATATTGAAATATCATGGGTAATTGTGGTGTTATAAGGGATGATACACTTCTACCAAAATTAATTCTTTAATTCTAATGAATATTCATATTCTTTGTGTAATGTTCCTTGAGAAATTTATCATTCTTGGGTATCTTCTTGAATGATTCAAGAAGAGGCACGTTGATCTCCAATTTGTAAAAAGTATCTAGGATAGCCCTTTAGAGTTATTCCTCTTGATTTTTTTGTATTGGATCATACTTTATGGGAATAACAATGGGAGGTATTTATTCTATATTTTTACCTTTTATATGGTGTTTTGAGTCTTTTATTTCTCCTTGGTTTCATTTTTTTTCTTCCTTATTCTCTTCTTCATCTTAGAGCTAGTATTTTGAAATCTACCTAGAATTTCCATCTTGGTTCTGTTAAAATTATTATATTGTAGGATCTTCATAGTTAAGCTATATTATTTTAAGATCATGATTATCAGATCCTTTTTCCTCACCACTAGGTTTCTATTTTTACAACCCGGGGGTGGTCATGAGGTGAATCTCGTTACTACTTCTTAGGGTTATCATGATCAAATTTTCCTTTGGGATATGAACTTTTTTGAGTAACTAGTTTCATTTTATTATTGAAAAATATGTCTATAAGATTTTCAACTTTATTTTTCAACTTATATACTCCATTATTCATCTACTCAACCTTTAATCCTTGATTTTTCTATATTGGGGGTTGTGCACTTGTTGAGGGTTGTTCAAAGGGATTATTTTGTTATAAATAAGGGTTCTATTGTTGGTAAAAAGGTTTATTGAAAGGTTGTTGGAAGGGTGGTGGGTGATGGTATCAATTGTTTTGTTATTGGTAATGGGGTTGGTTTGGGTATCGATTTTGGTGTGTGTGTGTGTGTGGGGGGGGGGTCTATCCAAATTATATTGATTTAAAAGTTCATATTGGACTTGTTTATGCTCTCTCCATATTTTTTTTGAATTTTCTTAGCTGAAATGCTACAACAAAACTTTACATGCCCTGTACTTCTACAAACTTGTTAGTGAAATGGTTAGGTGATAAGAATTGACCACATAATTAGTTGGTTATTACTATTCAAAATTTTGTTTTTGATCTATTTGTCTCACCAAATTAGTTAGATAATCAAGTCTAGATTCAATTAATATGTATGATTTAGAATTTATTACCATACATATACCTCTTGTACCAACATTTATTATCCCAAACTACTATGAGTTATGATAAATCTTCTCAATCAGGCCCTTGAATCCTATTGGTGACTTTTATATCAAATCTCTACAAGATTAGTCATCCAGTGAGTTCTTTTAATTTTATAGAAAAATTTTGTATAAGAAAACTAGGATGTTATGATCCTCAATAACTTGATATGGGAAACTTTCACACGACTTATTAAACCTTTACTAATAATCATAATGGGTCTCTCATGATGATTTACTAATGACATAAAATTAATTCCTTATTACTATGATCCCGGAGGTAGGAAATAACATATAAAGAAAAGATATGTGAAAGTCATCCTAATCACAAATCTATCCTAGTTTTAAGCTCTACAACCACTATTTTACAGATCTTTCAAGTGAAAATGGGAATGGTCTCCACTTTACTTATTCCCCAGCTACTCATCTTAGCTTTAGTGTTGAGAACCCCAGTGTGAACACTTTGAGATTCCTATTTGAGTCTTCACCTGTAAAACCATGTAACTTTGAGAGCAATTTAATTATTCTATTTTTGAGTTAAAAATTATTTTTTATGTCTAACATAATAGCGTACTCAATTTTTATGCATAATTTTATTTTTTTTTAAATTATATTGGATTATTTTAATGAAGAATGTGTATTGATTCCAATGTTTTATCAAATTATGGTCAATTTCAAATGAGGGATTGAAATTATTTAAATTTAATGAAATATATGTATAATCTCATGTTGGTATTTTATCTCATTACACTTGAATTTTTTTACATAATTTTATCATGTTTTTTAACAATTTACAATCTTTTTGGACAATTAGGCCATTTATCCACCTAAAATTCCACATGACTCATAGGTATCCCATAAGGTCCACCCCTCCATATAGACCCAAGGGAAGTCTAGAAAACCAGCAGCAGAGCCCGCATGAGGTACTAGGCCCGTATAGGGCCCATGGGGTTGAAATCTATGGTTCATGCCATAGCCCAATGAACCATCCAGTGGTGGTGAAACCCATGACAAGAAGAGAACCACTCTAGTATGGGGTAGTCAAAAATGATAGAGGGGGTCTTCTGACCCCTAAAATACTTCAATATCGCTTCAACACCATGCCTTGTCATTTATACAAGCATAACCATCCATTGATTTTTAAATGCGGGAAGGTGCTGGAGGGTACTATTCACTACATAAAAAAATGGAACTATACCATTTTAATCATGATCACCCTACCTCAAACACCTAGCTCCACTGAGATCCACTACCTCCTATGCCCCTCAACAACTCTGACCACCGCTGCAACGCTAGAGAACGCCATGAACCCTATTTCTCAAACTCAAGTTCGATCTAGAGGTCACCACCAAAGATCGAGACCACCTTGGATCACCTCCTGGTTCCCATACAACTACTAGGAATTGATTTTGATCTCCTTACATACATAGTGAAGGCCTAAGGATTGGAGGATAATGCTACTACCACCACCACTTCCAAATATCAAAGACCGATCCCTACTCACTGTCACTGACTGAGAACACCATTGTTAACCTTCTTCCCCTTGAATGTTAACCATGAATACCAAATCAAGTCCTCATATGACCACTATGAAGGTCTCATTAAGGAGGTGCAATGATTCCCTGGACGTTTTTGGAACATTCCGCCATTGGAACCAATGGTAGCACCTATAAAACCTCCAAGGAAATGATAGCACCTATGATACTACTAGGCCAATGGTAGAACCCATGCTACCACCAGGCCACCTACCACCTCTAGAAACCATTTATTTCTACTTCCATACACCATATATTCTCACCAGGAGGTCTCATGATACACTTCTGAATCCACCATGTCACCCTAGTAGGCCACAGGATGCCTGATGCACCTCTGCCCGATCTCCCTTGTCTACTGCTGCTACTTAGGGTGCGGTTCCATTTCCCCCTTACCACCTTGTTCCATGAATAACCCATGTATAGTGAAGAAGGATATGAAAATAAGATTCCATGATGCCATGAATGGGGAGAAACATCACTTCCACCAACTACCAAAGAGGAAGCCTCCACTACAGCTGCTGTTGTGCCCCTGCTGTACCACCACCAGGCCAGTGGTAGAACCTGTGCTATCACAAGACCAATGTTAGAATATGTTCTATCACTAGAATAATGGTATAATGTGAGATACCATTGAGACAAAAGTAGATCAAGATTAATTAACCACCCCACCGCTTTCCATCAACTGATCACCACCATGCTCTCTGCTGCTGTGGTCATGCACCACTGCCTGAGCTACCTTGCCACCATTGAAGGAAACATGAGTTCTACCATACACTAAGAATGGAAGAGTTTGAGTCAATAAATAGTGTATCTAATTAGACAATATTAAAGAATAATTGAAGAAGAAGCAGAAGTGAATGTTAAAAAAAAAATAATTTCCAATGGTAGAACATGATACCATTGAATCAATGGTGACACATGATCTACTATTGGGAAAATAATGGATGATTCTACGATCACTAAAAATTTAAAATCATTACTAAAAATTAGAAACCCTAGGAATTTCGAAGATTCATCATTGACTATATTTTTAATGATATACTCAAAGTACTTGAAGATTTGGAAAGATTAAAATGCGAGATATTGAGAGGTCACATCTCTTTATAAATACAAGGGGGATACCCCAGAGAAAATGGATTAGAGGATCAAGGGGAGAACACTAACTGCTACCACTAGACACTCAATTTTACTATTTTTATTTCTATTTTCTTTCAAACATGACTTTTTCTCTATCTACCTCTATTTTTCCCTTTTAATGGAGGGGTAAACACTTTTTGTTGTTTGTCAAAGGGTAAGTGACTTGATGTAATTCCATATTCCTAGTTTTATAAAATTATTTTGTCATTTTTGTAATTATTAAATGGGGTTAGATTAATGATTTCATAATTTTAATGGGATTTAATTGTATTTTTATTTCAAATCTAAACATTCAAAATTTATTCTATTAGGAAAATTATTCTCCCTCTTCTTGGTTAAGGATCAAACCGATTAGGTGACCTAGGGTCAGGGAAATATGTGTTTAGTGATTAATAAACACACGAAGAATACATAGTGGACTGATTTGGGAACTTAGGATACTCAATTTCTAATTTGGAATTTCGTAAGTGATTCAGAGAAGAACCACTATGCCTTTCACACTTTGAAAGAAGAATAGTCCAACCAAGGAAATTTGGTGGATTATTTTCACTATCAGTCAACCTTAATCAATAGTGAAAAAGGATGAATGATTGTTAATACATTCATTAAACCAGTTAATAAAAACAAATGGTTACATTTCAAAAGGTCCATGATATCATTATAAAAGGGGAGATAAGAAAAAACCCAATCAATTTTCTCTAATATGATATTTACAAACCAAGTTATTTACCACCTAGTCATTGTATATTGTTCTTTAATTTAATTTTGCATTCACGACATCTTGATTAAAAAAACTACTATTGGGAGATGACTTAGGTCACTAATACTACTATACCCTTATAGGGAAATAATAAGATTTTTCCACATCCCACAACTGGTTTGTGTCAAAACATGGCTCTTATTCTAGGGAGTAGGTGTTAAATAAAATCCATAACTTGCATGAATAGGACCTCCAATGAGGAAATATTTGATCTTGAACCTGAGATAGAGAGAAATTTTCTAGGTAGGCTTTAAACTTTAAACCTTGAAAACCAATTTTAACAAATCAAGTTAGAAGATTCAAGTGAAATATTAAGTTCTCATTTTGAGTCAACACACATGGGAATTAACCCAAAACAAACCCTAAGGGACCTTTGTGCCCTACAATTTTCCAATAAAAATAATCAATTGACCATTCCTGTGTAGAAAACTAATTTTTAACTATGGGTAAATATGATTCCTGTATTACCCAAGATTCATGTTCTTATAGGAGAGGACCCAAACCATCACATTCATAAGTTCAATTATTTCTATTAAAGTTTCAATCCAAGAGGATTGGTTGAAGAACAATTCAAGTGGAGGGTATTCCCATTTTAACTTAAGGGAGTTTCTAAAGAATGGTTTTAAAATCTACAATCTTGGGATATCCATGTATGGGATGATATCCAATGAAGTTTTATGGATAAATTCTTCACAAAATCCTAGAGCACTAAAATAAGGAAGGATATCTATGACATCAGACGAGCTACTGGAGTGACCCTCTACAAATATTGGGAAAGATTCAAAAAGATGTGTGTAAACTATCCTCACTAAGCTATATAAGATAATCACTTCCTAGTATTATTATACTAAGGTATGTGGGACAATGAGAGAAACATCTTGGATGCATCATCTAAAGGATATCTAATTGATAAGTCACCCATGGAAGATATGGTCCCAATTGAGAAGATTTCCCAAAATTCCCAACAATTTAGAATAAGAGGTATAAAAACCATAAGAATCTATAAGGTAAAAGATTCTAACTCATAACCATTGATTGAATCCAAATTGAAATAATTGACAAGACTTGTAAGATATATGGTAGTAAAATAAATGAATTAACAACCTTCCCCACCTCAGGTATGCGGTTTATGTTAATCACCCCATCACTTCATTGATCAGTGTGATGCGTTATAGGGTATGGAAACATGTGTATCTTCATTCCAAAGAGATAGTTTCAATAGAACCAACCATGGATAAAAGGAAAATCAAAATAAGGATATGGAGGTCAACAAAGTCATACTAGACCCCCTTTCTAGTGGCAATTCCAGGATCCACCCCATTTCTAAAAACTGTACAACCAACAATATCAACAAAAATCCTATCAACCACCTATTTTTCTATAAAAAATCCTACAGAAAACCCTAATCTAGTGATACACTAGTTTAATTAAGTAAAGGGATAGATATGGAGGATCTAAAAAATATATTTTAATATTTATCCACTAAATTTGAGAATCTAATGGAAATTATATCAAAAAACGCAATAAAAATACGAGATCAGGCAATCCCAAACCCAAAATAAAGTGTGATAAATATCATCACAAGGAGTAGAAAGAATATCCAGCCACTAGAACCTATGGAATCAAAATATTAACCAAAATAAGGTTAGTCTAGATAATATAGAAATTATGGAAAAATTCTAGAAGATAAAACCACCCCACCTACACATGAGGACAAGAAGGTAGTGGAAGAAACCAGGATAATATTTAGGAAGGAAATATAGGAAAATTCCTTACAAAGATAATAAAGGGAGAAAGTAGGCACCCCCTTCCATTCCCTTCCAGATTTATAGAATCCAAAAAGACTGAGAAAGATAAAATTCAAAGGGATATCCAAGAGACATTTCAAAAGGTTGAGATTAATATAACCCTCTTTGAATCCATGAGTAAAATTAAAAAATATTCCAAATTACTCAAGGGGATTTGCAGTAAGAGAAAGAGGTTGTATGGGAGTGAAAGAATCAACCTATTGATAATTGTTTCATCTATGATCACACTACCATTACCAAAAAAAATTTCAAGATCTAGGGACATTCTCTATTCCCGGAACCATTGGTTCTTTAAATTTTTTTGATGACTTGTGTGATATTGGTGATTTTATGTCTAAATTTTTATATTCATATTTGAAAATAGGTATTCATAATCCCACATGTTTTGTTTCCCAACTGGCCAACTGATCCAATTTCATTCTAGATAGAGTTTTGGAGGATGTTCCAGTGGAGTTGATGGACTATTTTTTCCTGTAGTTTTGTGCTCACTATAGAGGAGGATATAGAACCAGGGAATTCACCAATTATTCTGGGAATTATATTCCTAAAGAAATCCAAAATAGTCATTAATGTAAATGAAGGAACCTTCACCATGGAGCTGGGAGACAAAAAGGTGCACTTCAGTGTTGTTGAATCCTAGTGGAACCCTTCAAACCATTACCCACTCTTTGTAATTATCCAAAAAGAAGGTATCAATACCATTTAAGACTTAGGTATTCTTAGAGAATTTTTAGCCCTAGGATATACCCTTTCTACTAAAAACACAAAAGAACAAGTTACTACTCAGAAATCTAGAAATTTTCTTTTTAATGGTCAAAACACAATAACATCAAAATTATTTGATAGATTGTTAGAAGAAACTAATATGACACATTTTACTAAAGATATTATATATTTTGAAGTAGGAAATTTAAATTCAATTTAAGATCTAGACTAACCCCCAAAAATAGAACTAGAAACTCTTTCTTATGACTTAAAATATGTGTATCTTATGGAAGAATAAAAATTTCCATTGATCATAGATAAACACATCTCCCAATACGAATAGAAAATTTTAATTTACTTTTTGAAATGAAACATTAAATCCATTGGGTGGAGTCTTGGAGACATCCCTGGAATAAACCAGAAAGAATATTCCCATAAAATTGTGTTATATGGAAACTCAATACCTGTTAGGAAAACCCAAAGGATTATTAACCCAACCATTATGGAGGTTGTATAAAAGGATATTGAAAAATTATTGGAAGATGACATAATATACCCAATATCTGACTCACAATGGGTCATCCCCATCCATGTGGTTCTAAATAAAACTGATTTGAAATTTATGACAAATGATAATAATGAGTTAATTCCAACAAGACTCCAAAATAGTTGGAAGGTATGTATTGACTAAAAAAAACTCAAGCAAGTCGCATGAAAAGATCATTTCCCATCCTTGTCATATACTAAATGCTAGAAAATTTTGAAGTAAGGATATATTACTATTTCTTGGATGGATTCTATGGTTATTTTTAGGTTCCCATTTCCTAAGAAGACTAAGAGAAGACAATATTCACCTACCCTTTTGGGACCTTTTCCTAAATGACGATGGATTTTGGATTATACAATGCTCCAGGTAAAATTCAGTAGTGTATGGTATGCATTTTCTTAGATCACATGGATGAATTCTTGGAGGTATTGTTGAATGACTTTACTATTTTTGGAAACTCATTTAATCACTTCTTAGGGATTCTAGGAAAAGTTTTGACAATATGTATAGAAAAATATATTGTTTGGAAATTTGAGAAGTTTAACTTTATGGTTGAAAAATGGATAGTGTCAGGTCATATATTCTTATAGAAATAAATTAAGTTAGACAAGTCAAAATTTGAATTAATAAATTCTTTTCCATATTACACCCGTGTGAGACATATTAGGTTATTTGTAGGCCATTTGTAATTTTACAAAAATATTCATCAAGGACTTTAGGAATATTTCACTTACCATTTCAAGATTTCTTTTAAAATAATCTGAATTTTTTTTCGATGATAATTTTAGGGAGTAATTTTATAATATGAAGGAAAATTTTATTTCCCCACCAATTATTCAACCCCTATATTGGGAGAACCCATTTGCATTGCTGTATGATGCCTCAAACCAAGATATAGGAGTAGTCCTATCCCAAAGAATTTAAGGAAGACCAGAAGTCATAAAATATGCCTCAAGAACCTTGGATGCAACTCAGATCAACTACACAACTACTGAAAAATAATTTCCTGCCATTTTATTTTCATTGAACAAATTTAGATATTATTTATTGGGAACTAAAATGATTGTATTTTATGATCATGAAACATTTAGTTACTTAATAAATAAGGCTGATTTTAAACAATTTTTTTTGATATGGATACTACTCTTAAAAGATCTCAATCTATAGATTAAGGACCAGAAGAGATTTGAAAACTTGGCGGAAGATCACCTCAGTAGACTCCCAAATACTACTAAAATAAACATTCCAGAACTAATCCTGCTCAATGATCACATATCTGGAGAGAAAATCTACATAGTGGAATGTGAAGTACCAAGTTATGTTGATTTAGTGAACTATTTTTCCCCATATTAGGTATATTCTCACCTTAACTATCATTAAAAGAACAAAATTAAGGCTGGTGACTGATTCTATATCTAGGAAGATCCCTTTATATAAAAAATATATAATGATCAAGTCATAAGGAGGTGATTATTAATATGTTAAATATGATCTGTATTCAAATATTTCCATACATTTTCTTATGTAGGAAATTTTTGACCTCAAAGAAAGACTATAAAATTGTTAGAATCTGGGATTTATTGGCCAAACTTTTTTAAAGATGCTCATGAAAATTTTAAAAAATGTGAGAAGTGTCAATATTATAGAAACATTTCAAAAAGAAATGATATGCCTAAAAAACCCATAATTTTTTGTAAAATATCTGAAGTATGGGGAGTTGACTTTACGAGACCCCTTACCATATATTTTGGTAATCCTTACATCCTACTTGCAGTAGATTATGTCTCTAAATGGGTGAATTCTAAGGCCACCAAGACTAATGATTCCTAAGTTGTATGTGATTTTGTCAGGACCAATATATGTTTTTGGTTTGGAGTTCCAAGGTCCACCAGCAGTGACCAAGGGACACATTTTTTTTAACATAAATATGGAGGCTATGGTTAAAAAGTATAGGGAACACCACACGTCCACTACATCTTACAATCCCTAAACGAATGGCCAAGATGAAGTATCCAACTGAGAAATTAAAGGTATTTTTGAGAAAACAGTTAAACCAAACTAGAAGGATTGGAGACCAAGGCTTAAGGAAACCTTATAGGCATACCAGAAAACATACAAAACACCTATAAGTATGATCCCTTACTAGATGGTTTATGAAAAGTGTTTTCATATTCTAGTAGAGTTGAATAAACAATCCTATTAGGCTATAAAATAGATGAATTTGTATTGGGTGAGTTATGGGAAGGATAGATAGCTCTATCTACAAGAACTAGAAAGAATCAGAAGAGTGAATTTTGAAAACTCAAGAATTTACAAGGAGAGAACCAGAGTGGAACATGAAAAACTAATCCGAAAAAAGAACTTACAACATGGATACAAAGTCCTACTCTACAATTACAGACTGAATTTAATGCCAGGTTAAATTTATTCTAGGTGGGAAGGATGTAGAGACCCGAAGCTTGACGTACATGGACATTACATTACTTTAGAGAAATACTTAATACATAACAAAAATAGACACACAAGGACCGTAATAGTTTAGTGTCTTTGGAAACATGGAACGTAATCTTCTAATCGTGGTGAAAGATCTTCAACATCTCCCAAAAGATCTTTTTTTTAAACCTAAATCCTTTCTTTATGTCCTGGGGAAAAGAAAACATAAAAGAGTGAGCTCAAATGCTCAGTAAGGGTAAACAAAAGAAATATCAATCACATCATATTCATAAGAACATAACTTTTGGAAATCTTAACCTGTAGAAGAGAGCATACTTTCATAACATGGGATAAATCATAGTAGTGAAATGTAATCCCAATAATCATAACTTAAAACATGAAACTTTGTGGCATACACACATAATCATAGAGAATCATTTCTTATTAGTCAAGACTCATTGCCAAGACTATCTTAGTGGACAAAGTCCATTTCTGAACCGAGTTCACTCCCCGTTTCAGTCCTGTTTCACTGAACCGGTATAACCTACCGTTCCAGCCATGTCTATCTCATGAGATATAAAATATTTACCCAATGAATTGGAGGGAGATATAGGTCCCACCCATCTCATAATGATACCATTCTTATGTGTGCCACAAAATCATAAATCATACATCATTGCAAAACCCATGTAATAAAAATGGGAATCTTAAACATCGGGACATCATAAAACAATTCATATAAGATAAAGGATTTCATAAAAATATTTCCATCACAACATAATAAAATCAATGTAATAATAGGGATAGAGACAGAACCCTTTATTATCTTAGATGGAAAATGATTTTGATAAAACTCTTGAACTCCATTCTTGAGGAAAATATCCTTTTTACTTCAAAAACATTTTTCCTTTCTTAACATGTCATACAATTTTAAACTAAAATAAGTTTATTAAAAATAAACTTGAAAACTTGTAAAGTAATCTTCTTGGAAATAATGTTTTAAAAATCCATTCATGCCGTATAAGTTAAAAAAACATTCTTTTCATACTTTTGTCGGAAAAGTCAAAAAGCACCTCGTATGAAAAACGACAAAAGATTCCTTTCATATCTTTTACTTAAAACTTACCAAAGTTTACAATTGGATTTAAACAATTTTAGGTGGATGGAAATAATATTACATATTGCGGAAACATGGACGTGGATGATAAAATACACCCCAAAGTATAAATAATCTCGGATAAAAATGAGATTGTGATATTTCCCTTACCTTTGGTCCATTTTGCTTCGTAAGTGTCCAAACCTCCTGTATAATGATTTAAATAATGTTATTGACTTATTTCAGAATCATAATTATTGTTATGATATCATATATGGTCATATTCATAGCTTCTTATTAGTAATATTTCATTACTACTTGTTATTCGGGTGTTTATTACTTTTTGTTCTTATGCGTGTTTTGTCGAATAAATACTTATTCTTATATTTAGGTTATAGATACCTCATTTCCAGAATTTTATTAGTGTAATATATATCATATTCATTCATTCAATTCATTTATATAATCATTATGAAATGAAGATCATGTAGAACGAGTCGCATCACATCGTGGAGACGGTATTCCGTACGTACACACGAGTGATGATATCATTCCTATGATCATGGAATTGTATTGGAGTGTATGTATACTATTTTAGAATCAATATCACTTTTTAGTAGTCATATATAGTTATTATTTACACCATTATAACCATCCAAGTAAGGTGGTGGTGGAAAATAGATTACACCACGGCGTGGAGACGGTATTCCGTACGTTCGCACGCGCGGTGATTTCGTTTTCCGTAGGATGGATAGATGGTGAAATAGGGTTGTTTCATACTTATAATAACATATAATTATATGAGTGATACTGATGTTATTACTTCATAATGAAAAAACTAAAGAATAAGAAGTGGAAGAAGAAATAAAGATGAAAGAATCGGTAACAGACATTACCTCTTCTTTGAAGGGACTCTTTGATTCCTCCTCTTAGGGCACTAAAATTGGTCTTTGAAGAATACCAGGACCTCTAGAATGTTTATAGGGAAGTGGAGAAGAGAATTTGGCAGGATTTGGCCGAGCTTGAAGGCTCAAAGTGGTGTGAGGAAGAGAGGGAGGAGGTGCCCTTTTATAAGGGAGGAGAGGGGTACCTTTGGAATAACTAAAAATATTATTTTATTATAAAGCCAAATTCGGTTTTAAATAGCTCCAAATTGATTTATTTTAAATATAAGGTGGGGATGGGTCGAAATCCTCTCATCCAATAGAATTTAGACAAGTTTAGGTTCCTATTTTAACCTTATCATTTAGATTTAACATTAAGTTAAATAATTTTACTTTTACCATGTCTTCTTGTGTTCTTACACTATAAGGTTAATAAACTTACTATAACAAGACAAACTAACCCCAAGTTGTTTATTATTACTATATATAACCTTATCTAAGTCATTTGGCATAAACTTAGATTTTTAGGAATAAAGTAACAATTAATAATATAATATTTGTTTTAAAAACTATTTTATGTGAATTTTGACACTATTTAGTAATTGATTTTTGTGAAAATCATAACATAATTATTAGTTCTAAAAAAGTTAATTAAATCAATACTAACATGTCATATTAACCTATAAAATTAGTGGAATTCAAAAAAAGTCTCAGATTACATTTATTTGGGTAATTATAACATCAATTATGTCAATATTTCATAAATAAGATAATTACTGCATCATCTTTGTGTCATAAATAAATAATATTATTTAATGTATAAAAACTACAAATAAAATACCATTATGTTTTAAATCTTTTTATATTTCTAATTAATATTTATAGTCAAATTTATATTATGTATAACCATATATTAAAAATGTTTTAGTACATAAACTTTGATTTTAACGCTTTTAACTCTTCTTTGAATTAAATAATAATAAATGTCCTAATCTAATCCAAGTGGGCCTAAATGGTCATATTTTATTCCTAAGGTTGTTTTTGGTCGAATTACACTTATCCAATATAATTAGGACATGTGTTAGGGTAATAATAATATCATTTTTACCCTTAATTATCCTATTTACTTTTAACCGTGGTAAAAAAAAGTAAAAAGTTACTATTCACCAAAAATTATTTTCATCTCATTGAACCAAATTTTACTTACTGACATCAACCGTGTCTCTCGCATTTTTGAAATTCCACTCACAGAAGCGGTAAAATTAAGTTTTATGAAAAATTCATTTTTTTACTACCACTTAGTGGTTTCACTATTCATCAAAAAATGAAAGTTTCCAGAAAAATACCAAAAATTAGGCCTAAGCTATATTTGATATTATGAACTCAAAAATGATGTCTATTTTACCAAATTCAAAACATATTAGTTGCATTAATTAATTTAAAAATTAATTCCTGTCGTCAAAACAAATAGCGTGTTCTTAAGAAATAATAACTATTAAAAGATTGACACTTGTTTATAACTGGTTTAAATGTGAAATTACATTCAATGACCAACATTTTATTAAATTGTAAAAATATATTATAAATATACTTTAAAACAACTAAAATTAATAATTTATCACTATTAATTATTTCGATTAAAAAAGTTGTTTTTAATTAAAATATAGTAATTTTCACTATTCATCAGAATATGAAAGTTATCCGAAAAGTACCAAAATTTCACCCTAAGCTAATTTAGATATTCCGAATCCAATAATGAAGTCCATTTTGAGAGATAAAATTTCTAAAATTTTAAAAGGTGGTTATTAGTATTCATAACAGCTAGTTTTAATAATATTTTAATAGCATATCGTTGTTTAGTGAAACTCGGTATTGCGTACTACACACGCTATCGAGGAAGGTCATGATTGCGTGTAATGCAAGGCAAGTCAAGGATGCATGTTGTGCAAGCTCCTTTTGGTGTAGCGTACAACAAAAGACATTAAAGAAATTAAAAGAATATTTTTCATAAAATCTCGGGGTGTTACATTCTACCCCCCTTAAAATGAATTTTGCCCTCGAAATTCATCGGGGTTATAAATGGTTTACTAATCGAACGTTTCTTTAATAGAAACCCACATCGTAAAAAGGAATACCAATACTTGGCTTTAAAAACTAAAGTCTGAAATGTAACGGTTACCCAAATTAACTCATCACTGGGTTTCCACGTAGGAGAACATAGGTGAAAATATGGATATGGAAAAAAAATCTAACCATCAAGTTCTGATGGAGAGTGGTAGAGAACATGGCTATGAAATAGCCAACAATCACACAGCCATAGATTTGCGATGATATAAGGTACCATATGATTTATCAGATATAAGAGCACTAGGACAACATTTTTGGTTTTCAAGATCATTTCCCTAAAGTTGATGAAATTGGAATTAGAAGAAATACTTTCGTGATTTTGGTATAGTGTCACCGTTGGTCGTTGTTTGGAAAATTTCCACTTCATCTCTTAATGAAATGAAGTTGAATTTGTCATTCGTGATGTGTTAGCAGATCATGTGATAGAATGATGGGTCATTCCATCTGTCTCAAACAAAAGGTTAGAAAAGTTATCAAAAAAAATACATAAGTGCATTTATAGTGAGATTAATCATATATGGTTCCTAAAATGGACTTATACTTCATATATCGTACTGCTTAATATAATAAAACTAGTTTATACTAAACAGGGACTTCCTGTAAGCCAGTGGTATGCGATAAAGGGCAGTCACACTTCGGTTGTGGGTTCAATTCCCACAACCTTTGTAACACCCCAAGCTTCTACGGTACGCTTCTCTTTGAATAATGTGATAGCGTGTGTTGTATGCAACACCGAGTTCTAACACACCATAACCAATCAAACTAGCCGTTATGAATAGTAATACCTACTTTTTGAAATTATATATATTTTATATTTCAAAATGGACTTCATTTTTGGATTCGGAATATCGAATTTAGCCTAAGATGAAATTTTGGTACTTTTCGGATAACTTTAATATTTTGATGAATAGTGAAAATTACTAAATTTTAATTAAAAACAACTTTTTTAATCAAAATAATTAAGAGTGATAAATTATTAATTTGAGTGGTTTTAAAGTATATTTAGAATATATTTTTACCATTTAATATAATGTTGGTCATTGGACATAATTTTACAATTAAACCGAACATAAACAAGTGTCAATCTTTTGATAGTTATTATCTCTTAAAAACACGCTTTTTGTTTTGACAGCGGGAATTAATTTTAAATTAATTTCTGCCACTTATATGTTTTGAATTTAGAAAAATGGATTCCATATTTGGAATCAGGATGTCCAAATTGTGTAAATAGGTAAATTTTATTTTTAGACATTTTGAATAATTACTGCGGTAAATATTTTATTTACCATGGCTAAAGGTAAATCCGGTAAATAAGGGTTAAAAAAATAATATTATAATAATACTAAATTACCCTAAAATGTGTCCTAGCCTTATTGGTTGATACAGGTTCGACCATAGGCATCTTTGGGTCTATTTTGGGACCCCATGGTGCCACTTGTAGGTGATAGGGACACTTTTTTTAATTAAGTTAAAATGAATACAAAAATGACACAAGCATATATATTTTAGAAAACATTTTTTTACATAGGGTTATATATGTTGGATTTTAGATTATAAATATTCATTAGAAAGATAAAAATATTTCCTACATAATGATATTTTATTTATAATTTTTAGACATTAAATAATTTAATTTAGTTATGACACAATGATGATGAATTAATTACTATAATAGTGAAAAATTAAACTAATTGATATTATAAATACCCAAATAAATATAATATGAAACTTTTAATGAATTAAACTAATTTTATAGGATACTATGATATATTAGTATTGATTTAATTGACTTTTTTCGAAGTAATCAATCTGTTATGAGTTTCAAAAAAATCAACTATTGAATAGTGTCAAAATTGACATAAAAGAGTTCTTAAAACAAATATTATATTATTAATTGATATTAAATTCCTAAAAATCTAAAGTTCGGCCAAGAGACTTATATCATGATAGGTTCATCATTAATGGACCACTTGATGGTCTCTTGGATGTATATAGTATGTTTATTAACCATATTATATAAAAATACAAAGAGACATTGTAAAAGTGAAACTAATTAACTTAGAGTTAATACTTAAAGATAAGGTTAATATAAGTTCCAAAACCTGTCTAAATTATATTGGTTGAGTTGTTTTCGACCCATCCCCACCTTAACCTTTGAATAATAAACTTTTGAGCCATTGGAAACCGAATATGAATTTATTATAAACTAATATCTCTAGCTTTTCCAAAGGTGCCCCTCACCCCTCTTATAAAAGGGCACTCCTCCTTCTCATTTCTTCACACCTTCAAAGCCTTTTGGTTCGGCCAAAATCTGCCCAAATACTCTCCAAACTTCCCTCACTACAACATAGAGGCCTTAGTTTGATCAGAAATCCAACCTAAGGAGCCCTTTTGATCAAATCAAAAGGAAGAACCCGAAGAAGAGGTAATGTTTTCACCACCCCTTTTCCAAGTTCCTTTCTTCATCCACTTCTTCTTACTTTGTTGTTACCATTATAAAATAATTACTCCAGTATCATATAAATACTGTGATGTTATTATAAATATGGTACAACCATATTCATTATTCTATCCACCCTTTGAATAACATGTCACCATACGTGCGTACGTACGGCTTACCGTCTCCACGTCGTGGTGTAATTGTTATTCAATATAATATTATTTGGATGGGTATAATAATGATGTGTAACTCATGTAAATAATAAATATAACATTTTAATGATTCTGTATATATGATATACCATCCATTTATATATTATTTTAATATCAAAAGAATGATATTGTCGCTCGTGCGTACGTACGGACTACCGTCTCCACGAACGCGATGAGATTCATTCTCCATCATATCCATTCAAGTATAATTATCATTTGATGATTTAAAAAATGATGTTTAAGGACTCTATATCATTCTGGATATGAATAATATACAACCTATCCTTTACAAACATGTCTTACGTAACAAAACATATAAAAGAAAACAAGTAAGTTAACACCCGAAACAACGATAATATTAAGATATTATTGTCAAATCAATATTAAAAGATAATATATGATATCATATTAATGTATATGATTCTTGTACAATTTAATAACAATTATTTCACCATTATACATGAGGTTAACCTACCCCAACCAAGGAAAAGTACAAGGTAAGGGTTATTTCACAATCTCTTCATTATCCGAGGTTGTTTATATGTAATAATCTACTAGGATCTCTTTATTATCCACATCCATGTTTTCTTAAAAATGTATTTCAAAACATTTTTATTATTTACAAGAATATGGTTTAAAGTCATTTATACCCTTGTTTGACTTTTTATAAGAGGAATCTTTCCGTCGTTTTCAAAACAAGGTCCTTTTTAACCTTTTTGACAGAATTAAGGTAAGAATGTTTTTTTTAACTTATACGGCGGGTGCGGTTATTTTCCACCATTATAAAATCTTCAAAGCTTTCCTTACAAGCTTATAAGAATATTTTCAAAGAAAATGTTTTATTTTATATGGCTCTTAAATGATTTCAAAAATAGAAAGAGATATTTCTCTAAAAAGTGTTTTGATTTCATCTATGTCAACATCCTTTGATGGATTTTACGCTTATTTGATATTGATTTATTATGATACAAAACTTCTATATTGTATTGAAGGTTTTATGATATGATTGACTGTGGATGTGCTATTTTTATACCATTCATAGTTTATGGTGAAATTATTGACATTTCGTATGCTAGTTTTAATACGAATGTTTATGTTATGTTTAAACCTTTTCATATGGGAATGCATTGGACTTAATATGTGACGGGTGGAGCCCGCTATAGCTCCTCGATGCATCGGTAGGTCTCATGAGACAAACTAGTTTCTTGGCTCAAGGCCTTGGAAAAATCTTATTTGTAGTCTTGGCACGAGGCCTTGGCTATGTGGTTATGATAGTCTGGCATTATGCATTCCAACATTATGAAAGTGGTTATTGATATTGCATGTGATTATTCGATTAGTAGAATATCCATGTGAACAAGTAAATGGCATTATTTCATTTTAATTTTGCCATACTATGTTGAAGTTCCAGTTTAAAAGGCTTTTGTTTTAGTAATGCATTGCCTTAAATGTTTATGCTTATTTTGAATGTTCCGCTATATTGTTATCCTTACTGGGCATTTGAGCTCACCCCTTTTCTATGTTTTATTTTTCCTAGGATGTGAAGAAGTAAGTTATGAATGACCTGTAGGGATATTATGAGGGGATAATAGTGTGGACTGTGGAGACATTATGTTGTTGTAGTAGTTTTTCACTTTATGATGTAATGTAAAACTTATGAATATATCTAGTGTTTCCAAGGCTACTAAACCAATCGGTCTTTCGAGATTTTATCTTTCTTGTGATCATGCCAATATTATGTAATAATGCACCGACTCTGGGTAACTAGGGTCGGGGCGTTACAGTTGGTATCGGAGGAAGTTTATTACAAACCTTGGAAGCTAGATTTAGATAAACTCTTATTAGAGCACATAGACCTAAGATGAACTTTGAGGATTAGTATAGAAGAACATCCTAGAATTTTGGTATTGTAGAGATTTTGTGAGTTTTCCGAGCAATACATCCCTGTCTGGATATGAGCAGGTAGAGGCGGCTCTGGCACAGATGTACCTAGGGGTAAAACCCGAAAACACCGCTTTGAGCTAGACTCGAACAGGAACTGGTGCACGACAACGGGCCTTACTGCACTCTTGGTTACAACACTCCCAGGGGATATGCTTAGGATACCTCTCATTTTCTTTACAAATAATTATGAAGGGTTTATGAGTATATACTTCCTCAAAGAAAACATTTTTATGATTAAGGATTATATCCATAAATAGTTCAATTTATGTTAAGTTTTTTATAAGTATGGGATTATGTATTTTGATTCATAAACTGATCTAGTTTATGCCATTGTTTAGAAATGGCGCATAGTGGAAGAAATGGAAACCGTATCAATGCACACACTCCATGTAGGGATTGCCCTCCTGCTCAACATAATTATAGTGGAGCTGGTGATGCAACTAGTGTCGATCAACTAATCACCATACTGGGACAACTTACTCAGGTTATGAATAATAACCTTACCCGTATGGAGCACCCTGATCCACAACGTGGAGGATCAATGTTAGATCGATTCATGATGCAACAACCACCAACGTTCAATGGGAGTACAAATCCCTTAGTAGCTGAGCAATGGATAAATTCCCTAGAGAAAATATTTCAGGCTTTGGGGAGCAGTGAAAGGGAAAATGTTATCATGGCAGTTTACCGCCTCACTGGAGATGCTGATCAATGGTGGTCATTGATTCAAAACATGAAGGAAGATGATGAAGTATCAAATATGGAATGGATGGAGTTCAAAGATCTGTTTTTAGAAAAATACTTTCCTCGCGACCATCGAGCAGATATGGAAAGACAATTTCTGAGTCTGAGACAGAAGGAGGATGAGAATGTCACAAAGTATGAGGCTAATTTTACAATGTTAGCAAGGTATGCTGGAGATTATATACGTAACCCAAGAAGTAAGATTGATCATTTCTTTGATGGGTTAAAACTATTTCTTTGTCGAGCATTAGTCTCACAATCCTTTTCGTCGTACGAAGACATTGTCTCATGTGCTATCAAGACCGAAAAGGAATTCTCTAAGTCTTATGACTTTAAGGAAAGAAAAAGAAGAAGAGACCTGCTAATCAATCTGGGAATGGAAATAAGGGGAAGAAGGGAAAGGTTGAATATCCATCATATGGTAAATGCGGGAAGAAACATCCTGGTACTTTCTTGAAGGGAATGGGAGTCTGTTACAAGTGTGGTGAAAAAGGCCACCAAGCTCGTGATTGTAAGGGGAAGAAGGAAGCTACCAACGTTCAGTGCTACAATTTCAGGGAGATGGGGCATTATGAAAATGAATGTCCTAAGCGTCAGGAGAACTTACCTCAGAAAAGGCCAAGGGATCAAGGCCAGGCTTATGTTATCACTACTGATGAGGTAGAAGCTCCGAAAGACGTGGTGGCAGGTAATTTAATGGTTTCCTCAAGTTTAGCAAATGCATTATTTGATTCTGGATCATCGCATTGTTTCATATCTTCCCAGTTTGATAAGAAAATTAGATATTTCCAATTTGATTTAACAAGGGAGTTGTCAGTTAAAACTCCTAAGGGAAGTATCATTGCAACAAAGTTTTGCGAATCAGTCCCCATTAGAGCACATAAATGTTCTTTATCTGCTGATCTCATCGTCATACCTATGATTGAGTTTGATATAATCCTCGGTATGGACTGGCTTTCGGACTATGATGCGAAGATTTATTGTAAGAAGAAAGAGGTTACGATTCTTGATGATAATGATAAGGAACACCTTATCTTTAGAGCAGAATCATCACCACCTAATTCTTATTTAAATCCACCCCCAGTAGCTCAACTAAATTCAATTATTGGGGAGGAAGAGAATGAAATAACTGTCGGTGAGGAAAGGAATGTTCAAAAAGAGGATGTACCTGTTGTGAAAGAATTTGTAGATGTATTTCCGGAAGATTTACCTGGACATCCTCCAGAATGAGAAGTTGAGTTTTCCATTGATTTAATTCCTGGATCAAGGCCTATATCGAAGCCCCTTATAGAATGGACACTGTAGAGTTAGTCGAACTAAAGAAACAACTAGAGGAATTGAGTAACAAAGGATTTATTCGCCCTAGTGTTTCCCCATGGGGAGCCCCTGTTCTTTTTGTTAAAAAGAAAGATGGATCTATGAGGTTATGTATCGACTACAGGGAGATCATTGCTATAACGATAAAGAACAAGTATCCCCTACCTCGTATTGATGATTTATTTGAACAACTGCATGGAGCTCAATACTTTTCAAAGAGTGACCTTCGATCTGGATACCATCAGTTGTGTGTGAATAAGGAAGACATTCCGAAGACAGCATTTCGAACCAGGTACGGGCATTACGAGTTTACTGTAATGCCGTTTGGATTGACTAATGCACCCTCTGTATTCATGGATCTGATGAATAGAGTTTTCATGGAGTATCTCGATGAATTTGTGGTGGTATTTATTGATGATATCTTGGTATACTCCAAAACCTATGAAGATCATGAAAATCACTTGCGCATTATCTTGAAGACTCTGAGGAGGCATGAATTATATGGAAAGTTTAGCAAGTGTGAATTCTGGATTCATGAGATTTCTTTTCTTGGCCATATTGTCTCTAAAGATGGAATCTATGTTGATCCTTCTAAGACCAAGGCAATCCAAGAATGGCCAGCACCTACGAGTATAACTGAGGTACGTAGTTTTATTGGTTTGGCAGGTTATTATCGACGTTTCGTCCAGAATTTTTCCTGATTGGCTAACCCATTAACAAAGCTCACACGTAAAGGGGTTAAATTTGTTTGGACAAAAGAGTGTGAAGAATGTTTCGAAGAACTGAAGAGAAGATTAGTCAATGATTCTATATTGACTCTACCATCGGGGAATGATGGGTTCGTTATTTATAGTGATGCATCAAAGAAAGGACTTGGTTTTGTCCTTATGCAGAATGATAGAGTTATTGCCTATGCATCACGATAGTTGAAAATTCATGAACAAAACTATCCTACTCATGATCTCAAGTTAGCAGCTGTGATCTTTGCTTTGAAGATATGGAGGCACTACCTCTATGGTGAAAAATGTGAGATTTATACTGACCACAAGAGTTTGAAGTATATTTTCTCACAAAAAGAACTCAACATGAGGCAAAGGAGATGGCTTGAATTACTCAAGGATTATGATTGTACGATACACTACCAACCGGGGAAAGCAAACAAGGTGGCAGATGCTTTGATCAGAAAAGACCATGGAGTTTTGAACAATATGAGAATTGAAAGGGATCCAATTTTCATGGATCTAGTGAAGATGGACATGGGAATAACAAGGGAAGGAAAAACATCAATTCTTTTTCAAATGGTTGCCAAACCATCTTTACTAGAAAGGATTAAGAGTTCTCAGACCGACGATGAAAAATTTAAAAAGAAGATTAAAGCTGTGAATGATGGGAGATTGAGAGACTTTGTATATGAAGATGGAATTTTGAAATTCGGGAAGAGACTTTGTGTTCCCGATATACCTGATCTAAAAAGGGAATTGCTGGATGATGCTCATAGTTCCAATTTCTCTATACACCCTGGGATCACCAAAATGTATAGAGATTTGAAGGAACATTTTTGGTGGGACAACATGAAGAAGGAGATTGCTGATTTTGTGTCAAGATGTATGGTTTGTCAACAAGTGAAAGCTGGAAGGCAACAGCCTGGAGGAGTCATGCAACCTCTTCCCGTATCGGAGTGGAAATGGGACAATATTACGATGGACTTTGTCATGGGGCTACCAAAGAATCCTAGAAGGAACGATGCAATATGGGTTATTGTTGATCGTCTTACCAAGTCAGCACATTTTCTTGCTATAAGAGAAGATCTACCCCTGGAACGTCTAGCAAGACTATATATTAATGAAGTTGTGAGACTTCATGGAGTACCCCTATCGATTGTTTCTGATCTGGATCCCCGTTTTACTTCAAGATTTTGGAAAAGTCTTCAGAAATCCCTGGATACTGAACTTCATTTGAGCACTGCTTACCATCCTCAGACAGACGGACAAACAGAACGGACTATTCAAACCTTAAAATACTTGTTGAGATCTTGCTCACTTGACTTTCAGGGTATGTGGGATCAATATTTACCTCTGGTAGAATTTTCCTATAATAATAGCTTCCATTCGAGTATTCAGATGGCACCATATGAAGCGTTATACGGAAAGAGATGTCGTACACCAACCTGTTGGGATGACGTTGGTGAAAGAAAACTTGTAGGTCAAGAACTGGTGGAGGAAACGATGGAAAAGGTGAAGGTAATCCAAAATCACATCAAAGAAGCTCAAAGTAGGCAGAAGAGCTATGCCGATAATCGAAGGAGGGATTTGGAATTTCATGTCGGTGATCATGTTTTCATGAAGGTATATCCATGGAAGGGAGTCATACGTTTTGGTAAGAAAGGTAAATTGAGTCCCAGGTACATCGGACCCTTCGAAATTCTAGAACGAATTGGGGTTGTATCTTACCGATTGGCAATGCCGCCAAGTCTGTCCAAAGTTCACGATGTGTTCCACGTATCTCTGTTGAGGAAATACATGCCTGACCCAATGCATGTACTCACCTATGAGGAATTAGAACTGGAACCCGATCTGTCTTATTGCGAAGAGCCCGTCAGGATTCTTGATACAAGAGAACAAGTACTAAGAAACCGGACGACGCGTCTGGTAAAAGTTTTGTGGAGAAACCATAAGATGGAAGAGGCAACGTGGGAACCCGAGGAACTTATGATGAACAACCACCTGAGTCTTTTCATGTGATAAGTATTCTAGAAATTTCAAGGACGAAATTATTTGAAGGAGGGGAGAATGTAACACCCCAAGCTTCTACGGTACGCTTCTCTTTGAATAATGTGATAGCGTGTGTTGTACGCAACACCGAGTTCTAACACACCATAACCAATCAAACTAGTCGTTATGAATAGTAATACCTGCTTTTTGAAATTATATATATTTTATATTTCAAAATGGACTTCATTTTTGGATTCGGAATATCAAATTTAGCCTAAGATGAAATTTTGGTACTTTTCGGATAACTTTAATATTTTGATGAATAGTGAAAATTACTAAATTTTAATTAAAAACAACTTTTTTAATCAAAATAATTAATAGTGATAAATTATGAATTTGAGTGGTTTTAAAGTATATTTAGAATATATTTTTACCATTTAATATAATTTTGGTCATTGGACATAATTTTACAATTAAACCGAACATAAACAAGTGTCAATCTTTTGATAGTTATTATCTCTTAAAAACACACTTTTTGTTTTGACAGCGGGAATTAATTTTAAATTAATTTCTTCCACTTCTGTGTTTTGAATTTAGAGAAATGGATTCCATATTTGGAATCAGGATGTCTAAATTGTGTAAATAGGTAACTTTTTTTTAGACATTTTGAATAATTACTGCGGTAAATATTTTATTTACCATGGTTAAGGGTAATTTCGGTAAATAAGGGTTAAAAAAATAATATTATAATAATACTAAATTACCCTAAAACGTGTCCTAGCCTTATTGGTTGATACAGGTTCTACCATAGGAATCTTTGGGTCGATTTTGGGACCCCATGGTGCCACTTGTAGGTGATAGGGACACTTTTTTTAATTAAGTTAAAATGAATACAAAAATGACACAAGCAAATATCTTTTAGAAAAACAATTTTTACATAGGGTTATATATGTTGGATTTTAGATTATAAATATTCATTAGAAAGATAAAACGATTTCCTACATAATGATATTTTATTTATAATTTTTAGACATTAAATAATTTAATTTATTTATGACACAATGATGATGAATTAATTACTATAATAGTGAAAAATTAAAATAATTGATATTATAAATACCCAAATAAATATAATATGAAAATTTTAATGAATTAAACTAATTTTATAGGATAATATGATATATTAGGATTGATTTAATTGACTTTTTGAGAAGTAATCAATCTGTTATGAGTTTCACAAAAATCAACTATTGAATAGTGTCAAAATTGACATAAAAGAGTTCTTAAAACAAATATTATATTATTAATTGATATTAAATTCTTAAAAATATAAGGTTCGGCCAAGAGACTTATATCATGATAGGTTCATAATTAATGGACCACTTGGGGGTCTCTTGGATGTATATAGTAAGTTTATTAACCATATTATATAAAAATACAAAGAGACATTGTAAAAGTGAAACTAATTAACTTAGAGTTAATACTTAACGATAAGGTTAATATAAGTACCCAAACCTGTCTAAATTCTATGGGTTGAGTTGTTTTCGACCCATCCCCACCTTAAAATTTGAATAATCAGCTTTTGAGCCATTGGAAACTGAATATTAATTTATTATAAACTAATATCTCTAGCTTTTCCAAAGGTGCCCCTCACCCCTCTTATAAAAGGGCACTCCTCCTTCTCATTTCTTCACACCTTAAAAGCCTTTTGGTTCGTCAAAACTCTGCCCGAATACTCTCCCAACTTCCCTCACTACAACCTAGAGGCCTTAGTTTGATCAGAAATCCAACCTAAGGAGCCCTTTTGATCAAATCAAATGGAAGAACTCGAAGAAGAGGTAATGTTTTCACCACCCCTTTTCCAAGTTCCTTTCTTCTTCCACTTCTTCTTCCTTTGTTGTTACCATTATAAAATAATAACTCCAGTATCATATATATACTGTGATGTTATTATAAATATGGTACAACCATATTCAGTATTCTATCCACCCTTTGAATAACATGTCACCATACGTGCGTACGTACGGCTTACCGTCTCCACATCGTGGTGTAATTGTTATTCAATATAATATTATTTGGATGGGTATAATAATGATGTGTAACTCATGTAAATAATAAATATAACATGTTAATGATTCTGTATATATGATATACCATCCATTTATATATTATTTTAATATCAAAATAATGATATTGTCGCTCGTGCGTACGTACGGACTACCGTCTCCACGAACGCGATGAGATTCATTCTCCATCGTATCCATTCAAGTATAATTATCATTTGATGATTTAAAAAATGATGTTTAAGGACTTGACATCATTCTGGATATGAATAATATACAACCTATCCTTTACAAACATGTCTTACGTAACAAAACATATAAAAGAAAACAAGTAAGTTAACACCCGAAACAACGATAATACTAAGATATTATTATCAAATCAATATTAAAAGATCATATATGATATCATATTAATGTATATGATTCTTGTATAATTTAATAACAATTATTTCACCATTATACAGGAGGCTAACCTACCCCAACCAAGGAAAAGTACAAGGTAAGGGCTATTTCATAATCTCTTCATTATCCGAGGTTGTTTATATGTAATAATCTAATGGGATCTCTTTATCATCCACATCCATGTTTTCTTAAAAATTTATTTCAAAACTTTTTTATTATTTACAAGAATATGGGTTAAAGTAATTTATACCCTTGTTTGACTTTTTATAAGAGGAATCTTTCCGTCGTTTTCAAAACAAGGTCCTTTTTAACCTTTTCGACAGAATTAAGGTAAGAATTTTTTTTAACTTATACGGCTGGTGCGGTTATTTTCCGCCGTTATAAAATCTTCAAATATTTCCTTACAATCTTATAAGAATATTTTCAAAGAAAATGTTTTATTTTATATGGCTCTTAAATGATTTCAAAAATATAAAGAGATATTTCGCTAAAAAGTGTTTTGATTTCATATATGTCAACATCCTTTGATGGATTTTACGCTTATTTGAAGTTGATTTATTATGATACAAAACTTCTGTATTGTATTGAAGGTTTTGTGATATGTTTGACTGTAGATGTGCTATTTTTATACCATTCATAGTTTATGGTGAAATTATTGACATTTCGTATGCTAGTTTTAATACGAATGTTTATGTTATGTTTAAACCTTTTCATATGGGAATGCATTGGACTTAATATGTGATGGGTGGAGCCCGCTATAGCTCCTAGATGCATCGGTATGTCTCATGAGACAAACTAGTGTCTTGGCACAAGGCCTTGGAAAAATCTTATTTGTAGTCTTGGCACGAGGCCTTGGCTATGTGGTTATGATAGTCTGGCATTATGCATTCTAACATTATGAAAGTGGTTATTGATATTGCATGTGATTATTCGATTAGTAGAATATCCATGTGAACAAGTAAATGGCATTATTTCATTTTACTTTTGCCATACTATGTTGAAGTTCAAGTTTAAAAGGCTTTTGTTTTAGTAATGCATTGCCTTAAATGTTTATGCTTATTTTGAATGTTTCGCTATATTGTTATCCTTACTGGGCATTTGAGATCACCCCTTTTCTATGTTTTATTTTTCCTAGGATGTGAAGAAGTAAGTTATGAATGACCTGCAGGGATATTATGAGGGGATAATAGTGTGGACTGTGGAGACATTATGTTGTTGTAGTAGTTTTTCACTTTATGATGTAATGTAAAACTTATGAATATATCTAGTGTTTCCAAGGCTACTAAACCAATCGGTCTTTCAAGATTTGATCTTTCTTGTGATCATTCCAATGTTATGTAATAATGCACCGACTCTGGGTAACTAGGGTCGGGGCGTTACAGCCTTGTCTGACGCGATGGGATGTCTCCCGTCCTGCAGGTTGTCCTTTTTCTAAAGCTATATTACTATAACATCCCATCAGCAATGTCAAAAAAAGTTTTATCCTTAAACAATACTAACTTATGTCCAACATAATCCATTCCAATTTTTTGGCTTATCTAAAATACTTCGGTCCAAGCTCATAATATAAAGAAAATGATCACGTGAATTCCATCATTTATCCCCCTTATATCATAAGATATATCTTGTTGGTCAAATTACAAACATGTGAATACATTAATCATGTATTCTCTTGAAGAATGAATATCCATTGAACCTTAGTGAAAACATGAATGCAGTTAAAAGTTAACACTTTCCACATACGAAAATCCTCAAAATTCTATATCCTCAAACCATGATATCACTTAGTCCTTATATCAATCATGAGCTCATGAATACTATCAAACATATTAGATTCTCTTTATCCCTTCATTATGTGCATATCATCCGCTTTCCAAAAATATTTCAATCACTTTTCATGGTTAACGATGCCGTAAAATTATTGAAAACCACAATGAACCAAAACATAAATATTCCAATATTCCACGATACTATATACAACATTATTCTGGAATCCCATTACATAAACACTTAATCATTCCACCACATCGTTGTCATATTCAACATCTCCAATGGTGATCGCATATGACTTCCCTTTGTCCTTTGCCTTAAGTGGTTGCTCATGTCGATCATCACTAACCCTTGGATTAGGGCATTTATTAGCATAATTCCACATTTCCTTGCACTTGAAGCATTGAAGTATAGTAGGTTCATTCTGTGTATCCCATCCTTTGTTTGCATAATTAGGCATCTTCTTCCCATCATTGCGGCAATCAAATGCCCGATGACCTTACTTTCCACATTTGAAACATTTACTTGTCCCTTTAAGACAATTTCCACTATGATTCTTTCCACACTTTGAGCATAAGGAAACATTCATCTTCTTTTCACCATTATTCTGATATTTCTCCTTGAACTCCATCTTTCGTTTCTTGTCAAAACTATGAGATGGATAAGTAACACCAACTTCCATTTCTACCTTGATAGCACAACGCACAATTTCTTCATAGCTACTGAAGTCTCTTATAGCTAATTCCCTTCGAAGATTTGGTTTTAAGCCACTGAAGAATCGATCAAGTTTACTTTCAGGTTGGATGAGAAATCCAAATGCATACCTTGAAAGCCTTGTAAAATTCGCTTCGTATATACCAATAGATTCATCATCCTTTTGCTTTAGTTCAAGAAACTCCTTCTCCATCTTTGTTTGAAGAATACGAGGGAAGTACTTATTGAAAAATAAGTTCTTGAACCCGTCCCATTCCATGGACTCAATTTCATCTCTTTGCCTCATATTCTTGATAGGATTCCACCATTGATCAGCTTCACCTTCCAAACGATATACTGCTAAGATGACTTTATCATTTTCAGAACATTGAAGAACTGAAAATATCTTTTCAGTGGTACTGATCCATTGTTCAGCAACAAGTGGATCAGAAGACCCACTGAAAGAAGGTGGACGTTGCCTCATGAAGGACTCAATAGAATATTGTTCCCTTCTCTAATCATTTGGAAGTCCAGAAAGATTCATAGTTTGTGTAAGTACAGCAATAAGATTTTGAACTCCATCTCCCATAACATTTGTTTGTTCAGGAGGACAATCATTGCATTGTCCATTGCATTGATCAACACGGTTCCATCGGGTTCCAGCCATCGTCTAAAACCCAAAAAGAATAGTGTGAGAGGCAAAAATAATGCTAGGGAAAACAACATAATAAAAGGGGGAGTAACCTCAATATCTAACATCTTAGGTTAAATTCTAATATTGTTAGCACAATTCTAGGACTATAACCTATACGTATACTTAACCTTAGATACATCCCTAGACATACCTTAGAAATATCTCTAGGGATCTCACTAAAGTTCTCGCATCCTAGTTTCCAAAGGTTGACTAAAACTTTCCTCTGATACCAACTGTAGAGACCCGAAGCTTGACGTACATGGACATTACATTACTTTAGCGGAATACTTAATACATAACAAAAACAGACACACAAGGAACGTAATAGTTTAGTGTCTTTGGAAACATGGAACGTAATCTTCTAATCGTGGGGAAAGATCTTCAACATCTCCAATAAAGATCTTCTTTTTTTTAAAAACCTAAATCCTTTATTTATGTCCTGGGGAAAAGAAAACATAAAAGAGTGAGCTCAAATGCTCAGTAAGGGTAAACAAAAGAAATATCAATCAGATCATATTCATAAGAACATAACTTTTCGAAATCTTAACCTGCAAAAGAGAGCATAATTTCATAACATGGGATAAATCATAGTAGTGAAATGTAATCCCAATAATCATAACTTAAAACATGAAACTTTGTGGCATACACACATAATCATAGAGAATCATTTCTTATTAGTCAAGACTCATTGCCAAGACTATCTTAGTGGACAAAGTCCATTTCTGAACCGAGTTCACTCCCCATTTCAGTCCTGTTTCACTGAACCGGTATAACCTACTGTTCCAGCCATATCTATCTCATGAGATATAAAATCTTTAACCAATTCATTGGAGGGAGATATAGGTCCCACCCATCTCATAATGATACCATTCTTATGTGTGCCACAAAATCATAAATCATAAATCATTGCATAACCCATGTAATAAAAATGGGAATCTTAAACATCGGGACATCATAAAACAATTCATATAAGATTAAGGAATTCATAAAAATATTTCCATCACAACATAATCAAATCAATGTAATAATAGGGATAGAGACAGAACCCTTTATTATCTTAGATGGAAAATGATTTTGATAAAACTCTTGAACTCCATTCTTGAGGAAAATATCATTTTTACTCCAAAAACATTTTTCCTTTCTTAACATGTCATACAATTTTAAACTAAAAGAAGTTGATTAAAAATAAACTTGAAAACTTGTAAAGGAATCTTCTTGGAAATAATGTTTTAAAAATCCATTCATGCCGTATAAGTTTAAAAAAACATTCTTTTCGTACTTTTGTCGGAAAAGTCAAAAAGTACCTCGTATGAAAAACGACAAAAGATTCCTTTCATATATTTTACTAAAAACTTACCAAAGGGTAAAATTGGATTTAAACAATTGTAGGTGGATGGAAATAATATTACATATTGAGGAAACATGGATGTGGATGATAAAATACACCCCCAAGTATAAACAATCTCGGATAAAAACGAGATTGTGATATTTCCCTTACCTTAGGTCCGTTTTGCTTTGTAAGTGTCCAAAACTCCTGTATAATGATTTAAATAATGTTATTGAATTATTACATAATCATAATTATTGTTATGATATCATATATGGTCATATTCATAGCTTCTTATTAGTAATATTTCATTACTACTTGTTATTCGGGTGTTTATTACTTTTTGTTCTTATGCGTGTTTTGTCGAATAAATTCTTATTCTTCTCTTTAGGTTATAGATACCTCATTTTCAGAATGGTATTAGTGTAATATATATCATATTCATTCATTCATTTCATTTATATAATCATTATGAAATGAAGATCATGTAGAATGAGTCGCATCACATCGTGGAGACGGTATTCCGTACGTACGCACGAGTGATGATATGGTTCCTATGATCGTGGATTTGTATTGGAGTGTATGTATACTATTTAAGAATCAATATAACTTTTTAATAGTCATATATAGTCATTATTTACACCATTATACCCGTCCAAGTAAGGTGGTGGTGGAAAATAGATTACACCACGGCGTGGAGACGGTATTCCGTACGTACGCACGTGCGGTGATTTCATTTTCCATAGGATGAATAGATGGTTAAATAGGATTGTTTCATACTTATAATAAAATATAATTATATGAATGATACTGATTTTATTACTTCATAATGAAAAAACTAAAGAAGAAGAAGTGGAAGAAGAAATAAAGATGAAAGAATCTGTAACGGACATTACCACTTCTTTGAAGCGCCTCTTTCATTCCTCCTCTTAGGGCACTAAAATTGGTCTTTGAAGAAGACCAGGACCTCTAGTATGTTTCTAGTGAAGTGGAGAAGATAATTTGGCAGGGGTTGTCTGAGCTTGAAGGCTCAATGTGGTGTGAGGAAGAGAGGGAGGAGGTGCCCTTTTATAAGGGAGGAGAGGGGTACCTTTGGAATAACTAAAAATATTATTTTATTATAAAGCCAAATTCGGTTTTAAATAGCTCCAAATTGATTTATTTAGAAGCTAAGGTGGGGATGGGTCGAAATCCTCTCATCCAATAGAATTTAGACAAGTTTAGGTTCCTATTTTAACCTTATCATTTAGATTTAACATTAAGTTAAATAATTTTACTTTTACCGTGTCTTCTTGTGTTCTTACACTATAAAGTTATTAAACTTAATATAACAAGAAAAACTAACCAAAAGTTGTTTATTATTAATATATTTAACCTTATATAAGTCATTTGGCAGAACCATAGATTTTTAGAAATAAAATACCAATTAATAATATAATATTTGTTTTAAAAACTATTTTATGTCAATTTTGACACTATTTAGTAATTGATTTTTGTGAAAATTATAACAGAATTATTAGTTCAAAAAAAGTTAATTAAATCAATACTAACATGTCATATTAACCTATAAAATTAGTTTAATTCATTAAAAGTCTCAAATTACATTTATTTGGGTATTTATAACATCAATTATGTCAATATTTCATAAATAAGATAATTTCTGCATAATCATTGTGTCATAAATAAATAATATTATTTAATGTCTAAAAACTACAAATAAAATACCATTATGTAGGAAATATTTTTATCTTTCTAATTAATATTTATAGTCGAATTTATCTTATGTATAACCCTATATTAAAAATGTTTTAGTACATAAACTTTGATTTTAACTCTTTTAACTCTTCTTTGAATTAAATAATAATAAATGTCCTAATCTAATCCAAGTGGGCCTAAATGGTCATATTTTATTCATAAGGTTTTTTTGGTCGAATTACACTTATCCTATAGAATTAGTACATGTGTTAGGGTAATAATAATATCATTTTTACCCTTAATTACCCTATTTACTTTTAACCGTGGTAAAAAAAAGTAAAAAGTTACTATTCACCGAAAATTATTTTCATCTCATTGAACCACATTTTACTTACTGAAATCAACCGTGTCTCTCAGATTTTTTGAAATTCCACTCACAGAAGCGGTAAAATTAAGTTTTATGAAAAATTCATTTTTTTTACTACCACTTAGTGGTTTCACTATTCATCAAAAAATTAAAGTTTCCAGAAAAATACCAAAAATTAGGCCTAAGATATATTTGATATTATGAACTCAAAAATGATGTCTATTTTACCAAATTCAAAACATATTAGTTGCATTAATTAATTTGAAAATTAATTCCTCTCGTCAAAACAAATAGCATGTTCTTAAGAAATAATAACTATCAAAAGATTGACACTTGTTTATAACTGGTTTAAATGTGAAATTACATCCAATGACCAACATTGTATTAAATTGTAAAAATATATTCTAAATATAGTTTAAAACCACTCAAATTAATAATTTATCACTATTAATTATTTCGATTAAAAAAGTTGTTTTTAATTAAAATTTAGTAATTTTCACTATTCATCAGAATATGAAAGTTATCCAAAAAGTACCAAAATATCACCCTAAGCTAATTCCGATATTCCGAATCCAAAAATGAAGTCCATTTTGAGAGATAAAATTTCTAAAATTTTAAAAGGTGTTATTACTATTCATAACGGATAGTTTTAATAATATTTTAATAGCATATCATTGTTTAGTGAAACCCGGTATTGCGTACTACACACGCTATCGAGCAAGGTCGCGATTGCGTGCAATGCAAGGAAAGTAAAAAATGCATGTTGTGCAATCTCCTTTTGGTGTATCTTACAACACAAGACATTAAAGAAATTAAAAGAATATTTTTCATAAAATCTCAGGGTGTTACATTCTACCCCCCTTAAAATGAATTTCGCCCTCGAAATTCATCGGGGTTGTAAATGGTTTACTAATCGAACATTTCTTTAATAGAAACCCACATCGTAAAAAGGAATACCAATACTTGGCTTTAAAAACTAAATTCTGAAATGTAACGGTTACCCAAATTAACTCATCACGGGGTTTCCACGTAGGAGAACATAGGTGAAAATATGGATATGGAAGAAAAATCTAACCATCAAGTTCTGATGGAGAGTGGTAGAGAACATGGATATGAAATAGCCAACAATCACAAAGCCATAGATTTGAGATGATCTAAGGTACCATATGATTTATCGGATATAAGAGCACTAGGACAACATTTTTGGTTTTCAAGATCATTTCCCTAAAGTTGATGAAATTGGAATTAGAAGAAATACTTTCGTGATTTTGGTACAGTGTCACCGTTGGTCGTTCTTTGGACAATTTCCACTTCATCTCTTAAAGAAATGAAGTTTAATTTGTCATTCGTGATGTGTTAGCAGATCATGTGATAGAATGGTGGGTCATTCCATCTGTCTTAAACAAAAGGTTAGAAAAGTTATCAAAAAAAATACATAAGTCCATATATGGGGAGATTAATCATATATGGTTCCTAAAATGGACTTATACTTCATATATCATACTGCTTAATATAATAAAACTAGTTTCTACTAAACAGGGACTTCCTGTAGGCCAATGGTAGGCGATAAAGGGTAGTCACACTTCGGTTGTGGGTTCAATTCCCAAAACCTTGTCCGACGCGATGGGCTGTCGCCCGTCCTGTAGGTTGTCCTTTTTCTAAAGCTATATTACTATAACATCCCATCAACAATTTCAAAAAAAGTTTTATCCTTAAACAATACTAACTTATGTCCAACATAATCCATTCCATTTTTTTGGCTTATCTAAAATACTTCAGTCCAAGCTCATAATATAAAGAAAATGATCACGTGAATGCCATCATTTATCCCCCATATATCATAAGATATATCTTGTTGGTCAAATTACAAACATGTGAATACCTTAATCATGTATTCTCTTGAAGAATGAATATCCATTGAACCTTAGTGAAAACATGAATGCAGTTAAAAGTTAACACTTTCCACATACCAAAATCCTCAAAATTCTATATCCTTAAACCATGATATCACTTAGTCCTTATATTAATCATGAGCTCATGAATACTATCAAACATATTAGATTCTCTTTATCCCTTCATTATGTGCATATCATCCGCTTTCCAAAAATATTTCAATCACTTTTCATTGTTACCGATGCCATAAAATTATTGAAAACCACAATGGACCAAAACATAAATATTCCAATATTCCACGATACTATATACAACATTATTCTGGAATCCCATTACATAAACACTTAATCATTCCACCACATCATTTTCATATTCAACATCTCCAATGGTGATCGCATGTGACTTCCCTTTTTTCCTTTGCCTTAAGTGGTTGCTCATGTCGATCAGCACTAACCCTTGGATTAGGGCATTTATTAGCATAATGCCCCATTTCCTTGCACTTGAAGCATTGAAGTTTAGTAGGTTCATTCTGTGTATCCCTTCCTTTATTTGCATCATTAGGAATCTTCTTCCCATCATTGCGGCAATCAAATTCCCGATGACATTCCTTTCCACATTTGAAACATTTACTTGTCCCTTTAAGACAATCTCCACTATGCTTCTTTCCACACTTTGAGCATAAGGAAACATTCATCTTCTTTTCACCATTATTCTGAGATTTCTCCTTGAACTCCATCATTCGTTTCTTGTCAAAACAATGAGATGGATAAGTAACACCAACTTCCAATTATACCTTGATAGCACAACGCACAATTTCTTCATAGCTACTGAAGTCTCTTATAGCTAATTCCCTTCAAAGATTTGGTTTTAAGCCACTGAAGAATCGATAAACTTTACTTTCAGGTTGGATGATAAATCCAGATGCATACCTTGCAAGCCTTGTAAAATTCGCTTCGTATATACCAACAGATTCATCATCCTTTTTCTTTAGTTCAAGAAACTCTTTCTCCATCTTTGTTCGAAGAATACGAGGGAAGCACTTATTGAAAAATAAGTTCTTGAAATCATCCCATTCCATGGACTCAATTTCATCTCTTTGCCTCATATTCTTGATAGGATTCCACCATTGATCAGCTTCACCTTCCAAACAATATACTGCTAAGTTGACTTTATCATTTTCATAACATTGAAGAACTGAAAATATCATTTCAGTGGTACTGATCCATTGTTCAGCAACAAGTGGATCAGAAGACCCACTAAAAGAAGGTGGATGTTGCCTCATGAAGGACTCAATAGAATATTGTTCCCTTCTCTTCTCATTTGGAAGTCTAGAATGATTCATAGTTTGTGTAAGTATAGCAATAAGATTTTTCACTCCATCTCCCATAACATTTGTTTGTTCAGGAGGACAATCATTGCATTGTCCATTGTATTGATCAACACAGTTCCTTCGGGTTCCAGCCGTCGTCTAAAACCCAAAAAGAATAGTGTGAGAGGCAAAAATCATGGTAGGGAAAACAACATAATAAAAGGGGGAGTACCCTCAATATCTAACATCTTAGGTTAAATTCTAAGATTGTTAGCGCAATTCTAGGACTATAACCTATACGTATACTTAACCTTAGAGACCTCCCTAGACATACCTTAGAAATATCTCTAGGGATCTCACTAAAGTTCTCACATCCTAGTTTCCAAAGGTTGACTAAACCTTTCCTCTGATACCAACTGTAGAGACCCGAAGCTTGACGTACATGGACATTACATTACTTTAGCAGAATACTTAATATATAACAAAAAAAGACACACAAGGACCGTAATAGTTTAGTGTCTTTGGAAACATGGAACGTAATCTTCTAATCGTGGTGAAAGATCTTCAACATCTCCCATAAAGATCTTATTTTTTTTAAAACCTAAATCTTTTCTTTATGTCCTAGGGAAAAGAAAACATAAAAGAGTGAGATCAAATGCTCAGTAAGGGTAAACAAAAGAAATATCAATCACATCATATTCAAAAGAACATAACTTTTGGAAATCTTAACCTGCAAAAGAGAGCATAATTTCATAACATGGGATAAATCATAGTAGTGAAATGTAATCCCAATAATCATAACTTAAAACATGAAACTTTGTGGCATACACACATAATCATAGAGAATCATTTCTTATTATTCAAGACTCATTTCCAAGACTATCTTAGTGGACAAAGTCCATTTCTGAACCGAGTTCACTCCCCGTTTCAGTCCTGTTTCACTGAACCGGTATAACCTACCGTTCCAGCCATGTCTATCTCATGAGATATAAAATCTTTACCCAATTCATCGGAGGGAGATATAGGTCCCACCCATCTCATAATGATACCATTCTTATGTGTTCCACAAAATCATAAATCATACATCATTGCATAACCCATGTAATAAAAATGGGAATCTTAAACATTGGGACATCATAAAACAATTCATATAATATAAAGGAATTCATAAAAATATTTCCATCAGAACATAATCAAATCAATGTAATAATAGGGATAGAGACAGAACCCTTTATTATCTTAGATGGAAAATGATTTTGATAAAACTCTTGAACTCCATTCTTGAGGAAAATATCCTTTTTACTTCAATTTTTTTTTCCTTTCTTAACATGTCATACAATTTTAAACTAACAGAAGTTGATTAAAAATAAACTTGAAAACCTGTAAAGGAATCTTCTTAGAAATAATGTTTTAAAAATCCATTCATGCCGTATAAGTTAAAAAAACATTCTTTTCGTACTTTTGTCGGAAAAGTCAAAAAGTACCTCGTATGAAAAATGACAAAAGATTCCTTTCATATCTTTTACTAAAAACTTACCGAAGGGTAAAATCGGATTTAAACAATTTTAGGTGGATGGAAATAATATTACATATTGAGGAAACATGGATGTGGATGATAAAATACACCCCAAAGTATAAACAATCTCGGATAAAAATGAGATTGAGATATTTCCCTTACCTTATGTCCGTTTTGCTTCGTAAGTGTCCAAACCTCCTGTATAATGATTTAAATAATGTTATTGACTTATTCCAGAATCATACTTATTGTTATGATATCATAAATGGTCATATTCATAGCTTCTTATTAGTAATATTTCATTACTACTTGTTATTCGGGTGTTTATTACTTTTTGTTCTTATGCGTGTTTTGTCGAATAAATTCTTATTCTTCTCTTTAGGTTATAGATACCTCATTTCCAGAATGGTATTAGTGTCATATATATCATATTCATTCATTAAATTCATTTATATAATCATTATGAAATGAAGATCATGTAGAACGAGTCGCATCACATCGTGGAGACGGTATTCCGTACGTACGCACGAGTGATGATATCATTCCTATGATCGTGGAATTGTATTGGAGTGTATATATACTATTTCAAAATCAATATCACTTTTTAATAGTCATATATAGTCATTATTTGCACCATTATACCCATCCAAGTAAGGTGGTGGTGGAAAATAGATTACACCACTGCGTGGAGACAGTATTCCGTACGTACGCACGCGCGGTGATTTCGTTTTCCATAGGATGGATAGATGGTGAAATAGGGTTGTTTCATACTTATAATAACATATAAGTATATGAGTGATACTGATGTTATTACTTCATAATAAAAAAACTAAAGAAGAATAAGTGGAAGAAGAAATAAAGATGAAAGAACCGGTAACGGACATTACCTCTTCTTTGAAGCGCCTCTTTGATTCCTCCTCTTAGGGCACTAGAATTGGTCTTTGAAGAAGACAAGGACCTCTAGGATATTTCTAGGGAAGTGTAGAAGATAATTTTTCAGGGTTTGGCCGAGCTTGAAGGCTTAAAGTTGTGTGAGGAAGAGAGGGAGGAGGTGCCCTTTTATAAAGGAGGAGAGGGGTACCTTTGGAATAACTAAAAATATTATTTTATTATAAAGCCAAATTCAGTTTTAAATAGATCCAAATTGATTTATTTCGAAGCTAAGGTGGGGAGGGGTCTAAATCCTCTCATCCAATAGAATTTAGACAAGTTTAGGTTCCTATTTTAACGTTATCATTTAGATTTAACATTAAGTTAAATAATTTTACTTTTACCGTGTCTTCTTGTGTTCTTACACTATAAGGTTAATAAACATACTATAACAAGCCAAACTAACCCCAAGTTGTTTATTATTAATATATATAACCTTATCTAAGTCATTTGGCCGAAACTTAGATTTTTAGGAATAAAATAACAATTAATAATATAATATTTGTTTTAAAAACTATTTTATGTCAATTTTGACACTATTTAGAAATTGATTTTTGTGAAAATCATAACAGAATTATTAGTTCGAAAAAAAGTTAATTAAATCAATACTAACATGTCATATTAACCTATAAAATTAGTGGAATTCATAAAAAGTCTCAAATTACATTTATTTGGGTATTTATAACATCAATTATGTCAATATTTCATAAATAAGATAATTACTGCATCATCTTTGTGTCATAAATAAATAATATTATTTAATGTCTAAAAACTACAAATAAAATACCATTATGTAGGAAATTGTTTTATCTTTCTAATTAATATTTATAGTCGAATTTATCTTATGTATAACCCTATATTAAAAATGTTTTAGTACATAAACTTGGATTTTAACTCTTTTAACTCTTCTTTGAATTAAATAATAATAAATGTCCTAATCTAATCTAAGTGGGACTAAATGGTCATATTTTATTCCTAAGGTTGTTTGTGGTCGAATTACACTTATCCAAAAGAATTAGGACTTCTGTTAGAGTAATAATAATATCATTTTTACCCTTAATTATACTATTTACTTTTAACCGTGGGGAAAAAAAGTAAAAAGTTACTATTCACCAAAAATAATTTTCATCTCATTGAACCACATTTTACTTACTGACATCAACCATGTCTCTCGGATTTTTGAAATTCCACTCACAGAAGTGGTAAAATTAAGTTTTATGAAAAATTCATTTTTTTTACTACCACTTAATGGTTTCACTATTCATCAAAAAAATGAAAGTTTCCAAAAAAATACCAAAAATTAGGCCTAAGCTATATTTGATTTTATGAACGCAAAAATGATGTCTATTTTACAAAATTAAAAACATATTAATTGCATTAATTAATTTAAAAATTAATTCCCGTCGTCAAAACAAATAGCGTGTTCTTAAGAAATAATAACTATCAAAAGATTGACACTTTTTTATAACTGGTTTAAATGTGAAATTACATTCAATGACCAACATTGTATTAAATTGTAAAAATATATTCTAAATATACTTTAAAACCACTCAAATTGATAATTTATCACTATTAATTATTTCGATTTAAAAAGTTGTTTTTAATTTAAATTTAGTAATTTTCACTATTCATCAGAATATGAAAGTTATCCGAAAAGTACCAAAATTTCACCCTAAGCTAATTTCGATATTCCGAATCCAAAAAATGAAGTCCATTTTGAGAGATAAAATTTCTAAAATTTTAAAAGGTGGTTATTACTATTCATAACGGCTAGTTTTAATAATATTTTAATAGCATATCATTGTTTAGTGAAACTCGGTATTGCGTACTACACACGCTATCGAGGAAGGTCGCAATTGCGTGTAATGCAAGGCAAGTCAAGGATGCATGTTAAGCAAGCTCCTTTTGGTGTAGCGTACAACACAAGACATTAAAGAAATTAAAAGAATATTTTTCATAAAATCTCGGGGTGTTACATTCTACCCCCCTTAAAATGAATTTCGCCCTCGAAATTCGTCGGGGTTATAAATGGTTTACTAATCGAACGTTTCTTTAATAGAAACCCACATCGTAAAAAGGAATACCAATACTTGGCTTTAAAAACTAAAGTCTGATATGTAACGGTTACCCAAATTAACTCATCACTGGGTTTCCACGTAGAAGAACATAGGTGAAAATATGGATATGGAAGGAAAATCTAACCATCAAGTTCTGATGGAGAGTGGTAGAGAACATGGCTATGAAATAGCCAACAATCACAAAGCCATAGATTTGTGATGATCTAAGGTACCATATGATTTATCAGATATAAGATCACTAGGACAACATTTTTGGTTTTCAAGATCATTTCCCTAAAGTTGATGAAATTGGAATTAGAAGAAATACTTTCGTGATTTTGGTACAGTGTCACCGTTGGTCGTTCTTTGGAAAATTTCCACTTCATCTCTTAAAGAAATGAAGTTGAATTTGTCATTCGTGATGTGTTAGCAGATCATGTGATAGAATGATGGGTCATTCCATCTGTCTCAAACAAAAGGTTAGAAAAGTTATCAAAAAAAATACATAAGTCCATCTATAGTGAGATTAATCATATATGGTTCCTAAAATGGACTTATACTTCATATATCATACTGATTAATATAATAAAACTATTTTCTACTAAACAGGGACTTCCTGTAGGCTAGTGGTAGGCGATAAAGGGCAGTCGCACTTCGGTTGTGGGTTCAATTTCCACAGCCTTGTCCGACGCGATGGGCTGTCACCCGTCATGCAGGTTGTCCTTTTTCTAAAGCTATATTACTATAACATCCCATCAACAATGTCAAAAAAAGTTTTATCCTTAAAAAATACTAACTTATGTCCAAAATAATCCATTCCGATTTTTTGGCTTATCTAAAATACTTCGGTCCAAGCTCATAATATAAAGAAAATGATCACTTGAATGCCATCATTTATCCCCCATATATCATAAGATATATCTTGTTGGTCAAATTACAAACATGTGGATACATTAATCATGTATTCTCTCGAAGAATGAATATCCATTGAACCTTAGTGAAAACATGAATGCAGTTAAAAGTTAACACTTTCCACATACCAAAATCCTCAAAATTCTATATCCTCAAACCATGATATCACTTAGTTCTTATATCAATCATGAGCTCGTGAATACTATCAAACATATTAGATTCTCTTTATCCCTTCATTATGTGCATATAATCCGCTTTCCAAAAATATTTCAATCACTTTTCATGGTTAACGATGCCATAAAATTATTGAAAACCACAATGGACCAAAACATAAATATTCCAATATTCCAGGATACTATATACAACATTATTCTGGAATCCCATTACATAAACACTTATTCATTCCACCACATCGTTGTCATATTCAACTTCGCCAATGGTGATCGCATGTGAGTTCCCTTTGTCCTTTTCCTTAAGTGGTTGCTCATGTCGATCATCACTAACCCTTGAATTAGGGCATTTATTAGCATAATGCCCCATTTCCTTGCACTTGAAGCATTGAAGTATAGTAGGTTCATTCTGTGTATCCCTTCCTTTGTTTGCATCATTAGGCATCTTCTTCCCATCATTGCGGCAATCAAATGCCCGATGACCTTACTTTCCACATTTGAAACATTTACTTGTCCCTTTAAGACAATCTCCACTATACTTCTTTCCACACTTTGAGCATAAGGAAACATTCATCTTCTTTTCACCATTATTCTGAGATTTCTCCTTGAACTCCATCTTTCGTTTCTTGTCAAAACTATGAGATGGATAAGTAACACCAACTTCCATTTCTACCTTGATAGCACAACACACAATTTCTTCATAGATATTGAAGTCTCTTATAGCTAATGCCCTTCGAAGATTTGGTTTTAAGCCACTGAAGAATCGATCAACATTACTTTCAGGTTGGATGATAAATCCAGATGTATACCTTGCAAGCCTTGTAAAATTCGCTTCGTATATACCAACAGATTCATCATCCTTTTTCTTTAGTTCAAAAAACTTCTTCTCCATCTTTGTTCGAAGAATACGAGGGAAGAACTTATTGAAAAATAAGTTCTTGAACTCGTCCCATTCCATGGACTCAATTTCATCTCTTTGCCTCATATTCTTGATAGGATTCCACCATTGATCAGCTTCACCTTCGAAACGATATACTGCTAAGATGACTTTATCATTTTCAGAACATTGAAGAACTGAAAATATCTTTTCAGTGGTACTGATCCATTGTTCAGCAACAAGTGGATCAGAAGACCCACTGAAAGAAGGTGGACGTTGCCTCATGAAGGACTCAATAGAATATGGTTCCCTTCTCGGCTCATTTGGAAGTCCAGAATGATTCATAGTTTGTGTAAGTATAGCAATAAGATTTTGCACTCCATCTCCCATAACATTTTTTTGTTCAGGAGGATAATCATTGCATTGTCCATTGCATTGATCAACACGGTTCCTTCGGGTTCCAGCCATCATCTAAAACCCAAAAAGAATAGTGTGAGAGGAAAAAATCATGCTAGGGAAAACAACATAATAAAAGGGGGAGTACCCTCAATATCTAACATCTTAGGTTAAATTCTAATATTGTTAGCAAAATTCTAGGACTATAACCTATACGTATATTTAACCTTAGAGACATCCCTTGACATACCTTAGAAATATCTCTAGGGATCTCACTAAAGTTCTCGCATCCTAGTTTCCAAAGGTTGACTAAACCTTTCCTCCGATACCAACTGTAGATACCCGAAGCTTGACATACATGGACATTACATTACTTTAGCGGAATACTTAATACATAACAAAAACAGACACACAAGGACCGTAATAGTTTAGTGTCTTTGGAAACATGGAACGTAATCTTCTAATCGTGTTGAAAGATCTTCAACATCTCCCATAAAGATCTTATTTTTTTTAAAAACCTAAATCCTTTCTTTATGTCATGGGGAAAAGAAAACATAAAAGAGTGAGCTCAAATTCTCAGCAAGGGTAAACAAAAGAAATATCAATCACATCATATTCATAAGAACATAACTTTTCGAAATCATAACCTGCAAAAGAGAGCATAATTTCATAACATGGGATAAATCATAGTAGTGAAATGTAATCCCAATAATCATAACTTAAAACATGAAACTTTGTGGTATACACACATAATCATAGAGAATCATTTCTTATTAGTCAAGACTCATTGCCAAGACTATCTTAGTGGACAAATTCCATTTTTGAACCGAGTTCACTCCCCGTTCAGTCCGGTTTCACTGAACCGGTATAACCTACCGTTCCAGCCATGTCTATCTCATGAGATATAAAATCTTTACCCAATTCATTGGAGGGAGATATAGGTCCCACCCATCTCATAATTATACCATTCTTATGTGTGCCACAAAATCATAAATCATACATCATTGCATAACCCATGTAATAAAAATGGGAATTCAAAAACATCGGGTCATCATAAAACAATTCATATAAGATAAAGTAATTCATAAAAATATTTCAATCACAACATAATCAAATCAATGTAATAATAGGGATAGAGACAGAACCCTTTATTATCTTATATGGAAAATGATTTTGATAAAACTCTTGAACTCCATTCTTGAGGAAAATATCCTTTTTACTTCAATTTTTTTTTTCCTTTCTTAACATGTCATACAATTTTAAACTAAAATAAGTTGATTAAAAATAAACTTGAAAACTTGTAAAGGAATATTCTTGTAAATAATGTTTTAAAAATCCATTCATGCTGTATAAGTTAAAAAAACATTCTTTTCGTACTTTTGTCAGAAAAGTCAAAAAGTACCTCGTATGAAAAACGACAAAAGATTCCTTTCATATATTTTACTAAAAACTTACCGAAGGGTAAAATTGGATTTAAACAATTGTAGGTGGATGTAAATAATATTAAATATTGAGGAAACATGGATGTGGATGATAAAATACACCCCAAAGTATAAACAATCTCGGATAAAAATGAGATTGTGATATTTCCCTTACCTTAGGTCCGTTTTGCTTCGTAAGTGTCCAAACCTCCTGTATAATGATTTAAATAATGTTATTGAATTATTACATAATCATAATTATTGTTATGATATCATATATGGTCATATTCATAGCTTCCTATTAGTAATATTTCATTACTACTTGTTATTCGGGTGTTTATTACTTTTTTTTCTTATGCATGTTTTGTCGAATAAATTCTTATTCTTCTCTTTAGGTTATAGATACATCATTTCCAGAATGGTATTAGTGTAATATATATCATATTCATTTATTCAATTCATTTATATAATCATTATTAAATGAAGATCATGTAGAACGAGTCGCATCACATCGTGGAGACGGTATTCCGTACGTACGCACGAGTGATGATATCATTCCTATGATCGTGGAATTGTATTGGAGTGTATGTATACTATTTAAGAATCAATATCAATTTTTAATAGTCATATATAGTGTTTATTTACACCATTATACCCATCCAAGTAAGGTGGTGGTGGAAAATAGATTACACCACGGCGTGGAGACAGTATTCCGTACGTACGCACGCGCGGTGATTTCGTTTTCCATAGGATGGATAGATGGTGAAATAGGGTTGTTTCATACTTATAATAAAATATAAGTATATGAGTGATACTGATTTTATTACTTCATAATGAAAAAACTAAAGAATAAGAAGTGGAAGAAGAAATAAAGATGAAAGAATCGGTAACGGACATTACCTCTTCTTTGAAGCGCCTCTTTGATTCCTCCTCTTAGGGCACTAAAATTGGTCTTTGAAGAAGACCAGAACCTCTAGGATGTTTCTAGTAAAGTGGAGAAGAGAATTTTTCAGGGTTTGGCCGATCTTGAAGGCTCAAAGTGGTGTGAGGAAGAGAGGGAGGAGGTGCCCTTTTATAAGGGAGGAGAGGGGTACCTTTGGAATAACAAAAAATATTATTTTATTATAAAGCCAAATTCTGTTTTAAATAGCTCCAAATTGATTTATTTCGAAGATAAGGTGGGGATGGGTCGAAATACCCTCATCCAATAGAATTTAGACAAGTTTAGGTTCCTATTTTAACCTTATCATTTAGATTTAACATTAAGTTAAATAATTTTACTTTTACCGTGTCTTCTTGTGTTCTTACACTATAAGGTTAATAAACTTACTATAACAAGAAAAACTAACCCCAAGTTGTTTATTATTAATATATATAACCTTATCTAAGTCATTTGGCCGAAACTTATATTTTTAGGAATAAAATAACAATTAATAATATAATATTTGTTTTAAAAACTATTTTATGTCAATTTTGACACTATTTAGTAATTGATTTTTGTGAAAATCATAACAGAATTATTAGTTCGCAAAAAAGTTAATTAAATCAATACTAACATGTCATATTAACCTATAAAATTAGTGGAATTCATAAAAAGTCTCAAATTACATTTATTTGGGTATTTATAACATCAATTATGTCAATATTTCATTAATAAGATAATTACTGCATCATCTTTGTGTCATAACTAAATAATATTATTTAATGTCTAAAAACTACAAATAAAATACCATTATGTAGGAAATATTTTTATCTTTATAATGAATATTTATAGTCTAATTTATCTAATGTATAACCCTATATTAAAAATGTTTTAGTACATAAACTTTGATTTTAACTCTTTTAACTCTTCTTTGAATTAAATAATAATAAATGTCCTAATCTAATCCAAGTGGGCCTAAATGGTCATATTTTATTCCTAAGGTTGTTTCTGGTCAAATTACACTTATCAAATAGAATTAGGACATGTGTTAGGGTAATAATAATATAATTTTTACCCTTAATTAACCTATTTACTTTTAACTGTGGTAAAAAAAAGTAAAAAGTTACTATTCACCGAAAATTATTTTCATCGCATTGAACCACATTTTACTTACTGAAATCAACCGTGTCTCTCGGATTTTTTGAAATTCCACTCACAGAAGCGGTAAAATTAAGTTTTATGAAAAATTCATTTTTTTTACTACCACTTAGTGGTTTCACTATTCATCAAAAAATGAAAGTTTCCAGAAAAATACCAAAAATTAGGCCTAAGCTATATTTGATATTATGAACTCAAAAATGATGTATATTTTACCAAATTCAAAACATATTAGTTGCATTAATTAATTTAAAAATTAATTCCCGTCGTCAAAACAAATAGCGTGTTCTTAAGAGATAATAACTATCAAAAGATTGACACTTGTTTATATCTGGTTTAAATGTGAAATTACATCCAATGACCAACATTGTATTAAATTGTAAAAATATATTCTAAATATACATTAAAACCACTCAAATTAATAATTTATCACTATTAATTATTTTGATTAAAAAAGTTGTTTTTAATTAAAATTTAGTAATTTTCACTATTCATCAGAATATGAAAGTTATCCGAAAAGTACCAAAATATCACCCAAATCTAATTTCGATATTCCGAATCCAAAAATGAAGTCCATTTTGAGAGATAAAATTTCTAAAATTTTAAAAGGTGGTTATTACTATTCATAACGGCTAGTTTTAATAATCTTTTAATAGCATATCGTTGTTTAGTGAAACTCGGTATTGCGTACTACACACCCTATCGAGGAAGGTCACGATTGCATGTAATGCAAGGCAAGTCAAGGATGCGTGTTGTGCAAGCTCCTTTTGGTGTAGCGTACAACACAAGACATTAAAGAAATTAAAAGAATATTTTTCATAAAATATCGGGGTGTTACAATCTACCCCCCTTAAAATGAATTTCGCCCTTGAAATTTGTCAGGGTTATAAATGGTTTACTAATCGAACGTTTATTTAATAGTAACCCACATTGTAAAAAGGAATACCAATACTTGGATTTAAAAACTAAAGTCTGAAATGTAACGGTTACCCAAATTAACTCATCACTGGGTTTCCACGTAGGAGAACATAGGTGAAAATATGGATATGGAAGAAAAATCTAACCATCAAGTTCTGATGGAGAGTGGTAGAGAACATGGCTATGAAATATCCAACAATCACAAAGCCATAGATTTGCGATAATCTAAGGTACCATATGATTTATCGGATATAAGAGCACTAGGACAACATTTTTGGTTTTCAAGATCATTTCCCTAAAGTTGATGAAATTGGAATTAGAAGAAATACTTTCGTGATTTTGGTACAGTGTCACTGTTGGTCGTTCTTTGGACAATTTCCACTTCATCTTCTAAAGAAATGAAGTTGAATTTGTCATTCGTGATGTGTTAGCAGATCATGTGATAGAATGATGGGTCATTCTATCTGTCTCAAACAAAAGGTTAGAAAAGTTATCAAAAAAAATATATAAGTCCATCTATAGTGAGATTAATCATATATGGTTCCTAAAATGGACTTATACTTCATATATCATACTGCTTAATATAATAAAACTAGTTTCTACTAAACAGGGACTTCCTGTAGGCCAGTGGTAGGCGATAAAGGGTAGTCTCACTTCGGTTGTGGGTTCAATTCCCACAGCCTTGTCCGACGCGATGGGCTGTCGCCCGTCCTGCAGGTTGTCCTTTTTCTAAAGCTATATTACTATAACATCCCATCAACAATGTCAAAAAAAGTTTTATCCTTAAACAATACTAAATTATGTCCAACATAATCCATTCCAATTTTTTGGCTTATCTAAAATACTTCGGTCTAAGCTTATAATATAAAGAAAATGATCACGCGAATGCCATCATTTATCCCCCATATATCATAAGATATATCTTGTTGGTCAAATTACAAACATGTTAATACCTTAATCACGTATTCTCTTGAAGAATGAATATCCATTGAACCTTAGTGAAAACATGAATGCAGTTAAAAGTTAACACTTTCCACATACCAAAATCCTCAAAATTCTATATCCTCAAACCATGATATCACTTAGTCATTATATCAATAATGAGCTCATGAATACTATCAAACATATTAGATTCTCTTTATACCTTCATTATGTGCATATCATCCGCTTTCCAAAAATATTTCAATCACTTTTCATGGTTACCGATGCCATAAAATTATTGAAAACCACAATGGACCAAAACATAAATATTCTAATATTCCACGATACTATATACAATATTATTCTGGAATCCCATTACATAAACACTTAATCATTCCACCACATCGTTTTCATATTCAACATCTCCAATGGTGATCGCATGTGACTTCCCTTTGTCGTTTGCCTTAAGTGGTTGCTCATGTCGATCATCACTAACCCTTGGATTAGGGCATTTATTAGCATAATGCCCCATTTCCTTGCACTTGAAGCATTGAAGTGTAGTAGGTTCATTCTGTGTATCCCTTCCTTTGTTTGCATCATTAGGAATCTTCTTCCCATCACTGCGGAAATCAAATGCCTGATAACCTTCCTTTCCACATTTGAAACATTTACTTCTCCCTTTAAGACAATCTCCACTATGCTTCTTTCCACACTTTGAGCATAAGGAAACATTCATCTTCTTTTCACCATTATTATGAGATTTCTCCTTGAACTCCATCTTTCGTTTCTTGTCAAAACAATGAGATGGATAAGTAACACCAACTTCCATTTCTACCTTGATAGCACAACACACAATTTCTTCATAGCTACTAAAGTCTCTTATAGCTAATTCCCTTTGAAGATTTGGTTTTAAGACACTGAAGAATCGATCAACTTTACTTTCAGGTTGGATGATAAATCCAGATGCATACCTTGCAAGCCTTGTAAAATTCGCTTTGTATATACCAATAGATTCATCATCCTTTTTCTTTAGTTCAAGAAACTCCTTCTCTATCTTTGTTCACAGAATACGAGGGAAGCACTTATTGAAAAATAAGTTCTTGAACTCGTCCCATTCCATGGACTCAATTTCATCTCTTTTCCTCGTATTCTTGATAAGATTCCACCATTGATCAGCTTCACCTTCCAAACGATATACTACTAAGATGACTTTATCATTTTCAGAACATTGAAGAACTGAAAATATCTTTTCAGTGGTACTGATCCATTGTTCAGCAACAAGTGGATCAGAAGACCCACTGAAAGAAGGTGGACGTTGCCTCATGAAGGACTCAATAGAATTATGTTCCCTTCTCTGCTCATTTGGAAGTCCAGAATGATTCATAGTTTGTATAAGTATAGAAATAAGATTTTGCACTCCATCTCCCATAACATTTGTTTGTTCAGGAGGACAATCATTGCATTGTCCATTGCATTGATCAACACGGTTCCTTCGGGTTCCAGCCATCGTCTAAAACCTAAAAAGAATAGTGTGAGAGGCAAAAATCATGCTAGGGAAAACAACATAATAAAAGGGGGAGTACCTTCAATATCTAACATCTTAGGTTAAGTTCTATGATCGTTAGTGAAATTCTAGGACTATAACCTATACGTATACTTAACCTTACAGACATCCCTAGACATACCTTAGAAATATCTCTAGGGATCTCACTAAAGTTCTCGCATCCTAGTTTCCAAAGGTTGACTAAACCTTTCCTTTGATACCAACTGTAGAGACCCAAATCTTGACGTACATGGACATTACATTACTTTAGCGGAATACTTAATACATAACAAAAACAGTCACACAAGGACCGTAATAGTTTAGTGTCTTTGGAAACATGGAACGTAATATTCTAATCGGGGTGAAAGATCTTCAACATCTCCCATAAAGATTTTATTTTTTTAAAAAACCTAAATCCTTTCGTTATGTCCTGGGGAAAAGAAAACATAAAAGAGTGAGCTCAAAATCTCAGTAAGGGTAAACAAAAGAAATATCAATCACATCATATTCATAAGAACATTACTTTTGGAAATCTTAACCTGCAAAAGAGAGCATAATTTCATAACATGGGATAAATCATAGTAGTGAAATGTAATCCCAATAATCATAACTTAAAACATGAAACTTTGTGGCATACACACATAATCATAGAGAATCATTTCTTATTAGTCAAGACTAATTGCCAAGACTATCTTAGTGGACAAAGTCCATTTCTGAACCGAGTTCACTCCCCGTTTCAGTCCTGTTTCACTGAACCGGTATAAACTACCGTTCCAGCCATGTCTTATCATGAGATATAAAATCTTTACCCAATTCATTGGAGGGAGATATAGGTCCCACCCATATCATAATGATACCATTCTTATGTGTGCCACAAAATCATAAATCATACATCATTGCATAACCCATGTAATAAAAATGGGAATCTTAAACATCGGGACATCATAAAACAATTCATATAAGATAAAAGAATTCATAAAAATATTTCCATCACAACATAATCAAATCAATGTAATAATAGGGATAGAGACAGAACCCTTTATTATCTTAGATGGAAAATGATTTTGATAAAACTCTTGAACTCCATTCTTGAGGAAAATATCCTTTTTACTTGAAAAACATTTTTCCTTTCTTAACATGTCATAAAATTTTAAACTAAAAGAAGTTGATTAAAAATAAACTTGAAAACTTGTAAAGGAATATTCTTAGAAATAATGTTTTAAAAATCCATTCATGCCGTATAAGTTAAAAAAAACATTCTTTTCGTACTTTTGTCGGAAAAGTCAAAAAGTACCTCGTATGAAAAACGACAAAAGATTCCTTTCATATATTTTACTAAAAACTTACCGAAGGGTAAAATTGGATTTAAATAATTGTAGGTGGATAGAAATAATATTACATATTGAGGAAGTATGGATGTGGATGATAAAATATACCCCAAAGTATAAACAATCTCGGATAAAAATGAGATTGTGATATTTCCCTTACCTTAGGTCCGTTTTGCTTCGTAAGTGTCCGAAACTCCTGTATAATGATTTAAATAATGTTATTGACTTATTCCAGAATCATACTTATTGTTATGATATCATATATTGTCATATTCATAGCTTCTTATTAGTAATATTTCATTACTACTTCTTATTTGGGTGTTTATTACTTTTTGTTCTTATGCCTGTTTTGTCGAATAAATTCTTGTTCTTCTCTTTAGGTTATAGATACCTCATTTCCAGAATGGTATTAGTGTAATATATATCATATTCATTCATTAAATTCATTTATATAATCATTATTAAATGAAGATCATGTAGAACGAGTCACATCACATCGTGGAGACGGTATTCCGTATGTACGCACGAGTGATGATATTGTTCCTATGATCATGGAATTATATTGGAGTGTATGTATACTATTTCATAATCAATATAACTTTTTAATAGTCATATATAGTCATTATTTACACCATTATACCCATCCAAGTAAGGTGGTGGTGGAAAATAGATTACACCACAGCGTGGAGACGGTATTCTGTACGTACGCACACGCGGTGATTTCGTTTTCCGTAGGATGGATAGATGGCGAAATAGGGTTGTTTCATACTTATAATAACATATCAGTATATGAGAGATACTGATGTTATTACTTCATAATGAAATAACTAAATAAGAATAAGTGGAAGAAGAAATAAAGATGAAAGAATCGGTAACAGACATTACATCTTCTTTGAAGCGCCTCTTTGATTCCTCCTCTTAGGGCACTAAAATTGGTCTTTGAAGAAGACCAGTACCACTAGGATGTTTCTAGGAAAGTGGAGAAGATAATTTGTCAGGGGTTGGCCGAGCTTGGAGGCTCAAAGTGGTTTGAGGAAGAGAGGGAGGAGGTGCCCTTTTATAAGGGAGGAGAGGGGTACCTTTGGAATAACTAAAACTATTATTTTATTATAAAGCAAAATTCGGTTTTAAATAGCTCCAAATTGATTTATTTAGAAGATAAGGTGGGGATGGGTCGAAATCCTCTCATCCAATATAATTTAGACAAGTTTAGGTTCCTATTTTAACCTTATCATTTAGATTTAACATTAAGTTAAATAATTTTACTTTTACCGTGTCTTCTTGTGTTCTTACACTATAAGGTTAATAAACTTACTATAACAAGCCAAAAGAACCCCAAGTTGTTTATTATTAATATATATAACCTTATCTAAGTCATTTGGCCGAACCTTAGATTTTTAGAAATAAAATAACAATTAATAATATAATATTTGTTTTAAAAACTATTTTATGTCAATTTTGACACTATTTAGTAATTGATTTTTGTGAAACTTATAACAGAATGATTAGTTCGAAAAAATTTAATTAAATCAATACTAACATGTCATATTAACCTAGAAAATTAGTGTAATTCATAAAAAGTCTCAAATTACATTTATTTGGGTATTTATAACATCAATTATGTCAATATTTCATAAATAAGATAATTACTACATCATCGTTGTGTCATAAATAAATAATATTATTTAATGTCTAAAAACTAAAAATAAAATACAACTATGTAGGAAATATTTTTGGATTTATAATTAATATTTATAGTCGAATTTATCTTATGTATTACCCTATATTAAAAATGTTTTAGTACATAAACTTTGATTTTAACTCTTTTAACTCTTCTTTGAATTAAATAATAATAAATGTCCTAATCTAATCTAAGTGGGCCTAAATGGTCATATTTTATTCCTAAGGTTGTTTGTGGTCGAATTACACTTATCCAATAGAATTAGGACATGTGTTAGGGTAATAATAATATCATTTTTACCCTTAATTACCCTATTTACTTTTAACCGTGGTAAAAAAAGTTAAAAGTTACTATTCACCAAAAATTATTTTCATCTCATTGAACTCATTTTACTTACTGACATCAACTGTGTCTCTCGGATTTTTGAAATTCCACTCACAGAAGCGGTAAAATTAAGTTTTATGAAAAATTCATTTTTTTTACTACCACTTAGTGGTTTCACTATTCATCAAAAAATGAAAGTTTCCAGAAAAATACCAAAAATTAGGCCTAAGCTATATTTTATATTATGAACTCAAAAATGATGTCTATTTTACCAAATTCAAAACATATTAGTTGCATTAATTAATTTAAAAATTAATTCCCGTCGTCAAAACAAATAGCGTGTTTTTAAGAGATAATAACTATCAAAAGGGTGACACTTGTTTATAACTGGTTTAAATGTGAAATTACATCCAATGACCAAAATTGTATTAAATTGTAAAAATATATTCTAAAAATACTTTAAAACCACTCAAATTAGTAATTTATCACTATTAATTATTTTGATTAAAAAAGTTGTTTTTAATTAAAATTTAGTAATTTTCACTATTCATCAGAATATGAAAGTTATCCGAAAAGTACCAAAATTTCACCCTAAGCTAATTTCGATATTCCGAATCCAAAAATGAAGTCCATTTTGAGAGATAAAATTTCAAAAATTTTAAAAGGTGGTTATTACTATTCATAACGGCTAGTTTTAATAATATTTTAATAGCATATCGTTGTTTAGTGAAACTCGGTATTGCGTACTACACACGCTATCGAGGAAGGTCGCGATTGCTTGTAATGCAAGGCAAGTCAAGGATGCGTGTTGTGCAAGCTACTTTTGGTGTAGCGTACAACACAAGACATTAATGAAATTAAAAGAATATTTTCCATAAAATCTCGGGGTGTTACAAAGGACCTTTTATAGTAACTAATGTATATCCATTTAGTTTCATCTAGATAAAGATAGAAGATTAATAAAACCCATTCACCATCAATGGGTACAGGCTGAAAAAGTTCCATGGGAATATACCTCAAGAACCAGTGGAGTAGATCAGACTTCTCTAAACCATCTATTAATTTCTTCCCATGGGGTTAGGTTAATCCAAAAATATTAACCAAAGGAACTTCTAAGAGGAAAATAAAGTTTATTTTTTTCTTAGTATTTAGGATTTGGTCACTTATTCCCTTTATCACTTGAGATTTAATGGAATGGATCTTACACAGGTATGAGTTATTTTATAGGACCTCCATGAAGGAAGTTAATAAGAATCCCCCTAAATAGAGAATGAAATAGATAAAAAATCTGTATGATAACAGGGATACCATTTTTACATTCTTTATGTTTACAACTTATTGCATGTTTCTGAAAATCTATTTGAAAATGGAAATTCTAGAAACTATGTTAACCTTAAAATTGCATGCCCACACTTGAATTATTTCTTCACTTGAATTATCTAGGGGACATTAGTTTCTTAGTAATCCCATGATTCCATGTTTTATATTTCAATTTTAATGAAATTGAATGAGTAAAATTGAAAATTTAATGATCAAAGTGAATCATGGGTATGAAAACAAGGACTCATGATTTGATGGAATTAGTTGATTCATGTAAATAAAATTTCCCTAGATTTTTTTATACTTTTAATTTCTGATATTTATGTGAATTTATTTGTTATTATTAGTCATACCAAGAGTTATTATCACAAATCAAATGTCCCATTATCAAGAGGATTTGTAGACCAAGTACTTTTTATTTTATCTTGAGCATATTTCTTGAGTGATATTGGGACATACCACTTGCTAAAAATTTCATTGAAACATATCAAAGCTACTGATTGTGAGAAAACAAATTAAAATGGTTGAGACATATTTTGAAAATCTCTTATCCTTAAAGACCACCTTTACATTGATCATTGTTTATCCCATAGTGACCATAAATAACCTTGTTTGGGATGAGCCATGTTTCAAGCCATTTTTATCCATTCATACCCTCTTATTAGTATTTTTCATGATATTTTAAAGTTGAAGTGTGGGGGTTGGGAAATTCATGGTGGATGGGATGAAATACATTGTAAGGAAAAAGTGTGAGGGTAATAATTTTGGGAATACAGCAAGGTTTTTGATTCATTCACTATAATTTATTGTTTTCTCTTCTCGAAAAGAATAAAAAATTAAAAAATGTGGGTTGTGACTATGAAGAATAAAAAATCACCACTACTGGACTGATGATTTTTCATCATATGTGGTTAGGTGGTGGATGTGATGTTTATTTCTAATCATAAATTTTGAAAAACAAAAAAAACGAAAAAAAGAGTATAAAAATATAGAAAAATCAAAGAAGGTTAACATCATTCATTATTATTTATTTTATCATGACCTTCAATTTTAGTTTTGGGGGAATTTGGAGTTTCTACTTTTAAGGGGAGAATACCATTGAGATTTCACTTTTGATAACATGCTTTATACTTTAGAGAAAAATCTCCTCCTTGGGCCTTAATTTTTAAAACATCAACTCCTACCAAACTTAAACCTCAGAAACATTAAAACCATGATTTCAATTCCTCTTGATTTTATGTGTATTTTTCCTTTATGAAGTATAGAAAGTAGTTCCTTTACAATATTATGGGTAAGTATCATGTTCTCATGATATTAACCTAACTATACTTGAATTTTATCATGTGTGATGAGAGAAAAGAATCAAAGAAGAGGTAAATCATGACTTGGAATGTTTAATAATAATGAATCAAAGAGCTTAAATGGATGAAATATGTAGTTCCATCATTTTAAAAAGGGGAAAAAATAAACTAATTGAGTTTATGATTTATTTGAAAATTGATAAATTGAATTGATATTTTATGGGAATTTTTGAAATTTTTATTTAAAATTGATAATAATTTTACTTTATTTCTTTGATATTTGAATAATGATAACATTGGTTCCCTATTATTTTCAATTTTGAGATTATATTATTGAGTAAAAGCATGATTTAAGTATGGGGGTATTTAATGTACTCATTTTTTGTTCAAAATTTTAAACAACATTAAAAGGATATTGGAGGATTTTAATGGAGAATGCCTATAGGTTTCACTGTTTTATTAAATTATGGGAAATTTCAATTGGGGGATTAAAATTATTTAAATTTAATGAAAAAGTTATATAATTTGAAGTTGGTATTTTATCCCATCACTCTTCAATTTTTCTAATTAATTTTCTTGTTTTTTTAGGAGTTTACTAAAAAAATTGGCAAATTGTGCCAGCCCTCTATCTAAGGGATCACACGCCTCATAGGAATCCCACAAGGGGCCACCCAGACCTACATGGGGTGTCTGGATAGTGCAGGTGTAACGCCCTGACCCTATTTACCCAGAGTCAGTGTATTATTACATAACATTGACATGATCACAAAAGATCAAGTCTCGAAAGACCAATTAGTTTAGTGGACTTGGAAACACTAGATATATTCATAAGTCTTACATTACATCATAAAGTGAAAAAAAAACTAAAACAACATCTTGTATTCATATCACCTCATACTATCCCTGCAGGTTATTCATAAAATAATTCTTCACATCCTGGGAAAAATAAAACATTGAAAGGGGTGAGCTCAGATGCTCAGTAAGGATAACAATATTGAGAAAACTTTCATAAATAAACACAAAAATTTAAGGCAATGTATAACTAAAACAAAAGACCTTTAAACTTGAACTTAAGCATAATATGGAAAAGATAAAATGAAATAATTTCATTTACTTATTCACATGGATATTCTACTAGTCGAATAATCACATGCAATATCAATAAACACTTTCATAATAATGGAAGGCATAATGCCAGACTATCATCACCACATAGTCATGGCCTTGTTCCAAGACTAAAAATAAGATTTTGTCAAGGCTTTGTTCCAAGAGACTAGTTTGTCTCATGAGACCTACCGATGCATCGAGGAGCTATATCGGGCTCCACCCGTCACTTACTAAGTCCAATGCATTCCTCATATGAAAAGGTTTAAACACAACATACACATTCGTATTGTAACTAACATACTAAATGTCAATAATTTATCCATAAACCATGAATGGTATAAAAATAACACATACACATTCAAACATATCACAAAACCTTCAATAAAATATGAAATTTTTGTATCATAACAAATCAACTTCAAAGAAACTTAAAATCCATCAAAGGATGTTGACATAGATGAAATCAAAACTATTTGAGAGAAATATCTCTTTTTTGAAATCATTTAAAAGTCACATAATTATAAAAGGAAACATTTACTTTGAAAATATTCTTATAAGCTTGTAAGGGAAGCTTCGACAATTTTATAACGACGGAGAATAGCTGCACACGCAGTATAAGTTAAAAAAGACATTCTTACCTTAATTCCGTTGAAAAGGTTAAAAAGGACCTTGTTTGGGAAACGACCGAAATATTCCTTTATAAAATTCTTATAAAAAGTAAAAAAAGGGTATAAATGACTTTAAAACATAGTATGTAAAATAGTAAGAATTATTTGAAATACATTTTTAAGAAACATGGATGTGGATGATAAAGAGGTCCCAGTAGATAATTACGTATAAACAACCTCGGATAATGAAGAGATTGTGAAATAAACCCTTACCTTGTACTTTTCCTTGGTTGAGGGTAGGTTAACCTCCTGTATAATGGTGAAATAATTGTTATTAAATTATACAAGAATCATATACATTAATATGATATCATATATGATCTTTTAACATTTCTTTGTTAATAATATCTTAGTATTATCTTCATTTCGAGTGTTAACTTACTCATTTTATTTTATATGTTTTGTTACATAAGCCATGTCTGTTATGGATAGGTTGTATATTATTCATATAAAGAATATTATGAAGTCCTTAAAAATTATTTTTAATTATCAAATGAGAATTATTCTTGAATGGATACGATGGGGAATGAATCTCATCGCGTTCATGGAGACGGTAGTCCGTACGTACGCACGAGCGACAATATCATTATTTTGATATTAAAATAATATATAATTGGATATTTTATCATATATAAATAATAATTATCATGTTATATTTATTATTTTAATGAATTACACATCATTATTATACCCATCCAAATAATAATTTATTGAATAACAATTACACCACGACGTGGAGACGGTAAGCCGTACGTACACATGTATGGTGACATGTCATTAAAAGGATGGATAGAATAATGAATATGGTTTTACCATATTTATAATAACATCAAAGTATATATAAGATATTGGAGTTATTATTTTAGAATGGAAATAACAAAGAAATAAGAAGTGGATGAAGAAAGGAACTTGAAAGAGGGTGGTGAAAACATTACCTCTTCTTCGGGTTCTTCCTTTTGATTTTATCAAAAGGGATCTTTAAGTTGGTTTTATGACTAAAGTAAGGACTCTAGGATAAATTGAGGGAAGTTGGGAGGATATTTGGGTAGGGTTTGGCCAATAAAAATGGCTTTAAAGGTGTGAATTAGAGATAAGGGGGAGTGCCCTTTTATAAGAGGGGTGAGAGGCACCTTAGGAAAAGCTAGAAATATTATTTTATAATAAATTCGTATTCAGTTTTTAATGGCTCCAAAGTAGATTATTTAAAGTTTAAGGTGGGGATAGGTCTAACACCACTCAACCAATAGGTTTTAGACAGGTTTGGGTCACTATATTAAATTTATATTTTTTATTTAACTCTTAGTTAAATAGTTTGACATTTACCATGTCTCTTTGTATTTTTATATTATATAGTTAATAAACTTACCATATAATTCTGAGAGACCCCCAAGTGGTCAATTAATGATACAAATATCATTATATAAGTCCTTTGAACGAGAATTAAATTTTTAGGAATGTAATATCAATTAATAATATAATATTTTTTAAAAAACTCCTTATGTCAATTTTAACACTATTTAATAATTGATTTTTCTTAAAGTCTGAAAGACTTTATTAATTTGAAAGAAATACATTTAAGTAATCCTAAAATGTCATATTAACCTATAAAATTAGTTAAATTCATAAAAAGTCTCAAATTACATTTATTTGGATATTTATAATATCAATTATTTTAATATTTCATTAATTAGGTAATTACTGCATCACCATTGTGTGATAAATAAATTAAATTATTTAATGTCTAAAAATTATAAATAAAATACCATTATGTATAAAATCTTTTTATATTTATAATTAATATTTATAATCAAATTTATCTAATGTATAACCCTATATTAAAAATGTTTTATTTATTAAACTTTGATTTTTACTCTTTTAACTCTTCTTTGAATTAAATAATAAAAAATGTCCTAATCTAATCCAAGTGGACCAAAGCGGTTCATATTTTATTCCTAAGGTTGTTTTTTGTCGAATTATACTTATCCAATAGAATTAGGACATGTGTTAGGGTAATAATAATATCATTTTTACCCTTAATTACCGAATTTACATTTAACTGTGGTAAAAAAAAGTAAAAAGTTACTATTCACCAAAAATTATTTTTATCTTATTGAACCAAATTTTACTCCTTGATATTAACCATGTCTCTCGGATTTTCAAAATTCCAATCACAGAAGCGGTAAAATTATGTTTTATGTGAATTTTCAAATTCTCCTAGGAGATGGGTAAAAGACGGTGAAAAGTTCAACAAAATTTTTATATATCTAAAATTATTATAAAATGACTCCAATGAATTACATTGAAATTATATAGGTATTATGTATATATTTTGTCCTAAAATAAATTTAAATAAAATAAATAATTATTTATATAAAAATTCGTTTTTAAACTATAATTCAGTGTTTTTCACTATTCATCAAAAATTGAAAGTTTTCAGAAAAATACCAAAAATTCACCCTAGGATAATTTTGATATTCCGAATCCAAAAATAAAGTCCATTTTAAATGATAAAATTCATAAAATTTCAAAAAGTGGGTATTACTATTCATAACGGCTAGTTTGATTGGTTGTGGTGTCTGTTAGAACTCGAAGTTGCGTCCAACACACACTACTGTATTATTCAAAGAGAAGCGTACCGTGGAAGTTTGGGGTGTTACATTCTCCCCTCCTTCAAATAATTTCATCCTAGAAATTTTTAGAGTACTACCGCATGAAAAAGACTCGGGTGTTTCTTCATTATAAGTTCCTTGGGTTCCCACATTGCCTCTTCCATCTTATGGTTCCTCCATAAAATTTTACCAGACGAGTCGTCTGGTTTCTCAGCACTTGTTCTCTGGTATCAAGAATCTTGATGGGATCTTTTCAATAAGACAAATTGGGTTCTAGTTATACTTCCTCATAGGTGAGTACATGCGTTGGTTCATACATGTATTTTCTCAACAGTGATACATGGAACACATCGTGAACTTTAGAGAGACTTGGTGGCATTTCCAAACGGTAAGCTACAGCCCCAATTCGTTCTAGAATTTCGAAAGGTCCGATGTACCTGGGAATCAATTTACCTTTCTTACCGAAATGTATAACACCCTTCCATGGAGATACCTTCAAGAAAACATGATCTCCTACCTAAAATTCCAAATCCTTCAGTTGTCAGAATAGCTCTTCTGCCTACTTTGAGCTGCTTTGATGTGGTTTTGGATTACCTTCACCTTTTCCATCATTTCCTCCACCAGTTCTGGGCCTATGAGTTTTCTTTCACCAACAGCATCCCAATAGGTTGGTGTGCGACATCTTTTTCCGTATAATGCTTCATATGGTGCCATCTGAATACTCGAACAGAAACTATTGTTAATGAAAATTCTACCAGAGGTAAATATTGATCCCACATACCCTGAAAGTCAAGTGAGCAAGATCTCAACATGTCTTTTATGTTTTGAATAGTTTGTTCTGATTGTCCATCTGTTTGAGGGTAGTAGGCAGTGCTCAAAAAAAGTTCAACATCCTAGGCCTTCTGAAGACTCTTCCAGAATCTTTAAGTAAAATGGGGATCATGATCCTAAAAAATCGAAAGGGGTACTCCATGAAGTCTCACAACTTCATTAATATATAGTCTTTCTAGATGTTAAAATGGTAAATCTTCCCTTATAGCAAGAAAATGTGATGACTTGGTAAGACGATCAACAATGACCCATATTTCATCGTTCCTTCTAAGAGTATTTGGTAGTCCCATGAAAAATTCCATTGTGATATTATCCCATTTCCACTCAGGTATGGTAAGGGGTTGCATGACTCCTTTTAACTATTGCCTTATAGCTTTAACTTATTGACAAACCATACATCTTGACACAAAATCAGCAATCTCCCTATTTATGTTGTCCCACCAAAAATGTTCCTTCAAATCTCTATACATTTTGGTGCTCCCAAGGTGTATATAGAAATTGGAACTATGAGCATCATCCAACAATTCACTTTTTATATTAGGTATATCAGGAACACAAAGACTCTTCCCAAATTTCAAAATTCCATCTTCATACGAAAAGTCACTCAATCTCCCATCATTCACATCTTTAATCTTCTTTTGAAACTCTTCATCATCAGTCTGAGAACTCTTTATCCTTTATAGTAAAGATGGTTTGGCAACCATTTGAAAAATTATTGATGTTTCACCTTCCATGGTGATTCCCATATCCATCTTAACAAGATCTATGAAAATAGGATCCCTCTCAACTCTCATCTTGTTCAAAACTCCATGATCTTTTCAACTCAAAGCATATACAACCTTATTTTCCTTCCTCGGGTGGTAGTGTATCGTGCAATCATAATCCTTGAGTAGTTCAAGCCATCTACTTTGCCTCATGTTGAGTTATTTCTGTGAGAAAATATACTTCAAACTCTTGTGATCAGTATAAATATCACATTTCTCACCATAGAGATAGTGTCTCCAAATCTTCAAAGAAAATATTACAGCTACTAACTCAAGATCATGATTAGGTTAGTTTTGCTCATGAATTTTCACCTATCGTGATGCATAGGCAATAACCATATCATTCTGCATAAGGACTCAACCAAGTCATTTATTTGAAGCATCACTATAAATAAAAAACCCATCATTCTCCGATGGTAGAGTCAATATAGGAGAATTGAATAATCTTCAATTCAATTCTTCAAAACATTCTTCACAATCTTTTGTCCAAAAATAATTAACTCCTTTATATGTGAACTTTGTTAATGGGTTACCTAATCAGGAGAAATTCTGGACGAAACGTCGATAATAACCTGCTAAAACAATAAAACTGTGTACCTCAGTTATACGCATTAGTGCTGGAAATTCTTGGATTGCTCTTGTCTTAGAAGGATCAACAAAGATTCCATATTTAGAGACAATATGGCCAAGAAAAGAAATCTCTTGAAGCTAGAGTTCAAACTTTCTAAACTTCCCATATAATTCATGTCTTCTCAGAGTCTTCAGGATAATGTGCAAGTAATTTTCATGATCTTCGTAGATTTTTTAATATACCAAAATATCATCAATAAATACCATCAAAAAATAATCGAGATATTCCTTGAAAACTCTATTCATTAGATCCATGAATACAGAGGGTGCATTAGTCAATACAAAAGGCATTACTGTAAACTCGTAATGCCCGTACCTGGTTCGAAATGCTGTCTTCGGAATGTCTTCCTTCTTCACAAACAACTTATGGTATCCAGATCGAAGGTCAATCTTTGAAAATTATTGAGCTCCATGCAGTTGGTCAAATAAATCATCAATGTGAGGTAGGGGATACTTGTTCTTTATTGTTATAACATTAATTTCCCTGTAGTTGATACATAACCTCATAGATCCATCTTTATTTTTAACAAAAAGGACAGGGCTCCCCATGGAGAAACACTAGGGAAAATAAATCCCTTATTACTCGATTCCTCTGGTTGTTTCTTTAGTTCAAATAATTCCACAGTGTCCATTCTATAAGGGGTCTTTGATATAGGCCTTGAATCAGGAATTAAATCAACAGAAAACTCAATTTCTCGTTCTAGAGGATGTCCAGGTAAATATTATGAAAACACATCTACATATTCTTTCACAAGAGGTACATCCTCTATTTGAACATTACTTTCTTTACCCACATTTATTTCATTATCTTCCTCCCCAATAATTGAATTTATTTGAGCTAATGGGGGTGGATCTAGATAAGAATCAAGTGGTGACAATTCTGCTCTAAAGATAAGGTGTTTTTTATCATCATCATCAAAAATCTTAACCTCCTTCTTCTTACAATAAATCTTCACATCATGGTCTGAAAGCCAATCCATACCGAGGATTATATCAAATCCAATCATGGGTATGACGATGAGATCATCAGATAAAGAAATTTTATGTGCTCTAATGGGGACTGATTCACAAACATTTGTTGCAATGATACATCCCTTAGGAGTTTTGAATGAAAACTCCCTTGTTAAATCAAATTGGAAATATCTAATTTTCTTAGAAAATTGGGAAGATATGAAACAATGCGATGATCCAGAATCAAATAAAGCATTGGCTAAACTTGACGAAACCATTAAATTACCTGCCACCACATCTTTTGAAGCTTCTACCTCAACAGTAGTGATAACATAATATTGGCCTTGATCCCTTGGACTTTTCTTATGTAAGTTTCCCTGAATCTTAGGACATTCATTTGCATAATGTCCCATATCCCTACAATTGTAGCATTGAACATCAGTATCTTCTTTCTTCCCCTTGCAATCATGAGCTGGTGGCCTTTTTCACCACACTTTTAACAGACTCCCATTCCATTCAAGCATGTACCAGGGTGTTTCTTCCCACATTTACTGTAGGATGGATAATCAACCTTTCACTTCTTCCCCTTATTTACATTTCTAAAGTGATCAGCAGATCTTTTATTCTCTTTCTTTTCTTTAAAGTCGTAAGACTTAGAGAATTATTTTTCTAACTTGATAGCACATTAGACAATATATTCGTACAATAAGAAGGTTTGTGAGACTAATTCTTGATGAAAAAACGGTTTTAACCCATCAAATAAATGATAAATCTTACTTCTTGAGTTATTTATATAATCTTAATCATACCTTGCTAACCTTGTAAAGTTATCCTCATACTTTGCGACATTCTCATCCTCCTTTTTCCTCAGACTCAGAAATTGTTGTTCCGTATCTGCTCGATGGTCACAAGGAAAGTATTTTTCTAATAACAACTCTTTGAACTCCCTCTATTCCATATTTGACACTTCATCATCTTCCATCGTGTTTTGAATCAATGACCACCATTGATCAACATCTCCAATGAGGCATTTAACTACCATGATAAATTTTTCCCTTTCACTACTCCCCAAGGAATGGAATATTTTCTCTAAGGAATTTATCCTTTTCTCAGCTACTAATGGATTTTTACTCCGATTGAATGTTGTTGGTTGTTGCCTCATGAAGCGATCTAACATTGATCCTCCACACTGTGGATCAGGGTGCTCCATACGGGTAATGTTATTATTCATAACCTGAGTGAGTTGTCCTAGTATGGTGATTAGCTGATCAGCACCAGTTGCATCACCAGCTCCACTATAATTATCTTGAGCAGGAGGGAAATCCCTACATGAAGTGCGTGCATTGATATGGTTTCCATTTATTCCACTAGGCGCCATTTCTAAACAATGGCATAAACTAGATCAGTTTATGAATCAAAATACATAATTCCAAACTTCTAAAGCACTTAACATAAATTGAACAGTTTATTGATATAATCCATAATCATAAAAATGTTTTCTTTGAGGAAGTATATACTCATAAACCCTTCATAATGGGTTGTAAAGAAAATGAGAATTATCCTAAGCATATCCCCCGCGAGTGTCATAACCAAGAGTGTAGTAAGGCCCGTTGTCGTGAACCAGTCCCCGTTCGAGTCTAGCTTAAAGCGGTGTTTTTGGGTTTTACCCCTAGGTACATCTGTTCCAGAGCCACCTCTACCTGATCGTATCCAGATAGGGATGTATTGCTCAGAAAACTCAAAAAATATCTACAATACCAAAATTCTAGGAAGTTCTTCTATACCAATCCTCAAAGTCCATCTTAGGTCTATGTGCTCTAATCAGAGTTTATCTAAATCTAGCTTCCAAGGTTTATACTAAACTTCCTCTGATACCAACTGTAACAACCCGACCATAGTTACCCAGAGTTGGTGCATTATTACATAACATTGGCATGATCACAAAATATCAAGTCTCTAAAGACTGATTAGTTTAGTAGCCTTGTAAACACTAGATATATTCATAAGTCTTACATTACATCATAAAGTGTAAAAAACTACAACAACATCTTGTCTTCATATCCCCTCATACTATCCCTGCAGGTCATTCATAAAATAATTCTTCACATCTTGGGAAAAATAAAACATTGATAGGGGTGAGCTCAGATGCTCAGTAAGGATAACAGTATTGCAGAAATTTTCATAAATAAACATAAACATTTAAGGAAATTTATAACTAAAAAAAAGGCCTTTTAAACTTGAAATTCAGCATAATATGGAAAAGATAAAATGAAATAATTCCATTTACTTATTCACATGGATATTCTACTAGTCGAATAATCACATGCAATATCAATAACCATTTTCATAATAATGGAATGCATAATGTTAGACTATCATAACCACATAGTCAAGGCCTTGTGCCAAGACTACAAATAAGATTTTGTCAAGGCCTTGTGCCAAGACACCAGTTTGTCTCATGAGACCTACCGATGCATCGGGGAGCTATAGCGGGCTCCACCCGTCACTTACTAAGTCTAATGCCTTCCTCATATGAAATGGTTTAAACACAACATAAACATTCGTATTGAAACTAGCATACGAAATGTCAACAATTTATCCATAATGGTAAAAAAATAACACATCCACAGTCAAACATATCACAAAAACCTTCAATACAATATGGAAGTTTTGTATCATAATAAATCAACTTCAAATAAACTTAAAATCCATCAAAGGATGTTGACATAGTTGAAATCAAAACTATTTGAGAGAAATATCTCTTTTTTGAAATCATTTAAAAGTCACATAATTATAAAAGAAAAAATTTACTTTGAAAATATTCTTAAAATCTTTTAAGGGAATATTCGACGATTTTATAATGGTGGAAAATAGCCGCACACACCATATAAGTTAAAAAATACATTCTTACATTAATTCTGTCGAAAAGGTTAAAAAGGACATTGTTTGGAAAAAGACGGAAATATTCCGTTATAAAATTCTTATAAAAAGTCAAACAAGGGTCTAAATGACTTTAAACCATAGTCTGTAAAATATTAAGAATGATTTGAAATACATTTTTAAGAAACATGGATGTGGATGATAAAGAGGTCCCAGTAGATAATTACGTATAAACAACCTCGAATAATGAAGAGATTGTGAAATAAACCCTTACCTTATACTTTTACTTGGTTGAGGGTAGGTTAACCTTTTTTATAATAGTTAAATAATTGTTATTTAATTATACAAGAATCATATACACTAATATGATATCATATATGTTCTTTTAACATTGCTTTGTTAATAATATCTTAGTATTATCGTCATTTGGGGTGTTAACTTACTGGTTTTCTTTTATATTTTTTGTTACATAAGATGTGTTTGTTATGGATAGGTTATATCTTATTCATATCCAGAATGATATCAAGTCTATAAACATTATTTTTAATCATCAAATGAGAATTAGTCTTGAATGGATACGATGGGGAATGAATCTCATTGCATTCGTGGATACGGTAGTCCGTATGTACGCATGAGTGACAATATCATTATTTTGATATTAAAATAATATATAATTGGATGGTGTATCATATATAAAGAATCATTATCATTTTATATTTATTATTTTAATGAATTACACATCATTATTATACCCATCCAAATAAAAATGTATTGAATAACAATTACACCACGACGTGGAGACAGTAAACCGTACGTACGCACGTATGGTGACATGTCATTCAAAGGATGGATAGAATAATGAATATGGTTGTACCATATTTATAATAACATAAAATTATATATAAGATACTGGAGTTATTATTTTATAATAGAAATAACAAAGAAAGAATAAGTGGAAGAAGAATGGAACTTGAAAGAGGGTGGTGAAAACATTACCTCTTCTTCGGGTTCTTCCTTTTGATTTTATCAAAAGGGCTCTCTAAGTTGGTTTTATGACTAAAGGAAGGACTCCAAGATGAAGTGAGGGAAGTTGGGAGGATATTTGGGTAGGGTTTGGCTGAGATAAATGGCTTTGACGTTGTGAATTAGAGAGAAGGGGGAGTGCCCTTTTATAAGAGGGGTGAGAGGCACCTTAGGAAAAGCTAGAAATATTAATTATTAATAGTTTTATATTCGGTTTATAATCGCTTAATAGTGGATTATTTGAATTTTAAGGTGGTGATAGGTCTAAAACCACTCAACCAATAGGTTTTAGACAGGTTTGGGTCACTATATTAACTTTATCTTATTTATTTAACTCTTAGTTAAATAGTTTGACATTTACCATGTCTCTTTGTATTTTTATATTATATAGTTAATAAACTTACCATATACTTCCAAGAGACCCCCAAGTCATCCATTAATGATACAACTATCATTATATAAGTCCTTTGACCGAACCTTAGATTTTTAGGAATAGAATATCAATTAATAATATAATATTTGTTTTAAAAACTCCTTTATGTCAATTTTGACACTATTTAATAATTGATTTTTGTTAAAGTCTTAAAAAATTTATTAATTAGAAAAAAATTCATTTAAGTTATCCTAACATGTCATATTAACCTATAAAATTAGTGAAATTTATAACAAGTCTCAAGTTACATTTATTTGGATATTTATAACATCAATTATTTTAATATTTCATTAATTAGGTAATTACTACATCACCATTGTGTCATAAATAAATTAAATTATTTAATGTCCAAAAGTTATAAATAAAATACCATTATGTATAAAATCTTTTTATCTTTATAATTAATATTTATAATCGAATTTATATTATGTATAACCCTATATTAAAAATGTTTTAGTTATTAAACTTTGATTTTAACTCTTTTAACTCTTCTTTGAATTAAATAATAATTAATGTCCTAATCTAATCCAAGTGGACCAAAGAGGTTCATATTTTATTACTAAGGTTTTTTTGGTCTAATTATATTTATCCAACAGAATTAGGACATGTGATAGGGTAATTATAATATCATTTTTACCCTTAATTACCCAATTTACATTTAACCGTGGTAAATTAAAGTAAAAAGGTACTATTTACAAAAAAATATTTTTATCTTATTGACCCACATTTTACTACTTGATATTAACCATTTCTCTCAGATTTTGGAAATTCCACTCATAGAAGTGGTAAAATTAAGTTTTATGTGAATTTTCAAATTCTCCTTGGAGATGGGTAAAAGACGGTGAAAAGTTCAATAAAATTTTTATATATCTAAAATTATTATAAACCAACTCCAATTAATTGCATTGAAATTATATAGGTATTATGTATCTATTTTAACCTAAAATAAATTTAAATAAAATAAATAATTATTTAAATAAAATTCGGTATTAAACTATAACTCATTGTTTTTCACTATTCATCAAAAATTGAAAGTTTTCAAAAAAATACCAAAAATTCACCCTATGATAATTTAGATATTATGAATCCAAAAATAAAGTCCATTTTGAAGGATAAAATTTATAAAATTTCAAAAATTGGGTATTACTATTCATAACGGCTAGTTTGATTGGTTGTGGTGTGTGTTAGAACTCGAAGTTGGGTCCAACACACGCTACTGTATTATTCAAAGAGAAGCGTACCGTGGAATCATGAGGTGTTACAATAGGGACCGTAAGGATGAAATCCGTAGGATGGGCTATAGCTCGGATGCGCTTACCCATGGTGGTGAAACCGAAAGAGTGATAGGAGGAGAGCCTCACCAAGATGGGGTGGTCCACAATGGAGGAGGGGGTCCTCTAGACCCTAAACAACTTCACTGTCACATCAACGCTATGCCTTTTCATTTATACAAGAGAAAGAATCCACCAAGTTTTTGATGTGGAATGGAGACTGTGGGTATTATTCACTTCATAACAAAAAATGGATCCACCCCATTTTAATCTCACTCACCCCGCCTCATACACCTTGTTCAACTTAGATCCACCGCCTGTCGTTACCCTTGACAACTCTGACCACCATTAAAACTTTTGGAGAACACCATGACCACCACTGATCATACATGATTTTAAGCTAGAGGTCACCACTAAAGCCCGCGACCACCTTGGATAACCTCTTGGTTCCCATATGACCACCATGAAGTGATTTTGAGATCCCTATAGCCACTAAAAGGCCATAGAATTAGAGGATAGCAATACTGCCAATTCCACTTCCAAAGATCTAAGCTCGAGCCCTGGTCACTTCCACTGAATTGGAAAACTGTTGATCATAATATACACCTAAAATGTTACCCATTAAGACTATATTAAGTACTCATTGGCCATTATGAAGGCTGGATGAATGAGGTGCACCGCTTCCATAAACACTATTAGAACATTCCATTATTGGAACCTACATTAGCTCTTGTGCTACCTCTAGGCCAACGAAAACACCCGTGGTACCGCTTGGCCAATAGTAATACCTGTGCTACTTCTATGTCACCTATTTCCATCGGACCCTATTTCTCTCCACTGCTAGCCACCATTTATTCTCACCAAGACCTCTCATACTACACTTTCATGGCCACCAAATCATCATGGTTTGCCAAAGGATACCTGATTAACCTCTTCTAGATCTCCCGTGTCCACTACTTATTTTTTAGGGTGCTATGCCATTACCCCCTGACCACCTTGTTCCATGAACAACCCATGTATAATGAAGGAGGTCATGAGAAGAATATTCTATGCTTCCATGCATGGGGATAAACACTACTGTCACTAACTACTAAGAAGGAAGCCACCGCTGTAGCTGCCACTACGCCCCTACCATGCTACGACCAGGCTAGTGGTACCACCTATGCTACAACTAGACCAATAGTAGCATATTTGCTACTTCTAGACTAATGGTAGCACATGATTTACTATTGATCCAAAGATAGATCAGGAGGAATTCACCACCTTTCCAATTTCCACCAACTGATCACCACCATTATCTCTACTACCATGGTCATGTACCACTATTCGAGCTACCTTTCCACCATTGTGGGTAGTAGGAGTTTTACTATACACCAATAATTGAGGTGGATGAGTTAATAAAGAGTGTCTCTAATTAGGTAGGATTAAGAAAGGAATAACTGAATAAGAAGCTAGAGTGAATGCTAATAAAAATTTACAATGGTATCACATTCTAATATTAACTCGATGGTAGAACATGATCTACCATTGGGCCAACAATGGATGATGCTATTTTCACTAACAATTACAAGTCAATGTTAAAAATTGGAAGCACATGTGAATTTAGAATATTCAATACTTAATATAATTTTAAAGATATATTAAACATCCACAAATATTTGGAAATATTAAAATGAGATATATTTAGAGGTTACCTCCCTCTATAAATACAAGTGGGATGCCCTAGAGAAAAGGCATTGAAAGATTAAGGGGGGAACACCCACTGTTACTACTAGACACTATGTTTTACTACTTTTATTTATTTTTTATTTCAAACATGGATTATGACCCATGTACCACGATCTTTTCCCCTTTAATGGATGGGTTGACTCTTTATATGGTTGGTAAAAGGGGAGGTGACCCGATGTAATGTTGGAGTCCTAGTTTTATCAAATTCTTTTATCTCTTTTTAATTATTAAATAGTTTTAGATTAAAAATTTTAGAATCTTAATGGGATTCAATTGTATTTTTATTTTAAATCTGAACATTATAAATTTATTTGATTAAGAAAATTATTCTCCCTCTCCTTGGTTCTAGATCACACCGATTGTGTGATCTAGAGTTAGATATAGAAGTGTTTAGTGATTACTAATCATGTGGGGATGAAATAGTGGATTGATTTGGTCACTTGGGATAATCGATTCCTAATTTGGAATTGCCTAAGTGATCTAGAGAATAACCACCATTCCTTTGACACTTTGGAAGGAGAATAGTCTAACCAAGGAAATTGGGTGGACTATTTTCACTATCATTCAATCTTAATCAAGGGTGAAAAAGGATAAAAAATTGTTAATTCATTCATTAAACCAAATAATAAAAAAAGATTCAATTTCAAAAGGTCCATGAAAGCATTATAAAAGGAGATCTAATATTTTAACCAATAAATTTTTTCTAATTTTATCTTCAAAACTAAGTTTTTTACTACCTAGTCATTTAATATTATTCTTTAATTTACTTTCACATTCGTGACTTCTTTATTCAAAACACTATTCTTGGGAGATGACTTAGGTTACTACTAATACTACACCCTTAGGGGGAACTAATAATAATTTTACACACCCAATGCGAGGTTTGTGTCACATAATAATTTTATTATTCCTACTGATGAATTTCAGGATACTTAAATTTCTTAAAGATTGATTTGGATTAGCTACCACAAGAACGAGTTCTAACTGATTACTGGAAGTCTAACTTGAGTCTGTCAAAGAAGATTTGTCAAATTTATATTACAAGTTTAAATTTTCATGTCTTGTTAGAAAGGTTATCTCTATATATGGGACAAAAGATAGAATTTTCCTAGTTTAAGTTATAGTTATGGAAATTAAAAGTAGTTTTTTTTGCATTGCCTCTTCAAAAATAGAGCTAAGTTTTGATGCACACCTATCATGGGGTATGGAATTTTTTTATTACCTATGATAAATGTAGTATTAGTGTCAACCTAGGGTTGTCTCTTAGAGATTAGTGCAGAAAAAACTATTATTACTTTTTTATTAGTTAAATAAAAAGGGTTTTTTCTTTTAATTTGTGATTTTTGAGGGAAAAGAAAAAGTGAACACTAAAGAAAATGAAAAGGGATTGAAAAAATTGATATTAGAAGGGTGATTGGGCTAGGGTCTAGTTTCAACTCCCAATGCTATCAGATTACCTAAAATAGTTTTACTTATTTCTTTGTTAATTGATAAGTTCATATTCCTTAATAGATTTATTAAAAAACATTAGGCTAAAGGGTACTGTAGAGACTGATCTAACAGTGATAACTACTTGACTATCCTCCCTTACCATGAGTGTGAGAAGTCAAAAAAACACTATAAAGATACCAAAGAAAGGGCTAATTGAGTGATGGTGTTCCTAGGCAATATGAATGAACCTCACTACTCTCACACATGATCCAAGGATTTCTAGACACTCAGTTCCTAATAAAACATGCTCCTTTGAGACAGGCTACACTAGTAGGATGGATATTATTAATCATAAACTTAAGTAGTGATATTGAATAATTTTAGAAACCTAAACGTAATTACATTAAAAGTATAAAATATTATTTGAGAATTAAAATAAATTAATAGGAAAACTATTTTATTCATTAAATCATGAGAACTAAAGGGTTACAAGGGAGAAATTTCTCTTCCCCAATCACTATAGAATTACCCATCCATTCGAAGGGAAGTAGATATGGACATGGAATAATAAATCATTATAAAATTAAATAAAATATAAAATAATAATGAAACACTAGTATATTATCCATCCTCCAGCATTCATGAGCCAAGTCCAGGGTTCTCTTCATTCTCACAGTCTCCTCCCTTTTTCTAGAGTTTAGGCCTCAAACTCTTTTGACTAGCTAAAACCACACACTGTTCTCCTTTTCTAATCTTCTAATATTTTCAATTATTCCCCAAAAAATTATTTCTTATTTGCGATCCAATATTCCATAAAATACCCAATACTCACTCTTTAGTGTGATAAATATATTTTACATGTCTAAATACATGTGATAGACACTAAATGGTTTCATTAAGTGTTGAAATGGAACCTTAAATCTTTATTCATACCTTCCATAAGTTGATTTTATAAAATTATTAGATCATATTTTAAGTTCAAATTAGTGGATCAACTATGAGATTTAAGCCAATGGATCAAAAATGAGGTTAAATGTGTGGTAGATCCAGTGTAGACATGTTTAATCAGATCACTTATTTTGGTAGATATTCAAATGAATGATCTATCAAATTCATGACATACAAGTGATAGTGAATTCAAGAGACTATATGGAAGACAAGAAACCATGTATTAGATTCATGGTGTATTCAATCCATCATGAACATGTAGTCAATCAACACTTATTAAAAGGCATGATCGATTGATAAATTTCATATATGATGTGTCCAAAACTTATTCCATACTTATATAGAAATTATTAGGACATTATTGATGCTTATGAAGTGATGGATGATGGTTACACGGGATTTTTTGGGACTTAAATGATGCATACATAGGGGAAAAATGATCCCTCTGCAGCCCCTACATCATGATTAAGTGACACTAGATTCATCATTATATAAGACATGAATAATATTTATATAGGCTTGTATAGTATTAGATTTATGTTTAAATAGAGGTTTCTTTTCCATTTTTCCAAGATTCATTCTAGGGGGATGAATCCATACAAATCCTATAAGAATCACCAATTCTTTCTAAAGTTATATTATGAAGCATGGCATTCAATGTTACCTTCCATGTTCTTAGTCCTTAAAAACAAAAATATAAAGAATAAAAAATAAAAATAAATTCATATAACAATAAATAAAGTAAATTAAACACCTATTTTGACTATTTTAGACAATATTCACACAATCAAATCATTTCACACTTAAATTCCAAAACACATTAGAACTCAATGAATTGATATATATGGTGGAGAAAATGAATTTAATATAAAAAATATATCATGAAATTATAAACTATGTCAATATTAATTGGGATAATCCTCATCAATGTGTGGTAATATAATAGATATATGATCCTTTTGAGGGAACTTCATCGATTCAAAGATGTTGAAGTGAACCATGCTATCTCCAAAATATATAGTGAGAGTTTATTCACTTACATTGATGATGATCTTTTCTATCTTCAAGAATGGTCTCCCCAAGATGACAGATAATTGGGGAGGGGTTCTATCTTCCTCCATGTTCAACACATTTATATTTTTTAGGAAGATCATATTTCTAACTCTAACTAGAACATCCTTAAATACTCCTACTAGAAAATAAGTGGATTTATTTTCAAGTTGCAAAACTATTCTTATGGGATTTAATTCTACCACATGCAAGGAAGTGGAAAATGAATGATGGATTAAATTAATGTAGGTACCTAAATCACACAAATGTTTTTGTAAAAATTATATAACCAATGGTGAAAGGGATATAAAATTTACATGGATCTTGGATTTTTGCAAGTAAAAGTGGGATATTAAGAGTTGATAAAATTATTCACAAATTAATACTCTCATTCCATTGGATATTTCTTTTCTTGGAGAATAATTCCTCAAAGAATTTAATATACCATGGAATATGCTTAAGATATTATAAAAGAGATATGTTGATCTCATATTTTTAGAAAGTATCTAGAATTTTTTTTGAAGTTATTATTCCTATATTTTCTTAGATTAAACCATTCAAGAGGGGAATAAAAGTGGGAGATCTATATTCTCTATATATTACTTTTATAAGGTCATTTATTTTTTGTTTTTACCAAACTTTTCTCCATCTGATTTCCACTCTCCTTTCCTAGAATAGTTTTTGGGTATCCTCCTAAAATTATCAGTCTCATTTCCCTCAAGTTATTGTTGATTTTTCCTGTATCATGTGTGGATGGTAATTAATTCCCTTACCATTTACTGTGGCCATCATGCTCACATTCAAATTTTAATTTGACATTGGTTGAGATGATAGTTTACCTAGTTTTTTAGAAAAAAGTTCTATAATAATTCCAAGTTAGTTACTTAACTCTTCCACTTAATTCATCAACCTATCAACTTCAAGTCCTTATTTATGTTTTTCTATGGACTTAATACTTATTTATGGATATTAAAAATATTTATTTTATTGGAATGGTAGTGTTAGGTGAGTTGTTTGATTGTAGGATTATTTGTATGGCTGTTGAAAGGGAGATAGTTGATGGAATTACTACTGGAATAGTGGTGGTGGTTGGTGATAGTCTTTATAGGTTGATGTATAATAGTTATGTTGATTCCCAAATCCATATTGGATTTGGGAATTATATCTTTATCCTGAATTTTACTATTTAAATAGTCTTTTTTGGTATGCTGCTCCACAACTTGAAGTACACTGCACCTCAATACACTGATCAGAAAAATGATTAGGGGATGAACATAATACACATAACTTTAATGGTGACTTATGTTTATTGTATTTTTAGGGATATTTTTCTAAACAAAATGGTTAGCTTATCAAGATTGGATTCTAGTAATAGAGATGAGTCAGAAGTCCCACCTCATGTAAACCTATTTAACATGTACCTATTTTACTAAACTACTATGAATTATGATTAATCTTCACAATGATTCTTTTGGACTCTACTGGTTACTTTCCAATTAGAGATACTATTGATGATGAATAAATAAATTTTATATCACTTTCCAAAAAGCCTTGATATAGAAATACAGGAAAAAAGTGTTCTTCTATTCCTTGATGGGGTAAGATGACACCAAATTTATTAAACTACTCTAGTGCTCATAAAGAGTCCCTCCATAAGATTTTATTATGGCATAAATTTACTTTCTGATGAATTTTATTTTGGATTTTGGGGAGAATATTTGAAGAAAAATCCTTTTTAGATCATCCCAATCATGTACTTCACATAGTTTTATACTATAAAACCACTCTTTTGCGACTAATTAAAGTAAAAAAGGGAATTATCTCTAGTTTAATTATTCCACATACACTCTTTAGGGTTTCAATATGGATAAAACTAGAGTGAACTCCTTGATATGATTATTTGGGTCTCCACCTTCCAGACTATAAAAATTGGGTAACAATTGAATTAAACCAATTTTTAATTCAAAATAATTATATAGAACATGCTTAAAAATTTGATTATTTTGATTTCTGAATTGAGGGGCACAGATATCTCTAAGAGTTTGATTGTGGTTTGCTACAATGGTGTAAGGATCACAATAAACATTGAAAGTTTCAAATTGAGTATGTCAAAGAAACTTAGTCAAATTAAAATTGTAAGTGTAAATTTCTAAGTATTTTTAATAAGGTTATGTTATCTCAGGATCAAGAGAGATTAGTTGGTTAGGATTACACTTGGTCATGCAATTTCAAGCTAGTATTTTTGGAACTAAATCCTTTGTAACATTTCCATGTTTTTAACACACCTATCACAGGGTGGTGTAAAAATATTTTTATATCCAATGTTAAATATAGTATAATGGAAAACTAGGTTTTTCTCCAAAGAAGGATGTTAAAAAAATATTGTTACTTAAAGTAGAAAAAAGGTCTTTTGGTTTGTTTGGTTAGAAAAAAAGTGAAAGAAGAACAAATTAAGAGATTAGAAAAGGAGTGTGATCAAAATTAATTGGAAATAAAATTGATTAGAAGTAATTGGGATAGGGTTGGTTATCTAATTATAATGTTATCCAAGTATTCAAAAGGTTGGATATCCTTCTTATTAATTGATGAATAAGTGGTTATACAATTGAATACCCACTCAACCTTGTTTTAATTGATTTTTTCAATATTGAATTAAAATATACCTCTACTCAATCTATACTACTTCCTATATACATAAGTGATACAACAAATCACTCCTAGTTTACTCAGGTAATTCTCAATCGAGTCTTTTTCTTCCAAAGTAATCTAAGAGTAACCACTACCCCTTTCAAATGTTCCATTAATCACCAAGCACTTCACCACCTAATCTAGTTAATTCCATCATATATAGTCTCAACTGAGTGGATATAAGTGATAAATCATCAAACAAGGTAGTATAAAATAAAAAAAATCAAATGCAATTGCATTTGAAATAAAAAACTTTTATGAAACACTAAAATCATTTAATAGAAGGGATTATTATTCATTAAAGTACACAAATCAATCATTAAAATCAAACTTCCTTCCCTTCCATGATTACCCAAGGTTTTTACCCTCTATGTAAGGGATACAATAGAGAAAAGGAGAAGGATATTACACTATGATAGAGTGAAAAGAAAAATAAAACAATGAAAAATTAAAATAATAAAAGCAACATGACTGATGAGATATTGTTATTTTGTTCTCAGTACCTTCTTATAGATCATTAGCTCTATCATTATTTATATTATAGTAAAACCTATAATATAATTAGTCTATTAATAATATTATATATTTAATTTTTTCTCACTATCTTTGTTCATAGTCATGATCTAATTTTCCTCAAAATACAAAACTTTTATCTTAGAATTGCATGTTTCTATAGTTGAGATTGGTTTAACATATAATAATCCATGTGGGTGAAAGTGGTGGTATTTAATGAATATTGAAATGGAACCCAATACCTTCGAATTGAAATGAAAACGATCCTTATTAATTTTGACATTTCACTCATTCGAAGTCACCCAATTCCTTCTCTCGACAACCGAAATTAGAAAAAGGTATGACTCATTCAAAGTTGGGTTTAACTCTTCTGAATTCTAACTTGACTATTCTGAACTCCATATCTACTCATCAAAAGTTCTATTTTATTTATTTTAAGTGGTTTAAGACTCACCTAAAGTGGTATTTATTCTTCTGAAGTTGGATTTTTACTCTCCCAAAGTCACCTAAGACTCATTTGAACTTACTTCTAACTCATCCAAAGTAACACTTAGCCATATTTTTCTGAATTGATGATGGATTACAAAAATATTAAAACAAAGGAGAATAAAAATCAATATATATATTTTATTATATAATTCAAATAAAAAAATTCAAATCGTAATTTGGAAATTTTAAACAATATTTATAAAATATAATATATAAACACTTTAATTCCAAAACTCCATAGTGATCATTGAATAAATAAATATAGGGGATAAAATGAATTCAATCTTAACAAAATGAAATGAATTTATTTCTTGTAACAATTAAATTTAACCAAAAGGTGTGATTAATCAAAGTTAATGCAAAGAACCTTTTCATGAAAGGTTAGAAGACATATAAAAATTTGTTCAAGGTTGATAGTAAAGAACAAAATTTTCTTATAATAATTGAAGAGGGGGATAAATTTTGGTATTAGAGGCTAAGACACTTTCACCAATATAGAATGTCGAACTTATCTAAGATAAAATTTAAAAAGGATATTCCAAATATGAAGAGTGATATTAAAAATACATGTGATGCATGTATATGGGGAAATATGGTATAAAATCATTATCAGTAGAAGAAGAAAAGGGAATACAATCTAATTGATCTAGTTTAGACAGACATATGAAATCTAATGAATCAACCCAACACATGTGGATTCATCGCTAAAAAATTAGCTTTTAGCAGTGCTAGTAAAGGTCCTTTATCAGCACATACCAAGCACTAACTACTGAATCACCGCTAAAAGACCACCTTTATCGGTGCTAGAAAAATAGCACTATTAATGTGGGACTTTATTATCAATTTTTTTACCACTGATAAAGACCCACTTTATTAGTAGTTTTTGTAGTGCTGATAAAGGGTGTCTTTATCAGCATTTTTTATAGCAGTAATAAAAATTTTAAAAAATATTTTTTATACCCTATATCAGTTCTTGAGACCACATTTATTAGTGCTCCACTAACAACCCCCACCCACCCCTTCCTCAGTACTCACGACCCCCTTCCTTAGCGGTAAACTACTACTCACCCACCCTCATGTGTGCTTGGATTTGATCATGGGAGCTCCATGTAAAAATTCAAAATCTTTACCACTTCCATGCCCTGATTTATTGTGTATTATGATATAATTTCTATTTATTTATATATATTTACATACATATTTATTATTCATATATATTTATATAATTATTTTTAAATACATTAATAAAATATATGTTTATGTGAGTGTGAATGTGTGCATGATATATATATACTTAAATTTATTTAAATATATTATATATTAATATTTATTTACATATATTATAATATAAATATAAATATATATCTATTTATCAATACACATGTATATATATAAACATTATATATATATATGCATATATATATATATTCATATAGTTTTATTGTAAATTTATTTATATAATATATTTAATGATAATGATATATTTATATAAAAATACATTTATATATAATGTATACACACAATATTGATACACACAGACACACACGTACACACATATTTAAAGACACAATTACACATTTATATTTCTAACATACACCCACAAATATTTACATATATTTGTATTTATTTACAAAAATTAGAATATACACATAAATATATATCTATTTTATCGACACACACACATTTATATATAAACATATTTACTTGTATAGGTATATATATAAATATTAATGCATTTTTATAGGTAAATAAAATGGATAATTATTTATTTTAAATACAATGAATAATAAATATTTATTTACGTATGGTTTATATATTTAGAAATACATTTTTATATTAATACATTTTTATTCAATTGATTTTTTATAAGTAAATATATGAAAATATGAATATATCTAATTATAAATAAAACTACATTATGAAAAATGGTAAAATTTTAAAACCACAATATCAATATAAATTTAATCCTTGGGAAACAAATTATTATTCATTGAAAAAAGACAATAAGAACCCCTTAAGTGAGGCAGAAATTCCATCAAATGCTAAAGAATTGGGACACCTCGACTAAAAATTCACTTTTAGAGGACTTTTGGGACTTTTTTGCCTCAAAAAACATGACTATGGATTCTTTGAGGTCACTGTGGCATAAATCTCTTTGATATCTTTGATTTTATATGTGGTAGTGCTTAAACAGACACTCAAATCAAAAGTTATGACCACTTGAAGTTTGAGTCACATTTTCAACTTATTTTAGATCATTTTTTGATTTTTTGATTTTTTCTATCTTCAAATTGTTATTAAATTATTATTAATCAATAATAATTAGATTATTATTAATTAATTTTATTTTTTAATTCTTTTTAAGCCATATTTTACTAAATACATTATATATTAAGTGTAAATGCGTATTTTGCCTTATCTAAATCATATTTAATAAAGTATATTATATTTATATCAATATAAATATTTTTATATATTAATATATTTTTTAATCAAATATAATTTTTTAATGATATATAACCTTTATCATCACTAGTAAAAAAGTGCTGATAAAATCCTACCTTTATCAGTGCTTTTTTACTAGTACTGATAAAGGCCCCCCTTTGTTAGTGCTTTTTACCTAGTATTGATGGGGGGGGGGGTATCAGAACTTTTTTACTAGTGATGATAAAGGGACCCCCTTTATTAATGCTTTTTTACTAGCAATTATAAAGTGACCCCTTTATCAGTGATTTTTGTTAGCACTAATAGGGGTCCCCCTTTATCAGTTCTTTTTTAACACTGATAAAGACCCCCCATTATCAGTGATTTTTTTAGAATTGATAAAGGGGGGCATTATCAGAACTAATAAAGGGTGCCTTTATCAATGATTTTAGATAGCACCAATAAATCCTAGCATTGTTAAAAGCCTATTTTTTAGTAGTGAGAGAGATATTTTATCCTTTTTTTGATGGTTATAGTAGAATACACTATGTTATGTTCATTTAGAGAAAGAAAAAAGTCAGGTAATACATGAATAAGTATTAAAGGAGAGGTGAAAATGAGATGAGATACTCAATCAAAACCTTGCGATGTAACAATTCAATATAATAAAAATCTACCAATGTGGAAAAATACCTTGAGAATCATGACATTAAGCATGAGGTATAGTAAGTGATAACTTTTTAGTAGAATGGAGTTAATTAATAATGAAACTGACTGGTGAACAATATTTCCAAAAAATTTCTCATCAAGAGTGGCATATTTCATCATATTGGAAGGAGGTAGTATAGGTTATGGTGTATACTCAAAATTGGATGATTCTATACTTGGGGGAGGAGAAGAAACCCTATGAATTGTGTCCTAGAAGGAAACTCTCTTTGAAACATTTTTTAGTATTATGAAGTTGATGTTATATCTATAATAAAGAGATAAATCAAAGAAAGTATGAAGATAAAATATAAAAAAGTGTATTTTTAGGATAATTTATAAAGAGTTAGGCCTAAAAATGATACAATAAAAGGATAAATAAAAATTTAGAGAGTAATGATGTCAAAGTTATTAAAGAGAAAGATGGAAAGAATTCTCAAATATCAAATCTTGATGAATTATATTGAGAAGAGGATGAAGTTTATATAAATACTAAGGTTGTATAAAATTTCCCAAATGATAAAAATACCATGGAAGAATATAAGGAGGATATGATTACTGAAGAAAGTTAGTCTGTACCACAGAGGAGAAATAGGTGAGTGAAATTTTATCTATCCAATATAATCAGAGATAAAACTATGCCAACACAGATATGAAGGATATGGATTATTGATCCTTTTTTTTCTATTATCAATGATTGAACTAGTATTTATTAAGGAGGATAAGAAAGATTATTTATGGGTTAGATCCATGAATGATGAATTTTATTAAAACAACAAGAATCAAACATAGGAACTTGTGGAGAAGCCCAAACATCATAATGTGATTGGAATGAAGTGGATCTTTAAGAATAAATTTTATGAGCATAATCATTTTATTCAAAATAAGGTGCATTTGGTGTGTAAAAGAGATGAAAAAATTGAAGGTGACATTGTTGAATAAACCATTTCACCAGTGGATTGAATTGATTTGATTAGGATCTTCCTGGAAATAGTGATTCAATGTGGATTAAAGATTTATCTGATGGTTGTAAATATGGTGTTTTTGAATGGTATTCTAAAGAAAGGGGTTTATATTGAACAACTGATGGGATTATTAATTATAAATGGTGAAACTAAAGTGCGCAGATTAAATAAGGACCTATATAGTCTAAAATAAACATCGTAAGCATAATATGATCAATTATATTCATACTTAAAGAAGTTAGAGTTCAAAAGGGGAATGGTTGATCATAACTTGTATGTACAAACATCCAATGAAGAACAATTTATGGTGATGGTTTATATGTATGATATAATATTTGGGGGAAGCAAACATAAGTCAATGGAGGAGTTTTCTAATCTAATGAGATCAGAATTTGAAATGCCCATGATTGGAGAACTTACTTATTTTCTAGTGCTGTAAGTAGTTTAGGAAGAAAGATATACTTTTATCTACGAATCTAAGTACATGTGAGACATATAAAATAAATTATATATGAATGATTCTAAACAAATTTTAACTCTAATTGGGGTTAGAACCAATATTGGGAAGCATGTGGATGAGAAATGTGTTAATCCTAGCTTATATAAGAGGATAGTTGGAACCTTGTTATATTTGACTACAACCTGACCAAATATTGTTTTTCAAATATGTTTAGAGACCCAGTTACAAAATAATCTTAAGGTGGAGCATCTTGTAGTATTTAAATGAATCATGAGGTATATCCAAGGTACTCTTAATTTTTTATTTCTCTTTGATATATGACAGGATCACGAATTATCAATATTTTATGATGTGGAATGGGATAGTGATGTGGTAGAATAAATATCCATAAGTGGTGGTGAATTATTAATTTAAAGTAAATGTGTAGTTAGGATGAGTAAAAAGAATACTAACACTTCACTAAGCATGATAGAATAATAATATATCTTAGTAACCAAGGAATCCACTTAGATTATATTGATGAAGTAATAGTTGTAGGATATTAGTGAATTAAAACAGCCTATGGTTATCTTTTAGGACAAAAAGAGTGCATTTGAACTAATGAAAATCCTATAAAACACTCACATAGAAAACATACTGAGATCAAAAATCACTTTGTACAAGAAAATTTGGAGTAAGGTGTTTTCAAAATAGATAATTTTGGAACTAATTAGTAAGAAACTCATATCATGACTAAGACATTAGCCACTCCAAAATTTGAGATATATTGGTTGGACCATGGTGTTTAACCACCTCCTTCATCCTGAGGAGGTTTGGGAAACTCTCCTCTATCTATTTGAATCTAATGCTTTATATGTTTTTATGGAATTTGGAAGGTTCTTTCCCTTAATATTTATTATCAAAATGGGAGAATTACTTTGATTTTGGTGAAATTTAATAGTGGTGACATTCAGTATCAAAGTAGGATACAAACATGTTTTTCATACCGAGTATGTAACGTCCTGGTTTCAGGTGCCACCAAAGGTGCCCTGTACCCGGTTGGTCACATTCCCTCAAGTGCATTTCCCTGAATGCTAGAGGCTACCGACTAGTAGTGAGGGACTTGGGTGTGATAGTGGGGAAACTATTCCCTCATTGGCAGAGTAACACAATGGAAACAATAGTAAATAGTAGCAGAAGTAGTAATACCATACAACAAAAGTAGACAACAGAAGACTGGTAGTATAAATGACTAAAACATATATAAATAAATGATGCATGTCACATATATCTAGGAAATCACCAAACAAGTCACAATTCTGGAAATAAAATTCTGAAACCAAAGTAAAAAAAAATAGTAAACTCCAATAGCATCACAATCCTTATCTTGGTCCCATGCTCTCTGGATCCAACAACAAGTAAGTACCTGATGAAGAAGTGGGATTTCCCTTATCTATACCTGCAACCATATAATCTTCTTGGGTCCAAAATCATGACCCAAATAGGGTGTGAGGCAAATCCCAATTGGAAATGACCAAAATATCTATGCCTAGCTATCAGTGAATATATATAGTAAGTAATAAGAAGAAATGGAGAAATGAAATAATGAGTACTCAAAAGTAAAACATACTACAGTTTTAAATTACATTCATTTACATTTATTAATTATTCAACCCTTTTAATAATGAAATCCTGGGATCTAGCCTAATATGTATCCCTTGTGTAATAGCAAAACAGATATCTCAAAAGACCATCTAACAAATAAACAAGGTTGAGTCCAAGCTTTTAATTTGGCTTGGCAGGATCTTCACATTCATAAAACATTCAAAATCAACCCTTTGGGAAAGTTCTCACAGTCTAACCCCTCTAGTTTAACATATCATCAATTCAATAAATAATGACACTCTAGGAAAGCTCACACAGTCTAACCCCTTTGGACTCACATAGCACTAATCATTTACAAACGACCACCTAGGTAGCTCTCACAATCAATACCCCCTTGGTCTACATAGAAAAAATAAAATATAATGACCCCTTTGGTAGCTCTGAAAATCAATAACCTATGGTCCAAGATTCATTAATAACAACCCTATGTGTGGCTCTCATAGTCTTACCCATCTGGTCTATGACCACCCAGAAGCTCTCATAGTAAATAACTCTGAGTCAACATAACTATAAATTATACATAAATGACCCTACCTCAGGAATCTCTCACAGTCAATTCCCCTTGGTCATGATTTCACAATTTTAATTACATGCATGTAAAATAAACAATAACTCCATTCTAACAATGTGAGGCATGAAAAAAAAGAAATACTAATAGAAATTCTAGACCAAATTCCCATAATAAATCAAACATGGGAAACACACCCATAATCAAGGCATTAAACCTTACGAAAAATAAAAAAACCCTTTCTCAATCAAACAAACCATAGAAGGTATTAAACAAGGTTAAATTCCAAAACACGCAATACCCCAAACATGGGTATTCAACACTTTATGCATATATAATCCAAATATAATCAAAGAAAGGCACAACAAACCTACCTTGATGTTTTATGATGAAAAATCTTGAATTTCGTCCCTTGAATCATCTCAGAACGACGTAGATCCACAAAAAGGTTAAAATTATTCAACCTTGAATAACCCATGAGAGAAGAGGAATCAAGAAAGGAGGATCTACGGAAAGAGATAACTCACCGGTATGAATCCAACATACCTTGAGAAGTCTCAATCAAATCTCAGATAGAAAAACAGGAGGAGATCAAAGATCTTCATCCATACTTCGCTCTCCTGTATGAGACAAGGGGAAAAGAAGGTATTTTGGGAGATGAGATGTGACCCTGATCCGATTAATCAATTAAAAAGAAACGTACATGACATGTTCATTTAATGTACACACCGTGTACTATCCTCAACTATCCCCAACTTTAAGCGGTCTTCCAGGTCACCCAAATAGTAATGTATATGGCCATTACATGGCCAATACATAGCTGCACGTGACAACCAGGTACACGGTGTGTACTAGAAAATACACGACACATACTTAGAAAATTTCCCATTTCTTCCCTTTTCCTAAAAAACAACCCGAAATAAAGATACATACCTAAAAAGAAGATTTAGGTTTTTAAAAAGTTTCCCCCTTAAAGAAAATTGTCCCTGAATTTCCCTTCTAAGGGTGGTGAAGAAGAGACTTCAAAAAAATCTGGCCACTATGACCATGCGTCGACCTCCCTCTCCCAAGTCTCTTCCTGTACTCTCCCCTCCTACCATAACACCCATACCAGAGGAATATACCAGCCCTAGATAACATTCATACTATGATCCACAATCTGAATAGGGTGCTCCTTGAAGGATGCATCCACCTCCAACTCAACCTCCTTTGGTTAAAAAATATGAGACAAATCCGAAAAGTAAAGTCGTAGCTGGGAAACATGGAAGACGTCATACAAAGCCCGATACCTCTGAGGTAAATGAAATTGATAAGAAAACAACCCAAATCTCTCCAAAACCTCAAACGTCCAGACGTATCTCAGTGAAACATTACCCTGTCTATTAATCATCCTGTGTCCCAACCTCAGTGTGACACATAAGAAAACCTGATATCAGACCTTGAACTCCAAAGGTTTTTTCCGTCGATCATCATAATATTTCTACCAAGACTGTACTATAGCCATCCTCTTCCAAATAATTTCCACCTAATCAGTGGTCTCCTAGACAAGAAAATGTACCAGCATAGCTTCCTCTTCTATATCCATCCAATATAGGGGTGATCGACATCTCCTATCGTACAAATCCACATAAGGTTCCATCTGAATCATCTCTTGAAAACTGTTATTATTGGAAAAATCCACTAGGGGTATGTGTCTCTCCCATGAACCCTAAAAATCCAAGATGAATGATCAAAGAATGTCCTCTAAAACCTGAATCATATGTTTGGACTAACCATCTGTCTGGGGATGGTAAGCTGTACTCAGAAGTACTTGTGTACCCAAATCCCTCTGTAGTCCCTGATAGACACGATAAGTAAACTAGTCATCCCTGTCTGAAACGATAGAGTGAGGAACCACTTGGAAATGTAAAATCTCTCAGATGTACAACCTTCCAAGATCATCAACATGGAATGTTTCCTTGATCAGAAAGAAATGTGAAACCTTCATGAGTCTGTCAACAATAAACCAAACCGCATAATTCACTCGAGGTGACCTCAGTAAACTCGCCACAAAATCCATGGTGACATCATTCCACTTCCACTCAGGAATGGGTAACTCCTCTAAAAGTCTTACTGGTCACTGATTCCCTGCATTCACCTATTGACAGGTGGAACATCTCATAACAAAACCAGATACATCCCTCTCCATACCTGGCCACAAATACTAATGGTGTAGATCTTGATATATCTTGGTGACACCAGGATGAACTTCCCAAACTGAGGAATGAAAATCTCTCATCAATTCCCCACATATGTCTACTGACACCCATATATGCCCATGAAAATTAAAGATCTCATCATCACCTATGGTCCACCTAGGAGTAGGGTCCTTGCATGAACCACTCTCCCATAGGACTAATCCTTCAATATTTGACAGCTTCCTCATTCACACTTAGTCCAGTAGAGTATAGGTAACAACTATAAAAGCAATAAATGTCTGACCCTGCCTGTCGTGCACCTACAAATGCATCTTAGAGAACATAGAAATAAGCTTCCACTCACTGTTGGCCTCATGAACTTCCTGTATCTGAGTCCTCCTACTCAATACATCAGCCACTGCGTTGACTTTTCCAGGAATGTAGGCAAGCTCAAAGTCAAAAGACTGAAGGTACTCAACCCACCTTCACTGTCTCAAATACATATCTCGCTGAGTAAAGATATACTTGAGACTTTTGTGGTTAGTGAATACCACAAAACGATCTCCCAAAAGATAATGTCTCAAATAGCGTAAAGCATGAACAACTACAGCTAACTCAAGATTTTGAGTCGGGAAATTCCTTTCATGTGGCCTCAAATGCTGAGACCCATACACAATGAATCTTTCCCCCTGTATAAGAACTGCTCCTAGCCTGTTTCCTGATGCATCGTAGTAAACGGTGTAGCTCTTGCCTAGATCTGAAAAAACCAGTATTGGTGCTGAAGTTAATCTTCCTTTTAGATCCTGAAAGACTGAATCATAGGAATCTATCCACAAGTACTTCTAACCCTTCTTAGTTAGGCCCGTCAGTGGAGCTTCTAAGTATGAAAAGTACTTTACAAAGTGCTTGTAGTAACTAGCCAGCCCCATAAAACTCTGTACCTCAAAGATGTTCTTCGGCTGCCCCCAAGAAACTGCCACAATCACTTTCTCTGGGTCTACTAATACTCTTGTCTCTGAGATAACATGACCCAAGAAGTGAACCTGGTCCATCCAAAAGTGGCATTTTGAGATCTTAGCATATAACCGATGCTCTCTCAATGTACTCAAAAAAATATAAATATGGGTATCATGGTCATGTTGAGTGTGAGAGTACACCAAGATATTATCCACGAAGACTACCACAAAAGAATCCAAGCAAGTATGGAACACTCGGTTCATCAGTGCTATAAAAACTTTAGGTGAATTCATGAGATCGAACGACATAACCAAATACTCGTATAGACCATACGTACTCCTAAAGGTTGTAAGAGGTATATCTAATGGTCTAACATGCAATTGATGATAACTGAATCTCAATTAAATCTTTGAGAACACCTAGGAAACTTGAAGCTGGTCAAAGAGATCATCAATCATCGACAAGGTATATATGTTCTTGACCATCAATTGGTTTAGCTTCTGATAATCCACACAAAGTATGAGGGTACCATCCAACTTCTTCGAAAAAAGGATAAGAAAACCCAAATGATAAGTACTAGGTTAGATGAAACCCTTTTCCTATAAATCCTCTAACTATTTCTTGAGCTCCTGTAACTCTGGTGTAGCCATCCTGTAAGGAGGAATGGACACTGGTGCCACTACTTCCACAAGCTCTACAGAGGAATATACCTCTAGTTCTAGAGGTAAACCTGAAAATTCATTTGGAAAGACATATCTAAAATGATCCACCACTAGAGGAAATTCCATCTATGAAGTCCTCATGGTCATCCAGATATAAACTAGAAATATGGTCTGTAATTCTGCCTAACCCATGATGCTTGGGTCCAGCTCTACTCCCCTGGACATCCCATTAGACCTTGTGTAGAAAAGGATTTCCCTCTTGGGATGTAAAACTCACCCTACAACGATAGTAGTCAATAAAGTCATGAAAGAAGACTAACTAGTCCATTTCGATAATGAAATCGAATCCTATCATCTCTAAGACATAGAGGTCCTATAAGAAGTGACACCCACTAACCTCAAGAGATAAATCCTTGCACTGATGTACACTAGCCATCATAAGCCCCAACATAGTGTCTAGCATCATAACATCCTTATATGTAAGGATACAGATCCTTAGACTCTCCACAATAGAAAAAATATAAAACTATGGGAAGCCCCTATATCAAAAGAGTAGAAGCTAAAACTAAGGCAACTAGAATCATACCTCTAACTCTAGAGGGTTCGGGATCCTGCTCCAGCCAGGTCTACTCTATTACAAAATTATAACCTTTACCATAGGCCTACGACCCTTCCTGAATACCCAGAGCTGACCCACCATGTTGTCCCTGTAAACCTACCGTATGTCTGCCACAAACATGACCACCTCCTCAGCTGGAACGACCTAACGAACTCTAGTTCCATGACTGATGAGAAACTGGTGGTCCTGCTTCTAAACACGGAGTCATAGAAGAACCCCTATCACTTGATTCTGGTGAAAAAATCCAACAAAAATGCTGAATATGACCCATCTTGCTGCAAGCTCGACACTCAACCGGGTCCATCGGGCAATGTGGTCTTGTGTGACCACTCTTCCCACACCGGTAGAATACCACCTAGCTACCTAAAGAAACATCATGTGAAAGCTCCCTATAATGCTTCCTGCTATATATCAAAAGAGTAATAGCCCTGGATTCCGAATCTCCCTGGTTCACAGCTCCCAACTCCCTCATATTTCACTTTGTAATCAGCACCTAGTTCACTATAACAGTCACTGAAGTCATCCTGAAGACATTCACCTGGGATCAGATGTCATACCTGAGAACATACTTAAAATTCCTAGACAAATATAACTCATCACCTCCCAGAACAGGTATGAATCACTGAAGCTTTGTAAAATGAGAAGAGTACTCCATCACTGAAAGAGTGCCCTGCTCCAAGTGCATGAACTCTTGGGCTCAATCATCCCTCAACGTCTCAGGATAGAATTAGTCATAGAAGGTCCTCTGAAACTCTTCTCAATACATATCCTAATGACATCCGACCTGTGAGATAACATCCACCCATCTCTTGGCGATATCATATAGCATGTACGTCGCGAGCTTCACACTCCTCTTTAGAGGCATCTCTAGATGCTCAAAGATAGAAATAATGACCTCCAACCATGACTCTGCACCCGGTGGTCCTCCATCCCTGGAAAAAGTGGGAGGATGCTGCTATTGGAACACCTGTGTCAACTCTTCCATAGTCGGAGAAGGATGCGGTACTCCCTATAAATTATGTAATATCCTCAAAAATAATTCAATGAAATGTACATCAGCACCTGCGTCTAGTATAACAGTTGATGCCAAAATGGGCACAATTGGAGGATCTACGGGTAGTCCATGATCTACCATTTCCAGTGTCAAATCATTTCCCCATATCTGGCATACAATCAAATTACTTCTTGGAATCATGACTCTGCAAGGTCAAGCACACACTTCAGTTCAACATTATCAAGGAAAAAACATACAAGTGCAAGAAAGGAACATGAGAAGAAACATTCAAGTTTTACAAAAAAAGGTTACACAACATGTATAACCCCTACAAAGCATGTTCCCTTAATATTTTAACATGGCATATACCTCTAAAAAACCTGGTCGTGAAACACCCATACACACATCATGTTCCTCCTGAGACAAGGTGTGTACTTGAATTTTCCCTCCTGCCCAGGTTCCTTTACACGGCTAGAACTATACAGTTCTCTCTTGGGTAACACTACATAGAATGTGAACCCTAGAAATGACGTGTACTACTTAAGTTACCTCCACCCATTTCATTAGTCACACGACATGATACATGTTCATTTACCACATGATGTGTACAAGATAGACATTGTGTGTACTATTCAAATTTCATCCACCTGTGTTGTTAGTCACACAACATGATACATTGTCTCTTACAACACAGTGTGTACTCCTAGTACACTACGTGTTCTACCATGATTTTATCAACCAGTGTCTCTACTCACACAGTCAGTCACATGGTCAATCACTATACAACATGTACTCTTAGTACACAGTGTGTACTTAAGAAAATTTGTTTCTTCCAGAACAGAAGAACACATGGCTTGTGTTCATAATATCACACGCCTTTTTGTATGGGTTTCTAGACATTAGGCCTTTGAAACTCCTCTAGAACCCTTAAAAACTTGTAATTTTGTCCAAGGCATGAAAAAGTCCAACCCGTGAGAGCCCATACTCCCACAAATCAAAGTTTTGTATCCTTATTCATATCATAACTTTAAAAATTAAATTTAAAGTTCAAACCTGATCCACCAAATTTCGATCCAAGAGGGACCATAACACTGTAAGGACCAATGTTTGGAATTCATCCAAATGAAACTTTATAATTTAAATACCCTCTCAGAATAGCATGTATTCTATCACGACATATATCACAAAAACATGCATACCTAGCACAACATCTATCACAAAATCATGAAATCAGTAATTCACCCTAAATGGAATGACAACAATGCATGACATGTGATCTCTATCAAGTACCTATATGATGCATGAGATGGAATACCATCATCTCATTGGATTGTAACAGAAATAGAACCTCAGTAATATCAATGATAATAGAACAAAACAAGTGAATCACCAAACGGTGAAATCAAATCAACTGCAACAATTTCAAAACCAGAAAATTGCAATATTCGATGTAACTTGGATTTTCCCTCTACACAGGTTAGTTACTTCCTGGTGCAACTTATTACCAACTACCCATTCCTTATTATACCTATATATAAGCTCAAAATAGTAAGATAAAAAAAAGAAACTCATCTGATATCACTTTGTAACGTCCCAATTCCAGGTGACACCAATGGTGCCCTGTACTCGATTGGTCACATGGCCTCAAGCACATTTTCTCAAACTCCAGAGGTTGCTAACTAGCAGCAAGGTCATTGGGTGTGATAGTGGGGAAACTATTCCAACATAAGAAGAGTAACACAATGGAAACAATAATAAACGGTAGTAGAAGCAGTAATACCATACAACAAAAGTAAACAGTGGAAGACTGTTATTATATACAACTGCAACATATATAAATAAATGATACATGTCACATGTATATAGGAATGTAGATAAACAAGTAATAATGTTGGAAATAAAATACTAAAACAAAAGTATAGAAAAAAATAAACTCCAATAGCATCGAAAGCCTCAACTTGGTCCCATGCTCTCCAGCTCCAACAACAATCAAGTAACTGATGAAGAAGGGCGCTTTGACATATCTATACCTCCAACCATATAATATGTTTGGGTAAAAAATCACGACTCAAATAGGGTGTGAGATAAATCCCAGTAGGAAATCACCAAAATATCTATGCCTAACTATTAGTAAATATATATAGCGGGTAATATATAGAATTGAAGAAATAAACTAATAAGTACTCAAAAGTAAAAAATCCTACAGTTTTCAATTACATTAATTTAAATTTATTAATTATTTATCCATTTTAATAATGAAATATTGGGATCTATACTAAGATCTGTATCCCCTATGTAATAGAAAAATAGATGTCTCAAAAGACCATCTAACAAACAAGTAAGGCAGATTCAAAGCCCGTGTTTTGGCTTGGCAGGCTCGTCACATTCATCAAACATTCAAAAGAAACCCTCTGGGAAAGTTCTCCTAGTATAACCCCTCTTGTTTAACATATCATAAATTCAATAACCAATGAACCTCTGGGAAAGCTCACATAGTCTAACCCCTTTGGTCCCACATAGCACTAATAAATTATAAACAACCACCTGGGTAGCTCTCACAATCAATACCCCCTTAGCCTGCATAACAACAATAAAATATAATAACCCCTTTGGAAGCTCTCACACTCAATGACCTATGGTATAACATTCATTAATAACGACCATATGGGTAACTCTCACAGTCATACCCCTCTGGTCTATGACCACCTGACATCTTTCACAATCAATAGCTATGGGTTAAGACAACTATAAATTATACATAAATGAACCTACCACGGGAAGCTCTCACAGTCAATTTCCCTTGGTCATAATTTCACAATGTGAATCACATGCATATCAAATAAACAATAACTCCATCCTAACAAGACAAGGCATGAAAAAAGCAAGCCTAACAATCATTCTAGACCAAACAACCATAGTCAATCAAACATGGGAAACACACCCATAATCAAGGAATTAAAATTTATGCCTAATAAAAAACCATTTCTAAATCAAAAGAACCATATATGGTATTAAACAGGGTAAAATTCCAAAACACACAATACCCCAAACATGGGTATTCAACACTTTATGCATATATAATCCAAAGACAATCAAATAAAGGAAAAAACCACCTACCTCTATGTGGTATGGTGAACAATCTTGAACATAGGCCCTTGAATCATCCTAGAATGATTTAGATCTACCAAAATATTAAAATTGTTCAACCTTGAATAACCCACGAGAGAAGAGGAATCAGGAAGAGAGGCTCTAGGGAAAGAGAGAACTCACCGGTGGGAATCCAACACACCCAGTGGCGTCTCAATCAGAGATCTGATGGAGGAATGAGAGGAGATTGAAGATATTCAGCCATACATCACTCTCCTCTATGAGACATATGAACAAGAAGGTATTTTTAGTGATGAGACATGACCTCTCTCTGATTAATCAATTAAACAAGAAAAGTACATGATGTGTTCATTTAATGTATACGTTGTGTACTAGCCTCAACCAGTCCCTGCTTTAGGCAGTCTACTAAGTCACCCACATGGCCATGTACTTGGCCATTACACGACCAATACATAGCTACACGTGGAAACCGAGTACACAATCTGTACTCAAAAGCACACAGTGTGTACTTAGAAAATTTACCATTTCTGCTTTTTCCCCAAAAAACAACCTGAAATAAAGATCCATACCTAAAAAGAAGATCTAGGTTCTTATAGAGTGGATTTAGTTGTGAATTATCTCATCAAGGGGGAGTACATGGTATGGATGTTAGGGGAGATATAATACATGAGAAAATGAAGTTTGAAAGAGATTGAAAATATGGGGAGTTCTATAATGAGTTATATCACAAGGAAAAACTATCTCTTGAACTTTTTTTCTTTATAACGAGCATTGTTCACATAGACTTAGAGTGTTAGATGAGATATTATATTTCCATATGTAATAAGTAACATGTGGTTTTAGAATTTAATTTCACTTTGGATTTACAGAAAACCTAGAGTAAGAGAATGTTAGAGCCAAGTCATGTGTGATACATATTGAAAAAATATTAGTTATACTATAGAGAATTATTGAATGTATAGGATGATATTTAATGATTGGTAAAGATAGTGGGCATGTTATGTTTGATTTCAATCCACTTTATGATTAACCTACCTAGATGAATGAAGAGTTTGAAGATAAATGGATATGTTTTATAGAAATCATTTTTGTGATCATAATTTACAAGTGACATAAAAAGTTTGAATCTTATGTGTAGATCAAGTGTGAAGAATAATATTTTACGGTTGTTGATATTTAAGAAGTTTATTTGAATTTATGTAAAAGGTAAAAGTTTTTAGAAAATTTATATTTAATGGAAGATATATGAAAAAATATGTAACAAAGGAATGTTTTTCACATATGAGTTTCATTCTATCTTTTTTATGAAAGGATTTATGCAAATCCACATACGATTCTCACAAAATCAGTGAAGTTTATAAATAAAATGTGAAATTTTTTTGAACCACAAAAGGAAAAACTTATGTGAAGGCTACAAAGGTGTTATCTTTTGTGATTGATTGATAGAGATTTTTTTTCCACAAAAAAACTTATGTATAGAAAGAAAAATTAGTAATTTTTTTAGAGAAATTTTTCTATAAGTAACATCCTAATTAGCTCATTATAAATAATAAATATTTTTTTTTATTTAAGATCTGATAAAGATATTTGGTTGATTTGGAACCAGGGAACTATGAAGAAATTTTTCAATAGGAATCTGTAAAAGAGTTTTGTAAAGAATGAATTGTGAAGACTTTTCATGAATGGTATAAATAAAAATAATTTTTCAGTGGTATACCATGAAGTATTTTCATAAATCATAAACCATGAAGGATTTTTACAAAGGTAAAATAATAAAGGAATTTCTCAAAGTAAAAATTTCTCAAAAAGGTTATTTCTATAAAAAAACTTATGTGCTTATTTCTGGAGGTTTTACTTGAGATTACATATCAAATTAGAGAAATATATTTTGACTATCATGATGAAAAATAGAGAACACATTCTTTATAATATACAAGTGACCAATAAATTGATAAATTGAGAATACATTCTTCTGAAGAACGGAGGAAAAAAGAGTCAGTGGAAGTGTTTTGAGGGAGGAAGTGTGATATTCCATAAAATTAATTATAAATATAATGATCCTATAATGGAGTGACCCTGAACAAAAATGATATCCATTAATCTAGTGAAGCTTAGTGGATTTTATCACATTGACACATCATCAGTGTGTTCTCTTTAGGCGTATCTCTTAGCGGCCAATTAAGTAAAGTTGTTATGATTTATTTTATTTTTTATTTTTAATTATGGTGTATGTGTGATTAAATATGATTGGTTTAAAGAGTTACTAAAAACATGGGAATAATATTTAAGAATATATAAGAAAAAGTTCACACCCTGATGCACCCCCTCTGGCTATATCAAGTGGAAACAAAATTCTTCTACCAAGAATGATTATATGAAAAATTTGCCCTCACACAAGAAGAAAAAAATCATGATACTAATGAATGTATGATCGTATGGATAGAATAATTAAAAAATTATTATAAAATTAGGTTAGTAAAAAATAATGAATATGACATGTTAGTGGATGTGAAAAATCTTATTCCAAATAAGGGGAAAGCTGAAAAGAGTATGAAGTGCATACTACTATGAATACTCAAGTTTATAAAATTAAAAGAGAAGCTAGCATAAAGAGTTATAATTTTTAAGCTATAAAGTAAAGTGATTTTGGCTTGATAATCAAATATTATCCTTATTACTTTCATTAAGGATCTGATAGATAATTCACCTTATTCCCATTTTTTTATTTAAGCTTCTTTGTATAGGCAATTTAAGGCAATACATATATGTAGAGAACTTAATGAAAACTATGAAAATTTTATACCTATAAATTATTTATATCATTTAGTACTTTATTTTTTATCATGATACCTCATTATAGCACCATAAGTGGTATTAGAATAATTTTATTAGAGCTCACCTTAAATAAGCTTATTAATGATGAAGAAATATTGGATTATATCCCTTAAAGGATATTTGAGTATATAATATTCCAAATATATATATCATATAAAAATATAATAATTTGGTAAGTTATAGATCAAATCATTTAGGAAATTTAATAAGTTTAGGTAAAAGATATTAAATTCTAGATAATAAATAATGTATGTTTTTTGATTTTTAAATTCTAGAGATCAAATATATTTTATTGATGAGGTTTTTTGACTATATTATTCTATCCTTATGTGAAAAATAAATTCTAAAATTAAAGTGGTGATATTGATTATTTATAAAAACATAAGAGTTACTTGAAAGGGGAGAAACATTCTTTGGTTTGAATGATTTAATTTGTTTGTTAAGCTGTATGTAGGTGATAAGTTGATTTTTTTAGAAAAACTTAAAATAACATTTCTGAGTTTGTATCACATGATTTAAATTTTTTTGGTCAAATTTGATTTCTAGGTTAATCTATATTATTTTCTAAATCGATAATTTTTTGTATCTGGTGCACAAAAATGCACAATAACATGAGAAATTAAAATTTTTATACTGTGATCATCATTGTAACGCCGTTTCTAGTATAACCATAACCCAAAACAACTTGAGGACCTTGTATGATTTATAATCCAAAAAATAAAATGAAATTGTTACCTTGTTCGATTCGAATAAATTGGCATGTTACGCTCATTGCCAATGATCAATGTTTGAAGGAACTGACATCAAATTACACTAGAATACCTTCATGTTCTATAAATGATTATATATGAATCAATCATTAATTTATGGGTTCTATCCTAGATAATCGATTCATTTGATGATATGATGATCATGAGAGAACAATACCTTCAATCTGAGAAAGAAACTTGGATCATTATGCTCTAATTTCTCCTTCCTCTCTCTAGGAATTAGGATAATAGAGAAGGAGATATCAAAATCATGGGATGAATAGTCATAAAAAATAGTGGTTTTAATTTACTTAAATAAATATATTTCATTTATGAAAATTGAACTTTGTTCATTCTATAAATAAAACCCTTTAAATCAAACCATATTTAAATCATATGAAATATTGAATTCATCAAAAACATCATGAATATATTATTAGTTACCTGTAAAATCTAATTTGTGTTATATAATAAAATACAAGCCATAAACTTGACTCTTCAATACCAAAAATATTTAATGAACCATGAATAAAAATATTATTTCATAAAATATTATTCTTCAAATTCACTTAAAAAATATGAATAAATTGAGAAAATAAATTTAGTTCCTACTATTCTAAAATCAAATAATAATGAATTTATTTATTTCTTACCATTATTCAAACTCAGACATATCCCGATTCCTAATGTGGTTATCACCATGTTCTAAACTCTATTTCACTAGATTTTTCCAAGAATATAAATATGCTTTGTGTGTGGCCCTTTAGGCCCTTATCTCGATAATATTGATTCATACTCACAGAACAAGAGTTGTATCTAACAATACATCATATCCCCTAAGGAGATACCATTTTGATAATGCAATAAAACTTCTTATGAACACATTCCATGTAATATAATCACTTTGTCTTGTGATATCTCATAAAGTAGGAAACACACTTTTTGTTATCATCCTTAATTTATTTATTATTTTATGACCTTATAGGATATATTTACCTTCTATACCATTTACATAGATTTAATAAAGGTACTACCACCTCGGTCAACTACGATTGATATATCTCTTCCTTTACAGACGTGATAAAAACTATCTTGATCATAAAATTAATGTCATACCACCAATGATAAAACCAATGCAATATAACTTTCCATAATATAAATATATTGGTTTTCATATTAAATAAAATTATGTGATCAAATGGAACACATTTTTAATGATCTCAAGTTGAGAGGCCAACACATGTGCTCATAAATTGAAACCACCAATGACACCTGAAACATGTGGTGTTAGAATAGGTGGGTCATCCCTCATGATCTCATCTACTATAGATCACCAAGGGTAAATTTAATGATAATATTTCTCAATGATCATGATCCACCAACACCTGATAGTCATACATCATCTGTGTCTATTCAATATGATTTATCTAGATCATAAGACTTACATTTAAGATTATTATCATTGTATCTTAGGGTTCCCATTATATATAGTCACTTATATATCCAATTTACATGAAAAATAATATAAGGAAATTACCATATAAATAGTGGATGAAAAATTATTAACATTATAATGGTAAGAATATAACATGCATAACTCACTATATACAAGATATGGTAATTAAAAGGTATTCAAGTTGGGTCTAGGGAACCAAATTTCACAACATTCCCACTTTCACTAGAGATAAACTTCTAAACATAAACTTATTTTCTCTCACATGATAAGACCATTATTATACTAATTAATAGATTTAGTCATTAGTTCTTCCACATTTTTCTATATGGACACTATTATCTGTGACTTTACCTCCTTGAGTAAAAACCATCGAGAGATGATAACCACGAGTATATTCCTTTTATCCTCTGTTATAACCTTGATATCATAGCTAGAACCATTTTCTTAAGATCACCATAATTTATATTATGTTAATAATTTATTTTCTAGGTACAATTCCAATAAATGGTAATAAATAATTTCATATTTTATATCATTTTTAAATACCTCAGAAGCCGTACCAAACTCAATATTTGAAGATATAATTACCACTATATTTAATGATATTATCTTACTCATTTCCTTATCCTAATTGTGATATAATACCAATTGATATTGGGGAAGGATAGTTTTGTCCCCTTTGTAACTATAATCCCTTGTTCTCTATACAATGAGTTCATATTCATTGTACTTTCTCATGTACTATTAGATAACACCATCTACTTCCATTAAGGTTCTACCGGATTTATTTGATGTTTTGTTATGATAATGTATGTGTTGGAAATATAATATCTTGTACATAACATAGAATATGTGATAGATTCATCAATAATGAATATGGTATTCTAATAACCATTTAAATATCCTCTTATGTCATATACATGTCTCCTTGGAGAGATATATTCCATGTGAAATTGTTAGAAATTATCTATTGAATTATTCCAACTAGTATTTGAATTACCTTTTTAGTATTTTTACTTTTTCTTGGTCCAACAAACCCTTAGATATACCTCTGTAGATATTGTTCCCTAGAACATAGGTTATTATATTAAGTCAAACTTTATAGATTTACTTTCAATATAGTCTTAAATAATTGTATGACTAATATGTTATTTTCCATAAATTCTCTAACATATTTTACTTAGAAATCTATGGAGCTCCTGCTAACCTCTAATTGAAACATGTATTTTCTTTTCCAAATGAATATTCTAGGATTATCATGGTTTCATTAATCCATAAATGGATTCTTATAAATTTCATCCAAAATGAATTCTTACAACTTTTATTCCTTATTGTAATTTTATGGTGTCACCAACCCTTCCTGGTTGTGTTATATAGACTTATTCCATATGGTTTCCTTTAATGAAGGCGGTATAGAAATCCAATTACCAATATAATGATCATAGAAAGTTTCTATGAAAACTAGAAATTTAATGGACTTAATCATTATGATTGGTATAACCAATCGAGCCTTATTGGTACCAAACTTGTACCAACTATGTACAGTTCTTCTTGAATACCCACCAATGACATTAAATCAATTGAAAAAACTACCAAAATATAGACTTGATTTTGGTAAATGAAATTCATTTTATTTAATTAATATTCACATATCATTTTATCTTATTTCTAGTTACTACTTTCTTATTAGATGAAGATTCATTATTCTTAATGAATAATATATCACCTTGACTTAGTGATTATAAAAACCATATCACTTTGGTTTTACCTTTAATATATAGTATATATCTTTGGAACATTCTATTTCCATGATATCTTGTGGAGTTTATTCCTATGCTGAATATTTATGCATATCAAATTTTGACTTTATTAAAGTAAATAATTCTCCCACTATCTCAAATAGATATGTAAAACCTATGAAAAAATAGTCTATCAATCGAATACAACTTTTATATCTTAGAGATTTGTGTAATATCATTAGAAACTTTAAGGATGATTATTTTAGATGTAATTTTGGTTTTTCTGGATGCAAGTTTATTTATTGACTTGGTATTAAAAGACTTGTTGGCTTAGTCAGAAAATTTATTATTTTAATGATCTCAAATAATTTTTATATATTTATAATTAATTATATGTTATATATTAGTCAAATATTTCTTTGAAAAAATATAAAGGATTTAAGTTTGGATTTTTCATCCATGTACAAGTATCTGTGCCTATGTATCTATACTGAGAATCAAAATTTTATAAGTTATATCTAACCAAATAGATCTTCCATGCCTTGTGACGAATCAATGATAAGGTAATAGATCATACATACCTTGTGATGAAACAATAGAAAAGTAACAAATCATCCATTCCTTGTTATTCAACCATGATAGGGGAACATATTTCTCGTGCTTTGTGATGTGACTATGATAAGAGAATGGATTATCCATGCCTTATTATGTAACTGTGAGAAGAAATCAGTACCTCTATTCTTTATGAGGGATATTCCATGCCCTAGTCCAAAACCTACTGAAAGATAGAGCCTTCATGAGATTAATACTATCATTTATAATTGAAGAACTTATTTGAATGTATCTATTCAATAATAAAATATTATTGTATTCTAACAGCTTGTTTTGAAGAATTAAATGGAAGTCAGAGAATTAACGACTTTAAGAGAGAATGTTACATATGAGGATATGTTAATTATTATTCCTCAATGGATAATTGAATATATGTTGATTACAAGTACGAGGAAGCCTCAAGTGAATAAAAATATGAGATAGAAGAAAATATGAGGATACTCTCCATGTGACTTTATGATACTCACAACACTCTATTTTCTAAGATTCACTACTAGATCTAAGAGAAAAATTCATGGTATTTTCCATCTGATCATGAAAATTGGTTTAAAGATAATTTTTTAAAAAAGATAATTTTTTTATCATATGAAGCTACTCAAAGATTTAATTTCATTAAAACCATCTTAACTCTTTTCTCTCTATGTATTTATTTACTTTTCGAGTTATGATTGTGTTTCTGATATAATTATATAGCAATTATCCCATACTATAAATAATAATACTTAAATAGTCTTTTCTCTCTTTACTTCTCTGCAATCTCCCATGATGAAGTGTGTAAGAGGCTTGGATTAAGCCTGGAATGCTTGTGTGTAGTAATTTTTTGTAAAACCTGATCTAGGATGTGGATCAACTTATTTATTATAACAAAAAGGCTTGTAAATATGCTATAGTTAAGTGGATAGGACTTGGTTCCATATTGAAAAAAAATCTCTAGTTTTTTTAATTTTTGTTGCGTGTTATTTTAGTTCTCATTACACTATCCAAACCAATTTTCATTTAATAATTTATTTCTTTTTAATTATAATTTTCAGTAACTATTTATCATTTTTTTCAAAATATACAATGATAGTTAATTTTTGTTAAGTGATATATATGAAATTTTTGTTGTGAGTAAAAGTATTTCAAAAGATAAAAGTTATATTAAATTGTTTTAATTGGGTTCTGATCATGCCCTTGAGAAATTATTTCAAAATAAAAAATTATATATATTTACTATATTATTTAACTTGGTAATTCTTAAATTGGGGATATTTATTTAAGGTTTTATAAACATATTTATTTTATTTTATTCCCAATTAAGACCCTCCTGAGCTATATAATTTGACCAAAATTTGGTATCACATTGGTAAATTTATTATTATTTTTAATTATCTTTGAACTTGATTTAGTTTTGAGAATCATATCCTTATTTCTATTTGTTTTTATTTTATCTTTATGGAAATTTATGAATCAAAAGGAACTTCTACTAATAGGCCTCCATACTTTAATGGTTAGTACTATTCTTAATGGAAAATAAATATGAAAATACGTCATGAGAGAATGAGGTTTGATATTTGGGCCATTATAGAGGATAAATATAAAAAACCAAAAACTCTTAAAAAAGATTGGAGTGATACAACTAAGACCACATATGATTGTAACTAATTAATTCTTTATAATCTACATTAAAGGAAGATGAATTTAATAGAATTTATGCTTATTATATTGCATATATGATTTGGGATACTCTTACTATTTCTCATGAAGGAAATTATAATGTTAAAGAAACATAGTTAAATACATATACTATCAAATATCATACATTCAAGGAAAAGTATGAAAAATATATTTCTAAAATATATATCATGTTAAAAAAAATCATAAACACTATTAAGGTTCTTAGAAATACCATGGAAGATAAAGCACAAGTGATGGGGATCTTAAGATGTCCACCTGTCCAGTGGAGATGAACTACCATATCCATTCGAGAGTTATGTGACATTAGTAAGATTAAAATGGAGGAACTAATTGTAAAATTGAAGATGTTTGAGGAGGGAATAAAATATAATAATGAGAGTGATGAACACAAGAAATCTATTTCCTTTAATGCATATCATTCAAAATCTAAAGAGGTAGTTATTAATGAGAGTACTAGTGGAAGTGATGGTGGACCTGATAGTTATGAGGTGATGTCCCAATTAGAATGATGATTCAAGATGTTCTATAGGAAGAATAAGATTTTCAAAAAGTAAAATTACGAAGGAAAATACGATAGAAGGGGAAATTTGAAGAAGGATGATTTAGTTAGTGAGGTTATATGTTATGAGTGAAAAAAGAAAAGCACGTATTAAGTTAGACTATACAAAGATAAAATAAAAAAGTAAATATGATAAAAATTGAATAAAATCAATAAATCTATGAAGGAAGCTTAGAGTTCTTCAGATAACATCTCCAGTGACACTAACTCATGAAAATAAGATGTTAGTGAGAAAGATAATATCTATTTTATGGCTACTGCACTTGAGGTAACAACTTTTACTTTTTCTTTATCTGAAAGTGAATTTCACAATGATTCTAAAATTACTAACGATGAACTATTTTAGTATTTATTATTTCTTGAAGATACCATGGATAAAATAAAAGAAAAATATAAGAATATGAATAAACATCATGCTTTAACCATTTTTATAAAATATGTTCTCAGTATTGAAAAAGAAAATAATTTAATGTTATTAAAAGAAAATAATTATTGAAATTATCCATTAAAAAATTAAAAAGGAAATTGAAGTTTTAAATGAAATAAATAAAACTCTTAATATAATTTTGGGTACCCAAGTTATACCTAATCTTAAGATTGGTTTTGGTTATCAATCATGAGTGAAAAAAACTATAAATAAATTATTTTGTTCATAGTTCTAATATTGTAAACAGACACTTATTATGTGACACAATGGGAAATTATAAGTATGGTTAAGTCCACTATGGACCTAAAAATCCATATTTTTATAATTTTTTGAAATATATAAATCAAACTATTAAGAATTGTATTAAACAAATTTTTATTCGAATGGCATTGTTTGATAACTTCTCTAGGCCCAAGAAGATATGGGTACCCAAATCATATCTTATCTGACTAATTATTTGAAACTTACATGAAAAGATACAGTAAGGGATTATGAAATATAGATATTGGATATTCAAAACATATGTTTGGGGAATTATCAAGAGTCAAGAATTTAGTGAAATCAGGTGGTGGGAATGTCACTTTTGGTGAAAATTGAAAAGGTAAAATAAATAGATTTATTCAAATTGGTAACTCTAAAAATTTTCTTATTTATAATATTTTATTTATTGATAGTATAAATTACAATATTCTTATCATTTATCCACTGTTTGATGATTTATTTATTGTTAAATTTGAAAATAATTCCTATAATATTTATGATTCTAAATATAATTTAGTTTTTACTACTTTAATAAATGACAATGTTTATGTTATCAATTTAAATTATTTATTTTCACAAAACATTTATTATTTAAATTTATTTAATTAAAAATATTGTATGTGGTAAATAATATTTGGCCACTATAATGTATACTCACTTAATAAGCTAGTTAGAAAAGGTCTTTTCAAGGATCCACCCAATATTGAATTCCCAAAAGATAAAGTGTGAAATCCTGGAAAAATGGTGAAGCATCACAAAATTTATTTCAAAATAAAGAATTAGTTTTACACTACTCAACCCAAATATTTGGTTCACATAGATTTATTTGAACCATATATAGTTTATATTTTAGTAGGAAATCATTATTAATATTCGATTGTTGATGATTATTTAATATTCATATGGGTATATTTCTTGGATCATAAAATAAAATATTGTAAATATTTTGAAAAATATGAAAAAAATATATTGAAAACCTTAGTGTAATTACCATTAAAAAATTTAGAAGTGATCATGGACATGAATTTGACCATCAAGATTTTGAGACATTATGCTCACAACATGGCTATAACCATAAATTATCTACTCCTACAACTCCTTAACAAAATGGAGTAGTTGAAAGATGAAATGAGACCCTATAAAAAATTTCCCATACTATGCTTAGTAAATACGACTTACTTACCAATTTTTGTAGGAAAGTTGTAAATATAGATTTCTTTGAAATTAACAGTCTTAATAAGACATATTTTAAAGAAAACTTCATATGAGTTTTGGAATAGAATAAAACCTAAAGTAAATTACTTCAATGTTTTTGGATGAATTTTTTTATTCTTAATAAAAAGAGAATATAGAAAACTTTTCACCCAAGAGTGATGAAATAATTTTCATTGGTTATTCAACAACTAGTAAAGCCTATAAAGTTTTTAATAAAATAACTAAAGTGGTGGAAGAATCTATTTATGTCACTTTTGATAAAAGAGATCCACATGAACCAAAGTTTCCATGGAAAACCTAAAGGAATATACATCTAATTTTAACATCAATAATACTTCAAAAATTGTTGACCAGACTATTGATTTACTTAACAAATCACCTAATGAAAAATAAGTTGACCAACCTGACCTTGTAGAAGACTTAGAAGAATGAAGTAATTATACTAATAGAACTATTAAAACCATTAAATATCACCCTATATATGTTGTCATAGGTGGTATGGAAAAAGAGACTCAAACCCGATATTCACTTAAAAATAGGTTTAAAAATCAATCCTTCTTGTCTCAGTCTGAACCTAAAAGCATCAATGATGAAATCAATTATTAACATTGGTTAATGTCTATGCAAGGGTAATTGAATTAGTTTGAAATGAAAAAGTATGAGATCTATTTGAGAGACCTAAATACTACCCAACTATTGAAACTAAATAGATTTACAAAATAAGGTTGATGAATCTCACATAGTTGTTAGAAATAAGGCCAGATTGGTTACACAGGGTTATAATAAAAAGGGAGGTATTAACTATAAAGGTACCTTTACACCAGTAGCTAGACTTAAAGCTATCTAAATACTACTAGCTTATGAATCACATATAAATATAAAACTTTATCAAATGGATGTCGAGAGTAACCTCTTGAATGATTATATTATTGAGGATATTTATGCTAAACAAGACATTAATTTTTAAAACATCATTTTCAAAATCATATTTTCAAATATTTAGAAGAAATTTATGGTTTAAAAAATCATACTAGATTTTAGTATGATATGATCAAATTTTTGTTAATTAAAATTTATTTTCTAAAAGTGTGGTTGTTCTTACTCTATTTATTAAGTAATTTTCAAAAGATATTTTAGTAGTTTAAATTTATATTGATGGAATTCTATTTTGTTCATCCAAAATTTTTATATGTATTGAATTTTATAAAGTAATGAAAAAAATGAATTTGAAATGAGTTTTATGTGTGAATTAAAATTATTCCTTGGTCTTTAATTTTTTTAAAATAATAATGGAATTATTTTAAATTGGAGTAAATATACTAAATACCTTTTAAAATTATTTGGCATAGATAATTATAAAAATAGTGATACTATAATGAGTGCTACCTATAAACTTTATTTGGATTAAACTAGAAAAATAAATGGATTAAACTATTTATAGAGGCATGATTATGATTTTATTATATTTAACATCTATCTGTCTTGACATTATGTTGAATGTATATATGCATTCTCATTTTCAAGAAAATATTATGGAGTTACATCTCAATGCAGTTAATATAATTTATAAATACCTCAAAAGTACAACCAATTTGGGGTGGTTTTATTCTAGTTTGAACTAGTTAGTTTTTAAGATATATATTTTGGTGGTTTTACATTAGACATGAAAAGAACCTCTGGTACATGTTACATTTTGAGAACATCTCTAGTGTCATGGTGTAGTAAGAAGAAGAATTGTTTAATCTGTAAACTGTAGAATATTAGTATATAGCTTCAAGTGGTTTTTGTACACAAATTATGTGGATAAAACAAAATTTAATAGATTATAGATATGAATTCATAAATTTCTCTATAAATTGTAATAATACAAATGCAATTAATATTTCTAAAAATCTCCCATTTCAAGACAAATCGTATTGATATAAGAAATATTTTTTTGAGAGATAATTTTAAAAAAGGTGATATTAATCTAAAGTTCATTGGAAATAAAAAATTTCTTATTGATATTTTCAAAATTCTTTTAAGGATTGAGTGATTAAGTTATATCATACATGAATTGGGGATGATCAATTATTCTTTATCCTTTGTTATCTTATTATTTTGAAATTCTATAATGATTTAATGCACTAATTTATTTTAATGAATTATATTTTTACAATGTTTTGTAACTCTTTTTATGCTTGTAATACACCCAGTTTAAAATTATATACATTTAAACCGAGTCCTATGAGTTTCAATTTTTTTTGACCTTAAATTAATTTGATTTAACTTGAATGATTCTAACTTCAATGAAACCTAGATTCCATGAAGAAATATCATCTCTAGACATACTTAAATGAACATACTTATATGGATGTTATTCCCTAAATGTGCTTCCATGGATGAACTCCCATTAATGGGCTTCCATGAATGTGCTTCCCTGAACGTGAATATATAAATGTACTTCCATGATCATGATTCCCTAGATTTGCTTTCGTGAGACCCGATGTTTTTCATGAAAATTTTCTTTTATGTTTAAGTTTTAAAATTTATTATTTTATTCATTTAACTCATGTTTAATTGAATTATTCATTTCTTTTATTTATTAATATTCTATAAATTATTTAAAATTTCCCAATTTGAATTTGAATTAGACTTTCAAAACCGTAAATTCTCCCAGGTCTCCTCCAATTTCTCTCTTTTTCACCCTTTCGACGGAATATTAGATGATTACTATTTGAATCTATGTAAACAAGGTGATATTGTAGAATCCTATAAAGTTCTCTTTTCCCAAATAATATAAACATAAAAATAAATCAAAATCTGTCCTGATCACTTTTACTGTGCCTCAAAATACTCATCTAGAAATTCAATAAGTTCCTCTGGAGAAAGAGATGAATGCTACATGGTTGTTGTCTAGTATATCATTTGTTTTAAAATTTATTTAAGAATAAGGATGGATGTATTGGTTTAGAAAAAAAATCACTATCCATTTTACCCATGGGTTTAAAAGAAATATATTTTAATAGGGAGTTCGAGATGGGTGAACAAAAATATTATTTGAGAACTTATGTGAATGGGGAAGAATTATCCATTTCTTTAAATAAGTGGGCCAAATAATTGGATTTCCCTTATGAGGGTGTGTACAAATACTACTAGAGTTATTACAAAATAGAGTATCCTAGTTTTTAAATTTAAAAGGTTCTTCAGGATCTCATTAGAGATAGAAATATAAGAATACCCAATGTTAGGGATCTAGATTGTGAATACAAAATATTTTTAAAGTTTATTCAACACCAAATTTATCCCATGAAAGTAAATTTAGAATATTAATATATCATGATGCTTTATTATTATATCTATTTAAAAATGGGATAAAGGATAGTTTGGTAAGATATCTAATGTGGCATGTGATGGAGTTGAGTAAGCTTGTATCTATGTTTAATTCCTTAACTTAACCTAGTTTTATATTTACATTATTAAATTTTAAAAAGGTTATCCCTAAAGGGGATTATATGTATACCTCATCTGGAGGATTTTTATTTATCATAAATACTTGAAAAAGGTTAAAGGTAAATTGAACTACCTAGAATTAATGATACATTTCAAGTAATGATAAACTTTATAAGGATTTTAACCCTATTAAATATCCTTTGATACCATAATATGTAATTTATCCTGGTTTGAAACTATATGGAATTATATAGTATTATTATGAAGAATAATTTGTTTTTGATAGTGATGGAAGTGAGGATGGACTATCTAATTTAAAAAAAAATCCAGTAGAGCCTATAAAAGTGAAGAGAGACCTTTTTATGAACTATTGGGAGATTGAAATGTTTCTTATGGAAATCCTAAATTTGATTTTTCCTTAAAATTTTATGAATAATAATTGGGTAATGATGAGTGAGAAGATATTATTTTTCCATCACTAATCTCTATGAGAACTCAAATTTTGAATATGATTATGATGTGTAGAAGTATGACAAATAATTTGAAGAGTTTGTAATTTATTCTATTGAGATAGACTTAGAAGATTTTAAAACCTTATATTTGAGTCCATAAATTAGAAGTAATCCTAGAACAAAGGAAAATGGAGCATCATATAAAGGGGAGAAAACCTGAGACTCTTCCCTACTTGGAATTGGTTACAGGGATTACGACCTAGATGATGATGATGATAATTGGGTAATTCCACCTAAACATGGTGGATATTCTATCATAAATTTTCTAAAAGATCATGAAGGATTTATTGTTTCTTGAATTGACTTAGAGGAAAGTATTGAACAAATTTCTTGTTTTATTCTTCCTAAAATTGAAGACACTGGCTGAGATTCTCCCCACACCAATAAAGTTTTGAGTGCCTTTAAAGTTGACCTATTGTCTATTCTAAGTGAACTACCTTTATGATATCACCCTAGATATGAGAATTCCAAGTAGGAAGAGATATATTTGGTTGTGTATCTAGTTATTTTCCATATCCAACTAATTTTTTTTCTCAAAATTGGTAATTTGGATTAGGAAAATAAGAGGATTCTTGAATAGGTTAGAGTTATTCATACTAATTTAGAGGATATGAGACTACACTTTGCTCAGAGGGATATGAGCATTTTCTCCCAGTTGTCATCTCTTGCCTCTTTATCAATATATAGTCTTAATCCTATCCACCCTATCCTTATATAAATTTATTTTGATCAAATTAGATAGTTTGGGAGATATTAATTGAATTCCATTTTATAAGTTCCTTCAAGTTTCTATGAGGTTACTCTTATGGATCTAAAAACTTATGGTAAAGTAATATATTAGTTAGTAAAGGAAAACATTCAATAGAAAAGAAAGGATAAAGAGGTGATCTCTAAATCTATCAAGTCATACTTGTCTAATATATTTAAAAAATATTATAAAACTTTGTTCAAAAATATAATAGATAATATCAAAGTTTCTCCTATGACTAGATATTTTAAGGAATATGTAGATCAAATAAAAATTTTGGCACCATTGTTGAAGATCTTTATGGAATACAAAAGGTTGTTCTTTTCATACATAGAGCATAATAGATGGATGATCTGTGAGTTTACAAGATTGATTGGGAAAAATATATTCAGTAGTCATAATTCTATTTTTGTGACAACAGATATAAGTGTTCCATATTCTTCTTCCTCCTCTTCTCCTTATGTTCCTCTTTCTACTTATCCAATATCTGTTCCACCTTTTGGATTTAATATTTTCCAGGCTATTAAACACATTAAAACAATTGTAAGAGGTATTTTATTTCTCCCTCCTACCCCTATACCCCATATTACCTCTACAAATTCTACCTTGAAGGAAAAGAAACCCATTGATCCTAATTCCCCTCATGAAAATAATTCTAATTTAGATTTGGATTTGGAATCTGATATGGATGATCTTTTAATTTCTGAAATGTATTTTAACCTCACTTCAATGAATTCCATCCTTTTCAGATTTATATTTTCCTATTTACTTTCTTCTCTTAATTAGTTTTTTCCTTATTTTATCTCTATTTGATAAATTCAGAAGTGGAAGAATCATATAATTGGTAAATCTTTTTACACTTTTTTCTTTACATTCATTACAATATTCTTTTACCACACACATCAAATTATTTTTCTGTTATTGGGAAATTCTATGTTAGATCATAACCTAAAATTATTTTCTAATGATGAATTTCGTTTTAATATTTTTACTACTATGATTAGTGATTATTCAAAATGGGGCGATTACTAGATTAGTCTATAAATTCCTTATTTTAATGATCAAAAATCATGTTTCATAGTATATAATTAATTCTGTGTTTAAAATTTTCAAATATATATTTATATAATATGTAAAACATTTAATATTGGATTATTTATCCATACCTATTAATTCATGAACAAGAATCTATGCCTATGAATCTCTGTGAAGACTCAAATTTTTATAAGTTCTTTGTAACTGAATGGATCATATTTTCCTTGTGATGAATCTATGAGAAGGGAAAAAATTATCCATGCCTTATGATGTGACTGTGATAATGGAATAATTCATCCATGCCTTATGATATAACCATGAGAATAGAACAAATCATCCATGTATTGTGATGCAACCATGAGAAGGAATCAGTCCCTCCATGCCTTATGATAGATCTTATTTTCCCCATGCTAAAACCTACTAAAATATATATGCTCAATGAGATTAATCCCACCATGTGTAATTGAAGACCTTATTCAAATATATCTATTAAACAATAAAATATTATTTTATTCTAACGACTATTTTTTAAGAATTAAATGAATTTCAAAGTATTTATTACTTTTAAAGAGATTGATTAGTATAAGGATTTATTAATTATTATCCCTCAATATTTTATTAGATATTAGTTGAATATAAGTATAAGGAATCATCATGTTAGAAAAAAATATAATACATAGGAAAATATGAGGATAATTTCTTTGTGGATTTATATTACTTATGACACTCTATTTTCTAAGATTCACAGTGATATGTGATAGAAATATTCATGAGATTTTCTATCTAATCTTGAGAACGAATTTAAAGAAAATTTATAAAGAATATAATCTTATTGATCATTTAAAGTTGACTAGATATTGAACTAAATTAAAAATCTCTTCACAATTTTCTCTCTACGTTTTCTTTACATTTTGAGTTGTTCTCGTGTTTCTTGCATAATTACCTACCAATTATCCTATAGTATAATTAATAATACTTAAATACTATTTTCTCTATTTAGTTATTTTTAATGTGCTATGAAGAAGTGTGGAGGAGGCATAGATTGATCCTGGAATACTTGTGTGTAATTTTTGTTTGTAAAACCTGATCCAGGTTGTCGATTAGTTTATTTGTTATAATAAAAAGGCTTGGTAGTGGGTAACTGTTAAGTGGATATGACTATGTTTCAGCTTGTGACTGAACACACACACACACACACACACACACACATATATATATATATATTTAATTTCCTATGTATATTATCTTAGTTTTTCGTACACTACCTAAAAATAATTTTCATTTAATACTTAATTTCTTTTAAATTATACTTTTATATAATAATTTATACTTTTTTTCTAAAGAATTATAATATGATAGTTAGTTTTTATTAAGTGATATATATACAATGTTTGGTGTGATTAAAACTAATTTAAAAGTTAAAAGTTATTTTAAAATGTTTTAACTCGGTTCTGATCATGCCCTTGAGAAATTGTTTCAAAATAAAAAATTTTATATATTTATTATATTAGTTAACCAGGATTTTTTTAAATTGGAAATATGGATTGAATATTTTTTTTCAAACACATTCTTTATTGGATGCTCAATTTACCCCCTCTCGAGCTGTCCACTTCGACCAATAAATCTCTTTGCATCTAAACACATAAATTTGTGTCATAATGGGTTTTATTCATATTATAAATCATTATATTTTAATTTTTCATTATATGTGGTATATGATCAAGGGATTACACCACTATTTGATTTTTTTTCTCAAATAGATAATGGAAGACTTGTAATACTTACACGATTCATCATTAATATTACTTCTACTAACATTAATGATTTGATGTGTATAAGAAATTATGAGTTTTAAAAAAATTATACTTTATATTTTCATGATTAATGAATGCTTGGTAAGACTCATCGTTAATCCCCTTTTCACTAACACCATGGATCTGATGTGTAAAAGGAAACTAAAAATTTTAGAATAAATCTACTCTATATTTTTAATTATTAATGAATACTTGGTTAAGATATACATTGAAAATCCCACCCTGAGGATCTAATAATTTTTACCAAGAATATTACTTTATTCACTTTTATATTCTTTAAATTTGTTAAAGGAATCTCATGAAGAACATGATTCAAAATCTTATACCTATAATAGTTCACATGTATCTTGTTAAACTAGTTCTAGAATATTTCGACTCTAATCCATTTAATATAAAAAAATAATTTTGTCAATTTCAACTCAAAAATAAATCATGTTAAATACCATATAATTTTAACTCATGAAGAGTCTAAGTAACCATCCTAGTATTTCATTGAAATTTGCTTCAATATTTAATTTACCAAGTAAAAAAATCACCACAACTGGGTATTATTGAGTCTTACATTTTATATTCATCATTTATTATTGATTATTAATGCATTATTAAACTATTAGTTGAGTATGTGACACCACAAAAAAATTTGTTCCATAGTGAAAATTTATCATTATTTCTAATGAAAACACGAGATTAATATTTTGGTAATACTAAAAAATAAATAATAGTTTGACTAGGTTTATTCAACTTAGAAAAATAGAAGTTGTGTTATTCTCCCTATTGACATAGTAATTACCCTTCCTCAGCTACTTAGAGAATTTACCTAACTTCTTGTAATGTTTCTGAACTTACTTGGTTACTGTATTTGGATAAAAACATGTGACACACATATAATATCCAATACCCAAAAATTAAAATAGAAATATTTCATGAAATGATATATATACAAGTAGTAAAATCCTTTGATTGCTTTTAATTTAATATATTACAATTTCTCTTATGTTGAATTTTCTTTCCAAATGTGAAAAAAATAACCTCATATTTGATTCTCACATACTTTATATTTAGTCTCCTAGAAGGATATTATGAAGGTTCATTTATCAGTGTACTAACCATTGGTATTTTCACCTTGTATTTATATTTTTTCACTATAATAATAAAATATAAAACTTTCTTTAAGTTCCTATCAAATCTATGAACCTTACAAAAAGATATTGATGAAATTTATCCATAATGTTGATTTTATAATTATTAATGAATCTGGAGTAATGAGTTGATATGTATGAAATAATGATATATACTAAAAGATCATGATTCATCTTATAATTTACACATGTTATGTGTAATCATATCCTCATTCATTACTTTCTTCACTTTCTCCTTGCACACTTCTCAGATATAAGGAAACATAGTAAAACCATCAATTTCCTTGTGATTATTTTACAACACACTAGACATTGATGATAAAATTATGATTTGAACATTTAATGAATCATCTACGAGTCTCATGTAGTCTTACTTTTCATCATCAGTTGCTTCTTGAGGTGGATTAACAAGTAGTGGGGAATTTATCTCACATAATTTTCTCTCATATTATAGTACTATGTACAAAAACATATACCACTCTTAGATATTTATGTGGGTTTGGAAATTTTATTTGTATAGTATTGATCACATTGAATGTATGGTTTTAGTTTCCATTTTTCTATAAAATAAATCTTTAGAAGATTAGTAATTTTATCTTGATTACCAATTATTATAAATTATAGATTTATTAATCATAAATGGTTCCCAATAGTTTATAAAATCTTAGTAACACTTCACTACTAAATTCGGAATACTTAGTCACTTGAGTATTCCAGTGACAATAATCCTTAAAGGCTCCCATTATAGTCCAAAATATGGTTGTAACACTACAAAAATAATTTCAATATAGGATTTTAGCTAGCCAACCACATTAATTTTTGGCTCCTTAATCCATTAAGTGAATTCCTAGATTCTATAATGCATAACCCTGCATTACTCAATGATTTTACTCTAAATTCTCAAAAACTTAGCTATGAATACTTATTTTCTTTTAAATTTGGTTAAGTTGATGCACCAATTTCATAAGAACACCCAAGTAGTAAGATACACCCTCAATTAGGGTGGATGAGCACATAAAATACAATATTTTGTTCAAAATAAAGTGATAAAATATATTCAAATTAATATTTTTTGAGGGATTATAATTATTATCAATAAATAAAATCATTTTCAATTTAATATTCTTTTTCTATGTGACTATAGTCACAACTTATCCATGATATAAATAGGAAACATTCACCGTACATCTTCATTTTATCAATTCATTCTTATTTATAATTCTATATGATATTTTAAAAATATATACACACAATAATAATAAACCATGCATAAATAAATAAATAAAGTGAATGATCATGAGTGTTTACTATTGGTAAATCTATTGAGTAGATAATGGATCAATTTACACCCTAGGGGTAATTCCTTAAGTCACATCTGAATCAATTTGAAGTGCTCAACCCATTTAATGTGTTTGTCTCCCTTATGTAATTTCTCTAAATCTTGTGAAAACTGTACCCGTATTCATCCTTATCATTATACATAAATACCTACACACAGGTGAGGGGGCATTAGGTTTATGAAATATGCATGAATAAGATCACTTATTGACACGTACAGCCTTACACATATAATGAGGGAGAGAAACAATATAAAATACTTCATTTATAAATTAATTATTACAAACATCACATGTATTGAAATAAATAAATAAATAAATAAATAAAATACAAGATAGACATTTTCAGTTCTCACTCATGATTAGCTGACATGTAATAAACATGCTAAATAAAATTAAATTTGTAATTTATTCTACTCAATTAAATTCATTATTAACTTAAATAAATTTATCTAATTTAATTATAAATTCATAATTATCATGGATCTAATTTTTTTTACAATAAAAATAATTTGATTTAATTTTTTGATCTTTTTTATAATTTTTTGGGTCTTCTAGATACTCTAAAACCCCTTGTAATAGTTTCCAATTCGCTTAGTTCGTTTGATAGGATTTTTGGTTAGTGGAACATTAAATGTGTGTATATGGAAGGTGAACTGTGCAGTACTGCAACAGGTGCTGTAGCAGACACTGTAGAGGGAACTGTGCAGTACTGTAGCAGGTGTTGTTGCGGGACTGTAGCAGGTACTTTTTGGCACTATAGCAGCCGGAAATATGTCCCCTTTTGGGCCTTCGAGCCACCAATTTGGTCCTCAATTCCTTTAAGGCCTTCAGGCCACCCAAGACTTTGGGTCAGTAAGGCCTTAGGGCCACCATAAGGCCTTCGGGCCACGTTAAGTGCAGATGAAAACCAGACGACCTACGTGGAACAAGCTCTAAAGGAGGATGATCAAGGAGCTTTCACCACAACAGAAGCTTAACAGATTGCAAGAATGAGAGGGTATGTCACCTACCATCGGGACAAGCCTATGCATGCACGAGAATTCCTAGCCGAACAGCCATGCGAAGGTGGAGAGCTGATTTCACGATGAAGATGCTGGGGAGGAGCAGTTTCAAGTAGTTAGTCTTGGTTGTATGTAATGTTTGAAGCCTACAGGAAAATGAATTCTCTAAGGCCTACGGGCCATGTAATACTTACACCTACGAGCCTTGTAAGGGTTCCACCTCACCCCTTGAAAGGTGGATTATCAGAAATCAATAAAAAATGAAGGTCTTCGGGCCATTGGATGGATGTGGAAGGGGAAGGAAGTTAAAATTTGAAGGTGTTACCCCTTTGATTAATTTTTTAATGAATCCTGCAGCCTAAAAATTTTGGTGGCTATCTCCTTAACCCCCAAAAAAAGGGGTGGTGGAAAAGTTGTTCATGTGATTTTTTTGGTTTTTTTTTATAAAGGTGAACACTTATAATTTTTCTTCTTAAATTCGACAAATCATAAAGAATTTTCATATGACCTTTCCCTATGAATTCATAGCCAGTAAAAAACAACCATATTTTAGTGACCACACTCCACACATGTAATGTTTTAACTCCACAACACACACACACACATATGTATATATAATTTTAAAGTCCATAAAATTGTATTTTGATCTTTATATTGACATAACTTGGACATCCAACCTCAGATCAAAGTTTCGTTTGTGGTGATAGGACCATATCAACATCCTCAACTCAAATTCATGGAAATTTATTTTTATTTCTGTTAAATGATCACATGATATCTCTTGTACCAATTATTCAGACGAAGCATGTAGCATAAGTGCATAAGAATTAGAAATAAAAAATTTTCACATTTTGATCGATGTTGTAACACCATCCCTAATTTAACCACAACCTAGTATAAGCCAAGGATATCATGAAATTATGAATAAGCAAAAAAATAAAATCATACCATTTCCTCATTCGATTTGATGATGCAGATGTGTTCGACTCATTAGTGGTGATCAATACTCAATGTAACGAAATTATAATCCCTCCACATCATCTACATGAACTCCAAATACTTACAGATGCATTGATCATCAATTTTTAAGCATTGTAGAGGAGAATAAATTATACCTTTAATGATCCAATGACTATGGGAGCACCATACCTTCAATAAAGGAAACAAAATTGGACCTCAATGGTCTGATTTATTCTTCCTTTATCCAGGAATTGAGAGATTAGAGATTGGAACTCTCAAAATTTTGTGATGAATATTAGTGTCTTTGATTTACTTAAATAGGTGGGTTTCATTTATGAAAATTGAACTTTGGTACTTCTATAAATGAATCCCATTAAATAAAATTATATTCATTGTGTATGACATAATGAAAACATAAAAAAATCATAAATATTTTATCACTTATCTATAACATATAATATGTGTTATATGATAAAATATGAGCCATTAACTTGACCCATCACTCCCAAAAATATTTAACCAAACTTGGATAAAAGTATTCATTAATAAAATATTATTCATCACATTCACTTAAAACTTATGAATACATTGAGAAAATACATTTATTTCCTATTATTATAAACTCAAATAAATGTTAATTTATTTATTTATTGCAATTTTAAACTCCTACATATCTATGACGGTAACACAAAGCCCATAATATCCTAAACTTCAATTCATTATAATTGGACAAGCATATGAATATGCTTTGTGTGTGACCTTGTAGGCCCTTATCTCAAAATACGTGAGTCATAATAATAAAAAAATATTGGTAACTAGCAAAAAATCATATCCACTAAGAAGATAAGGTCTAGTCATAGCAATAAAATCCTTCTATAAATACATGTTATGTAACATAGTCTATTTGTTTCATGATATATCATAAAGAAGTACACACACTTTGTGTAATCATCCCTCCTTGATTTATTATTTTATGACCTTACTAGATCAAATCACCTTCTTCTACCATATCTAGGGATTTAATAATGGTATTACCATCTTAGTCAGCTATACCTGATATATCTCTTCATTTAAGGAAGTAGAAAAAAAACTATATTGATCATTCAATCAATGTCATACAACCAAAAAAAACATCGAATATAAGATACCTAACCATAACATAAATATCATAGTATTCATCTTGTATCAAATTATGTGATCAAATAGTATACATTGATAACGATCTCAATATGAGAGGCTAATAAACATGATCATAAATAGGAACAACCAATGACACCCAAAACATGCATTGTTCCCATGGAGGGTTAGTCCTCATGATCTCATCTACTCTAGATCACGAAGAGAAAAGTTTATGAGAATAATTATCCATTATTATGATCCCCTAATACGTGATAGTAAAACATCATCTGTGTTGCTTTAATATAATGTATCTTGACCATTGGACATATATTTAAGATTACCCTCATAGTATCTCAAGGCTCTTATTATAGTTATGAAATTCTATTGCCTCTTGATATAATAAATATTTTGGGGAAAATACCATGTAAATAGTGGACACATAATTATAAACACTATAATGGTATGAATAAATCATATATAACTCACTATATACATGATATGGTAATCAAAAAGTGATATTTAATTTGGGTATAGGGAACCCACTTTCATAATAAGAATTGATCATATAGACTTAAAACTAATCGATTTATGGATCATTTCTTTAAGAAATGTGATGTAATCCCTCAATAATGTGAATTAAGTATTGATTTTAGTATAAAGGAAGGTAAATAGGTTGATATAAAATTTAAATTCATGATCTGATCATGAAATTATTGTGATTTCCCCCTCTTAAAAAATCTCAATATAAAGAGATATTAGTACCTTTTTATTTATTTTCCAAAGGGGGAGATTTAAGAAACTAAATGGATAGTGATTAAGAGTGTTTCATTTATAATCAATGTGAAGAAAAGTCAATGATAAGTAAAGCTAATATGCTATTAAGGTAAGAATATTTCGAAAATAATATTATCCTTGTGATTATTAGTGTGAGGAAATATGCATGGAATGAAAGTATTAATTTGGTGAAAATAATATGTTGATAGGAATTTACAATAGGTGATTCAAAAGATAAGCAGTATGAAATAAGTCATTTTAGAATTCAAACCTTCATATACAGTTGAAATGAAAGTATAGTATGAGTTTCAGATGTTAACCTCTATTAACTAGTAATATCTAGCTATACTTTTAAAAGGTGACATAGAAGGATATTATGAGTACAAATGATTAATTCAACTGATAAAGGAGGATGTGTTATCAGAATTAACAGATTTAATGCTAATATCATTTAAGGATTGAGATCTTAGGAACACTACTAGAAATTTTCCCTATATCCATGGTTCTATAGATATGGTCAGTAGAACTGTGACTATAGTTTATCGTACATCCATGATCAACCATAGACTATAACTATAGGATGGAAGGCCCATAAGGGAAGAGACTATGAACATAATTTAGTGGTATGTTGTGATAAATGGATGCAAGAACAACCTACTAGTGTGGGAAATTTATGGGAAGGTCATGAGAAAGGGCTATGAAAATGGTCTATGTGGACCATAATGGTAGGTTATTTTACTACAACAATTGAAATTTTCTATGGTTATGCACAACTCTTATTTCCATGATAAATGTTGACCTTTCACATGGTGGCTATACTTCTATAGTGCATGTAGTCAATGGTAATAGGGGTTTCCTAGGGCCATAATTCATATTGATCATAGAAATATAGTCACCTTACACCATTGTCCATGTGTACGAGATAGTATATCCATGTATAATAATCATGTTTATAAATATTCAATGACTAAAACACACACACACACATTTTTATTTACATATGACAAGTTTTATATTAACAGTAAAACCCAACCAAAATTATTAGGAGGTTGTAGGATCAATCCTTTATAGCATAAAATTTTAATATTTTTGAAGACCTATGACCATGATCACTGAATATGGCCATATTATAATACTTAAGGCCATATATAGACCTTAACAATGTCCATAGGCTATGCTAATGGAGATATCCCACACATTCACCAAAACCATCATGATAGCTTATCACCATAGTTTTTGGAGGCTATTATCATAATCTATGGCCATTTCTATAACTAACCTTTGGCCATACCCTAGACTTGACTATGGTTATAGGCTATTCCAAATAAGATATCATCAATAAGAACCAAAATGGTGGTGATAGTCCATCATAATGGTTTTATAGGCTATTGTCAAGGTTTGGAAGCATGATAATAGTTTATTTTTCAAATTTTAGAAGAAACTTGAATATATGATTATTATTGAGATAATCTTGTAATAAATTAATTAAATTTCAAATTGGATTAATATATAATCATCTATAACATGATAGTTAATGAGGTTGATAAAGATGGATGTGTTTGGGAATATAACATAGATGACAGACTATGGAAGGATGATCTTGAAGTTGGAAGTGTTGAGGAAATGAAGATCCATTAAAGTAATACATGTTGAGCACCCATATATTTTAAGGATTTTAGAAATCATCTTGAAGGGATTTTGGAATATTATAATAATTTCAAAATTCATTTAAGTTGTTTTGATATGTTTTGTTCTGATTGGAGATTTCGTGAGAATGTTTGAAGAGGTTTTGAACAGATTTTAAGAAGTCTAAATTTCATATGTAATATATTTGTGTTTGTATTGGAATAAATTAATTGAAAAACTGTTGGATGGAAATGAAATACATAATATTATCATGATGATATGTATAAATTACTTTGAGCTAAATTTGGAGAACTAACAAAGTTCCTAAGAGTTCCCAGTCATGTGTAATATATACATAGGATACATAATATATATTAGGGTTATATAATATATTAGAGAGTAAAAATTTGGTAAAGTATTAGAAGTGTTGAAATGTAATATATTATATTTGGTAAATAAAATATTTTTAAGTATTCATAAGAAATTTTACATCACTATAGTTATATATAAGAAACATTATTTCTTACATAAGGTTTATCAGTTTGAGGAAATGTATGATTATTGGAGGTTAAAAACAAATGATGCTATGTTGATCTTTCAAAGTAAAAAACATCATATTTTTTTGAATACTATGATTTTTGTATAGAAGATAAATAATTATTGATATTGAAGGTAAATTATTAGGAAGTTGTGCGATTATGGACATGGAGAACGATTAATCTGAAACTAGAAATAGAAGAAAAGAAGAATAATGTTTAGATATGTGAGTCCAGAAGCATAAGTAGATTCAAAATAAGAACTATCTAGATATAGAAGGATAGAATAAGTATAATTTTTTTGAGGGTTTATTGATGTAAAATACTAAATTTTGAAAATATAGAGTTATAGAATAATTATCTTTATTTATCCTATAAAGTATTTTAAGATGGAATTTGACCATGTCCATAAGATCAGAATTTGAGAAGAGAGAAAGTTGAGGTAGTACAAATATCTAAAATAATTAAACATTCAATATAAAGGTTTACTAAAAATTTATCAAAAAATAATGATTATAATACAAGTTAGGTAGAATTTTTTTCAATTTAGGTAGAAAGACACATATATTAGGAGCTCACAAAACTTAAGTTAAGCAAAATCTGTGAGGTTGATGAAAAAAATACATAGCATTTTCTGAAATCATGAATGGTTGTGAGAAGGATCAGTTATACCTAAAAATAGGCCATAATTACATCATTAATGATGTTAAATAATATTTTTAAAGAGATATAAGTGTTATGTACAGTGTAAGTCTTATGTGAAGTATCCATTTTGTGAAGACATTTATACAAAAATCAAATGCACAAAGGTGATTACATGACATAAAATAGTGAAAGAGAAACTACTTGATAAAGATTTTCAAAAATCCATTTATGTTAATATATAGTTGTGTGTAGAATTTTTTTGAGTATCCTATATATTAGAGTTTCATAAATTGAGTTCCCATACATTAAAGTTCTAAAATTTATGTAAGTGAGAAAGGCTAACAATACCGATACTTCTTAAGTTCCAAACATTTAAGATCTTGAATAATTTTGAGTTGAGATACATAGACCAACTTTCTTGTGGCTATAGTTAATTATCTATTGGATTTAAAAGACTTTGATTGAGGAAGAAGATCTTATCATTATGATGCAGTGATATCCGAACCAGAGAAGAAGATCCTATTCAATAATGTGTTGGGTGGAAACTTTGTAAGTTGGTGGGATACAGTATAAATAACCAGTACGAAGTTGTAACTTTTGGGAAACCATTTTTGGGTTAAGTATGAAACCTTACCCATTTTTATTCACTTTATGATATTATTTGAACATATATTCCTTAAACTGAACCCAAACACAATAAGGAAGAGGACACCCACATTTTGGGAAAACCTTATAAAAATACCATGTGATGATCTCTTGTTTATTTACTAAATTTCATACAGCGTTGTTTCTTAAGTACCAATAAGTATATATATACATATTAATTGAGATAAAGGTTTGAATATTAAGATGGTAAATTAAAAGAGAACAATTGAGTAAAATTGGTTAACATTGATTCACCCCTCTCTCAATGTGACTGTACAGATCATCGAGCACTTTAGATTCATTTATTTTAATCAATGATTGTTCATGTGGGAAATATTTGAATGAAAATAATTAATTTTAAATTTACATGATCAATCATAGGTGATATATGAATCATCCTATATGATTCACAATTCCTATTATAATTCTTTTTTGTAAATTATGATGGGTTGTGGTAATGATGCAATATCATTATATCATATGACATGACATACCATAAGGCATAAGACATAGTTTTATTTATTCTATCTAATACTATGTGACATAGTTATATATTACCTTATGATATAGGACATAACACATCATCTGTGTGAAGGCTTTAGGGAATACCACCTTCAATATCCTACTTGCACTAATGCCTCATATATTTGGTGTTGTTTTACATTTATATTGTATCATATACAATATCTTGTGAGAACATATCCAAAAATCATTTTGGTTATATTTCAAAATATTTTTGAAAAGTTACTATCAACTTCACCATATATCATATCATATGAAATACCTTGTGAATACCCATACAAATATACTTTTGGATAAACTATAAAATTATTTTATAGAATCTCTCTGAGTAAAATTGAATCTCCATTCAGTTAACCACAAAGTGTGACCCCACTAGACTTTGTAGATTTGAAAAAAAAATGAATTCCCAAATTCATTAATATAAGAAAAAAGAGTCCTCTAGTATAGTATCAGTTCTGATCAATCTTCAAATGTATCTAGTATGATCTCTATCAAAAACATGTATCTCTATAACCATGTTCACCAGTTAAAACATATACACGCATGCATTTTCATATGATCCCTTTTTCTAATTCATCGAGTGACCATATGACATAATGATTTTCAATCCGATATAGATACCCACACATTCTCAATTATTTGACTATAGATGAACTAGGATGATAAATACATCACATGTCATTAACACTTATGCATGTGCACATTGGATTCCCCTCATCTAATAGATAATCACATCATATGTATTATCTTGGTTTGACATTAAAATTCCTTATTCTATCTCAATTGAGGTCCCATTTGTCATACTCATCATATGTTATAAAAAATTCTATCTCGGTTAAGCTCTAACTAATGATATGATCAAAAACATACACAACCACACCTTGATCAACTAAGCCACAAGGCTTTCATAAGAAAGGTATCAAAATATTTTTGTGATCATTATAGGAATCTCTAAAACGTTAGTTATTGGGGAAATAAGAATATAAACCATTAACCCCTAGTTTATTAAATAATTTATGTATGACACTCCATGTGGTATACTTCGTCGGTCATCCATTGTATAAAACTCATTTTATGCATAATGAGAAAATTCTCTATCCTGATACAAGAATTATACCCACTATAACCATAAAATTTAATCATAGCCTATAATACTTCATGATGAACAATGGTTATGGATAACATAAGGTTTTACTTTGAGAGGTTAATTATAATATTACTTCATGATATATATATATATATGCATCTAATAAAAAATAATGATAAATTAAGGATTTCCTTTTGTATAACATGATGAATTTTATATTTTCAAACTATTTTAAGAATAATTAAAAAAACCATACATAAGTTCCTATCTAATCATATCACATATAATGAACTGCTAAATCATCCTTATGTTTTATTCACTTTTAGGGTTTTTTGAGCTCATTTCATAACTATATAATTCATTTTACATATCCATGTGTCTATCTGATAAAACTGATCCAATAAAATCTTTAGTGAGTATAATTTATAATATAAGCTAGTTTTAATATTAGTTACACCTAGGAATCATATTCATAATGTGTAAAACTTTAAACACAATATTCAAACTATTTAACTTCATATCTTCAAACTTTATGATGTTAATAACTTTTAATATCCACTTATAACTATTTAGAAGTTCAAAATCACCATCATCATTCTTGGAACCTATTCCATCAAAATTCTTCCTTAAAATCATTTGGAGACCAGTGTAACTATTTACAGTAATTTTTTTTCAACATGAACTAAACTATTTAGGATATTAAGTGACATTAAATTTTTATTTTAACTGTTATAATCATTTGTTTTTTAACATTGAACTTCTCTAATTATAAAAATATTCCCTCTAACCTCTGGGAGACTATATTATTTTTAGAATATCATGTTACAATACACAAATTTTTTGGTTTTAATAATTAACCATTATCTACTTTAGTGACAATATTTAAGAAATAAAATATTGATATCCATATCATATATAGTAATTTATGTTTTTGGATAAGTATTCTGAAAATAAGAATTTATTCTTTAAAATATTTTTAAAGGGTGGTGGGATCATGTGCCTCATGTTTTACCAAATATCTAGATAAAATATTTTATTAAAATTTTTTTTATCCTTTATATTATTCTTAGGTGTGTTATATAATCTAATGAATCATAAACTGTACATATTATAACTAACATCTCATATTGTTTATAACAAATAATTTTTTACAAAATAATTCTCTTATCATATAAGAGGAAAAATACGAACATACACATGCTTTATTTAGATTTATTTAAACTTGATATATTTTTCATTATAATCAACTACATGATTCAAAAACCCTTTTATTTATCAATCAAATGAAAACTATAATCACTTTAAATTCATTCCTTAATTTTTAATTCTAATATATTTATGTGACTTGTAAAACATTCATTCAATATCATATACCCTTTCAAAAAGAAATAATTGATTTATATAACATCATCACCAGACATGAACATTCCATAGACTTTACATACTCCTTTGGGTATCCTGAATAATACCATAATATATAAAATTTTACTTACCTCACGACTCCACCTTTAAGTTTCAATGTCCTCATTCAACTATTATGAAAAAACATTGTTGGAATTTACAACTAAATCTTATTCTTATGGATTAAACTTTTACCCACTCATACTATCAAAATAGTACCAAAACTGGGACATCTCATTCCTATTTCATCTATATTTAAACTTTAAGAAAATAGGGTAAAAATTTATTGAACTCATTCACATTGTCTAATCATTTCTAATGATAACGGTAGAATTAATTCCATAACTAGAACATGCTTGATAAAAAATCATTAGTCTCTCCAAGTCATTAACATATCATTATTTCTAATGATAACGATAAAATTAATTCCATAACTAGAACATGCCTGATAGAAAACTTTTAGTCTCTCCAAGTCATTAACATATCCAATAATATTGAATATATGAGTAGATATTGAACTTAATTGGATCACCATGCATCTAATGTCTTTTAAACCTTGAGTGAATCACTCTATTTACTTAATACACATCTAGGTTAAATTACTGAATAACTTTAATAGTTTTTTTTCTTAGGAAGAGGTTTATCTAACACATATAATCATACTTATTACTTAAGAACAATTATTAAGTTTTTTACTATTCTAAGAAGCTAATTACATTAAGCTCCTATTTTCTAAAGATTGATCTCAAAGTAATGTTTGATGATGATGATAACATTTTATCTACAACATAAGATTTTATCAAATGAGTTTAATGTTTTAAAATTCTTTAACATGGAATTTAAATGTGATTCTATAAAATGACAACCCATTTTGATTTTATCATATCTATTAGTGGGAAAGGATCCATTTTTAACTAAGAAATGGGTATACTTTTATGTTCCCCTCAATAATTATCTATTTAGGTAGGCCATCATGTCGATCATATAATACATGAGACTTGGATGATTAAAAGGAGAGCTCTTTATCCAATCCATTATATAGATTAAATCAACACCATTTCTTTGGAATCCTTACTAAGGGTTTCCTAGATAAGTATAACCCAAATTAAATGCAAAAAATAGGGAAATTAACTCTTAGAGTAACCTTATTACCTGATTCCTTAACATAAGATAATTCAAGGGCATCCATATTAAGAAGAACATACCCAGTTTAATGATTTAGGTCTTGAAAAGTTTTTAGTTTGGAAGAAATACAACAATTAGAATTTTTAAAGTGGATTCAATCTCACCATATCATATAATATATCCCATTTACATGTATGTGTTGGGTTATGTAGGACCATCTTTTTATCAAATCAGTGTAAGAAAATAATTTCTTTTTCTAATATATCCTCTCTAAACCAATATACAATGTGAAGAACATAAAATAAAAAAGAATGCCTCAAATGCAGTGAGCTCTATCTCTATTGATCCTGATGAAGTTTTCTTGATGGAGATCACTAAGTGAAAACCTAAGGACTCTCTCATCTATAGGGATGAAATAAACCACTATGATACTTGATAAAACATGATTTCATAGAATATTTTATTTATAATAAATGATTTAATTCTCTCACATTTATTTTTATGGGACGGTTTTGTCAAAATTTATAATTATATCATGAATTTTAAAATTGCATGGGAATTCTAGTTTTTTCCTTTCAATTTCAATTTAGTATTATTCTATTAAAATCTAAGTTTTTTAATATTTTAATTCAAATTTTTTATTTAGATTATATACTAATATATAAACATTTTCATTTATATACTGAAATCTGGATCTATCGTTTGAGGGGTGATAAGTGGAAATAAAGTCATCACTAATGTGGATCTGACTTGATGGGTCCCAAAAAAATAATTTATCCATAAAATTATTTTTTATACTTTTATTGGCATGAAATTTTGGTATAATTTAAAAAAAATTATTTGAATCATTTCATAAAATAGGAGGAGATTCTAGTTCAAAATTTATCATGGTAAGAAATGTGTATAAAGTTAATGCATCTAGATTTAATAAATATTCTAGTCTAGAAATGTTATCATAAATTATTCAAACATAACTCCTTAAAAACATATTTTAAAAGGATTATATTTTAATATTTAATTCTTAAGATAATTGTGAAAAAATCCATATAATACCACATTCAAATATTCTTCTATTAAGTTATCCAAAAAAGTATAGACATTTAGTACATTGAATCTATAAATTCTATCCAAATAGAATTATTTTATTTAATAATTTGTCCATAAATTCTTCAATACATGTCCAAATAATTTTACATTTTGATTAATAAAGGATAAAATGTGTAATAAAAACTTTATTTAAGAAAACATATCCATATTCATCCATTTATTTGTATAAAAACTCATAAAATTTCATAGGGAATAATTGAATAAAATGTTTTCCACCTCCCTTGATTATAAATATGTAATTCATCTCCCTATCAAAGGGTAAAATTTTGTTTTTGTTTTTTTTTATTTAAAAGTTTTTTTGTTTGATTTATTCTCTTCTACTCAACCATCTTCTATTTTTTTATTTTATCTTTTGTGTTCTCCCACCATGCCCTTTTTTAACTCCATGAAAATGGAGAACTAACCTTGTTTCTTGTTTGAGGGGGGGGGGGGATATTTGAGTTCATCGCACTTCAATTTTATTATTATTCTATTATGATAATTTAATATTAGAGAAACTAGATTTGGTGTAGGGATCACCCTTCTTTTTCTATTATTGAGTTATTATTATCATTAATCCCTATTACTCTCTTTTGTTATCATAATGATACAAAAATAAGGCTGGTGTATCATTTTGTTGATAAAGTGAGGTAGGTTATATTTCATGTAGAGGGTCGAAGAGGGGTAATAAAAAAACAAACAGGATCGTTTTGAGTGATAGGGTTGATCTCAACACTTATAAATTATTAATAAATAACACTTTTAAAGAACAATGATGATGTTAATGTGAACTTGTAAGAATAATGAATTATTCTTATTCAATAACTTCTTCATGTTTTGTTTTATTTGTGTTTATATATATATATGAATTTCTAAAATCTACATTAATTTATTATATAATTTAAGTATATATTAGTTAGTTTTTAAATTATGATAATATAAAATCAGTGCGTGCGAGTGACTTACTTTAGAGATAGACCCTGAGATTGCACTATATTACATTCTTAGGAAAATTAGAATTTATTTATGTGGTATTTGATAAAAATATCACACATCAATTTGGTTCCATTTCTGGAGAGTCCAACCACTTGTGCACATTTTTGTTCAAAAAAAAAATCCAAAAAAATTATATATTTCAAAAAAAAATAGAACTTCATTGCACATACTTATTTGCTTATGGAATCTCAAATCCATTTTACATATTATTATCCTTTATCATATTTTGATGAGTCTGATAAGGAATAATAATGTTGTATTCAATTTCAACAAAATGAAAAAAATGATCAAATAATTGAAGAATGGAATGGAAATTATTTCAACCTCCTTTAATGAATTGGTAGCTCAAAATAAGGCTCAAGAAAAGGAGGTATTAAAGCTTATTTTTGAAAATTTTCAACTAAAGAAACATGTGAGGAAGAAATCATGAAGGGAATGGTATCAAAATTTTCTATACCACTTCTAGAGGAGGTTGAATAATAATACTTTCTAATTGATGTCCATGTGGGAGACCGAGATGAATTAGATGAATATTGGATGATTTTGTAGAAACTAAAAAGGCATGTGATTCTTCTATCTTTATCAATAAAAAATGATCACCTCTCTACCTCTCAATTGCTTAAAAAGAAGACACCACCCAAATGGTCTAATTTAAAGAAAAATTAAAGGAGGTTGACCACCTACCTCCATCCACAATAAACCTTCTCCAAGCAACACTAAGAGAATCCAATCAAACTCTGGGAGAAAATATTATCTTGAACTCATATTATTATGATTTTATTGAAAATGAATTGATTATTACCACCCATTTATTTATTTTTTAAAATTATACTAATACATGCATTTACTTGGAGGATGGTTATAAGGAAAATGATACACCTACTGAGACTGAGTTACCGGTGGCCTTACTGAAAGAAATCATATTCCAATCTCACCTATTTGAAGTGGAGGATTTATTTATCATTTCTTCATGTTTTAATCATAATAAAGTTTATTTTTTTCTAAATTAATCTTTTATAGGATTTATAAAATAACATCACATGAGAAATAATTAGATGTTAATGTTTAATATTCCACACAAGTAGTGGCAGTAAATGAAGCCAACCCATTCTTTATCTTTCCCCCACCATACAAGCTATACTATATTTCTAAGGGGATGGAATTATTTTATACTATCTATAGAGTCCTATTAAATTTGTGTGAAGGAGTATACATTGGATGGAATATAATTTAGTGATTCAAATCATAAAAACCATATCCACCATCTTATTTTGGGTCACAAGTGGAACTACCTACCAGAGGTAGTCAAAAACCAGTACCCACTTGGGGATTTATACCAAGTTATATCTATTTTATTCTTTCCATTTTATTTCTTTTTTATTTAATTTACATTCAATAAATATCCTATATTATTTTTTGATTACTTGTAGTTTTGATGTGGTAGTAGCTAAGATCTTAACTCAAGTCTTATTCTAAAAAGTAATTTTAGGTTGTATCTTTCATTCTCTTTGGGTTTTCTACCCTTTCCCGTTTATTTTGATGAGCATAAATAACAAATTGTTATTTTTAAGTCAATGGAGATTTTCCACCTTCTTTGTAATCTTTGAATATTTTACTTCTTTTAGGAACTTTGAGATTTAATTAATATTCATTTTAATTTTTATCACTTGAATTTATTTTGAGAGAGCTTTGTTGATTTTGGATAAAATGGATTTTAATTTATTTTTAACATGGAAACTTTTTCTTGTATTTTAATTTTCAATCATTTTTATGATTTTGGCCAGTTTTTGAAATCTATATCCATGAGACACTAAATAAAATTATTTTCTCCCATCTAGTAAGGTATTCTAAACCCTTTTGATATATTATTCATAATACCCACACTTTATTGAGAGAAACTTGGATTTTTTTATGCAAACTAGAACCTATGTTTATTCTATTTCATGGATTTGGATTTCATAAAATATTTTTTGATATGATTGATGCATTTTTTTGGTAAGAAAAATTTTTAACTTGAGACATAACCTTTACATTTAACCTTGTTTTCCCTTAGAATCTATGACTTACATTAATGGTTTAAGCACATTAATAGCTAATTTTACCTTACCTACTTTAAGTATTTCTATTTTTTCATAGATATTTAAAGATTAAGTTTGGGGGAAGGGAACTTTATGTGATTTCATTAGGATGTAAGTAATTTTGGGTGTGTTGGGTATGCGTTATTATTATTTTTAGTCGATAGTGAGAAATGGGCATGAGTCAATATTCATTTCATTTCATTTTTATCATCCCATTCTCCGAAAAATATGGATTATTTCACAGGTAGGTGAAAAATCTCTATTACCATACCGATGGTCATAAGATCACATGGGGTTAAGTGGTGGATAGGAGATCTATTCTAAGTAAATTTTTTTAAACAAATAAAAAATTTGAATATTTTTTTAAAAAAGAAAAAATAATAATAAAAATAAAAGAATTAGGATACTTTTATTAATTATATTCAATTCTAGACTCACTACCCATGTTATTTTAAATGGGTTATCATGTTTTATATATAAGGGGAATTAAGTGAGGTATCTTTCATGTGTTTCAATTTAATATTTATGAATTGGTATTTAAGAGTATAACTTCCTCTTTTCAACCTTAAAATTTTAAATGTTTTTACCCACCAAACCTGAGCGAGAGGATTATCCTTGAAAAATACCACATGATTAATAACATTTTTATGTCTCATGGTGTATAGATATGATAATTCTCACAATATTATGGTGACATATTAACTTTCCCAGTAAAATGATAACTATAGATTTAATTTCTCTTGAATGAAGAGTGGCCTAAATTTCAGTGTGAGGTAGGTATGATTATTCCATGGAAGGATTCTTGGGGTTGAAAAAATTTAAATGTAAGATAAGAAAATGAAATTATATTTTAATAAATGAGATATGATAAACTATATTTCACAAAACACCTTAGAAATTTTTTCACTATTGATTTGTGTGTGAATTTAATAAAGATATTAATTATTTTTTTTCTTTGGTGTGAAAAAGGGTAAGTGTGGGGGAATTGATAAAACATGATTTTATAGAATATTTTATTTATAAAAAATAATTTAATTCTCAAATATTTAGTTTTATTGGACGGGTTTATCAATATTTTTAATTAGAATATGAATTTGAAAATTACAAGGGAATTATAGTTTTTCCCTTTTAATTAAACTTTTGTATTATTGTTATAAAATTTTATTTATGTCTTATTTTACTTCAAAAATTTTTAGGTAGATTCTAAAATTTTATATCTACATTTTTATTTAGATAATAAAATCCCAATCCCCCTTTTTTATGGGAGATAAGTGACTGTGAATCCAATGCTGATGTGGGTATGACTGGATATATCCCACCAAAATAATTTAGTTATAACATTATTTTCCATACTTTTATTGGCCTTAAATATTGAAATAAATTATAAGAAATTAAATTTATCAATTAATACAACTCGATAAACTTCTATTTAAGAAGTTAAATGGTTAAAAATGTACGTGAACAAGATATATTTAGATTCAATGAATCCATCAAGCTAGAAATGTTATTATAAATTATTAGACAACAAATCCTTAAAAACATCTTTTAAGTGGATGATATTTTCTCATTGAATGCATAATACATTAGGTAATAAGTCCACTAAAGATCACATTCAACATATTCTACCATTAAATTATTCAAAATTGAATAGAAATATGGTACGTTGAATCTGGATAGTCTTTTTGGACAAAATTATTTTATTTAACGATTCAAGAAAAAATTCTTCAATAAATGGAAAAATAATATCATATTTTTGAGGAAGAAAGGATAATATAAGTAAGAAAAACTTTCTTGAAAACAACATATCCATATTTGGTCATTTAATTTTCCAAAAATTCACAAACTTTCTAAAGGGAAGAATTGAAGCAAATTGTTTCCACCCCACTTTCCTATTATTATGTAATTCCTCTCTCCTTAAAAAGACCAAATTTTAAAGTGATCCAATTTTTATAATTTGTTTTTTATTTTTTTGTTGTCAAAGTTATTTTATTTTATTTATATATTAGTTTATCTCCTCTTCATCCCTCTTATATTTTCTTTATTTTATCTTTTTTATACCATAGTGCCCTTTATTAATTCCATGAAAATGGTGAACTAACGATGTCACTTGTTTGAGGGGGGAGGGGGGGGAGTGGTGGATTCTTGAGTTCATTGTGGTTTTTTTTATTTTATTTAGAGAATTTTAATATTAGTAAAACCATATTTTTGTGTAGGGTTCAATTCTCCCTTTCCATTATTGGGTTCTTCTTCTCTTTAATCTTTATTCCTCTCCTTTATTATCATAATACTACATGCAGAGGGTTGGTGTAGAATTATTTTGATTAAGTGAGGGAGATTATGTTTAAAGTAGAGGGTTGGTTAGGGGTAATAATAAAAAAACTAGAGGGTGCTGAGTGATATGGTAGATCTCAAAACTGAATAAAACATTTAGAAATAATACTTTTAATGAACAATGATATCATCACTCTAAACTTGTAAGAACAATGACTTATTTATTCTGTGATAACTTATTCATGTTTTGTTTTCATTGTGTTTTTTCACATATATATATATATATATATTATGAATTTTAAAACCCCCAATTATGTTATTATATAATTTAGTTTTATATTATTTATTTTTTAAATTATGAAAATATAAAATTAGTGTGCGTGAGCAGCCTCTAAGAGAGATCAAATCTAGGATTGAACTATATTGTATTATTAGGAAAACAATAAGTTTTTGAAGTGGGATTTATGAAAAATATAACAAATCAGTCCTTGTACACTATAAAAGGACCCCTGAAATCCAAACGTGTGTTAAAAATTTCTCATCAAATATAAATAGAGTTTTAAGGATGAATAAATATTTAGATATAGCTTGTATGAATCACACAAACTCAATAGGATGATCCTTATCCTTTATATATCCCCATTTAATCAACGAATGTAGTAAAGGGCTGGATTCCAATGCTTGTTATCCAACTTGAATTACAATAACACATTCCTATTGAAGTATAATTGTTTAAATGTTTCAATTTTTTTTTCAATCCATAAATAAACCATCCAAAGGATTCATAACTTGAAGAAACCAAGTGGGATACATGATAGTGGACATTCACTCATTATTCCAATTCTATATCTATGATATGCATCACATTAATGTAATAGGATACAAATAAGGGTATATCATATAGTATGATATAGACATTTTAGTGTATATCCATCAACCCCATTCCTTTACTAAAATCCTAAAAGGAATTTATAAAAATCTTCACAACTATTTTTGAATTCATCCAAACACTTTTGGATATATTTTATCAAACTCTCTTCATTTTAGAGAAAACAATTTGTTCAAAATTTAAACCTTATCACGCATCTTAACTATATGACCGTATGGTCAGTTATAGATTAGAAAACAAATATAAAATCCTGATTTTATAGAAGTAATCAAAGAGAGGCCTCTAGAAAAACATATGTGCTACTCAAACTATAAAGGGGTCTGGTGTGATCTTGAAAGAGCTCTGTTGTGAGTGCCCTCAAATGATTAGTGTGATTTTGGGGTACTTAGGTGCAACAGAGTGGCTGACCAAGGTCGTCTCTCAAAGGAGGAAGTGAATTAAAACATCTTTTTAGAGGTATTATAGGAAAAAATAAAATATAATAAAAACACTACTTGAAAGGATGGGGGTGTTTGTTTATAGTTTATAAAACTTGAAGAATTTTGCTGGAAGAAGATTGCATTTTTTTTTGTTTTTAATTTTGAAATGGAGTTTGATTAAAAAGACACAACAAGAAGATGTTTTTTTTGAAAATATTTAAAAGGAGCAATCGATCTAACACTACCTCTTCACTATATTATTAATCATTATCATTTAAATTAACATTCACTTAATTATGATCCCTTAATTTGTTAAATCCCGAACCCTACGAGAATTAACTTTACCACGAAAATAAAGTGAATTTAACCCTAGGCTAACTTCGGAACGTGCAATCGCAACACCCTACTTTGATTGGTGTTCTAAGATTAGCTTATGGTCAGTGGTAAATTAAGGCACATATCCATTATGTAAATGAGGACTAATTTTGTTTAGGGATTATGTTTGAACTCTACAAATTAATCCCATGTGGTTTTGAATTACCGGTTAAGGTTGCGCTCTCACGGTTCACACAATTCCCGACCTCGCGTGTTTTGTGTTAACTATTAAATTTCTTTCTTAGTTTCATTTAAATTAAAAACTCAATTAATAGATCATAATATGTGAATTAAATTATCTCATTTATTCAAAATAAATTAATTAAGAAGGATATAGGTCGATCGATTACTAAAAAGAACTACTCTTCCATGGGTGGCGTAATCATCGTAGAATCGAATTGCATTTGGAAAGGTTTATAATGGGTATAACCCAATAACGATTCTACTCAAGAATTAAACACCAAAGAGGAATATTAAGAGAAAAATAAATTTAAACAAAACATAAGAAAAGAGAATAAATAATAGAACAAAGAAGTTTATTACACAAACAAAAGCATTACAACATGAAGGACAAGAAGGCTTCGTCGAAGGGATCCTTGATTCAAGAGATACCCTTATTGAAATTGTTTGATAATTGGACTGGATCCACTTATTCTCTGCCCTAAACTTCCCAATGCACGTCCCAAACCCACCAAATGAGAAAAACACCAATTTATAGAGTAGTGGGGAGGCTAGGTTCAAAGTGGATTCAAGTGTGAATGGGGAATCTCGGGTAAATATTTTATTCCAACTTTAACCGCCAATTTTACCACAAAAACCCGTGAATTGGCCGGCCTTCCATAATGATCATATGTGAGTATATGGGTCCTCTATCTCCTCTCAAAATTGGGGCTCCATACAAGCCAATATTAAGGAGTTATGGCCACAATACAGAAGCTTTTCCATTCTGGCGTGTCCATCCCACCTTTAACTTTATGGCCCAATTAATCCATCCAAATGCATTCTTTTTATCTCGTTTCCTGAATAAAAGTTGTATCCCATGAAGTAAGAAACACAGTTAGAAAATATTAAGATCAAAGAATTCGAATAAAAATATATATGATTGAAATACTACAGTGATTTTGAAAGGGTGAAACTGTAATTTTCATCAACTATTCAAATGAATGATCTAATCCCAAATAATTTATAATTAAACATATTTAACACAATTTGAGGAAATTATATCATTTATTATCAATTAAATATTCAATAAAATAGTTTTTTATTAACTCACCCACACTCACCCTTTTTCACTTCTGAGCAAAACCTCATATTAAGTAAACATCAATATCAAATCAAAACCAATTTTAAAACACATATCCTTGAGATCAAACAATTAAACACCAAGAAACAAAAGATATCATACCTCATAAAAAATCATTATTTGAAGTTCTCTATTTATATAACTCAATATATTTCCTCTTCATTTATCCTCCCATGCACAAAACACTTACCTCGCTTGAATTTTCTCTTATCACACAAATATCAATTTTTTTTCAATGTCTTTTTCATCCAAACTCATACAAGGGTCACCATAGGATTGATAAATTCGTACATGGCCACCCAATGTGGGTCAAAGACATATGTTTATCATGAGGACTTTTTAGGGTTGTTCTGTGGATTTCGGTTGGTAGGATTTAGATGTGAAAAATTCTGAGGCTAAATGAGGAGGGCTTGACTCTTTTTGAAGCAAAATTGCAATAATCTAATTTTCACTTAAATATGGTCTTCTCCTCAATCCCCATAGTATCAATTCAGCCCCATCATCATGAAATTCATGAAAATTTTACACCATTCATCATTTCAGCATCGAAAATGTCAATCTTCTCAAACATTATTTTCTTGAAAGCTTTAGATATGCTCAACTTTCCACCTCAATTAGAAGCTCCAGAAAAGGCACAACTTCACTTGTCATGAAAGATCCAGAAAAGGCACAAATTTCAATATAATGAATTTCTTCAGAATCAAACACATCTCTTCAGAATTTAATTTTCCACCCAAAGTATCACAGAATGTGGTAGCACAACACAAGATGGATTCCCCACACTTAAGCTCAACTAGATTATGAAATTTCACTTCAAGATTTGGTTAGATAGGGAAAATTGTCTTGTAATGTGGCCAACATAACAGGTTGTGCATGGCTTCTAAGGGATACAAGGATTAAATGTTCAAGGTAGGCCATTATAAAAAGGATTCTTTGAAATAGAGGATTTAATACCAAACAAATTCCTCAATCATTTAAACATAAATACCTCAAACCCTCAAGGTTTGACAGGAATAGATCAAATTATGGTTAAATCAAGCATGGTTTGGTTCTCTCAAGAAGTGAGGTGAATTTAAAGAATATGAAAACAATGGTTCAGAGGCCTCACATGAAAGTGATTTCAAATATAAAGACAATGAGATGTGGCATGTGATTCAAAATTCAGTGTACCTTTCATGAAATTACTAAATATTTTAACTTGAAACAAAGTTATTTCAGCATTCATTTAAGCTTAGTTTCATGGGATAAATTGTTTCACTAATTGATATTCATTTAAAAATTGTGATGAGAATCATTTCAGCTCAAAAATCTGAAAAACGCAAATAAAATTGAAAAATAAACACACAAAATTTGAAAAACAGACAATTTTTTTGTTTTGTTTTTTTAAACAGGAAAACAATTGAAATTGTTGAACTAAAAGGTTCCCTCCCCCAAAATTAGAATATTGCATTGTCCTCAATGTGAACCCATGAGTTGATATATGCACATGAAATGTATAATTTTAAATAGGACAAAGAATAAAAAAGTTAAAAGGTTAGGAACAACCTGATGTGCTCAAGTGATGATGGGGTCATGCAGTGTGATAAAATACACTGCATCAGTAGAAAGTCCCTCAATGTATCTCTTCAAACTTTTCCCATTGATTGTAAAGCTCCTTTTTGTGTCCTCTTTTGTGATATCCACTACACCATAAGGAAAAAAATTAGTAACAACAAAAGTACCTAACTATCTGGAAGGAAACTTACCAGGCATCAGCTTCAGTCATGAACTGTAGAGAAGGACTTTCACTCTAACATGAAACTCCCTTTGTTGGATCATTCTATCATGATATGCTTTTGATATTTACTTGTAGATACTTGAGTTATCATATGAATACAATCAAATCTCCTCAAGCTCTTGAATTTGCAACTTCCTTTGGATTCCAGCTTGGGCCAAATCCATGTTGCATTTCTTTATAGTCCAATAATCCCGATGCTCAACTTCCACGGGGAGATGACATGCTTTCCCAAAAACAATCTGAAATGGGGACATACCAATGGGTGTCTTGTATGCTATCCTATAAGCCGACAATGCATCATCCAAGCACTTCCTCAAATCCTTCCTATTTGGCTGCACGGTTTTCTCCAATATTTGTTTCAACTCACGATTTGAAACCTCAGCCTGACCATTTGTTAGGGGGTGGTATGGTGTTGATGTTTTATGTTTCACCCCATACTTTTGAAGGAGGGAAGCAAAATTCCTATTGAAAAAGTGTGTCCCTTGGTCACTGATGATGGCCTTTTGTACTCCAAACCTGCAGAAAATTTGAGCCTTTACAAAATCCACTACAACATGAGAATCGTCAGTCCTGGTGGCCTTGGCCTCCACCCATTTACTCACATAATCAACAGCAACCAAAATATAAAAAAATCCAAATGAACTAGGAAAATGACCCATAAAATCAATGCCCCATACATCAAAAATCTCACAGAATAGTATGGGTTGTTGGGGCATCTCATGTCTCCTAGAAATGTTCCCAGTGTGTTGGAAATGAGAAGATGAGTTACAAAACACATGGGCATCAGGGAATAAGTGAGGACAATATAATCCAGAGTCCAAAACTTTCCTAACTATTCGTTGGGGTCCAATGTGTCCACCACAAGAAAGTGTATGACAGAAATGAAAAACACACTCAAACTCATGATCGGAAACACACCTCCTAATGACATGGTCACTACACATGCGCCAGAGGTAAGGATCATCCCACACATAAAACCTAGACTCACTTTTTAATTTTTGGACTTGATGCTTCTTCAAATTTGCTGGGATTTCAGAGGAAACAATGTAATTAACTAAATTAGCATACCAAGGATGCGTACCTGAGATGGTATAGGGATGCTCATCGGGGAAAGTATCTCGAAGTGGTACCTTGTCCAAGGTGTCACCCCTAGTGTGTGAGTAAGCCTACTCATGTGGTCTGCCACAAAATTCTCTGACCCCTTCTTGTCCTTTATCTCGATGTCGAACTCAAGGAGCATCCAACAGATAAGTCGTTTCTTTGCATCTGGCTTCTTTAGAAGGTACCTCAAAGCTGCATGGTCAGAAAAAAAAACGACTTTAGATCCCAATAAATATGAACAAAATTTATCTAAAGCAAATATAACAGCAAGAAACTCCTTTTATTTTGTGGTGTAGTTTGATTGGGCAGAATCCAACGTCCTCAATGCATATGAAATCACATGTGAACGTCCCTCCTCCCTCTGAGATAAGACAGCTCCAACCGTGAAGTTGGATGCATCACACATAAGCTCAAATGGAAGGTCCCACCGCAGGGGTTGTATGATCGGTGGAGTGGTCAGACAATTCTTCATCTAATCAAATGATACCCTGCATGAATCATCAAAATTTAAGTCAATATCTTTTTGAAGCAATCGAGATAAGGGTAGAGCAATCTTACTAAAATCTCTGATGAAGCGTCGATAAAATCCATCATGTCCACGGAATTATCGAACATCACACACAGATGTAGGATATGGAAGTGATGAAATAATGTCTACCTTAGATTTATCAACTTCAATGCCATGTTGTGAGACTATATGACCTAAGAAAATTACCTTTTAAACCATGAAATGTCATTTTTCAAAATTTAAGACCAGATTCTTCTCAATACAATGATGCAACACATCACCCAGACTAGAGAGACATTCATCAAATGAGGATCCATAAACTGTAAAATCCCCCATAAATACCTCCATGAAGGTCTCAATGAAATCTGAGAAAATACTCACCATGCATCTCTGGAAGGTACCTGGGGCATTGTAAAGTCCAAATGGCATCCTTCGATAAGAAAAGGTACCGAGTGGGCAGGTTAATGTTGTCTTCTCCTGGTCCTATACTACAATGGGAACCTGAAAATAGCCAGAGAAATCATCCAAGAAGCAATAATGTGTCCTACCTAAAAGTCTCTCAAGCATCTGGTCAATGAATGGAAGTGGGAAATGGTCCTTATTAGTGGATTGATTTAGTTTCCCATAATCAATACACACTCGCCAACTGTTTTTTACTCTCACAGGAACTAACTCATCATTTTCATTTTTTATAATAGTGAAACCAGTTTTCTTTGGTTCAACCTGGACAGGGCTAACCCATTGTGAGTCAGAAATATGGTAAATTATACCTGCCTCGATCAATTTTTCAACCTAATTTTTAACAACCTCCAGAATGGTTGGATTGAGTCTCCTTTGTGGTGGCCTCACGGGTTTAGCCCCATCCTTCAAAAGAATCATATGCATGCAAATAGAGGGGCTAATACTTGATATGTCTGCCAATGCCCAACCAATTTCCCTGATGTTATCCCTCAAAAGATTCAAAAGTTTTTCGTCATATTCAAAAGGGAGATTGTTAGCAATGATAATAGGTAATTTTCACCACTTAACAAGTATGAGTATTTGAGATTTGGTGGCAATGGATTGAGTTCCAGTGTAGGGGGGTGGTGTATGGATGGGGTCATAGAAGGAACTGAAATATGTGCACAAAGAGAATCAGTATCAGAGTATACATCATCAAAATCAGAGAATAAAGAATCAAATCCATCAGTATACTCAATAGCCATTTTATAATTAGATTTCACATGATCAAAATCAGAATATGATTCCATTTGAAAATCAAATCTTAGAGAGTCTTGTTCCTTAGAAAGGGGTGTGGAAGTACTCTTAGACATCAAACTAGAACCAATACTCATAATCTCCCTAAGCATAGGACAATCCAATTCCATGGTGTTTTTTCTTGGTCTTTCAAAATGGGAGATAACAAATGCAGAATGATCCTCTAAGGGGTACTTCATGGAATCTATAACATTAAATATCACAACTTCATCCCCTAATTCCATGGAAACTGTACCCTCATTGACATTTATGATAGTTTTTTCATTTTGGAGGAAGGTACTACCTAAGATAATGGGGGCATGAGAACTTACCTGATCATCCTCCATGTTAAGAACGTAGAAATATGCTGGAAAGATCATGTCTCTTACTCAGACAAGTACATCCTCAAGAACTCCCGCTGGATATGCTATAGCTCTATTTGCCAACTACACCACTACTCTCGTCATCTTCAACTCACCAACCTGTAAAGAAGATAATACAGAGTGAGGAATCACATTTATTGAAGCTCCTAAATCACAAAGAGCATCAGAGAAGTGAAATTCCCCTATGGTACTTGGGATGGTGAATGTCTCGGGATCCTTGCACATTGTTGGAATTGCTAGAGTTGGTGTAATGAGTGCTGAGACATTCCTTCCAAAGTTGATCCTCTCATTTCCCTTGATCCCTCTTTGATTGGTACAAAGTTATTTTAAGAATTTTTCATACCTTGGAATTTGTTTAATGGATTCAAGTAGAGGAATGTTGATCACCACATGCTTTAATGTGTCCAAAACCTCCTTTTTCATTGCTTCTTCAGCCATCTTCTTGGTTTGAAAAACCCTGTTTGGAAAAGGAAGGGGTTTAGGAGGAACATCATCAATCTTTTTCTTACCTTTATCTTTCTCCTTGTATTTCTCATCAGTTGGTATGGAATGCAACTTCTTCGGATTTGAGGTGAATCCCGGTGGAATGGTAGGTACAGATGTATCTTTCATTTGCTTCCCACTTCTCAATGTGATGGCACTAACATTACCCTTTGTATTTGGAGTGGGTTGGGAAGGTAGATTTCCGGAATTCTTACTTACAATTCATGGAGGGCGGTGGCAGTCTGGCTCATTTGAGTCTTCAACTCCCTCAGCTCTGAACCTTGACTTTTCAGCTCATTCTGTTGATTAAGAAAAATTTTCTTCAAATGGTCATCTGTGTTAGAATCTACCTTGGGTGGGGGATTCCCTTGTTTTTGGCTTGTTTATTCTTGATATTAAAATCTCCTTTGGGGTTATTGGAAACCCTGCTGGTAAGGTGGATTCTGCTGGAAGTTTTGTTGAAAGGGTGGCCTTTGTTGTTGTCCAGAGCCATACCTCATGTCCGATTGATCCTTCCACCCCTGGTTTTATGTTGGATCAAACTTCTTTTGGGGATATGGTTGTTTTTGTTATTGCAAATATGGTCTCCAGGGAACACTGATGCACAATCTTCTGTTTCTTGGAGTTGGGGGCAACAGTCAGTTGAGTGGCTTGTCTCAGTGAAAATACCACAAGGCCTTGAAGGAGTGAGTTGGGATGTCTTTTGAGCCAAAGCAATCTACCTCACAAAAGTGGTAAATTCTTACAACTTGGTATCAATCAAATGACTTTAAAGAGAAGAAGGAATTACCTGATGTACTCTCCTGACATGTGGTGTACCTCTATCACCAAATTGTTGGGAGTTTTGGGCCATCTTGTCGATCAATGCACGTGCAGCTTCTGGTGTCTTGTCCACCAAAGCTCCTCCAGCTGAAACATCCACCATGCTTCTCTCCATAGGTGTGAGTCCTTCATAGAAGTACTGGATGAGTAATTGCTCACTGATTTGGTGATGTGGGCAGCTTGCACACAACTTCTTGAATCCCTCCCAATACTCAAACATCGAATCCTCTTGTGATTGCTTGATCCCCGAGATCTCCTTACGAATGGAAGTGGTCCTCGATATGGGAAAAAATCTATGTAAGAAAAGATGTTTCAAATAATTCCAACAAGTTACATCTTGGTGTTGTAAATAATATATCCAGCCTTTCGCAGCTCCATCAAGTGAGAATGAGAATGCTCTTAGTTTGATTTGATCTTCAGATACATTTCTAGGTTTAAGGGTTGAGGAAACCACATTAAATTATTTCAAATGTTTATTGGGATACTCACCAGAGAGTCCATGAAACATTGGAAGTAAGTGAATTAACCCAGATTTTAGTTCAAAGTCTGATTCAAGATTTGGGTATGCAATACAATTTGGTTGATAGTTAATATCAGGTGCAGACAATTCTCAAATGGTTCTATTAAGTTCATTTCCATTATTTTCAGCCATTTTATCTTGTTTTATGGTTGAATTTGAATTTCTTTCAATTTTAATGTTCTGATATTGGAGTAATTCTCCAACTGGTTGAATGTTGAAACTTCCCGTAGACTGAGAATGTCTGATTCAAGCCCTAAGGCTACGTTCAATCTCAGGGTCAAGATCTAAGAGATCTTCAGGATTAGTTCATGTCATAAATCAATGAAATATGAAAAGAAGGAAAGTGGACCATAGTAAAATAAAAATTAGATGTTTGAGTTGATGGTCCAAAAAGAAGTAGAAGAAAATAAAATAAGAAGAAGAAAAAAGAAATCAGAATGGGTAAAGAAGGAAGAAAGAAGAAAGGAAGAGAATAAAATGTAAAATAAAATAAATACCTCTAATTTGTTGAAATAATTACTTGCCTCCCTGGAAATGGCACCAATTTGAAAGAGCACTGTTGTGGGTGCCCTCAAATGATTAGTGTGATTTTGAGGTACTTAGGTGCAGCAGAGTGGCTGACCAAGGTCGTCTCTCAAAGGAGGAAGTGAATTAAAACAACTTTTTAGAGGTATTATAGAAATAAAATAAAAGAGAATAAAAACACTACTTGAAAGGATGGGGGTGGTTGTTTATAGTTTATAAAACATGAAGAAGTTTGCTGGAGGAAGATTTCATTTTTTTTGTTTTTAATTTTGAAATGAAGTTTGATTAAAAAGACACAACTAGAAGATGTTTTTTTGAAAATATTTAAAAGGAGTAATCGATCTAACTCTACCTATTCACTCTATTATTAATAATTATAATTTAAATTAACATTAACTTAATTATGATCCCTTAATTTGTTAAATCCAGAACCCTACGAGAATTAACTTTACCACGAAGATGAAGTGAATTTAACCCTAGGCTAACTTCGGAACATGCAATCACAACACCCTGATTTGATAGATGTTCTAAGATTAGATTTTGGTCAGTGGTAAATTAAGGCACATATCCATTCTGTAAATGAAAACTAATTGAGTTTAGGGATTATGTTTGAACTCTACAAATTAATCCCATGTGGTTTTGAATTACCGGTTAAGGTTGCGCTCTCACAGTTCACACAATTCCCAACCTCGCGTGTTTTGTGTTAACTATTCAATTGCTTGATTAGTTTCATTTAAATTAAAAACTCAATTAATAGATTATAATATGTGAATTACAGTATATCATTGATTCAAAATAAATTAATGAGGAATGATAGAGCTCGATCGATTACTAAAAAGAACTACTCTTCCAGGGGTGGCATAATCATCGTAGAAGCGAATTGCATTTCAAAAGGTTTATAATGGGTATATCCCAATAACGCTTCTACTCAATAATTACAGCCTAAATGAGAAGATTAAGAGAAGAATAAATTTAAACAAAACAAAACAAAAGAAAAGAAATAAAATAATAACAAAGAAGTTTATTACACAAACAAAAGCATTACAACACGAAGGAGAAGAAGAAGGCTTCGTCAAAGGGATCCTTGCTTCAAGAGCTACCCTTAATGAAATGGTTAGATAATTGGAGTGAATCCACTTCTCCTCTACCCTAAACTTCCCAATTCACATCCCAACCCCACCAAATGAAAAAACACCAATTTATAGAGTGGTGTGGAGGATAGGTTCAAAGTGGTTTCAAGTGTGAATGGGGAATCTCAGACAAATATTTTATGGAAATTTTCACCGGATATTTGACCACCAAAACGCGTGAATTGGCTGGTCTTCCAGAAGGATCATATGTGTGTATATAGGTCTTCTATCCCATCTCAAAATTTGGGATCAATCAAGGCCCATATTAACTAGTTATGACCGCAATACAGAAGCTTCTCCATTCTGATGTGTCCAGACCACCTTTGACTTTATGACCCAATTACTCTATACAAATGCATTTTTTATCTAGTGTTCTGAATAAAAGTTGTATCCCATGAAGTAAGGAACACATTTAAAAAATATTAAGTTCATATACTTCAAATAAAAATATTTATGATTGAAATACTACAGTGATTTTGAAAGGGTAAAACTAGAATTTTCATCAAATATTCAAATGAATGATCTAATCCCAAATACTTTCTAATTAAACATATTTAACACAATGTGAGGAAATTATATCATTTATCGTCAATAAAATATTCAATAAAATAGTGTTTTATCAACTCCCGCACACTTACCCTTTTTCACTTCTGAGAAAAACCTCATATCAAGTAAACATCAATATCAAATCAAAACCAATTTTAAAACACATATCCTTGAGATCAAACAATTACACACCAAGAAACAAAAGATATAATGCCTCATAAAAAATCATTATTTCAAGTTCTCTATTTATATCATTCAATATATTTCCACTTCAATTATCCTCCCATGCACAAAACACTTACCTCTCTTGAATTTTCTCTTATCACACAAATATCAATTTTTTTTGCAATGTCTTTCTCATCCTAACTCATACAAGGGTCACCATAGGCTTGATAAATTCCTAAATCACCACCCAATGTGTAATGACCCAACCCTAGTTACCCAGAGTCGGTGCATTATTTCATAACATTGTCATGATCACAAGAAAGATCAAATCTCGAAAGACCGATTGGTTTAGTAGCCTTGGAAACACTAGATATATTCATAAGTTTTACATTACATCATAAAGTGAAAAACTACAACAACAACATAATGTCTCCATAGTCCATACTATTATCCCCTCATAATATCCCTGTAGGTCATTCATAACTTACTTCTTCACATCCTGGGAAAAATAAAACATAGAAAAGGGGTGAGCTCAAATGCCCAGTAAGGATAACAATATAGGGGAACATTCAAAATAAGAATAAACATTTAAGGCAATGCATTACTAAAACAAAATCCTTTTAAACTTGAACTTCAACATAGTATGGCAAAAGTAAAATGAAATAATTCCATTTACATGTTCACATGGATATTATACTAATCGAATAATCACATGCAATATCAATAACCACTTTCATAATGTTGGAATGCATAATGCCAGACTATCATAACCACATATCCAAGGCCTCGTGCCAAGACTACAAATAAGATTTTGCCAAGGCCTTGTGACAAGACACTAGTTTGTCTCATGAGACCTACCGATGCATCGAGGAGCTATAGCGGGCTCCACCCGTCACATATTAAGTCCAATGCATTCCCATATGAAAAGGTTTAAACATAACATAAACATTCGTATTAAAACTAGCATACGAAATGTCAATAATTTCACCATAAACTATGAATGGTATAAAAATAGCAAATCCACAGTCAAACATATCACAAAACCTTCAATACAATATAGAAGTTCTGTATCATAATAAATCAACTTCAAATAAGCGTAAAATCCATCAAAGGATGTTGACATAGATGAAATCAAAACTCTTTTTAGAGAAATATCTCTTTCTATTTTTGAAATCATTTAAGAGACATATAAAATAAAACATTATCTTTGAAAATATTCTTATAATCTTGTAAGGAAATCTTTGAAGATTTTATAACGGCAGAAAATAGCCGCACCCGCCGTATAAGTTAAAAAAACATTCTTACCTTAATTCTGTCGAAAAGGTTAAAAAGGACCTTGTTTTGAAAACGACGGAAAGATTCCTCTTATAAAAAGTCAAACAAGGGTATAAATGACTTTAACCCATATTCTTGTAAATAATAAAAATGTTTTGAAATACATTTTTAAGAAAACATGGATGTGGATGATAAAGAGATCCCAGTAGATTATTACATATAAACAACCTCGGATAATGAAGAGATTGTGAAATAACCCTTACCTTGTACTTTTCCGTGGTTGGGGTAGGCTAACCTACTGTATAATGGTGAAATAATTGTTATTAAATTATACAAGAATCATATACATTAATATGATATCATATATGATCTTTTAATATTGATTTGATAATAATATCTTAGTATTATCGTTTTTTCGGGTGTTAACTTACTTGTTTTCTTTTATATGTTTTGTTACGTAAGACATGTTTGTAAATGATAGGTTGTATATTATTCATATCCAGAATTATATAAAGTCCTTAAACATCATTTTTTAAATCATCAAATGATAATTATACTTGAATGGATACGATGGAGAATGAATCTCATCGCGTTCGTGGAGACGGTAGTCCGTACGTACGCACGAGTGACAATATCATTCTTTTGATATTAAAATAATATATAAATGGATGGTATATCATATATACATAATAATTAACATGTTATATTTATTATTTACATGAGTTACACATCATTATTATACCCATCCAAATAATATTATATTGAATAACAATTACACCACGATGTGGAGACGGTAAGCCGTACGTATGCACGTATGGTGACATGTTATTCAAAGGGTGGATAGAATACTGAATATGGTTGTACCATATTTATAAAAACATCACAGTATATATATTATACTAGAGTTATTATTTTATAATGGTAACAACAAAGGAAGAAGAAGTGGAAGAAGAAAGGAACTTGGAAAAGGGTGGTGAAATCATTACCTCTTCTTCGGTTTCTTCCTTTTGATTTGATCAAAAGGGCTCCTTAGGTTGGCTTTCTGATCAAACTAATGCCTCTAGGTTGTATTGAGGGAAGTTGGGAGAGTATTTGGGCAGAGTTTGGCCGAACCAAAAGGCTTTGAAGGTGTGAAGAAATGAGAAGGAGGAGTTCCCTTTTATAAGAGGGGTGAGGGGCACCTTTGGAAAAGCTAGAGATATTAGTTTATAATAAATTCATATTCGGTTTACAATGGCTCCAAAGTTGATTATTCAAAGGTTAAGGTGGGGATGGGTCGAAAAAAACTCAACCAATAGAATTTAGATAGGTTTGGGTACTTATATTAACCTTATCTTTAAGTATTAACTCTAAGTTAATTAGTTTCACTTTTACAATGTCTCTTTGTATTTTAATATAATATGGTTAATAAACTTACTATATACATCCAAGAGACCCTCAAGTGGTCCATTAATGATGAAACTATCATGATATAAGTCTCTTCGCCGAATCTTAGATTTTTAGGAATTTAATATCAATTAATAATATAATATTTGTTTTAAGAACTCTTTTATGTCAATTTTGACACTATTCAATAGTTGATTTTTGTGAAACTCATAACAGATTGATTACTTCGAACAAAGTAAATTAAATCAATCCTAATATATCATATTATCCTATAAAATTAGTTTAATTCATTAAAAGTTTCATATTATATTTATTTGGGTATTTATAATATCAATTATTTTAATTGTTCACTATTATAGTAATTAATTCATCATCATTGTGTCATAAATAAATTAAATTATTTAATGTCTAAAAATTATAAATAAAATATAATTATTTAGAAAATATTTTTATCTTTCTAATGAATATTTATAATCTAAAATCCAACATATATTACCCTATGTAAAAATTTTGTTTCTAAAAGATATATGCTTGTGTCATTTTTGTATTCATTTTAACTTAATTAAAAAAGTGTCCCTATCACCTACAAGTGGCACAATGGGGTCCCAAAATCAACCCAAAGATGCCTATGGTCGAACTTGTATCAACCAATAAGTCTAGGACACGTTTTAGGGTAATTTAGTATTATTATAATATTATTTATTTTAACCCTTATTTACCGGATTTACCCTTAACCATGGTAAATAAAATATTTACCGCAGTAATTATTCAAAAGGTCTAAAAATAAAAGTTACCTATTTACAAAATTTGGACATATTGATTCCAAATATGGAATCCATTTTTCAAAATTCAAAACACAGAAGTGGTAGAAATTAATTTAAAATTAATTCCCGCTGTCAAAACAAAAAGCGTGTTTTAAGAGATAATAACTATCAAAAGATTGACACTTGTTTATGTTCGGTTTAATTGTAAAATTATGTCCAATGACCAAAATTATATTAAATGGTAAAAATATATTCTAAATATGCTTTAAAACCACTCAAATTCATAATTTATCACTATTAATTATTTTGATTAAAAAAGTTGTTTTTAATTAAAATTTAGTAATTTTCACTATTCCTCAAAATATTAAAGTTATCCGAAAAGTACCAAAATTTCATCTTAGGCTAAATTAGATATTCCGAATCCAAAAATGAAGTCCATTTTAAAATATAAAATATATATAATTTCAAAAAGTTGGTATTACTATTCATAACGGCTAGTTTGATTGGTTATGGTGTGTTAGAACTCGGTGTTGCGTACAACACACGCTATCACATTATTCAAAGAGAAGCGTACCATAGAAGCTTGGGGTGTTACATTCTCCCCTCCTTCAATTAATTTAATCCTAGAAATTTCTAGAATACTTATCACATGAAAGGACTCGGGTGGTTCTTCATCATAAGTTCCTCGGGTTCCCACGTTGCCTCTTCCATCTTATGGTTTCTCCACAAAACTTTTACCAGACGCGTCGTCTGGTTTCTCAGTACTTGTTCTCTCGTATCAAGAATCCTGAAGGGCTCTTCACAATAGGAAAGATCAGGTTCCAGTTCTAATTCCTCATAGGTGAGTACATGCATTGGGTCAGGCATGTATTTCCTCAACAGAGATACGTGGAACACATCGCGAACTTTGGAGAGACTTGGCGGCATTGCCAATCGGTAAGCCACAACCCCAATTCGTTCTAGAATTTCGAAAGGTCCGATGTACCTGGGACTCAATCTACCTTTCTTACCAAAAAGTATGACTCCCTTCCGTGGAGATACCTTTAGAAAAACATGATCACCGACTTGAAATTCCAAATCCTTCCTTCGATTATCGGCATAGATCTTCTGCCTACTTTGTGCTGCTTTGATGTGATTTTGGATTACCTTCAACTTTTCCATCGTTTCCTCCAACAGTTATGGACCTACAAGTTTTCTTTCACTGACGTCATCCCAACAGGTTGGTGTACGACATCTCTTTCCGTATAACGCTTCATATGGTTCCATCTGAATACTCGAATGGAAGCTATTATTATAGGAAAATTCTACCAGAGGTAAATATTGATCCCACATACCCTGAAAGTCAAGTGAGCAAGATCTCAACATGTCTTCTAAGGTTTGAATAGTCCGTTCTGATTGTCCGTCTGTCTGAGGATGGTAAGCAGTGCTCAAATGAAGTTCAGTATCCAGGGATTTCTGAAGACTTTTCCAAAATCTTGAAGTAAAACGGGGATCACGATCAGAAACAATTGATAGGGGTACTCCATGAAGTCTCACAACTTCATTAATATATAGTCTTGCTAGACGTTCCAGGGGTAGATCTTCTCTTATAGCAAGAAAATGTGCTGACTTGGTAAGACGATCAACAATAACCCATATTGCATCGTTCCTTCTAGGAGTCTTTGGTAGCCCCATGACAAAGTCCATCGTAATATTGTCCCATTTTCCCTCCGGTATGGGAAGAGGTTGCATGAATCCTCCAGGCTGTTGCCTTCCAGCTTTCATTTATTGACAAACCATACATCTTGACACAAAATCAGCAATCTCCCTCTTCATGTTGTCCCACCAAAAATGTTCCTTCAAATCTCTATACATTTTGGTGATCCTAGGGTGTATAGAAAAATTGGAACTATGAGCATCATCCAGCAATTCCCTTTTTAGATCAGGTATATAGGGAACACAAAGTCTCTTCCCAAATTTCAAAATTCCATCTTCATACACAAAGTCTCTCAATCTCCCATCATTCACAGCTTTAATCTTCTTTTGAAATTCTTCATCATCGGTCTGAGAACTCTTAGTCCTTTCTTGTAAAGATGGTTTGGAAACCATTTGAAAAAGCATTGATGTTTCACCTTCCCTGGTTAATCCCATGTCCATCTTCACTAGATCCATGAAAATTGGATCCCTTTCAATTCTCATATTGTTCAAAACTCCATGGTCTTTTCTACTCAAAGCATCTGCCACCTTGTTTGCTTTCCCTGGGTGGTAGTGTATCGTGCAATCATAATCCTTGAGTAATTCAAGCCATCTCCTTTGCCTCATGTTGAGTTCTTTTTGTGAGAAAATATACTTCAAACTCTTGTGATCAGTATAAATCTCACATTATTCACCATAGAGGTAGTGCCTCCATATCTTCAAAGCAAAGATCACAGCTGCTAACTCGAGATCATGAGTAGGATAGTTTTGTTCATGAATTTTCAACTTCCGTGATGTATAGGCAATAACTCTATCATTCTACATAAGGACACAAACAAGTCCTTTCTTTGATGCATCACTATAAATAACGAACCCATCATTCCCCGATGGTAGAGTCAATATAGGAGCATTGACTAATCTTCTCTTCAGTTCTTCAAAACATTATTCACACTCTTTTGTCCAAACAAATTTAACCCCTTTACGTGTGAGCTTCATTAATGGGTTAGCCAATCGGGCAAAATTCTGGACGAAACGTCGATAATAACCTGCCAAACCAATAAAACTGCGTACCTCAGTTATACTCATAGGTGCTGGCCATTCTTGGATTGCCTTGGTCTTAGAAGGATCAACAGAGATTCCATCTTTAGAGACAATATGGCAAAGAAAAGAAATCTCCTGAAGCCATAATTCACACTTGCTAAACTTCCCATATAATTCATGCCTCCTCAGAGTCTTCAAGATAATGCGCAAGTGATTTTCATGATCTTCGTAGCTTTTGGAGTATACCAAGATATCATCAATAAATACCACCAAAAATTCATCGAGATACTCCTTGAAAACTCTATTCATCAGATCCATGAATACAGAGGGTGCATTAGTCAATCCAAACGGCATTATAGTAAACTCGTAATGCCCGTACCTGGTTCGAAATGCTGTCTTCGGAATGTCTTCCTTCTTCACACACAACTGATGGTATCCAGATCGAAGGTCAATCTTTGAAAAGTATTGAGCTCCATGCAGTTGGTCAAATAAATCATCAATACGAGGTAGGGGATACTTGTTCTTTATCGTTATAACATTGATCTCCCTGTAGTCGATACATAACCTCATAGATCCATCTTTCTTTTTAACAAAAAGAACAGGGGCTCCCCATGGAGAAACACTAGGGAGAATAAATCCTTTATTACTCAACTCCTCTAGTTGTTTCTTTAGTTCGACTAACTCTACAGTGGACATTCTATAATGGGTCTTTGATATAGGCCTTGATCCAGGAATTAAATCAATGGAAAACTTAACTTCTCGTTCTGGAGGATGTCCAGGTAAATCTTCCGGAAATACATCTACAAATTCTTTCACAACAGGTACATCCTCTATTTGAACATTCCTTTCCTCACTGACAGTTATTTCATTCTCTTCCTCCCCAATAATTGAATTAAGTTGAGCTACTGGGGGTGGATCTAAATAAGAATTAGGTGGTGACGATTCTGCTCTAAAGATAAGGTGTTCCTTATCATTATCATCAAGAATCATAACCTCTTTCTTCTTACAATAAATCTTCGCATCATAGTCTGAAAGCCAATCCATACCAAGGATTATATCAAACTCAATAATAGGTATGACGATGAAATCAACAGATAAAGAACATTTATGTGCTCTAATGGGGACTAATTCACAAAACTTTGTTGCAATGATACTTCCCTTAGGAGTTTTAACTGAAAACTCCCTTATTAAATCAAATTGGAAATATCTAATTTTCTTAGCAAACTGGGAAGATATGAAATAATGCTATGATCCAGAATCAAATAATGCATTTGCTAAACTTGAGGAAACCATTAAATTACCTGCCACCACGTCTTTCGGAGCTTCTACCTCAGCAGTAGTGATAGCATAAGCCTGGCCTTAATCCCTTGGCCTTTTCTGAGGTAAGTTCTCCTGACGCTTAGGACATTCATTTTCATAATGCCCCATCTCCCTGCAATTGTAGCACTGAACGTTGGTAGCTTCTTTCTTCCCCTTGTAATCACGAGCTTGGTGGCCTTTTTCACCACACTTGTAACAGACTCCAATTCCCTTCAAGCAAGTACCAGGATGTTTCTTCCTGCATTTACCACAAGATAAATATTCAACCTTTCCCTTCTTCCCCTTATTTCCATTCCCAGATTGATCAGCAGGTCTCTTCTTCTGTTGCTTTGCTTTAAAGTCATAAGACTTAGAGAATTCCTTTTCGGTCTTGATAGCACATGAGACAATGTCTTCATACGACGAAAAGGATTGTGAGACTAATGCTCGACGAAGAAATGGTTTTAACCCATCAAAGAAACGATCAATCTTACTTCTTGGGTTACATATATAATCTCCAGCATACCTTGTTATCCTTGTAAAGTTAGCCTCATACTTTGTGACATTCTCATCCTCCTTTTCTCTCAGACTCAGAAATTGCCTTTCTATATCTGCTCGATGGTCGCGAGGAAAGTATTTTTCTAAAAATAGATCTTTGAACTCCCTACATTACATATTTGATACTTCATCATCTTCCTTCATGTTTTGAATCAATGACCACCATTGATCAGCATCTCCAGTGAGGCGGTAAACTGCCATGATAACTTTTTCCCTTTCACTGCTCCCCAAAGCCTGAAATATTTTCTCTAGGGAATTTATCCATTGCTCAGCTACTAAGGGATTTGTACTCCCATTGAACGTTGGTGGTTGTTGCCTCATGAATCGATCTAACATTGATCCTCCACGCTAGGGATCAGGGTGCTCCATACGGGTAAGGTTATTATTCATAACCTGAGTAAGTTGTCCCAGTATGGTGATTAGCTGATCGGCACCAGTTGCATCAACAGCTCCACTATAATTATCTTGAGCAGGAGGGCAATCCCTACATGGAGTGCGTGCATTGATATGGTTTTCCTTTCTTCCACTAGGGTCCATTTCTAAACAATGGCATAAACTAGTTCAGTTTATGAATCAAAATACATAATCCCATACTTATAAAACACTTACATAAATTGAACTATTTATGGATATAATCCATAATCATAAATTTTTTTCTTTGAGGAAGTATATACTCATAAACCCTTCATAATGATTTATAAAGAAAATGAGAGTTATCCTAAGCATATCCCCTGGGAGTGTCGTAACCAAGAGTGCAGCAAGGCCCGTTGTCGTGCACCAGTTCCCGTTCGAGTCTAGCTCAAATCGGTGTTTTCGGGTTTTACCCCTAGGTACATCTGTGCCAGAGCCACCTCTACCTGCTCGTATCCAGACAGGGATGTATTGCTCGGAAAACTCACAAAATCTCTACAATACCAAAATTCTAGGAAGTTATTCTATACTAATCCTCAAAGTTCATCTTAGGTCTACGTGATCTAATCAGAGTTTATCTAAATCTAGCTTCCAAGATTTGTACTAAACTTCCTCTGATACAAACTGTAACACCCCGACCCTAGTTACCCAGAGTCGGTGCATTATTTCATAACATTGGCATGATCACAAGAAAGATCAAATCTCGAAAGACTGATTGGTTTAATATCCTTGGAAACACTAGATATATTCATAAGTTTTACATTACATTATAAAGCGAAAAACTACTACAACAACATAATGTCTCCACAGTCCACACTATTATCCCCTCATAATATCCCTGCAGGTCATTCATAACTTACTTCTTCACATCCTGGGAAAAATAAAACATAGAAAAGGGGTGAGCTCAAATGCCCAGTAAGGATAACAATATAGTGGAACATTCAAAATAAGCATAAACATTTAAATCAATGCATTACTAAAACAAAAGCCTTTTAAACTTGAACTTCAACATAATATGGCAAAAGTAAAATGAAATAATTCCATTTACTTGTTCACATGGATATTCTACTAATCGAATAATCTCATGTAATATCAATAACCACTTTCATAATGTTGGAATGCATAATGCCAGACTATCATAACCACATAGCCAAGGCCTCGTGCCAAGACTACAAATAAAATTTTTCCAAGGCCTTGTGCCAAGACACTAGTTTGTCTCATGAGACCCACCTATGCATCGAGGAGCTATAGCGGGCTCCACCCGTCACATATTAAGTCCAATGCATTCCCATATGAAAAGGTTTAAACATAACATAAACATTCGTATTAAAACTAGCATACAAAATGTCAATAATTTCACCATAAACTATGAATGGTATAAAAATAGCACATCCACAGTCAGACATATCAAAAAACCTTCAATACAATATAGAAGTTTTGTATCATAATAAATCAACTTCAAATAAGCGTAAAATCCACCAAAGGATGTTGACATAGATGAAATCAAAACTCTTTTTAGAGAAATATCTCTTTCTATTTTTGAAATCATTTAAGAGACATATAAAATAAAACATTTTCTTTGAAAATATTCTTATAAGCTTGTAAGGAAATATTTGAAGATTTTTTAACGGCGAAAAATAGCCGCACCCGCCGTATAAGTTAAAAATAAAATTCTTACCTTAATTCTGTCGAAAAGGTTAAAAAGGACCTTGTTTTGAAAATGACGGAAAGATTACTCTTATAAAAAGTCAAACAAGGGTATAAATGACTTTAACCCATATTCTTGTAAATAATAAAAATGTTTTGAAATACATTTTTAAGAAAACATGGATGTGGATGATAAAGAGATCCCAGTAGATTATTACATATAAACAACCTCGAATAATGAAGAGATTGTGAAATAACCCTTACCCTGTACTTTTCCTTGGTTGGGGTAGGCTAACCTCTTGTATAATGGTGAAATAATTGTTATTAAATTATACAAGAATCATATACAATAATATGATATCATATATGATCTTTTAATATTGATTTGATAATAATATCTTAGTGTTATCGTTGTTTCAGGTGTTAACTTACTTGTTTTCTTTTATATGTTTTGTTACGTAAGACATGTTTATAAAGGATAGGTTGTATATTATTCATATCCAGAATGATATCAAGTCCTTAAACATCATTTTTTAAATCATCAAATGATATTATACTTGAATGGATACGATGGAGAATGAATCTCATCGCGTTCGTGGAGACGGTAGTCCGTACGTATGCACGAGCGACAATATCATTCTTTTGATATTAAAATAATATATAAATGGATGGTATATCATATATACAGAATCATTAACATGTTATATTTATTATTTACATGAGTTATACATCATTATTATACCCATCCAAATAATATTATATTGAATAACAATTACACCACGACGTGGAGATGGTAAGCCGTACGTACGCACGTATGGTGACATGTTATTCAAAGGGTGGATAGAATACTGAATATGGTTGTACCATATTTATAATAACATCACAGTATATATATGATACTGGAGTTATTATTTTATAACGGTAACAACAATGGAAGAAGAAGTGGAAGAAGAAAGGAACTTGGAAAAGGGTGGTGAAATCATTACATCTTCTTCGGTTTCTTCCTTTTGATTTGATCAAAAGGGCTCCTTAGGTTGGCTTTATGATCAAACTAAGGCATGTAGGTTTTAGTGAGGGAAGTTGGGAGAGTATTTTGGCAGAGTTTGGCCGAACCAAAAGGCTTAGAAGGTGTGAATAAATGAGAAGGAGGAGTGCCCTTTTATAAGAGGGGTGAGGGGCACCTTTGGAAAAGCTAGAGATATTAGTTTATAATAAATTCATATTCGGTTTCCAATGGCTCCAAAGTTTATTATTAAAAGGTTAAGGTGGGTATGGGTCGAAAACAACTCAACAAATATAATTTAGATAGGTTTGGGTACTTATATTAACCATATCTTTAAGTATTAACTCTAAGTTAATTAGTTTCACTTTTACAATGTCTCTTTGTATTTTTATATAATATGGTTAATAAACATACTATATACATCCAAGAGACCCCCAAGTGGTCCATTAATGATGAATCTATCGTGATATAAGTCTCTTGGCTGAACCTTAGATTTTTAGGAATTTAATATCAATTAATAAGATAATATTTGTTTTAAGAACTCTTTTATGTCAATTTTGACACTATTCAATAGTTGATTTTTTTGAAACTCATAACAGATTGATTACTTCAAAAAAAGTCAATTAAATCAATACTAATATATCATAGTATCCTATAAAATTAGTTTAATTCATTAAAAGTTTCATATTATATTTATTTGGGTATTTATAATATCAATTATTTTAATTTTTCACTATAATAGTAATTAATTCATCATCATTGTGTCATAAATAAATTAAATTATTTAATGTCTAAAAATTATAAATAAAATATAATTATGTAGGAAATCTTTTTATCTTTCTAATTAATATTTATAATATAAAATCCAACATATATATCTCTATTTAAAATTTTTTTTTCTAAAAGATATATGCTTGTGTCATTTTTGTATTCATTTTAACTTAATTAAAAAAAGTGTCCCTATCACCTACAAGTGGCACCATGGGGTCCCAAAATCGACACAAAGATGCCTATGGTCGAACATGTATCAACCAATAAGGCTAGGACACGTTTTAGGGTAATTTAGTATTATTATAATATTATTTTTTAACCCTTATTTACCGGATTTACCCTTAACCATGGTAAATAAAATATTTACCGCAGTAATTATTCAAAATGTCTAAAAATAAAAGTTACCTATTTACACAATTTTGACATCTTGATTCCAAATATGGAATCCATTTTTCTAAATTCAAAACACAGAAGTGGCAGAAATTAATTTAAAATTAATTCCCGCTGTCAAAACAAAAAGCGTGTTTTTAAGAGATAATAACTATCAAAAGATTAACACTTGTTTATGTTCGGTTTAATTGTAAAATTATGTCCAATGACCAAAATTATATTAAATGGTAAAAATATATTCTAAATATACTTTAAAACCACTCAAATTCATAATTTATCACTATTAATTATTTTGATTAAAAAAAAGTTGTTTTTAATTAAAATTTAGTAATTTTCACTATTCATCAAAATATTAAAGTTATCCGAAAAGTACCAAAATTTCATCTTAGGCTAAATTTGATATTCCAAATCCAAAAATGAATTCCATTTTGAAATATAAAATATATATAATTTCAAAAAGTAGGTATTACTATTCATAACGGCTAGTTTGATTGGTTATGGTGTGTTAGAACTCAGTGTTGCGTACAACACACGCTATCACATTATTCAAAGAGAAGCGTACCGTAGAAGATTGGGGTGTTAAACAATGTGGGTCAAAGACATATGTTTATCATGAGGACATTTCAAGGTTGTTCTGTGGCTTTTTGTTGGTATGATTTAGATGTGAAAAATTCTGAGGCTGAATGAGGAGGGCTTGACTCTTTTCGAAGCAAAATTGCATTCATCTAATTTTCACTTAAATATGGTCTTCTCCTCAATCCCCATAGTATTAATTCATCTCCATCATCATGAAATTCATTAAAAGGTTACACCATTCATCATTTCATCATCGAAAATGTCAATCTTCTCAAACACAATTTTCTTGAAAGCTCCAGATAGGCACAGTTTCCACCACAATTAGAAGCTCCAGAAAAGGCACAACTTCACTTGTCATGAAAGCTCCAGAAAAGGCACAGCTTTCAATATAATGACTTTCTTCAGCAATAAACAAATCACTTCAAAATTTAATTTTCCACCCAAAGTATCACAGAATGTGGTAGCACAACACAAGATAGATTCCCCCATAATTAAGCTCAACTAGATTATGCAATTTCACTTCAAGAGTTGGTTGGATAGGGAAAATTGACTTGTAATGTGGCTAACCTAACAGGATGTGCATGTCTTCTATGGGATAAAAGGATTAAATGTTCAAGGTAGGCCATTATAAAAAGGATTCTTTGAAATAGGGGCTTTAATACCAAACAAATGCCTCAATCATTTAAACATAAGTACCTCAAACCCTCAAGTTTTTAGAGAAATAGATCAAATTCTGGTTAAATCACGCTTGTTTTGGTTCTCTCAAGAAGTGAGGTGAATTTAAAGAATATGAAAATAATGGTTCAGAAGCCTCACAGGAAAGTGATTTTAAATATAAAGACAGTGAGATGTGGCATGGGATTCAAAATTCAGTGTACTATTCAAGAAATTACTAAATATTTGAACTTGAAACAAAGTCATTTCAGCATTCATTTAAGCTTAGTTTCATGGGATAAATTGTTTCACTCATTGATATGAATTTCAAAATTGTGATGAGAATCATTTCAGCTCAAAAATTTCAAAAACACAAATAAAATTGAAAAATAAACACACACAATTTTTTTTGTTTTATTTTTTTAAATAGGAAAAAAATTGAAATGACTAAACTAAAAGGTTCCCTCCCCCACACTTAAAATATTTCATTGTCCTCAATGTGAACCCATGAGATGATATATTCATATGAAATGTATAATTTTAAATTGGACAAAGAATAAAAAAGTTAAAGGGTTAGGAACAGCCTGATGTGCTCAAGTGATGATGGGGTCATGTAGTGTGACAAAATCCACTACATCAGTAGGAAGTCCCTCAATGTATCTCTTCAAACTTTTCCCATTGACTGTAAACCTCCTTTTTGTGTCCTCTTGTGTGATCTCCACTGCACCATAAAGAAAAACATTAGTCACAACATAAGGACCTAACCATATGGAATGCAACTTACCAGGCATCAGCTTCAATCGTGAACTGTAGAGAAGGACTTTATCTCCAACATGAAACTCCCTTTGTTGGATCATTCTATCATGAGCTGATTTTGATATTTCCTTGTAGATCCTTGAGTTCTCATATGAAGACAATCGAATCTCCTCAAGCTCTTAAACTTGCAGCTTCCTTTGGATTCCAGCTTGGTCCAAATCCATGTTTCATTTCTTTATAGCCCAATAAGCCCAATGCTCAACTTCCATGGGGAGATGACATGTTTTCCCAAAAACAATCCAAAACGGGTACATACCAATGGGTGTCTTGTATGCTGTCCTATAAGCCCACAATGCATCATCTAAGTGCTTGCTCCAATCCGTCCTATTTGGCTGCACGGTTTCTCTAATATTTGTTTCAACTCACGATTTGAAACCTCAGCCTGACCATTTGTTTGGGGGTGGTATGGTGTTGATGTTTTGTGTGTCACCCAATACTTTCTAAGGAGGGAAGCAAAATTCCTATTGCAAAAGTGTGTCCCTTGGTCACTGATTATGGCCTTTGGTACTCCAAACCTGCAAAAAATTTGAGCCTTGACAAAATTCACTACAACATGAGAATCGTTAGTCCTGGTGGCCTTGCCCTCCAACCATTTACTCACATAATCAATAACAACAAAAATATACAAAAATCCAAATGAACTAGGAAAAGGACCCATAAAATCAATTCCCCATACATCAAAACTCTCACAGATAGTCTGGGTTGTTGGGGCATCTCATGTCTCCTAGAAATATTCCCAGTGTGTTGGAAATGAGAGCATGACTTACAAAACACATGGACATCATGGAATAATCTAGAGCAATATAATCTAGAGTCCAAAACAGTAATAGCTATCCGTTGGGGTCCAAAGTGTCCACCACAATCAAGTGTATGACAGAAATGAAAAACACACCCAAACTCATGATCGGGAATACACCTCCTAATGACTTGGTCACTACACATGTGCCAAAGGTAAGGATCATCCCAAACATAAAACCCAGACTCACTTTTTAATTTTTGGACTTGATACTTCTTCAAATTTTCTGGGATTTCAGAGGAAACAATGTAATTAACTAAATCAGCATACCAAGGATGCGTACCTGAGATGGTATAGAGATGCTCATCGGGGAAAGTGTCCCAAAGTGGTACCTGGTCCAAGGTGTCACCCTCTAGTGTGTGAGTAAGCATTCTCATGTGGTCTTCCACAAAATTATCTGACCCCTTCTTGTCCTTTATCTCGATGTCAAACTCTTGAAGAAGTATCATCCAATGGATAAGTCATGTCTTTGCATCTAGCTTCTTTAGAAGGTACCTCAAAGCTGCATGGTCAGAAGAAAAACTACTTTATATCCCAATAAATATGAACAAAATTTATCGAAAGCAAATATAACAGCAAGAAACTCCTTTTCTGTTATGGTGTAGTTTGATTGGGAAGAATCCAATGTCCTCGATGCATATGAAATCACATGTGAACTTCCCTCCACCCTCTGAGATAGGATATCTCCAACCGCGATGTTGGATGCATCACACATAAGCTCAAATGGAAGGTCCCACCGCGGGGGCTGTATGATTGGTGGAGTGGTCAGACACTTCTTTATCTCATCAAATGATTCCCTGCATGAATCATCAAAATTGAAGTCAATATCTTTTTGAAGCAATCGAGATAAGGGTAGAGCAATCTTACAAAAATCTCTGATGAAGCGTCGATAAAATCCAGCATGTCCAAGGAATGATCGAACATCACACACACATGTACGATATGGAAGGGATGAAATAATGTCTACCTTAGATTTATCAACTTCAATGCCATGTTGTGATACTATATAACCTAATAAAATTCCCTTTTCGACCATGAAATGACATTTTTAAAAATTTAAGACCAGGTTCTTCTCAATACAATGATGCAACACATCACCCAAACTAGAGATAAATTCATCAAATGAGGATCCATAAACTGTAAAATCATCCATAAATATCTCCATGCATGTCTCAATGAAATATGAGAAAATACTCACCATGCATCTCTGGAAGGTACCTGGGGAATTAAAAAGTCCAAATGGCATCCTTTGGTAAGCAAAGGTACCAAATAGGCAGGTGAATGTCATCTTCTCCTGGTCCTCTACTGTAATGGGAACCTGAAAATAGCGAGAGAAACCATCCAAGAAGCAATAATGTGTCCAACCTGCATGTCTCTCAAGCATCTGGTCAATGAATGGAAGTGGGAAATGGTCCTTATGAGTGGATTGATTTAGTTTCCTATAATCAATACACACTTTCCAACTGTTTTGTACTCTCACAGGAACTAACTCATCATTTTCATTTTTTATAATAGTGAAACTAGTTTTCTTTGGTTCAACCTGGATAGGGCTAACCCATTGTGAGTCATAAATAGGGTAAATTATACCTACCTCGAGCAATTTTTCAACCTCCTTTTTAACAACCTCCAGAAGGGTTGGATTGAGTCTCCTTTGTGGTTGCCTCACCGGTTTAGCCCCATCCTCCAAAAGAATCCTATGAATGCAAATAGAGGGGCTAATACCTGATATGTCTTCCAATGTCCAACCAATTTCCCTGATGTTCTCCCTCAAAAGATTAAAAAGTTTTTCTTCATGTTCAAAAGAGAGATTGTTAGCAATGGTAACATGTAATTTTTCACCACTTAACAAGTATGAGTATTTGATATTTGGTGGCAATGGCTTGAGTTCTAGTGTAGGGGGGTGGTGTGTGGATGGGGTCATAGAAGGAACTTAAATATGAGCACAAAGAGCATCAGTATTAGAATATGCATCATCAAAATCAGAGAATAAATCATCAAATCCATCAGAATACTCAACAACCATTTCATAATTAGAGTTCACATGATCAAAATCAGAATATGATTCCATTTCAAAATCAAATCTTAGAGAGTCTTGTTCCTTAGAAACGGGTGTGGAAGTACTCTTAGACATCAAACTAGAACCAATACTCATAATCTCCCTAAGCATAGGACAATCCAATTCCATGGTGTTTTTACTTGGTGGTTCAAAATGGGAGATAACAAATGCAGAATGATCCTATGAGGGGTACTTCATGGAATCCATAACATTAAATATCACAACTTCATCCCCAAATTTCATGGAAAGTGTACCCTCATTGACATTTATGATAGTTTTTTCAATTTTGAGGAAGGTCCTACCTAAGATAATGGGTGAATGAGAACTTACCTAATCATCCTCCATGTTAAGCACGTAGAAATATATTGGAAAGATCATGTCTCTTACCTGGAAAAGTACATCCTCAAGAACTCCCGCTGGATAAGCCGTAGCTCTATTTTCCAACTGCACCACTACTCTCGTTGGCTTCAACTCACCAACCTGTAAAGAAGAGAATTCAAAGTGAGGCATCACATTTATTGAAGCTCCTAAATCACAAAGAGCATCCGAAAAGTGCAACTCCCCTATGCTACATGGGATGGTGAATGTCCTGGGATCCTTGCACTTTGTTGGCATTGCTAGAGTTGGTGTAATGAGTGCTGAGACATTCCTTCCAAGGTTGATCCTCTCATTTCCCTTGAGTCGTCTTCGATTGGTACAAAGTTATTTTAAGAATTTCGCATACCTTGGAATTTTTTTAACGGCTTCAAGTAGAGGAATGTTGATCTCCACACGCTTGAATGTGTCCAAAACCTCATTTTGCATTTCTTATTAAGCCATCTTCTTGGTTTGAACAACCTTGTTTGGAAAAGGAAAGGGTTTAGGAGGACCATCATCAATTATTTTCTTCCCTTTATCTTTCTCCTTGGATTGCTCATCAGTTGGTATGGAATGCAGCTTCTTTGGAGTTGAGGTGAATCCCAGTGGAATGGTAGGTATAGATGTATCATTCATTTTCTTCCCACTTCTCAATGTGATGGCACTAACATTCCCCTTTGGATTTGGAGTGGGTTGGGAAGGTATATTTTTGGAATTCTTACTTACAAGCTCATGGAGGGCGGTGGCAATCTGGCTCATTTGAGTCTTCAACTCCCTCAGATCCGAACCTAAAATTTTTAGCTAATTATGTTGATTAAGAACAATTTTCTTCAAAAGGTCATCAGTGTTAGAATCTACCTTGGGTGGGGGATTCCCTTTTTGTTGGCTTGTTGATGCTTGAGAGTCAAATCTCCTTTGGGGTTGTTGGAAACCCTGCTGGTAAGGTGGAGGCTGCTAGAAGTTTTGATGAAAGGGTGGCCTTTGTTGTTGTCCAGAGCCATACCTCATGTCCGATTAATCCTTCCACCCTTGGTTTTATGTTGGATCAAACTTCTTTTGGGGATATGGTTGTTTTTTTGTTGCTGACATGGTCTCCTAGGGAACACTGCTGCACAATCTTCAGTTTCTTGGAGTTGGGGGCAACAGTCAGTTGGGTGGCTTGTCTCAGTGCAAATAACACAAGGCCTTGAAGGAGTGGGTTGGGATGTCTTTTAAGCCAAATCAATCTGCCTCACCATAGGGGTCAATTCTTCCAACTTGGTATCAATCAAATGACTTTCAAGAGAATAAGGACTTACCTGATGTACTCCCCTGACATGTGGTGTACCTCTATCACCAAATATTTGGGAGTTTTGAGCCATCTTGTCGATCAATTCATGTGTAGCTACTAGTGTCTTGTCCACCAATGCTCCTTTAGTCGCATCATCCACCATTCTTCTCTCCATAAGTGTGAGTCCTTCATAGAAGTACTGGATGAGTAATTTCTCACTGATTTGGTGATGTGGCCAGCTTCCACAAAACTTCTTGAATTGCTCCCAGTACTCATACATTGACTCCCCTTGTGCTTGATTGATCCCCAAGATCTCCTTATGAATGGAAGTGGTCCTCGATGCTGGAAAAAATCTCTACAAGAAAAGACTTTTCAAATCGTTCCAACAAGTTACATCTTTGGGTTGCAAATAATAAATATATTCTTTCGCAGCTCCATCAAGTGAGAATGGGAATGCTCTTAGTTTTATTTGATCTTCAGAGACATTTATAGGTTTAAGGGTTGAGAAAACCACATTAAATTCTTTCAAATTTTTATTGGGATCCTCACCAGAGAGGCCATGAAACTTTGAAAGTAAGTGAATTAACCCAGATTTTAGTTCAAAGTCTGATTCAAGATTTGGGTATGCAATACAATTTGGTTGATAGTTAATATCAGGTTCAGCCAATTCTAGAATGGTTCTATTAAGTTCATTTCCATTATTTTCAGTCATTGGATCTTGTTTTATGGTTGAATTTTAATTTCTTCCAATTTCAATGTTCTGATATTGGTGTAATTCTCAAACTGGTTGAATGTTGAAACTTCCCGTAGACTGAGAATGTCTGATTCAAGCCCTAAGGCTACGTTCAATCTCATGGTCAAGATCTAAGAGATCTTCAGGATTAGTTCTTGTCATAAATCAATGAAATATGAAAATAAGGAAAGTGGACCATAGTAAAATTAAAATTAGAATTTTGAGTTGATGGTCCAAAAAGAATTAGAAGAAAATAAATTAAGAAGAAGAAAAAAGAAATTAGATTGGGTAAGGAAGGATGAAAGAAGAAAGGAAGAGAATAAAATGTAAAATAAAATAAATACCTCTAATTGGTTTAAATAATTACTTGCATCCTCGGCAACGACGCCAATTTTAAAGAGCACTGTCGTGGGTGCCCTCAAATGATTAGTGTGATTTTGGGGTACTTAGGTGCAGTAGAGTGGCTGACCAAGGTCGTCTCTCAAAGGAGGAAGTGAATTAAAACAACTTTTTAGAGGTATTATAGAAATAAAATAAAAGAGAATAAAAAAATACTTGAAAGGATGGGGGTGGTTTTTTATAGTTTATAAAACTTGAAGATGTTTGCTGGAAGAAGATTGCATTTTTGTTTGTTTTTAATTTTGAAAAGAAGTTTGATTAAAAAGACACAACAAGAAGATGTTTTTTTTGAAAATATTTAAAAGGAGTAATCGATCTAACTCTACATCTTCACTCTATTATTAATAATTAGATTTTAAATTAACATTCACTTAATTATGATCCCTTAATTTGTTAAATCCCTAACCTTATGAGAATTAACTTTACCACGAAGATGAAGTGAATTTAACCATAGGCTAACTTCGGAACATCCAATCGCAACACCCTGCTTTGATTGATGTTCTAAGATTAGCTTATGGTAAGTGGTAAATTAAGACACATATCCATTCTGGAAATCAAGAATAATTGATTTTAGGGATTATGTTTGAACTCTACGAATTTATCCCATGTGGTTTTGAATTACCAGTTAAGGTTGTGCTCTCACAGTTCACACAATTCCCGACCTCGCTTGTTTTGTGTTAACTATTCAATTTCTTGCTTAGTTTCATTTAAATTAAAACCTCAATTAATAGATCATAATATGTGAATTATAGTATCTCATTTATTCAAAATAAATTAATCAAGAAGGATAGAGGTCGATTGATTACTAAAAAGAACTACTCTTCCATGGGTGGCATAATCATCGTAGAAGCGAATTGCATTTGCAAAGGTTTATAATGGGTATAACCCAATAACACTTCTACTCAAGAATTCGAGCCCAAAGAGGAAGATTTAGAGAAAAAGAAATTTAAACAAAACAGAAGAAAAGAGTAGAAATAAAATAAGAACAAATAAGTTTATTACACAAACAAAATCATTACAACATGAAGGAGAAGTAGAAGGCTTCGTTGAAGGGATCCTTGCTTCAAGAGATACCCTTATTGAAATGGTTGGGTAATTGGATTGGATACACTTCTCCTATGACCTAAACTTCCCAATGAACGTCCCAACCCAACCAAAGTAGAAAAACACCAATTTATAGAGTGGTGGGGAGGCTAGGTTCAAAGTGGTTTCAAGTGTGAATGGGGAATCTCGGACAAATATTTTATGTCAAATTTCACCGCCTATTTGACCACCAAAACGTGTGAATTGTCCAGCCTTCCAGAAGGATAATATGTGAGGATATGGGTCCTATATCTCCTCTAAAAATTTAGGCTCACTCCAGGCCCGGAATAAGGATTTAGGGATGAAATACCGAAGCTTCTCCATTCTGGCGTGTCTAGACCACCTTTGGCTTTATGGCCCAATTACTCCATCCAAATGCATTATTTTTATCTAGTGTCCTGAATAAAAGTTGTATCCCATGAAGTAAGGAACACATTTTAAAAAATATTAAGTTCAAATAATTCAAATAAAAATATTTACAATGGAAATACTACAGTGATTTTGAAAGGGTAGAACTTTAATTTTCATCAAATATTCAAATGAATGATCTAATCCCAAATACTTTCTAATTAAACATATTTAACACAATGTGAGAAATTATATCATTTATTATCACGAAAATATTCAGTAAAATATTGTTTTATCAGATCTCGATCAAACATACTAATATCTCCATATTAAAACATCCACCATGATATGTATCATATGCATTATATTTATACCTATATAATCAATTTTTCCATAACATTGAGTGACCACTATACATGGAACTTTTCAATAAATTATGTGTTAACTCATACATTCATTATTATCCAAAATAGACTAAATTTTTTGAATGAATACACCACATTCCATTCATATAAGTAGTCAATCATATCACATGTCACTCAAATAAGAATGATAATGAATTAACCCATCCTAATTCAATCAAGGTTCCGAGTGTATTTACTCATCATATGAGTGGAAATTTCCATCCAAGTTGAGATATTATTGATGAAATTATCACCAATATACCCAATCACCCCCTGATTCACTAAGTCTAAAGGATTTCATAAGAAAGTTATCAAATCAAAAGGTTATATTGTTAGGTATCTTTACAACCTCAGGTCATGGGGATTCAAAGTAAGTATACACCATTAAGTATATCAATGTTTATATAACATTACATGTGATATACTTAGGTGGGTAAATCTAGATAATATGTATAAACTTATTATCTCATTAGTATATTATTTTTATATTATATACAACTATTTATATTGATTAAAATATTCTAATCATGAAAATATTAACATATCATCAGAACCCATAATTCTCTATGATGATCATCAATTAGGGACAACTCTAAGTCATACTTTGAGGTAATATTTATCATTTCACTATTCATGTAATAAAAAAGAAACATACATGAATGAAGGAAAAATAAATATTTAATTTATTATAAAACGATGATAAATTTTAAAAAAATTACCTAAAATATCTCTTGCATCCAATACTAAGATATTCAACATGACCCTAATGTTTTTTGTGCTAAGTTTTTTTTAAAGGATCTACTTTATATTCTTCTGTAGCCACCGGATAGATATTTATATCACCATTATTAATGATAACTCTAATGAGATGGTATTTACAAAGGACTTTTTTAGTAATTTAGTGAGATTAGGGTTCCTTGACTTGAGAAATAGATCCATTATATTCATAGTAAAGCTAAATTTCACCCTTAATGCTAGGAACCAACCCAAGTTCAATGGTGAACTTATCAATCCAAATAGTTTCTTTTGAAACATCTGATGCAATTTTGGACTCCTCCTCTATTATATAATTTATTATAGTAGATTTTTTTTTTGAAATATTCCAATTGATAGCTACATTATTTAGAAAATATATGAATTTAGATTGAGATTTTATATCAACTTTGTCATATTAGAAACTAAAATCAGTGCAAACCATTACAATGAGCTCATCCTCTACTCCAAAGACCAAGAAAGTATGCTTAATTATTTTTAAGTACTTAAGGATATTCTTGATATCAATACAATGACTCTCACTGGTATTGTATTGGTATATACTTATTATAATTGAATCATAAGTGACATCGGTTTGAGTACACATCATGGAATAAATGATATATCTTATATTACATTCATAAAGAATCTTATCCAAAATTTATTTATATTTAGAAGTATTTTTAAATTTCCATATATTCATTCAATGAAACACAAGAAAATACCCTTTCTTCATGTTCCCCATGCTAAAGAACTTTAATACTTTACCAATATATGCATTTCAACTTAGTCCAATCAAACTCTTAGATCTATATTTATATATATTCATACCTAGTATGTAGGATACTTATCCCATGTATTTAAATGAGAAGTATTTCCTAAACCAATTCTTTATATAATATAAACTCTAGATATCATTTCTGATAAAGAGTATTTAATACACGTAAAATATCTTATATACCATAATAATCCCACTAATCCTATTATTTGTAGAAGAATCATCTATATTTTTGATGAAACAAAAATATATGATTACATCATCAAATACTATATTCTACCTTCATCAAGATTAACTCAATCAATAAATCGAACATTGTAACATGAAAACCTTAGAAAAATCATTTGGAATTTCAAAACATTTAGGTTGTAACATATACACACCGTTGAATAAATTCAAAGTAAGGAAATTGTTTTAGACATCTATTTGATGTATCTAATAATATTAATGAGAAGATATATCAAGAAATATAAAAATAGTATTTATTAATAAAATTAGAGATAATGTTCATTTATAGTCAATTCCATGAATTTGTTTGTAACCCTTTTTAACTAGGATGGATTTAGAGGTATAAAATATACCATTCATGCTTGTTTTCTTATGAAAAAACCACTTTCACCCTATAGGTACCACCCCTTTAGGAACATCCCCCAAGTTCCAAACTTAGTGCACATGGAGTCAATTTTAGATTTTATTGAATTTATCTATTTCTTAGAATCAGAACTCTCAATGTATTCTTAATAGGTAGTAGGTTCATTACCTATAAATATTACCTCATCATCATTTTTCAAAATATGTATCTCTTGTTCACATGATGAATCCTACTAGAACTTTGAGGTTTTTGTTTAACTTTATTTGGATATTCTTTCATAACTTTGTGGAATTGACTTAACTTTAAGCTTTGGAACACTTTTTTTTGTATTTCACTTCTTTATGTTAAACTTTCCTCCCACTAACTCCTTAACTAATATATTCCTTTATAAGGCGTATGACTATTTGGGACACAATAAATTTTTTCTTACTTGTTATATATAAATAATAACCCTTAGTTTATTTTGGATAAACAAAAAAATAAGAATTCATTATATATTGGTTCAAGTTTATCAAAATCCAAGCATCAAACATATGCTTTCCAACATCAAATATTTATAAAATAAAAGTTGGAATATTTCCAATATAATATCTCATATTGTGTCTTTATGAATTCTTTAGATAAAACATGGTTAAGTAAATATGTAGTATTTTCTAAAGAATATACATAGAATGAAATTGGAAGCTTGCACTAACACACCATTGATAAGACCATGTACAATAGATTATAATTCCCCCTCTCTAACACACCATTCCACCATGATGTTTTAGGATGATTAATTTGTGAAATAATTACATAATCTATTAGATGATACTTTAACTCTTGGATCAAGTATTCATCACCTTGATCAGAACGAAAAATCTTATTACATTTTTTAAGTTGATTATGTACTTAATTTTGAAACAATTTAAACCATTAAAATGTTTCAAAATTTTGTATCATCAAAAAAACATAACCATGTTGACTAAAGTCATCAATAAAGGTTAAAAAGAACCTAAATGAATCACTTACTTGAGTACTCATTGGTCCACATCAATTTCTATTTATAAGATCCAATATTCCATTATGCTTTTAAAATTTTACTCTAAAATGTTATTTGTTCATCTTTCCTAATAAACATGATTTTCATATAAGAAATTATTCACAATAGAATGATTCCAATAATCCATCACCATAGAGTCCTTGAATGGGTTTCTCATTTATATGTCCAAGGAAAAATTTCAAAGTAAAGTGGGGTTATATTAAACATTTAAATTATTATTATAAATGTTATAGATATGATTTTCTATATCCATAATGTATATACAATTCACCATATCACTAGTAGAAAAGTAGTTCACCATGTTTAGTTTCTGAAACCATTTATTTAATAACCGATGTCAAAATTTTATTTCCACACTCCTTATAAAAACCAAAATTAATACTACTTTATAATGGAGGTGTTTAAAAAATTGATGAGAAAAATGTAGTTATAACATAATTTTAAAAAATAAAACCAAAATTAAAATTCTAATGTATAATTTTTTAAGTTGTGTGTAAGTGATTTTCATTTTTTTCACATCATGCACTTGTTACCTTGGTCTTCCCATATATAAGTATATCTTGATAACCAATATTATTCATTTCACTCACCTTTCATTTATATATATTATTACCTTTTTAATATACTCCATCTTCACCTTTACACCACTTCTCAATGGTGATTTATCTTTATTTTAGTTATTTTGTTGATTTTTTTCATTGTATACATTTTTTGATCATTTGATTTTTTTGATGAAGATGAATCTTACAAATAGAGTCGAAACGATTAATCTTATACATGATATAATCCATCCAATGTTTAGATGAAATCATGTGTTTTTAATCTAAAAAAAATACAGTTAAAATTGACTCATGAGTTTTTATTCATGAGGAAAATGAATATTAAGAAACGATCTCGAAAGTTTGAGGACTTGATCACAAGTAAAGAGAAGAAGGAGAAACATTAAATATTTATTTTCATTTAGTTATAAAAATTTTCTTTTTTTTGTATTGTTTTTTATCATAATCATGTCATGTGTATTGAAAAATTATTTTAAAAAAAATAGTGAAAATCCATGTTGGTTAATTTAATAATTGACATGGAAAGGCACATATATTATCAGTTATTTTAATAACACATGTGGGAAGTTACCATAAAATTACTTATATATATAGATTATTTTATAATTACCTTTCCATGTTTGCTATTTTATGTTTTCTATGTTACATATATTTAACCAATGCTATAAAGTATTAACTAAATCAGTGGAAACAACATAGGTTTAAAACTAATGTTAAAATACAAAAAAGAAAGGTTAAAATAGTATTTTTCAACTAGTGTATTCCCAATGCCATAAAATATCTCATTCACACACACACACACATATAATAAATCTTATTCTTAATAAAGAATTAAAATCCTATCTTGTCCAAACAAGATCCATAAATCAAATATTTATTTATGAAAGAAACATAATAAATGTTTTATAATTCCAAAACCAATCCACTATGTAAACCTAGATCATAAGTTAAGACATCCAATGAAACAAATCTTATTCTATTTATAACACTTTGAACTACATTACCTTTCTTTTTCTTCCCTCATGTATCTGAATTTTTTTTATTAGTATAAATGTGTGAAACATAGCTAGTATCCAGTACCCATGAGTTGGAGTTGGAGAAATTGATTTCCATAACATTTAAATTTATATTATCATAATGATTCTCTTTAAGAACACTTCTTATCCTCTAATACTAATCTAGTATATTTTTATAATTTATTACTATAATAGACCTGAAAATGATAAACATGATGCATGGTATAATCTATAACAGAGACATTTCTATTTGTGAGTATCATGTTTTATATATTTTAATCAAGGACATTTAATGAAAGTGATACCATTAAAATAACAACCCCATACAACAACACCTTTAGTGGGTGAAAATATATATTTCACTATGTAATGAGTCTGTTATGGTAATCCATTCACCACTGAGTTATTTAGGTAGGAAATATATCTAATTATATCACATGTGACTCTTGGACAGTTGAGTGGAAAACCCTTTTCCCAAATCCATCCTATGAAGAATACTCAACTATATTTCTTTAGTATCCAAATCCTATATTGGTTACCCAAAAAATTGTAATCTAAATATAATAGTTGAATATGGATACCTAATCCTATTAGGTCCACCCATACTCAACATGGATTAATTAGATTATCCATAGGAACTTAGATTCCTATTCTTTGGAGGCCGCATTACTATGATGAACAGTGTTTTAGTTTCCATTTCCATACATATTATCTCCAACCTTATGGTTCCTAAGAGAGTGGTTTCCAACTTGGAAATAATTATGGTGTCCTTTATATGGGATGGGTAGATGGAAGGCAGACATCATTGGGCCTCTGGGAAAAGGTTAACAAGACATCTTACTGAAGGGGGAATTAATTTAAGAAGTGTCTCCTCAACCATGAAAGGGCTTCATGATAAGCTTGCAAGGGAGGCTCTGGAAGGTCGGTCTCTCTAGGGAAGAACAATGAAGGACTTATATGGCAGGAATATGAATGTTCATAGGAACCGACCTTCTAGGTTATGGCACCTGACTTACCCATACTTGGAGGTTTTGCAACATCATTCTCGATGGATCGTGGGAAGAGGTAATATCAACTTTTAGGAGAAAGACTGGGGGGTGAGAAGGGTGTGGTTTCTAGGCTGCCCCATGCCTAATCTATATTTCATGGAGGCTAGCAGTCATCCCCAGTTTATTCAATCCATTCTTGATGAGATCCAAATGGATATTTTCAATACCATAATGGCTAGTGATGAGAATGATAGGCTTATCTTCACTGGTTCTACGTCAGGTGATTTATCTATCAATGATTATGCTCGGGTGACGAGGGACATGTCACTGGATGACCCATGGGGGAGGCTCTGTGGTGCAAGGAGATCCCTTCCAAATTTAATTTTCCGATATGGAGAGTACGGAATAAGGCGATGCCCACAGATGAAAACCTGTAACGTATGGGAGTTAATTTGGCCACAAGATGTTGGTGCTACAAGTCCTTCAACCAAGAGTCAGTGGGGCACCTCTTCTATGATGGTGAATGGTCCAGAAAGATCTGGCAGACTTTAGAGGCCTTCTTTGGGTGGGACGGATATGATGGGTCTCACGGTAATCTCCTTAGTGAATGGTTTAGAGGCGCTGGGAATCACGAGGCCGAGAGAAAATCCAGGATAATCATTCTAATTGCAGGGTGCTGGAAAATTTAGAAGGAAAGAAATGGCATCCTTCACAACATTACTGCTGTTTCCCAGGACAACATAATTTTTAAAATGAAAAACCATTTTCTGGATCTGATCAGGTTGTGTCCCGAATTTCATTGTGCACCGTCTGTGAGATCCATCTGTTCCAATCTCTCCACCGCTCAGCAGGCACACAATGCAGGGTAGGGACGATGGGTCCGATGGAATCCTCCATGCTAGGGGCTCCAACTTAACACTGATGGTTCACTGATCGGGGGGGGGGGGGGAGATGCAGGGGGGTAGAGTTATGAGAGATCAGTCGAGGGCTGTTCTTCCAGCATTCACAGGTGAGTTGGGGAGAGGCGATTCCCTACAGGCTGAGGCCCAGGCCCTGGCGGCAGGGTTGGGAATGTGAAAACGTAGGCAGATCCCTTTGGTGAGGGTGGAGACAGACTCCATGCTCTTGTTCAATGCGATGATGGGCAAAAGGAGGGTTCCATGGAATATTTCTTACACTGTTAGGAGATGTAAATCACTCATGGAGACTAACACGGATATCTCTCACACTTAGCGGGAGGGCAATATGGTGGCTGATTTTTTGGCGTCTATGAAAACTCCAGCTTGCAGTATGATTTCTTTCTTTAACTTGGGGTCTTTTCTTATTGAGGGGATGAAGTTTGTTGTCAAAGACGATTTGGGATTGAAGTACTTTCATCCTCCGTGATGATTTTGTTATTTTTGTTTTTCCAAATCAATAAAAATGTTAATTTTCAGTCAGTCATTATTTATTCTTTTATATATGCATAATTATAATTATTTAGTTTCGAAATAACTATTATATCCACTAAATTTCTTTTTTATGACATATATAGTTGTCCGTAGATGTGATTATCTAATTAAACGAAATAAATAGAATATTTCATTAAAAAACATTCCAAATACCTTTTAGGTTTATAGTTTTAGATAATTATGAAAAAATTAACAAAAAAAACTCATGTATTTTTCAACCAATGGAAATTTTTACCACTATATAAAAAACTGTTTAATCAATAACAAGTCATAAATATCTCCTGCTAATTCTCTACATAAGACACACTTCTAGAAATTTTATACTTTCCTAATAAATATAACTTTGGGAAATGGAAAAATAAAAAATGGGTGGGGTCAGATGCTCACTAAGGGTAAAAATAAGTGATAAAAATCAAAGATAATAAGAGTGTATATGATAATGATATTGGTATAATCAGAATACATAATAATTTTATACCCAATAAATCATAGATCATCATCATAATCATATATTTATTCAAAAATATCATGCATACAAAATCAATAGAAACAAATCAAACCATGGGGTTAAGGTGGCATAGAAAAATGAAGACTAAGGGAATCCCATCGCACAAGATTCTCCCCTTCCAGCCTAAAAAAAGGATGAGCTCATAAAGAAGGTGACATGTGATACTTGATCGGTCATGGAAGAAATATGGTCCATGACATTTTTTCCCTCACACCATGTGTGAAGTACCTGATTATTGATGTTTAGAATTCTTATACACCTTTTGATAATATAAGATATTGACCATGAGATAATTTTTTTTCCATGTAGAGAGTTGTGTAAAATTATAGAATCAGTTTCCACTTCTACAAGTTCAATGTTCCTTTGAAAAAATAATGAGAGACTGATAATCATAGCCATGGATTAGACATAGAGGGAATTACCACATCTATAATGAGATATGAAATCCAGAATAATAGTCGCCCAGAGGTCCCGAACCATGCCCCCTCCCTAGATGTCACCTAGGCTACAAGATCTATCTGTGTTCAGTTTGAGGCTCAAAGGGGGGGGTACCCAATGACCCCAGGAAATGTTGTTCATGGAGAGGATATGTTTACTCACCTGTAGTGATATGAGGGTGGGATCATCCCCTATTTATTAAATAGTCTTTTCATATTGACCAAGAGGTTATTTGTTCTGATGATGAGAGTTTTTCGGATGTAGAAGCCTCCTCATATCAAACCCTATTTCTAGCTTTCTAGAAGCACCAACATCCAGTGAGGAACATGATTTCCCATGCCATTTTTTAGAGAAACTGAACCTACACTGTGAAACCATATTTTTATAAAGGATCCATTGAGAGTTTGGTGAGAATAAAATCCAATGAATTTTCCATAGTATCTACTTATTTCAGGTTCCCATTCACCTTCAAAAAATAAGTGATTTGAATTATCCTCCTAGAAAACCTTGTAGCACGGACACCTAGAGTTTATAGGTATAAAAATTATTTTTATATTGTCATAATTGGGTAATTCATGATTCCTTATTCCCTAGATTATGAAGTTGTATTTTTCCAGAATCACCTTTCACTATAGTATCTCTTTCTAACTATCATCTTGATCACGAGTTATCATCACCCTTTGGATGCCCCTCATGGAAAAGCCCCCTGAATTAGTGGCTGTAAAAATGCACCCATTAGGTTTTTTATTTATGTAAATAAGGTCAAAATTTCCTTATTGGTGCCTATCAAGGATAGATTTGATGAAATACGAGTGCATAATAGCCTCCTTAAAAGAGATACCTATATCTAAACATCCTGGGAAGCTAATTTTTGAATCATCCTAGTTGTGATGCCAAAATGAAATATCACATTTCCCCAAAATCAAAAAATTCTTATGTTTTAGGGTCGAGATGTGGGGAATAATAGTGTTCCATAAAAGAGAGTAATACCCCTTCGACACTACCACACCCACTCTATACTTTGTATCCATCACCTTTCCCTATAAGGTTCAATCCTCTAAGACTTCTGATGAAAGATTTGCATGTATAAAATGAATAGTTTTAGTTAGATTCCTCAAATTGATACCCCTTACTAGATTAGCCTTTCCATCCTGGTCTAAGAGACCTAATGTCATTTCCCCTCTAATAGAAGATCCCAAATAAATATAGCCATAACTTTTTTGATGATTGATATAACACCCTTTGGGACTTTGACAACTATAAGTGCATAAATTGGTATGGCTAAGAGGGAACTATTAATCAGCTCGATCCGGACTATAAATGATAAATAATGGTTTTCAAATTTAGGACATGACCCAAGATCCTGTTGAAAATCTTCTCAAAGTGATGAATTAAAATCATTCTTGATGATAGTGGCCCCCTAGATACTCCATTGGGAAGATCCCACTCTACATGTACATATGAATACACAAGGAGGTATCCCATATATCCATGCATCTGTTTGAGATATAAAGATTTCTCTTTGCTTGGTTGATAATTTTTCCACTCCAGTGAAAGTACTTCTCAAGAACCATATTGATGCCTTGGACTGATCTCTTGTTTCCATTCATGAATATGAATATATCATCTATGAATATGAGATGATAAATTTATTGTGGGATGATCCTAATTCAATAAGGATGGATATCTCCCTTAATTATACTCCTATCAATGAGGTGCCTCAGGACATCTTGGGTGAGAATAAAAATGCTTAGGGATATAGGGTCACCTTGTCTTAGCCCATGAGTTTCCTTGAAAATCCATGATTTCTTTCCCAAATAATGAGAAAACCAACAATGTGGATCTAATTAACTTAAATATTAATTCAATAGCCCATGAATAAAAGACCATACCTTTAATCACCCTAATGATAAATCTCCAGTCAATTATATCATAGGATTTATCCATGTCATGCTTGATCACCAAGTTTGAACCATGATCCTTGAGAATTTAACAAATCCATAAGCCTTAAAATCATAACATAGTGCATTAGAGATCAAAACCTATTTAAATTAGTGTAAAAGACTCACTCACCTATTTACCTTGGAGGATTAGGCTTCACTCACCTATTTCCCATAGCAGAATAGGTATCACAATCTGTCACCCATTTTAGATCAAACATCACTACTCATTTCAACATTATCTCATCAGATGTAAAGATTTGAAAAATGAATTAAAGTGCTATATAGGTCCTAAACATCACTTAAATATTAACCATACAACCGTGTTCCACAATAAAACATCTTACCATAACATTTGTAAAACCTATGAATAATAATGGGTTTTATAAAATTTCCAATAAAAATCATATACTTTTTAGAGAATAAAGAACCCATGGAAGGAAAATGGGTTTCATATCCTTTTAAAATGGATTCACATAAGTATGTAATTCATAATTCCACCAATAATAATAACATGATAAACCCATGGAAAATAAATGGTTATATGATGACTTGAAGCAACTTTCTAGGAAAATACCATTTAATCAAGATAATAAAGTATATGGAATTTATACTATATAGATAAAGGGTATATGGTTAAAGAAATAATATTTCCCAATCAATGTATGTATAACATTAAAGTGAACTACATCAAATCAAAGGAATCAAAAATAGGGTATTTATAGAGGAAATGCATTGGATAAAAATTATGGTTATACACCAAAAAACGATTAGGAAAAACAAAGGAAGTGATAAATAATTTCTATAAAAATGAATTAAATTACATAATTCATTTGGAGAAATAAGGTGGAAGGTAAAATTTAAATAATACCATCAACCATGAATAGTATATTTCAAAAGATATTTAATTAGATTAAAAACACTTTTTATAAGTTTTACAAAAAATCACATTGGAAATATGAAATATCCTTAATCTTTTGAAATCATTTTAAAAGAATTTTTTTATAAAACTATGTGAAAAATAATTTCTTTAAAAAACATGAAAATATAGATATAAAGTTTCATATAAAATAAAAAAGGTAGTATAATGATTTTTACATTGAAAATTTTAAAAAGAGATTCTTTTGACACTTCGATGAAAATGACCCATAAGAAAAATGAAAAAAATTTCTTTAAAAAATTTAAATAAGTTAAATCAGTACAAAATGAAATTAATCAATCATTGAGTCATAGAAAAAGACATTTTCAAAATCATCCAATGAACATGGACATTGAAAAAGGGAGGTTTCCATTCGAAAATAAAAAGTAGGGTAAGTTTCCTTACATCGAGTAAATAATGATGCAAGGGAGAAAATGAAATAGGGATAAGGAAAATAAAATTCAAAGAATGACTAGAGGAGAATAAAATGATAGAGGTTTTAGATATAAAATTATAAAAATTCTTTATATGGATTATCTATCAAAATAAATCTATATTTGAAAATGATATCGATGACGAAACCCTTATGGTGTGGGTAAAGTAAGAATCAAATGATATTGAAAAGAAGATCATGAAATAGAAATTAAAATATCATGAAATGGAAAATATTTTTTTAAATAAATAGGATATAGAATACACGATATAAAATAAATAATGATATCCAATATCAAACATGTATCTTGAAATTAAATTTAAGAAAAAGAAAAACTAACCTTGTTCACCCGATTAGTAAAATGAACTCTAAGATCCTATATAAAAAACATAAATATCTTAATAACCTATTAAAGAACATTTTTCAAATAAATAAACTTTTATAAAATTCACTAATAATTATTCTCTAAATTATACTAGTTAGTTATTACCTATTTCTAATATCGGGTGTGGGTAATCTTGATCGTTTTGAACTAGTTTCAAAATAATGGTATTGTTATTAATTATTCTACCAAATTTAATCATTAATAGATCATAAAATGTACTTTATCTTATTCATTTTAATTATTTATAATGTTATAATTTCATTTCATATGTATTTTAGCTATTATTTGTGATGATGAAATTGTTAATGAGCATGTTTTGGTAATTTATAATGAACATATGGAATTTTATCAATTAATTACATAAATATTTGTTTTAAAATTCCGCAAAAAATAATTATTTACTAATTAATATCCAGTAATAAGTTTCTAAATCTCTAATTGATATAAAGTTATAGTTTTGTTCATGTTGGTTGTTAAACCTACCTAATAAGAACATGCTACAATCTATATGGGAGTATCTCTACAAAAGAGATTATTTTGTTATAATATAATTACAAATAAATTATAATGAAATTATTTTTGTTATTAATGGGATTAATTATAATTGGGATGATTTATAGGAAGTAGGTAATTTGAAAAAATGTTTTCACTTATCACTTTTCATTTTTCCGTGTTCATTTTAGGTGGTAAGTTTACAATGACTTCTTATTTATAATATTAATTATAGAATTACTAATTTATATTTAAAGAATATAAATAATTAAATAAATAAAATATATATCCACTAAACCCATTTAAATACCCAACTATGAAATTTTTTAATGAAAAAAAACATGTCATTCATGGAGGCAATAGTCCGCAAACACTCATGAGTAACATTTTCATTTTTTTTGATTGAATGAGAGGGGAATAGATAATTGTTATAAAATTAATATAACAAAATTTACATATATTATTTATACTTATTTAATTATATAAATATGGTTATAATTGTTTTTAGGAGGGTTGATGATAAGGATAAAGAAATAAAGTAAAATGGTAAGTAATACTTACTTTGAGAATTTAGATCTTCTCTTGAAGTATCATTTGGAAATGAAAGAATTGAGGAAATTTGATGAAGATAGGGGCTTCCAAAAGTGTATACATACTCTAGAAGAATTAAAATAGGCACAATTTCATGATAATTTCTAACTAGAGTTGTGACTTGAAGTGGGAGGAAGTGAGGTAATTTTATAGGTGAAAAGAGAGACAAAAATTTTTAAAGGAAAGTTAGGGAAGGGGTAAGAATGGAATTGGATGAGAGTTTCATGAGTTAGTAGGGTGAATTTTGTTGATAAATGTAGGTAATAATATTTTAAAAAATGTTTTTTATATGTTCTAAGCGTCAAATTGATTTGGTAAAATTTGAGCTGCATTAGATTACTCATTAAAACACTTATTAATCTTGACCAAATATTAAGCATGGTAATTATTTTATCTATAAAAATATAATATATCCCTTCTTACCAAATTTTAATGTGATTAATTCAAATTTTTATAGAATTTAATAAAATTAAATTTGAAAATATAATTAAATTAACTTTTAAATTAAAACATATAATGTGATGAATTTTTTTTGTAGAAAATCCTTTTTTATCATTAAGCGTTATTAATATTATTTATCATTTATTACCAATTAAGGGAGTGATAATTTGTTTATATATAATTTTAAAAATCATATTAATGCCTTTATTTTTTTAATATAACAATTTAATTTAATATCACAATATTGTGAAAAAGTATCATTCCTTAAAAAATAGTTGTTTTACCCTAAAAACTATTATTTATCTTGGTAAATTAATTTTTTGCATAAAAATAAAAATAAAAATATTTTATAATATCAAAATATTGATAAAAATATAAAAGTAATTTTATCAAATAAATGTTATAAAGTTTATAAATGATAGTTTTAATATTGTCTTATAAAAACCGTTTTTAGAAAAGTGTGTTTTCAAGTTTGAAATTTATGTGTAATATAAATTTATCAATATCATTGAATTTCCTGATATAAATTAGTTTATTATAAAATAAGTAATATTTATGTATCTTAGAAAGAAATCAAAAACTTAATATTACCATTAAAATATCTTATTCAAATAATGGAAAAAAATTGTTTTTTAAATTATAAAACAAGCTACTTATTTCTAAAATGATCAACATAGGTTTTCCAATATAAAAATGAAATTTTAAAATACATAATTTTACTCCTAAAATAAATATTTAATCAATTAAATGATTTTATAAAATTCTAGGTCTTTCTCATATGTTTATAAATCAACACAATTTACAATTTTAATAACAGCTGTAATTTTCACTATTCAATTAAAGATAAATTATTTTAGAATAATTAAAAATAATAATATTAGGCTAATTATAATATAATAAATTCATAAATGAAATTATTCTTATAAATTTTAAAATTTAAAATTTATAAATATTTTTTTAGATGATAATATCATATATAAATAAAAACCACTTTTGTTGAAAGATTCCCTTTTTAAAACTTTATGTTTTCTCAATCCTATTTTATATGGATTTATAATTAAATAATTTTTTATTTACTAAAGTTTTTTTATTAAATTTTATAAATGATATTTATATAACATGTCTCAAATTATTTTATCTTGGTTTTTTGTGTGAATAAATCTATCAAACACAATATCTATTTAAAGAGATTATATATTGAAATCTCAGGACGTTACACCATTTTAATTTTCAACTCTTTAAAAAATCACTACTTGTGTTACAAACCCAAAAATAAAAGATAAATATATTTAAATATATCCAAATGCATTTTATGAATAGGGTATATGAATTTTTTTATGTAAAGGTTTAGAATTATACGAAATTGATAATCCCCACATGTGTAATCCTAGAGCCATAGATATTCAACCACCAATTTTCTAGAGAAAGGCATAATACTCCTGACTAGTGGGAAGTATGACCTAGAATCCATATACCCATGGATACTTTACTCAAGTGAATTACAATTCCATAATAACTCTAAAACCTAATATGTATAGGCTATATTCAAGCACTAAATTCAATATAATAACATTAATTATAAACAGAAGTCAAGGTAGATGAAAACTAAATCTTATATTATTATACTTAGTCTGTAATGAATGTCATGAAAATTTATAAGAAGCAATTTTTTCACATATATTAAATCATACACAATATTAAAAATATGTAAACAATTTATAAACATTAATATTTAAAAGGAATAAATAAATAAATAATTTATTTATTTATTTAATAAACATGAGATATTAATATAAAAATTTATTATTTTATTTAGGCATGGTAATATCCTATTTACAATTCCCAACACTTATATTTTATAAAAAATTTATTAACCAAAAATAATTTTGTATAAAAATAATTTTTATCATTTTATGATTAATTCATATATTAGGATTGATAGATGCTATATCAATTTTAATTCATCATTTTTAATCATACATAGGCGTACTATGTATCTTATATGGGAACCATTGTAATAATTTTACACAGATGGTCATTTAATCATATATAGGACACTTGCGCACCTTATATAGGTGTTGAAATCTTGTGATGATTCATATATAGCTCCCTAATGTAAGGTGAAATTTAACATGTGCTGATTAGAACATTTGTATTTAAAACCATGAGATATTTCTTACATGACATGTAGTTTAATCTGACATGGTATCCTTACACAAGAGTTGTGTTATGGCTGGCAATAGGGTAAGTGATAACATTTAGCATCTGTTATACCTTATGTAGATGAATTCAATGCCTCTTACATTGGGGAATATCATTATTCAAAATATTACCTATATCCCCATTATGATTCATTTCCCTATTTTATGAAACCTAAGATTTTAGTTTTTACCTACGATATCAACCATATCAGAGCTTACAATAAAGAATAAAACCTTGGGGTTTTGATTTATTATACCTTACAATACAAAACAATTTTACACCATGACTAAGAAAAAACAAAACCGAACAAGCGATCCAATGATTGACATTCAGCTTCACCATATTATATTCTATGATATGGATTAAACAACTTATAATATATATTTTCTTTACAAAAATAACATAAAAATATGAATATTTAAAGATGACCAAGTATCTAATGGAACTAATGGGTTTTTTAGGATCATATTATGATCAACATAGTAAAATAAACCCATTTGTTTGTTTGATCTATCATTAATAAAAATGTATGCAGTATGAAGAACATAAAATATAATATGCATACCTAAAATGCAGTGAGTATATATCCATAAATCATGATAGATTTCTCTTTATGGAGATCATAGAGTGAAAACCTAATGACTCTTGCTTCCATAGGGATGAAACCATCCACTAGAATCCTCATACGCTATGAGAGAATCCCCTAAATCAAAAGGTGTACAGGAAGCTTCTCCTTGAAGACAAATGAATTTTAAGAGTTGAAGAGAGATTTTACTATGGATTTTATGAATCAAACACACTCAATATGAGGATCCCTATCCTCTAAATAGTCTACCTTCATTCAACGAAGGAATTCGAGGGTTAGTTTCAAATTCTTGGTAGTTCACATGCATTATGATAATGCATTCTTGTTCAAGTATAATCATTTGAAAATTTCAAAAAAAAATTTTGTCCTAAATGAATCATCTACATGATTCATAACTAAAATAAACTGAGTAGGAGACATGGAGGTGTCTATATAGTTGATATCATAAGCCCATATTTTTTATATGAATCACATGTGTAGGATCAGATATATAAAATGAGATGCTCAAATACAAGAGGGGGGTGGGGTGAATTGTATACTTTAAAAATTCCTTTGGAACCTTTAAAGTTGTTATAAAACTTTCTTCAGGAAAGTTAAACAAGCATTAACAAAACCTCTCAAATAACCCTTTTCTTAAACTTACAACCTTAAGAAATAAAACTTAAGAAGGATTTTCTTAAGGAAAATATTCTACCTTAAGTCTTATAGAATCTTTAATATAATCATAATAACATAATTAAAAAGTATAAGAAAGTTATACTTTACAAAGTTAACATACAACAGCGGAATTAAAACTAATTGTAATAGTAAACAAGTAACAATAATATTCTTTTAAACCAAAGATAAGGGTATCCAATAACCTTGGATAAAGGTTCCTTGATTTATACTTTCAAGAAAGTCTGTCTTACCCAATCCCAGGCAAGCCCTCAATCCTAAGATCGGTATATGTATTGCTATCCCCGCAAGCCATCGATTTAGAAGGAAATCAGAACCTCTGTCTTCCAAACCCGGAAGCCCACGATCATCACAATCAGAGTCTGCACAAAGCAAGTCTAACAAGTTGATCACACCTGAATAAGTTTTTCACGACATCTGCATGAAGCACTGAGAGTTGCAAGAGCCTCTCTCTCTAGAAATCACTTCACAGCTTTATCACATGCATCAAACACTCTCTACACTGTTCAATCGAAGTTCAAGTAGTTTTCTCATTCGAATGGGATTGTATTTATAGAAAAAACCCCCCAACGGTTGGCTCTACTCAAACAGTCCTATTTTCCTTAAATTTTAGAGGGATCTAGACACGTGGAAAACATACAATGATTAGTTTGTAATAGATTGTACGACATCGTTTCAAGTAACAGAAATGATGTTAAGTTAAAAATAAATGTTAAGTATAAGAAGTATTATAATCTGATAATATTTGAATGATACATTGGGAAACTATAACATTATCAAGAAAACGGATTCTTAATAAAAAATAAATCAGATTGTGAAAATGGTATCACATATACACCAGAATCGGAATCATAAAAACGGTATCTCTTATACACCGAAATCGGAATCATAAAAACGGTATCACTTATACACTAGAATTAGTATCATTAAAACTGAATCACATATAAACTAGAATCGGTATCACAAAAAATGAATCACATATACACTAGAATCGGTATCACAAAACCTAAATCACATATATACCGGAATCGGTATCACAAAAACTGAATCATTTATATACCAGAATCAGTATCACCAAAACTGAATAACAAAACGTAATAATAGATCTGTAAGTATAACAGAATAGTAAATCGTAATGATATAACTATAAGCATAACAAAATTATAATTCTGGATCTTAAGAAAACTACTGAACTTAAATAATATTCAGAACTTAAGAAAAAGTGTTTATAATTTTCAAAACATAAAAACATACGAAATAGAGAAGTCATAAGATATCCTTATTAACTCAACAATCTCCCCCTTTTTGGATAGAACAAACAACTTTTCTAAGGAATAGTATATTGACTTAGATAAACAAGTATATATAAAAACTTATCTCCGCCTTTTAATGAGATTTTGGATGAATACGACTAACTCCCCCTTAGGTTATGTTTCCCAAGGATCGTATTCTTGATCTTTGAAGTCTATTATTCTTAAGAGAATATCTCCCCCTTAGATAAAAATATCCTCTTAAAAGAAAGATCCCCATTTCGTGGACTCTATCCCTTTTTTCCATACCCCCCCATAATAGATTCTCTTTCTCAGTGATCTTCATTAAATTCTTCATTTAAAAAAATTCTCCCCCTTTGTTATTTTCAAAAAGCGGGAAAAGGAATGGAGAAGTATAAGATGTACCTATAAATTTAAGAAAGCATACATTGGAAAACAAAAGAAAGATATGCAAGAAACTTCTTAAGAAAATTTTAGAAATAAGGTTTACATTACAACAAAACATTGGAATGAAAAAAAATCATCCATCCTTTTTTTTCTCAGACAACATCTTCTTTATCAAGGATTTGAGTTTCTTTACTTCCATATGATCTTCTTCTAAATTATTCAGTAAGATATTCTTGTACTGATTATTTTTCTCTAAAGACAAGATCCTTTCTTCTTGAGCAACCACCTTTCTCTCTAATTTAGCTCTGACTTCTTTCTCACTACTAATAGACCGAGAAAAAGAATTGAGTTGACTAGATTTCTCAGAGATTGATGCCTTGACCTTTTTGAATGTAGTTTCACAAGTATTAAAAGATCCATTTTTGGAATCCATGAAGTAACCGAAATGTCTTAGCTCTTTATTGATAGTTTTGGTATGGTTAAATACTTTTTTACAAGTCACCTTCTGAGCTTTTTAATCGATCAAAACATTACTGAAGTCTGCTTCTTGCTTGAAAACCATGTCCATAAACATATTGGTTGATTCCATCTTTTGATTCAGGGTATATTACATCATTTGACTTCAGGAATCCATATTTACAAGAACTAGAATAGTGATTACCAACATTCTTAAAGATATATTGACAAAATCATGTTCAACATATGATGAAGATTCGGAACCTGAAACATCCTTTCCTTTCTGAGCTCTTCTTGGAGTTAAGAAAACTGATTTTTCTATTCTCTTGAAAGACTTATCAGGTGTTTATTTTTAATCTGAGGCAACCAAAACACTTTTGCCTTTGATAGGATTTTGAACTAGAGATTGTTCATTTGAAACTCGGATAATATTAAGATCTCCCAGTTCATCTTCTTTTTCTTGAAACACTTCTTCTTCACCAACTTGATGATCAAACTCTTCTTTCTCTTCTTCTTCCACTTCAGTTTCTAGTTGTTATTATGATTCAACTTCTACTTCTTCCTCAACTTATATTTCTTCCTCAACTTCTTCTTCAACTTTTTCTTTGACTTGTTCTTCTGAAATAGATTTAGAAACTAAACTTGAAGGATTTCCAACATAATCATCCACATCCTTTAAAACATCATCATCATCATCTTGAAAAATATGATCTTACATTTCTTGAACAGGTTCTGATAAATCTAGGACTTTATTAGATTTCTGGTTTTCCAGAGTGCCCACCGGTTTCTTATGAACAACTTTGGGTTCAGGTTCTTCTTGAGATTTCTTTTCTACAGCTTTTATAAGAGACTCACAAACTTTCGCTTCCAAATATTTCTTCTTTAACATCTTCTCCTTCTTTTCTTTCTCAAGACTTTCAGCTTTCTTGATTTTCAAGGCCTTAATGTAACATACCAAGTAAGTAAAGAACTATATATTTTCATATCTATGTCTACTTATGAATTAGATAGTGTTTTAAGAGGATTAAAATGAGAATAAATCCAATCTTAAGCATGGAATACTCTAATATTTTTTAAAAGTTTGTTTTACCGCCTTTTGATGGAAAACCATTTTTAAATCAACATTTTGACAATTTTATAAGCTCTATTTGTCAAAATAAACTTATTCATTAGAATTGGGACATTTAAATTTACTTTGGATAAATTTTTGGTATTTTTCTGACAATGTTCATTTTTCTTAATGAATAGTGAAAAATTATGCATTTTACTTCAAAATTGCTTTTTCATCTAACTTAATTATATGGTTAGATTGTACTTTTAATTGGATTTAAAGTTTAATTATAATATATTTTTACCATTTAATCCAATGGTTGTCATTATAATTAATTTCACTTTTCAATTGGACATAAACAATTGTCAAACTTTTGATATAAATTGTTTCTAAAAAACCCGCTATTTGTTTTGACAACGAGAATCATTTTTAAATTAATTACTGTAATTTTTGTGTTTGAAATTTGGTAAAATGGATTCCATATTTTTAATAAGAAGTTCCAAATTATGTAATTAAGACACTTTTGTTTTTGGACATTATGAATAGTAACGACGATAATTATCTTTAATTATCGTGATTAATTAGTAATCGGGTAGTTAAGGGTAATAAAATAATATCATAATAATACAAAATGACCTCAAAATGTGTCCTAATGCTACTGGTTGTGTCATGGAAGACCATGGGATTCCTTTTGTCAAACGTAGGAACCCCATGGAATCACTTTTGGGTAATAGTGACACTTTATCTATTTATTTTTAAAGAAAAGAGAATATCACAAAGTATGTAACTCCTAAGTAAAACAATTTTATTTTTTTCTATGTAAATGATCGCTTAGACTATAAATATTCATTGGAAAGGTAAAAATATTTCCTACATCATAGTATTTTTTTTATAATTTTTTGACATTAAATAAATTAAATTTTTTATGACACCATGATGATGCAGCGATTACATCATTAATGAACGATTTAAATAAAATGAAAAGATACTCTAGTATCTAAGAATTACACTTGTCAAAAACCTATTGGATGAGTATATTTCAAACCCTTATCACCTTATTCTCAAAATATATCAATGTGGGACCTTTAAAATCCGAAACTAATTTTAATATAAAGTAACATATCTTGACTTTCCAAGAGTGCCCCTCCTCCCTCTTATAAAAGGCCCCCACCTATACCTCCTTACCCACACCTCTCAAGCCATTGGCTCAGCCAAGATCTAATCATTTTATCTCTCCTCATCCCTCTATTCATCCTAGAATCCTTACCTTAGGTAGGAAGATCTTTAAGAAACCCTTTTGGTTCAACCCAAGAGGAGTTACCCAATTCAAAGATAATGTCTTCACTTGTGTTCTTTTGTTTTATTTTTCTTCTACAACCCCGTAAACTCTTTTTATTCCATTATATTGTAATATCTACAGTATTTTCAATATACTAGGATGTTTTCATATGAATTATTCGAGCTACACTTACACACACCTTCATATAATGGTTAAAGAACATACTGTTTCTGTGGATGACGAATTTCTGCCTCACGAAACGATGATTGTTCAATCTTCTTTTAACACCTTTAAAGGTGGCCATTATGATGTCACTATATTTATATATTATATATAATATGTTTATGTTTTCCTTATGCTTCTGTATTTTTCATTTATATCATACCTTTATGGTTTCCATTATGGATAAACGCGATAATTTCATTTTTTGGAAGTGCGGACTACCGCCCCCTCAAAGTGATTTGATTCGTTAATACCATATGTGGTACATATAAAGGATATATTTAATGATATCATATATGATACCATACTAGAATTATAATACTACTATGTATCATTATGTTTTAATTCCATTAAATATGAAATAGAAATGAAAGTAGCGTTCATGCATACGTACGTCTTACTGTCTCCATGAACGGTGCATTTCATTTCTTACCTCTAAATGTTATGTAATATTATAAATGAATGTATATACTGGATATATATGATATATATCATATCTATATCATGAATATAATTCTGGATGTAATGAACCTTTGACCACATGAACAACATGTAATTATAAGAAGTCCATTTTGGACTGAAGTACCAATAATTGACAAATGACTGTTATTAACTTACAAAATTACATAGTGTTCATAACATGGTAATAAGTGATAGAAAAGGAATAATGAACTTGAAAAGGGTTCTTAAGAAAGTAGAAATTAACTCATGTTTATTATTCAGGAGATTAAAGAACGATCGAGTCAGTTCGGGCACGAGGTAAGAGACTTCGTCTCAATCTCCTTTCATTGAGGCATATTTTGTTTTATACACAACCTTCTTTTATACAGTGTATAAAACCCTTTGACTTTTACTTTTATTCAAAAGGAATATTTTTATATGAAGCGTTTTACTAAACGAAAAAAGGGAATGTTTTTGTCGTTCGTATGCGGCGACAACAACTTCTCCGCCACTGTGACCATTATTTGAGTTTCGGATTCCTCTACAAGCCATAACTATTTTTAAATTAAAAATAAATACCATGTTTTTCTTTTATTTTATTTTGGAATTGAAAATGGTTTTGATAATTTTTTTATTATATCAATGTTTTGTATTGATATCTTGTGATCGAAATGTGGAAATGTTATTTTTCCTTTATGCATGTTTTATGTGATATGATTATGTTATGGTTCTTGGGCATTGTTTATGAAGACGGGTGGTTCCGTGATAAACTAATGGTAGGTGAGCCCGATATAGCTCTCCAATGGATTGGGTAATGCGAAGGGGTTAAACTCTAAGGTTTCTATGAAGAGATTTATGGAATATACTATGATGGCTATTCCAAACGTAACCATGAGGGTTACTCCCTACGTAAGAATGTTATGAATGCCTCAAGTTAACTTTATGTATTATGATTTCTATGATTTATTCATGATTTGATGAGGTATGTTAAAGTGATTATGTTTTATGAGTAAAGTATGATTTCATTAATTATTATGTATACATGGACTACTGTTTTCATTTCATACTTTTATATCCCTTACTGAGCTTTTTATACTCATCCCAAGTTTTTGAAATGTTTTTCACAGGTCAAGGGAAAAGTACATGATGTGATGATAGTGTCAAGGAAGTGTCAAGAAAGTATCCATGTTTTATTTTCAATATGTTTCCTTTTATGGGAAAAGTAAATATTGTTTTTAATGTAACCACCTTGTTTAAATGTGGAATGTAATGCATGATTTATGTTCTAATTCTCTAAAACTCTAAACCTGAAAAGACCCTCAATGTGTAATCTTGTAATAACTCAAGATTAAGTAAGGTTTAAGGATAGGGCCTTATAGTTGGTATCAGAGGTCGGTTTAGATAACTTTAGGAGTTAGAATTCTATTAAATGATTATCCAAAAATATTTTTTTATGGTCAAATTGAAATGATATAGCATTTGAAGATTACCATGTTGCTTCATCTAACACATGTTTGTTCAGAATGGTTTTCTATAGAGAAAACAGGGAAGCAGTGCTAGGAAGGCATACAGAAGGAAATGACCTTCCGAATCAGCATCCTAAGATGGTCGGAATTGGAACTGAACAATTTGTAGCAGTAATGGCGTAGTTGACTCAAGCGATAAATGGTGGTGGTATCCATGCACGAGATCAGCCAGATCCACCACAGAGGAACATGTCAGTGGTGGAACATTTCATGAGGAAACATCCCCCATCATTCAGAGGATTATTGGACCCTGTGCTAGCTGAAGGGTGGATTAAAGCAATGGAAAAGATTTTCAATGTCATGGGGTGTTCAGACAATCAAAAGGTTAGTCTTGATGTTTACTGTTTGGAGGGTGAAGCAGATCAGTGGTGGTTGATGGTTAAAAATATCAGGGACGCTGATGAGATTGATGCTCTTGACTGGGATAAATTCAAAGGAATGTTTCTTGATAAGTATTTTCCTAAGGCTTTTCGACTTAGGATGGAAAAAAAATTCTTGGAATTGAGGCAAGAGGATGACTCAGTGGCTTCTTACGAAGAAAGGTTCACTCGATTGGAAAGGTATGCTCCAAATTTTATCTGAGTCCTTGATAGTAAAATCAATCGTTTTTACTCAGGATTAAAGCCAAAATATCGAAGGTCTTTAGCTTCTCACGAGTTCAAGAGTTATGAAAAGCTTGTTCGATGTGCGGAGAAGGTGGAAATGGAGTTTTCCGATGATCAAGTGTTCCATAACAACTAACAGAAGAAGAGACCGAGGTGGCAGGAGAAAGGGGAGAATTCTTCAAAAAGGTCTGATGGTAAGAAAAATAAGTTTCTAGTTTGTGATAAATATGGTAAAAGGAATGCTGGGGAATGTCTTCTGAATTCTGGAAAGTGCTACAGATGTGGTAAGATGGGACATAAGGCTCGTAATTGCACTGAAAAAGATCAGGGTGATGGTAAGACCAAATTTGATTTACAGTTAGTGAAATGTTTCAAGTGCAGTGAGATGGGTCATTATGCAAACGAGTGTCCGACAAAGAGCTCGAGTGATGGGAAGCAGTCAGACTACAAGAAAAAAGGAGTGATGAAATCCTTTGCAACTACTTCAGCAGATGTTGGGCCATCAAATGAAGTGGTATCAGGTATTTTGTTTGTTTTTTCAGATTATGCTAATGTGTTGTTTGATTCAGGGTCTACACATTCTTTTATCTCTAAAAACGTTTCTAGTAAATTGGGAATTCCATCTCATGAAATGACTCCTAAACTTGTGGTAAAAACACCTGGGGGAAATGTTGAGGCAAAAATAATTTATAAGAATCTTCCTATCCTTATCTATGGAAAGATCCTACTTGCAAACCTTATTGTTTTACATCTAGTAGAGTTTGATGTTATCTTGGGTATGGATTGACTCTTTATTTACCATGCTAAGATTGATTGTAGAGCTAAAGAAGTTTCTTTTCAGAAAGAATTTCAGTTTGTGTACAAGAATGATCCCTTATTGTTGATAACATATCAAGAGGCTGAGAAACTTGTAAAAGATAGAAATGAATGTTACCTTGAACATATTGTTGAAAACAAAGGAACCGTTCAGATTAATGATGTGCCAGTGGTAAATGAGTATCCTGATGTTTTTCCTGATGATTTGCCTGGAATAATACCCGATCGGGAAGCTGAATTTACTGTTGACTTAGTTCCTAATGCTAATCCAATTTCAAAACCCCCTTATCTAATGGCTCAAATCGACCTTTTAGAGTTGAAGGAGAAATTACAAGATTTATTAGAGAAAGGTTTCATTCGACTTAGCATATCACCATGGGGTGCTCCTGTATTATTTGTTAAAAAGAAATATGGTTCAATGAGACTTTGCATTGATTACAGAGCCTTGAAAAACATCACTGTTAAGAAAAAATATCCTTTGCCTCATATCGATGATTTGTTTGATCAGCTCCCGGGAGCTCAGTATTTTTCAAAGATTGACCTGAGATCGGGGTACCATCATTTGAAGGTAAAGGAAGCAGATGTTTCGAATACCACGTTTCATACAAGATATGGCCATTATGAATTTTTAGTAATGCCTTTTGGGCTAACCAATGCACCTGCTATATTCATGGACCTTATGAATAGAATTTTCCATGAGTTCTTGGATAAGTTTGTGGTTTTTTTCATTGATGATATTTTGGTGTTTTATAAAAGTAAAGAGGAGCATGAAAGTCATTTAAGGATTATTTTGAAAACCATAAAATAAAAGAAATTGTATGGAAAATTCAGAAAGAGTGAGTTTTGGTTGCAACAAATTTCTTTCCTTGGTCATATTGCTTCTAAAGATGGAATAACTGTTGATCCTGCAAAAACAAAGGTTTTTGAAGAATGGTCAAGACCCACAAATGTAACTGAGATTCGTAGATTCCTTGGTTTGGAAGGCTATTACCGAAGTTTTTTTAAAAAAATTTCCCAGTTATCTAGTCCAATGAATAATCTAAACCGGAAGGGTGTTAAGTTTATTTGGACAAACAAATGTGATGATTGTTTTCAAGAATTTAAAAGAAGATCGGTGAATGCTCCAATTTTGGCACTACCTTCCAGGAATGGTGAGTTTGTTATCTACAGTGATGATTTATTGAAAGGACTTGGTTGCGTCCTAATGCAGAATGATCAGGTAATTGCTTATGCTTCATGTCAGTTGAAAACTCACGAGGTAAATTACTTTACACATGATTTGTAATTAGATTCTGTTGTTTTCACATTAAAAATTTGGAGGCATCAATTGTATGGTGTAAAGTGTGAAATATACACTAATCACAAAAGTTTAAAGTATATATTCACTCAGAAAGAATTGGACTTGAGACAGAGGAGATGGCTAGAATTAATCAAGTATTATGATTGTACAATTCATTACCATCCAGGAAAATCAAATAAAGTGGCTAATGCTTTGAGTCGAAAAAGTAATTCTTCATTAACCATGTTATGTTTGGAGCGTGATCCATTGGTTAAGAATTTGATGAAATTTGGCATAGATGTTGTTGGTGCAGGATGTTCTTCTATTTTGTTTCAGGTATCACTGAAATCTTCTCTATCAGATAGAATTAAGAAAGCACAGAAGCTAGACAGTGAGTTGCAGAAAAAGGGAGAGCTGGTTCAGAAGGGTAAGTTGCCTAAATTAAACATTGATAATGATTGTGTTTTGAGATTGGGGAAGATATTTTGTGTGCCGTGTGATACACAGTTGAAGAGAGAGTTGTTATGTGAAGCTCATAGTTCTGCATTTTCAATACATCCAGGCAGTACTAATATGTATAGAGATCTTCAGGAGTATTACTGGCGGGATGGAATGAAAAGAGATATTGCTGATTTTACTGTGAAGTGTTAAACTTTTCAACAGGTTAAAGCAGAGCAGCAGTTACCGAATGGGATGCTTCAACCATTACCAGTACCAGAGTGTAAATGGGAGTATATATCCATGGACTTCATTGTTGGATTGCCGAAGACACCTCGAGGTAATAATGGAATCTGGGTTGTTGTTGATCGCTTGACTTAATCTGCTCAATTCCTTGCTATACGAGATACTTTTTATCTAGATCAAATTTCTCGTTTGTATCTTAAATAGATAGTCAGGGTACATGGAGTTCCCATCTCCATTGTATCTGATTGTTATACCATGTTTACTTCTAACTTTTGGAAAGACCTTCAGAAGTAGTTTGGTACTGAATTAAATTTTAGTACAACTTTTCATCCTCAATCAGATGGGCAGTCAGAACGAACAATTAAGACTTTGGAGGATATGCTATGTGCTTGTTCGATGGATTATCACGGAAGTTGGGACTAACATCTTTTTTTGGTTGAGTTTTCTTATAATAACAGTTTTCATTCTAGTATACAGATTTCACCATTTGAGGAATTATATGGGAAGTGGTGTCAAACTCCAGCATTTTGGGATGAAGTGGGTGAAAGGAAGTTGATGGGACTAGAATTGGTAGAAGAGTTGGCAGAAAAAGTTCAGTTGGTACAGAAACACATGAGAACAGCTTAGAGCAGGCAGAAACGTTATGCGGACAACAGGAGCAAGGATATCTCTTTTGAGGTAGGTGATCATGTCTTCCTCAAAGTTTCACCTTGGAAAAGTGTGATGCAATTTGGTAAGAAAGGAAAGCTGAGTCCAAGGTTCATTGGACCATATGAAATTCTTGAGAGAGTTGGATCAGTTTCATACCGAGTGGCTTTACCTCTGAGTTTATCTCAGGTACACAATGTTTTTCATGTTTCAATGTTAAGGAAGTACATGCCAGATCCATCTCATGTTTTGAGTCCAGAGGTTGTTCAGTTGGAAGATAACCTATCTTATGAGGAACAAACTGTCCATATTCTTGACCACATGGAGCAAGTGTTATGGAATAAGGTGATTCATCAAGTAAAGGTTCTGTGAAAAAACCACATGATTGAAGAGGCAACATGGGAATATGAAAATGCAATGAGGGATAAATACCCCCACTTATTCAATAAGTAAATAAATTGAGGGGAATCAATTTTTTAAAGGGGGAAGGATGTAACATCCCAAGTACGTAAAGAACTATGGATTTTCATATCTATGTCTATTTATGAATTAGATAGTGTTTTACGAGGTTTAAAATGAGAATAAATCCAATCTTAAGCCTGGAATAGTCTAATATTTTTTAAAAGTTTTTTTACCGCCTTTTGATGGAAAACCATTTTTAAATCAACATTTTGACAATTTTATAAGCTTTATTTGTCAAAATAAACTTATTCATTAGAATTGGTACATTGAAATTTACTTTGGATAAATTTTTGGTATTTTTCTGACAATGTTCATTTTTTTAATGAATAGTGAAAAAATACTGCATTTTACTTCAAAATTGCTTTTTCATCTAAATTAATTATATGTTTATATTTCCCTTTTAATTGGATTTAATGTTTAATTAGAATATATTTATACCATTTAATCTAATGGTGGTCATTAGAATTAATTTCACTTTGCAATTGGACATAAACAATTGTCAAACTTTTGATAGAAATTGTTTCTAAAAAACCCACTATTTGTTTTGACAACGGGAATCATTTTTAAATTAATTAATGTAATTTTTGTGTTTGGAATTTGGTAAAATGGATTACATATTTGTAATCATAAGTTCCAAATTATGTAATTAATACTCTTTTGTTTTTGGACATTATGAATAGTAACGACGGTAATTATCTTTAATTATCGTGAATAATTAGTAATCGGGTAGTTAATGGTAATAAAATAATATCATAATAATAAAAAATTCCCCAACATGTGTCCTAATACTACTGGTTGTGTCATGTATGACCATGGTATTCCTTATGCCAAACTTAGGGACCCCATAGAATCACTTTTGGGTGATAGTGACACTTTATCTTTTTATTTTTAAAGAAAGAAGAATATCACAAAGTATGTAACACCTAAGTAAAACAATTTTAGTTTTGTCTGTGTAAATGATCTCTTAGACTATAAATATTCAATGGAAATCTAAAGATATTTCCTACATCATATTTTTTTTATTTATAATTTTTAGACATTAAATAAATTATTTTATTTTGACACCATGATGATGCATCGACTACATCATTAATGAACTATTTAAATAAAATGAAAAGATAATGTAATATCTAAGAATTACACTTGTCAAATACCTATTGGATGAGTATATTTCGAACCCTTATCACCTTATCCTAGAAATATATCAATATGGGACCTTTAAAATCCTAAAATCATTTTAATATAAAGTAACATTTCTTGACTTTCCAAGAGTGCCCCTCCTCCCTCTTATAAAAGGCCCCCACCTCTACCTCCTTACCCACACCTCTCAAGCCATTGGCTCGGACATGATCTGATCATTTTATCTACCCAAATCTATATTTTCATCCTAGAATCCTTACATTATGCAGGAATCTCTTCAAGAAACCCTTTTTGTTCAACCCAAGAGGAGTTACCCAATTCAAAGATAATGTCTTCACTTGTGTTCTTTTGTTTTATTTTCCTTCTACAACCCCGTAAACTCTTTTCATTCCATTATATTGTAACACCAACAGTATTTTCAATATACTAGGATGTTTTCATGTGAATTATTTGAGCTACACTTACACACACCTTCATATAATGGTAAAATAACATACTGTTTCTGTGGATGGCGAATTTCTGCCTCACGAAACGATGATTGTTCAATCTTCTTTTAACACATTTAAAGGTGGACATTATGATGTCACTATATTTATATATGATATATAATATGTTTATGTTTTACTTATGCTTCTGTATTTTTCATTTATGGCATACCTTTATGGTTTCCATTATGGATAAACGTGATAATTTCATTTTTTGGAAGTGCGGACTATCGCCCCCTCAAAGTGATTTGATTCGTTAATACCATATGTGTATGTATAAAAGATATATTTAATGATATTATATATGATACCATACTGGAATTATAATACTACTATGTATCATTATTTTTTAATTCCATTAAATACGAAATAGAAATGAAAGTAGCGTTCATGCGTACGTACGACTTACCGTCTCCTTGAACGGAGCATTTCATTTCTTACCTCTAAATGTTATGTAATATTATAAATGCATGCATATACTGGATATATATGATATATATGATATCTAAATCATGAATATAATTCTGGATATAATGAACCTTTGACCACATGAACAACATGTAATTATAAGAAGTCCATTTTTGACTCAAGAACCAATGATCGAAAAAATACCGTTATTAACTTAAAAAATTACATAGTGTTCTTAACATGGTAATAAGTGATAGAAAAGGAATAATGAACTTTAAAAAGTTTCTTAAGCAATTAGAAATTAACTCAAGTTTATTATTCAGGAGATTAAAGAACAATCGAGTCAAGTCGGACACGAGGTAAGGGACTTCGTCACAATCTCCTTTCATTGAGGCATATTTTGTTTTATACACAACCTTATTTTATAAGGTGTATAAAACAATATGACTTTGAATTTTATTCAAAGTGAATCTTTTTATACAAATCATTATACTAAATGAAAAAATGGAATGTTTTTGTCGTACGTATGCGGTGACAACGACTTCTCCGCCGTCGTGACCATTATTTGAGTTTCGGCTTCCTCTACAAGCCATAACTATTTTTAAATGAAAAATAAATACCATGTTTTACTTTTCTTTTATTTTGGTATTGAAAATGGTTTTGATAATGTTTTTATTATATCAATGTGTTGTATTGATATCTTGTGATTGAAATGTTGAAGTTTTATGTTTTCTTTATGCATGTTTTATGTGATACGATTATGTTATGGTTCTTGGGCATTTTTTATGAAGACGGGTGGTTCCGTGATAAACTTAGGGTGGGTGAGCCTGATATAGGTCTCCAATGCATTGGGTAATGTGAAGGGGATAAATGCTAAGGTTTCTCCAAAGAGATTTAGGGAATATACTGTGATGGGTATTCCAAATGTAACCATGAGGGTTTCTCCCTACGTAAGAATGTTATGAATGACTCAATTTACCTTTATGTCTTATGATTTCTATGATTTATTCATGATTTGATGAGGCATGTTAAAGTGATTATGTTTTATGAGTGAAGTATAATTTCATTAATTCTTATGTATACATGGACTAATGTTTTCATTTCGTAATTTTATATCCCTTACTGAGCTTTTTATGCTCATCCCTAGTTTTTGAAATGTTTTTCACAGGTCAATGGAAAAGTACATGATGTGATGATAGTTTCGAGGAAGTCTCAAGAAAGAATCCATGTTTTATTTTAAATATGTTTCCTTTGATTGGAAAAGTGAATATTGTCTTTAATGTGACCACCTTGTTTAAATGTGGAATGTAATTCATGATTTATGTTCTAATTCTCTAAAACTATAAACCCGAAAAGATCCTCAATGTGTTATCTTGTAATAACTCAAGATTAAGTAAGGTTTAAGGCTAGGGCCTTATACTTAGCCTCCACAGAATTTAGACCAAAATAAGGATCTTCTTCATTTTTATTAGCTTCTATTTCTCTCCATTTTGCTACTGTTGCATAAGAATATGATTTCGTTTTCCTAGTAAGAGGAGGTGCTGATACCGGAACATCAGAAACTGATATAGGAATACTAGGTTCTTCCTATTTCCTTTTCTTGGGTACCGATTTTGAAGACTCTGGAACATCACCCCTGTTCTAGAAAACCATTTATTCAAAACACTTAAATTTCTGTATGAACTCTACCTTCATCCTTCTTAGAGTGTCTTCACTGAGTAACAGAATCTTAAAGGGATTTGTGACTGATCGGCATGGGACATTCAACTCTTGAAGGCACATAAAAATTATCCTAGAGATAGTTTCCGGATACATAAGGATCTGAGATCTGATAGTTCTACCTTTTATTGACTAAATGGTTAGAAAGATGTACTTCACCCAGTTGATCTTCCTTAAGTTGACAAGAAAGTCTAAAAGAAAGATATCAAATATCTTTAGATAATCCTTATATCCTTTTCTTAGAATAAGAAATCCTTTCATCCAGAGAGCTACTATCTTGTGATTCATTGTAAGATTTTTAATTTTCAGATTATGAACAAACTTAAGACCAAGAAATTCCAAATCCTTGGCTTTTTTAAAAGAACCTTCTTTCTCAGGGAGTTTTTGAGAGCATAGAATAGCTTCTCCTTCAAGCGGTATGTTGAGAACATTGGATGCCTTCTTGTAAAGAACTTTATAAGTCTTATCATAGCATTTGAAGTTAAACATTTCATTTCCATCCTTCTAAAGAAAAGTAACGGATTTATAGAACTGATTAACTATCTCTGGGAAAACCAGATCCTGACTTTTGTCCTTAGTCACACAGACACTTTCCCATCAATTAGTTCTTATCCCCTTGGAGATAAGGGAGTCATATTTTTCAAAGAACTTATGGCACACTAACCTTTCCCTAAATATTGACCAATCCTTTATTTCTTTGGTAATCAACATATGATCTGCTGAAGATTCATGAGTCATTCATGATAAGAGAATAAAAAAATTAGAATGAACACTTTGATTGCAAAATAACTTCGGCACTAAGATCAGTAAGGATGGTGTGATAATTTTAAATGAGGCACCCCTTATAAAGAAATATCTATAACCTTTTAACTTCCATAAGAAAATCAAATGGCTAAAAAATAACCTGATCTGATCTAATGGTTGAGGATGGATGTTGAAAATATGAATTCTGATCTTTTTTATTAAGGCAAACCACATTTTTTTAAAAAGAAATGAATTACCAACAACTAAAATATAAGATAAGAAAATAAAGTGTAAGAAATTTTACCTTTTGTAATACTTTGAGGAGTTTGTCGGTATTATAATAATTTTCTTGGAAGTTTTAAATTCCTGGATATTAATACCGAAATTTCCAATACCAAAATTTCCAAATCTGAAATTTCCAAATCTGAAACTTCTAAATCCGAAATTTACAATAAAGAAAAATTTCATGAGGAAAGAAAAAGAGTTTAAAGAAAGAAAATAAACATACATATGTACTCCCCCTGAAATAAAGAGTATTTTAATGTTAGGATATGATTTAAACAATAAGTAGATATGAATGACTAACTTACAGAAATCATTCCTAGATTATGTTTAATGTATTCAAATCTATCGAATGGTAAAGGTGTTGTAAAAATATAATCAAGTTGCTCTTGTGTTTTGATGAATTGAAGAATAATATCTTATTTAAGTGTGTGATCCTTAAGAAATTGATGAATAATATCTATGTGATTTGCACGAGAGTGATGTGCATGATTTTTACTTAGAGAAATGGCACTTGTGTTATCACACATAATTTGAGTCTTTGTAAAACTCATACCACAGTCTTTGAGTGTGTGTTGAATCCACAACACTTGAGCACAATAGCTTCCAGCTACTATATATTCAGCTTCAGCAGTGGAGAGTGCTAAAGAATGTTTTTCCTTTCATGACTAAGAAACTAAGGAATCTCCTAATAAATGACAAGTTTCAGATGTACTTTTTCTATCCATTTTACAACCACCAAAGTCAGCATCTGAAAAACTTTTAAGTTCAAAATCATTTCCAGAGGAATAAAATAGTCCCAAATCTAAAGTTCCCTTTAAATACCAGAAAATTATTTTTATTTCCTTTAAATGGGATTATTTAGGATTTTCATGAAATCTTGCACATAAGCATACTGAGAACATATAATTAGGTCGACTATCTATTAAGTAAAGTAAGCTTCCTATCATCCCTCTATAAGATATTTGATCTACAGGTTTCCCTCCTTCATCAATATCAAGAGTATTAGAGATTCCAATAGGAGTACTTATACTCTTAGTGTTTTCATACCCGAAATTTTTTAAAAGAACTTTGATATACTTACGTTGATATATGTAAGTCCCCTCTGATTTTTGAGAAATTTGAAAACCAAGAAAAAAAGTTAACTCACCCATCATACTCATTTGAAACTTAGATTTCATAAGATTCACAAAGGAATCAGTTAAGGATTCCTGATTTGATCCGAAGATGATGTCATCAACATAAATTTGAACAATCAAAACATATTTATTATTTTTCTTAATGAAATGGGTTGGATTAGCAGTTTCCCTAACATAGTTATTTTGAAGCAAAAATCCTAAAAGTCTATCATACTAAGCTCTAGGGGCTTGTTTAAGTCCATATAAAGCTTTGATAAGTTTATAAACATGATTAGGATATTTTGTCTCTTTAAATATAGAGGGTTTATCAACATAGAATTCCTCTTGTACATAACCGTTAAGAAAATCACACTTTACATCCATTTGATAGAGTTTAAAATTAAAGAAGGCTGCAAAGAATAGAAGAACATGAATAGATTCAAGTCTTGCTATAGGAGAATAAGTTTTTTCATAATCGGTGCCTTCTTGTTAGTTATAGACTTTTGCAACTAATATTTCTTTATTTATAACAATAACTCCATTTTCATGGCATTTTTTTTTCTAAAAACCCATTATACTCCAATAACAGAAGTTTCCTTAGGTTTCTCAACCAAGGTCCAAATGTGATTCCTTACGAATTCATTGAGTTCATCTTGAGTAGCTTTTATCCAATCTTCATCACCCAAGGATTATTCAGGAGTATTTGGTTCAAATTGTGAATTAAATGAAATATGTTCAACTTCATTCCTCAAAGAACTTATAGTTTTTATTGGTTGATTAACATTTCCAATGATATTTTCACTAGGATGATTCCTAAGTAACAACTGAATTGGATTTTGAAAAACCTATTCATCAACATAGGGTAGAAAATATTCAGGTGTAAATGTTTCAAAAACATTTTCATGAACATTATCCTTGTCTGGAAGATCTTCTATCAAAATTTGGTGATCAGTTTTGGAAAATATATTCAGAAAAGATTCATTTTGTTTGAGAACAAAGTGATCATTTTCATAAAAATTAACATGTACTGTTTCTTCTACAGTGAAAGTGTTTTTATTAAAAACTCTCTATACCTTAGAGTTTGTAGAGTAACCTAAGAAATTCCTTCATCGAATTTGGGTGAAACTTTATGTAAGTTATCTTTGGTATTTAAGACAAAAACTTTACAACCAAAAAATTTGAAGTAAGAAACTTTTGGTTTTTGGCCAGTCCACAACTCATAATGTGTTTTATTAAGAAATGGTCTTATTAAAACTTGATTTATAGTATAAAAAATAGTACTTATAGCTTCAGACCAAAAATGTTTAGCTATAGAATATTCACTCAACATGGTTCTAGTCATATCATGAAGAATACAATTTCATCTTTCGATAACACCATTTTGTTGAGGAGTTCTTGGAGATGAAAAGTTGTGAGTAATACCAATTTCACTACAAAAAGTTTCAAAAACAGAATTTACAAATTTTCCACCATGATCACTATGAATGGTTATCAATGGCTGGTTTTTCACATTTTTAACTTGAGCTCTAAAATTTTTAAGATAAGAAAAAGCTTTAGATTTCTTTGTGAGAAAATAGACCCAAGTAAATCTAGTGTAGTCATCAACTAGGAAAAACACATAGTATTTGCCTCCAATACTTCCAGTTTGTGTTAGACCAAATAAGTTCATGTTCACTAACTGTAAGGCATTAGAAGTTGCAACTTCACTTATAAATTTAAAGCTAGATTTATGTTTCTTTCTATATTTACAAGTATCATATACTTTTGAAGAATTAAACTTAAGTTCCGGTAGATCCTGAACAAGTTCTTTATTAGAAAGATTAGTATGATTCCTTAAGTTATACTGTCCTAGTCTCCTATGCCAAAGCCATGATTGATCTTCAAATGCACTAAGGCAAGGTAGATCTTGACTTCTAAGGTTTTCTTGGTTTATGGTGTACACATTCTCATGTTGAAGGGAAGAGAAGATAAACTCATCCTTGGAATTGTGAACTAAACATTTATCATTTCTAAAATTTACAAATTAACATTCATCATATAATTGGATTATGCTAATGAGGTTCTTCCTAAGTCCTTTTATAAATAGAACATTTGAAATAATGAATTTACCAAGATGAATAATGTTACCTATACCGACAATTTCTCCTTGAGAATTATCTCCAAAAGTTACCTTTCCACCTTTTGTCTTTAAAATCTTTTTGAAATAGTCTTTGTTAGCAGTCATGTTCCAGGAAAATCCACTATCCATGTACCATAGGTTTTTTATACTTCCTTCATTATCCTTAAAAATTAAGAGTTAGGTTTTCAGAATCCAAACTTGCTTGGATTCGGAACTATTAGATAATAAAATCTTGTGTAACCATATTTGTTTGAAAAAATAAGCTTTATGAAACCCAAGGGATTGAATTTTATTTAAAGAAAAGTTTTTATTCCATTGCCCACCACTATGGAATTTATTACAGAAAGTGGATTTTGAAGGAACAAAATAATTATTTCTAAAAACAGGTTTTTATGAGAATAACCTAATCCCTGATTATTACCATGAGGTCAGATATGAGAATATATATTTTCAAAATTATCCTCACCAGAAGTAAAGTTTGCAATAAGTTTCTTCAAGGAAAATATTTTAGATTTTAGTCTCAGGAATAAATCCTTATCCTCGGGAAAATAGATTTAGAGTTAAGTTTATTCTCTAAAACATCTTTTTCTAAAAACAGATTTTTAAGATCCTTAGAAAGTTTATCCTTCTCAGAATTAACTTCCTCAAGTTTCTTTGAATGATTTTCTAAAATAACATTTTTCTTATCAAGATCTTCGGTAAGATCCAAAATTTCTTATGTTTAAATAGATTCTATAGAATTTGATTTATCAAGTTTCTTAGAAAATTTACAATTTATCTTTTCTAATAACTTAGAAAATCTAGAAACTTTATTATAAGAAGGAAAATTATTATCATTATCTGATGAAGAAGATTATTCATCTGAAGAAACACCTCTATCATGAAACTTTTCACTTAAAGACATATTGGTTAAGGATTTAGCAGTTTGTACCTTAGCCATAAGACAATTATTTTGAAATGGAACCCTAGATATTAGACCAATATTCTTTTTCTAAAAGGATTCATATTCTGAAGAATCATCAGAAGAATCTCCACCACTGGCACTCTAAGTGTCATTGGCTTTCAGGACTTTCTTATGCTTTGATTTATAGAACTTCTTCTTGTTTCTTTCAGAATCCCTGTCTTTCTTGTCTCTCTTCTTAAGTAAGGGACAATCAAGTCTAATATGACCAGTTCTTCAACATTCATAGCATGTCACTTCTCCATCTTTCTTATCTTTTCCATATTTATTATTTTATCTATATTTAAAATTCTTCTGACCCACAATCTTGTTCATCCACTGAGTAAGATTAGCTAACTCATTTTCTGAAGCTTCACTTTCACAATATTTAGATTGAATAACAACCTTCTTAGACTTAGATATTATAACTCTCTCAGGAGTCTTGGATTTCATATGATTTAAAGTAGGTATAAAAGAAAAAATTCCATTCCCATTGTTCTTCTTAATATTATCAGCATCTCTCTTTATTCTAGTTTCATGTTGAAGAAGAGTTCCAAAGAGTTCATCAAGATAAATCTGAGTAACTTTTCTATTCTCATCTATAGCAGTCCTCTTTGATTCCCATTCATTAGGCATGATGTAAATAATCTTTTCTACAAGAGCTTCATCATCTAAACCTTTCTCACCCATGGATTTTAAACTGTTGACAATAGTCATAATCCTTTGTTGTACCTTATATATGTATTCTCTATAAGGAAAGAAAAAACCATGATTCTCAGCTATGAGCATAACTCTTCAAATTTCAATGACTTTAGAAATTCCAAAGTAAGTTACTTCAAGCATCTTCCAAATACTATTATCAACTTCACAAGATGAAATCTGGGTATAAATATTTCTAGTTATGGAACAAATCAAAGTATTACGTACCTTAATGTTTAGCTGGTATTCCACCTTTTCTGAATTAGTAAAGGTTCTAAGTTCCTTATCAGGAATCTTATAATATCTAGTTAACATAATGTAGTTGTCTACACCTATGTTTATCACAAAGGTCTTAATTCTATCTCTCCAGTACTCATCATAATTTCCATCGAAGATTGGTGGTCTAGTAGGATTGAGATTATCTATAGTTCCAACATGAATTCTTTCCATACTAAAATAATATTTCTTTCCACAAAACCTGTTAGAAGTAGAAATATAGAAACAAAGATGTAGAACTTAAGGAAAATAAAACTTGAGCAAGAAAACTTATATGTGGATATAAGTATTTCAGAGACCCCCTGTAATACCAATTGTAGGATCAAATATATAAAATGAGATGCTCAGATACAAGAGGGGGGGGGGGGTGAATTGTATAATTTAAAAATTCCTTTGGAACCTTTAAATTTGGTATAAAACTTTCTTAAAGAAAGTTAAACAAGAAATCAAAAAACCTTTCAAAGAACCATTTTCTTAAACTTACAACCTTAAGAAATCAAACTTAAGAAGGATTTTCTTAAGGAATAAATTCTACCTTAATATAGAATCTTTAATATAATCAGAGTAACAGAATTACAAAATATAAGAAAGTTATACATTCTAACTTTAACAAAGATAACATACAACAATGGAATTAAAACAACTTGTAATAGTAAACAAGTAACAATAGGATTCTTTTAACCCAAAGAGAAGGGTATCCAACAACCTTGGACAAAGGTTATTTGATTTATAATTTTATGAAAGTCTGTCTTACCCAAACCCAGGTAAGCCCTCAATCCTCAGATTGGAATTTGTCTTGCTATCCCCGCAAGCCCTATATTTAGATGGAAATCAGAACCTCTGTTTTCCAAACCCGGAAGCCCATGATCAGCATGATCAGAGCCTGTACAAAGCAATTCTGAACAAGCTGTTCATGCCTAAAAATGTTTTTCCCAACATCCATATGAAGCAATGATAGTTTTAAGAGCTTATCTCTAGAAATCACTTCAAATCTTTATCACATGCGTCAAAAACTCTCTAAACTATTTAGTCGAAGTTCAAGTAGTTTTCTCATTCAAATGGGCTTGTATTTATTGGTAAAACTTCCCAACGGTTGGCTCCACTCCAACAGTCATATTTTCCTTAAATTTTGGAGGGATCTAGAGATGTAGAAAACATACAACGGTTAGTTTGTAATAGATTGTACGACATCATTTCAAGTAACATAAATGATGTTAAGTTAAAGATAAATATTAAGTATAAGAAGTCTTAGAATCCGATAATATTGGAATGATACTTTGGGAAACTCTAGCATTATCAGGAAAACAAATTCTTAATAATAAATAAATCGGATTGTGAAAACGGTATCACATATACACAGAAATCGGAATCATAAAAATGGTATCACTTATACACTAGAATCAGAATCATAAGAACGGCATCACTTATACACCAGAATCGGTGTCATGAAAACTGAATCACATATTCACCGGAATCAATATCACAAAAATTGAATCTCATATACACCTTAATCGGTACCACAAAAACTTAATCACATATACACCAGAATTGATATCACAAAAACTGAATAAAATATACACCAGGATCGGTATCACAAAAACTGAATGACAAAATGTAATAACAGATCCATAAGTATAACAGAATGGTAAATCGTAATGATATAACTATAAGCATAACGGAATGATAATTCTGTATCTTAAAAAAAATACAGAACTTAAAAAATATTCATAACTTAAGAATTTTTTTTTGTGATTTTCAAAACATAAAAACATAAGAAATGGAGAAGTCTTAAGATATCCTTATTGACTCAACAATATATCACAGTCTATGACTCATGGTATATTATACAGTCTGATATACACATTTTAGTGGATATACAATAATATACATACTTCTAGTTTTTAGTTTGGAATCCTATTCCTTTCACCAAATCAATATGTTCAAACCATATCATTATGTAAACCTCTACACAACCCATGACTGGTGTTACCAACCCAAATTAAAATCCAATTATACATATCCAAATATACCCCATGCATATGGTTCATGAAACTATTTCATATAAGGTTTTAAAATCTTCAAAAACTATCAATCTATATATGAGTAAGCTGAGAGAGATAGGTATCTAACCACTAATTTTCTTAACAAGGCATAAACATTAAGGATAGTGAGTAGTCCAACCAAAATTCCTTTTACCCAGTGATACTTTACTCAAGAGAGATTTCTATCTTCTTGAAATCTCTATTTTTTAATTTTCAAAATAGATATTTCAATCTCATAATAGTTTTAACACCTAATATGTTTAAATAGGAATTAACTTCTTAATTAAAGCTCATAACCTAGTAAAATACAAATTCTAGGTAGAAGAAAACTAAATCCATCATCATACCTTGTACAATACTCCTTATATACATGTATTCCAATTTATAGAGGTATTTTAACACTTTAAACTGAAGCATACAATCATTCATAGTATAACTATTATATCTATAAATATAACAAGGAATAAACTAAACAAATGAAAACTCAAAAATTTAGACACAAGAGAAACTATTTAAAAACAATTCATAAATAAAGATATTATAACCTTTTTATATTTATCCATTCATTATAGGCATTCCATAATAAAATAAATATAAACAATTTATATTTATACCTAATATTAACTCCTTAATATTATTCTTTATATGGAATTTACTTTAAATATATGATATCTAGAATATATACATTATATATATGAACTATTCATATTCCATGTAAATATTCAAAATATGAAACATTTAATATTATTTAAACCTTGATCATATCAATTATTAAAACTTCAATCGTTTAAATAATTTCCTAAAATAAGGAATTTTAATTTGAAAAATTCAAATTAAATGATTTTGAACAATTTATAATTTTAATGGAAATTCTTTTATATTTTTCCTTATTTTATAATTTATAAAAACATTAAAAATTAAACAAATAATTTTCATATAAACATTTTATATTTGAATTATAAGGCATGCCATATAATTTTAAAAATACATTTTAATATTAACAATTAATATTATGGAATATTTCTTTAATAAAGGTTACATAAAAATTTAATAATTAATTTAAAAAATTTATAACTATTTAATTTATAAACAACTTTATAAATTGAATAGATATACAGAAATAAATTTTCCATAATTTAAAATATTTTATAAATTATATAATTTAATTCATAATTGACATTTATTTTTTTTCTTTATATTATATTTTAAAATATTTGATATATTGTAATCAATGATATCATTTATTATCTATTTTATTTTATGATACATAATAATAATTTATGATATCAATCCTCGATGAATAGATATATTATCTTATAAAACACATCGTATCGCTATTATGATACAATTATTTGTTTTCATGTCATGGTCTTCACCGTCTCCTTGTACAATATTCCATATAATATGCTATTATATATATAAAAACCATAAGATTGCAATTTTTCACTACTTATGATATTCCATATCATAAGGCATGACTCTATCAGGACTTATAATAACATATATCATAATGCATGTCGTAGTTCAAAACTAATATTATTCCTTAGAATATCCCATATCCTGATGACTTCCAAAATCTAAATTCCATATCATTTTTAATGATATCAAATATGATATATTTATTATCCACTTATAAACATTGGTTCCTAAATCAAAATTCATGGTAAGTATCTAATACAACTAATGGGTTTCTTAGGATTAATTAACAATTAATCAACATAACAAAATCAATTAGAAACCTCAAATTCCCAAGATCAACCAATATTGATACTAAAATCAAGAAAAAAAAATGAACAACTTATGTGCATATCTTAAACCAATTAATGGTCTGGCCTCCTTCTTTCAGAAGATTATTGATAAATATCACTAAAAAGAAGCCATCAGAATCCCTTATCCTTGGTGTATCCATAGGTTGAAATAATCACCTAATGATCAAGTAAGAATATCATTTTCTATATGATATACAAGTTTCTTTTTGGCTGAAGGAGGAAGAATAAAAGAGCTTATATGTAGGTAGAATTGATAAGAGTTTGGACAAACTTGGTTGCACCATCTTGATGGATAAGTCTCCTTATATTTCCCTTGTGGATTCTTTCTAAGTGTGCATTCATTTACTGATATGTTATGTGTAAATACATTTGGTTACAACTCTTTGTAACCTTTATCTAAATCATTATATTAAAACTTTATCCTATGAAATTTTTATATTAATCAATGATATATTATGTTGGAAATATTCAAACATTAATAATAAATGTTAGGTTTCCATGATTAATCATAAATTATATATGAATCATAATATATAATTCATAATTCCAATTATATGAATTTATCTAAGATATCATTATATCATATCAAATGATATACCCATAAGGCATAAAACATGCCTTGATTTCTTATATGTCACAAAATACAACATATTTATACCGTACCATATGAAATAGGCTATAACACATTACATGTGCATAGGATTTAGGGAATATCTACTTTATATTCACCATTGAATGGAAATAACCCAAATATATTAATAGATTTTTATTTTTATTTTTTTCAGTATAATTAAAAGTGAAGGAAAGTCAATGTGTGTCGAAGTAGGCTGATGGGATAAGAATCCACCCACTAAAGAAGATAAAGATTCTACCCATAGTTTATTGGGTAAAGAAAAGGGGAGAAAATATTTTGGAATAACTGGATAGATATATTCTAAGTAGTAGATATATATATACACACAAACACATTTGATGATTTTTGAGTTGGTCTTTATTGAAATAAATATCTTTTTTAGATTCTTATGAGAAGTAATTTCTACTACATTTTAATGAAGTTGGAAGAGTTGGATGTTAAATTGATTATAAAGAGATGATTAAAAAAGAGATCATAGGAGATTCAATGTTTTTATAAAATCCAGTTGAAGTTGAGAGAATCCATTAAATTATTTTTTAGAATGAAAGGCTAATGAATATTGTGAACAATAACTCTTGAATTATGGTGTGAAGAAGATAAAGTTATGATGGAAATGATATGGAAATAAAATTTTAGTGAACTACACAAAGAAGAGTTTACATGTTATTAAAGGATTTTATAATTTTATTGAAGAAATTTGAAAATATTATTATATTTTTTAAAGTCATTTGAAATATTTTGAAGTGATTGAAATGGCCCTAAGGTGATGTGAAGTGACTCTGAGCTTATTTACAGATATTCTAGAATTTGAAGTTAAAGTTAAAAAATGGATAAGTGTGGATGTTTTCATATAATACGAGTTCTCATATGATATTTTAAGTCTTTATTGGATAATTTGAGAATAATTTTATTAATTTTGATCCATGTAATATGTTTTTTAGAATAAGAGGAAATGAAGATAATTCCATAATCTTACAAACTTTTTAAGATATGTGTTGATTTCATAAGATGTTTTATCCATTTCACAAATATATTTTTATAATTTTTAATAATTTTTGGGAACTTCATAAGATATATTTTTTATCATGAATTTTATTTTTATCCATGTAAGATATTTTGGCTAGTTTGTACAATTTTAATAATATGTTTCTAACAATGATTAATATTTTTTTTCATTTCAAAATATATTGGGACTGTGTAAGATAATTAACCATTATGTATGATATCTGAATCTCATAAGATATTTTAATATGTAAAAAATTAAAAAATGGTAAATTTTGGAAGATACTTATGAAATAATTTCATATAACCCGTAAACTATTTTTTAAAGATTAAAATTTTATGATGCTTTATTAAGGCATTATCCAAGCCTTGATTTAAATAAGATTAAATGGGAAGAGTTTGAAGAGATTACAATTTCATTAATCTTGTATTTTTAAATATGGAAATTTGAAAATCAATATTGGTGACCAAAATAGGAATAAATTCTTAAAAAATAAATTAGGTGATACTATGTGATGACTATAATTGATTCAAACATCATGAATTAATTTTGATTCAAGATAAATTATGAGAAACTAGTATTTATATTATAGAGAGAAGATCTAGGGGTGAATTGTTGGAGTTGGTGCCCTAAAACCAAATTTAGTGTACTTTTTTATTACATGCATTCATGGTTTTGAATATTAATAAATTTATTATCACATCAAAATTGTTATTCTATGTGAAATTGTTTGTGATAATTCCTTAATGGTAATTGTCCCAAAAAATGTTTTAATAGTTCCCTACTATGATGATAACCTAGAAATATCATGATAATATTATTAAATACATGTTATATGGATTAATGATATCATTTGAGTGAATAAAAATGATAAAGGCTATCATGGGTTTGGTTCTCATTAGTTAATCAGAATTCTTCCCATAAATTTTATCCCCATTAATTTCTAAGATACGATGGTTATGAGAATATGAATCTCTAGTAGGAAATCTACATTCATTAATGTCGTCAGATGTTCCAATCTACATGTGTGTGTAATGATCCTTAGACATTAAGATTATCCTTTATTTATTCCATTTACTTTGATGTATTGATTAAAACAATGATGATACTTGATCTCAGCAAGATATGATATGTTGGGTGTGTCACAAGTGATGTTGCATTAATGAATAATATTAGAAATTATTTATCCCTTCCCACTTTAGTAGAAGTTGATATCTTGGTCCCTTTGATTTAAATCAAACTACATAATTATTTTTATGGTCATGGACTTCTATGGGAAAGTTAATTTATAGAAATTTGAAGAAAGATACATCAAGAACATAGGCTGATGATACCAACATGAAACCTTATTGATTAGATATATCAAGATAAAATGATTATATTACACAGTGTGCATTCATATGTGGTTATTGTCCTTGCTGTATTTAACTTCTTTCACTATGGGTTCCATGGCATGTTTCTAGATGAAAACATTGTAATTTAGGTGTAACAATTTAATTCCAATGGGAAAGGGGGCTATAGGGTAACACACTAAGTGTATTCAGAACCTCAATTAAATTATATATGAATTTAACATGTTGAATAAATATTAATTTCATATGTGGTTTAATAATTATCCATGTATGACTAATCACAAATATATAGTCACCAGTTTTTTAAGAGTATATATATATTAGATAAATATTTAATAAAGATTTATTTTTATTTTAGAGAATATAATATTTATTTATTTAACAATAAATAATTCAGTGATATTTATTTATTTAAATAAATATTCATTATTCAAGGTCTAATAATTATTGAAGAGAATGTGGTCTAAGTTAATATCCCAATGAGAAAAAATACACATTAAATATTATTTTAAGAAATAATATTTTATTTATTGAAGTAAAATAAAATTTATTTTATCCATGAGTTCGACAAATGTTAATTAAATAATAATAATATTATTTTATACATGGTATTCTATGAGGACTTAGAAAAGTAATACGGGCTTGGGTATAATTATTACTTCATTAACACTAGCTTTATATAAATAGGATTATTTCATTTTTAATCCCAGTCATCATTGTACATGATGAATTCTAGAGGATTCTCTCAATCCCTATATAGAACTTATCCTAAAATTCTATTAAGAACAAAGGTCTACCCTCCTTTACTAACCACTCAAGATTAGAGAGATCAAGAAGATCCATTCCACCTAAAGTGAATCTTGTGGTCATCATCAATGAATTACTCAAGCATCAGAATCTTATGTTTAAGCACCCAAGGATTTATACAATGATATTTAATGGTTCGTAGTGTATATATGGATCACTTCTAGAGAAATTCTACACTTTAATCCTCTCACCAAAATGATGAAACAACAAGAAGTATCCTACTGATTCATTAATGAAGAAAAAAAATTCAATGCAAGGTATTTATTTATCTAAATAAATTTACTGTAAATTATATGTGATGATATTATCATCTTTGTAATGGAGTAATAGTTAATTAATTATAGATTTAATTTCATTTTTCATGATACAGTTTATCATGTACATATTTGAATATTCATTAATTATAAAAAAAATATGAGTTGGATATGACCTAAAGACACTTCTACTACACCCAAAACCTTCATGTGGAATCTAAGTGATCACATAATTAATTTATAATTATTTTTTAAAAATTGATTTTTGATATTAATTTAATTATAGTTTTTATTTCTATATTATTATTTATTTAAATATGAACATCGAAATATTGTCTTCTTCGCCTTCATCTTAAATCATATAACCAATAAAAAGTTAAATTTACACAAAGAACATTCAAAGACTCCATCAAGATGTGCCAAGGGTTTGTTTATAGATAAGGAAAGACTACACAGTGTATAGAATATTGGTATATTTCATGTACCCAAATTCATTTCAATAGGATAAACCATGGAAAATATGGGTCTTCGGGTAACAATTACACACCAAATGCATTAAAAGAACACAATGTATTGACCAAACAGGCTGTCACATGACATGTCAAACAACACAGTGTGTGACCCATATACACATCATATAGTCCATGCATTTTCATGGATAAAAAAACTCAGTTAAATATATTTCATGTATTTATTACATGGTGTGTGTGACTGATAGCTGTGCAACTTTGATATCACATGACATGTAGCTGGAATCTATGCCATGTAACTCATAAACTTTTATGGTGAAGAAACACACCATGTTCCTAGGTGTGTGTCACAGACATGGTTAGTAGACACTACACAGGTTGTATACCTAGTACATGTCATGTAACCCAATGAACCTTGTGTGATTAATTTGGTGTGGAAAGAAAATTAATGATATAATTAAACCTCACTAACATGTGTCTGTGTTTCATTTATTAATAGTACATATTATGTAATGGGTTAATTAATTATTCATTAAATTCATTTCAATATTAAATATTCAACTACAAGAACTATGCTTCGTAGTTTGGATGGGTACAAACCATTTCCTCCAAGTACACATGTGTACTTAATTTATTTTAAATAAAATTAATTAATTTAATTTATTTATGATTATGGATGATAGAAATTTCCAAGACGGTTTGGATGGGATTAAGTTAAATTGAATTGGTTTATTAATTAGATAATTAATTAGATAAATTGAAGGTGTTTTATCTTAATTAAATAATAAATTAAAATGAGTTATAGATAGATCGAAAATTAATATTAGTTTCATGTGTGTGGGTGATCATGGGCTAAGATTGGACCTATGCACATGAATGATTTAATTAATTTATTATTATTAAATTAAATGATGGAATTCATGTCACCCCTCCCCTCATTATGTAAGGGTCTGTATACCCACAATTTCATTTATTAAAACCCTTCAACCAATCCATTGGTTTCCTTCAACTGTGTGTGAGAAATTGTTATGTGAAAAATAATATTCCTAGGTGAGTGGAGATGGTTCAAGTATGGATTGAAGATGAAACCAATCAAAGTGATACATAAGTAGAAAAATAGGATGTTACAGTATGAATAAAGTAATGGTTTAAGATGTATTTCCTTAGGTTCAAGGGTTATTTTATCATTTACTAGATAAAATAAACATTAGAAAAGGGATCATGATCATACCAATATTATTATTATTTTTATGTTACATGGTTAATTATTTATTAATTATTCATCATAATAAAAAAATAAATGAACTAACAAGAATGGAATATGGAATTAACATAATTTGAATTATCTAGTTTTTATCTAGATTTTTTAACCACTTAAGCAAAATACACTAAATATTAAAAAGTGTGTAATAATATAAAATGATCAATTTTTATATAAAGATTATAATCCCTCAATAAATATATTAAGACATGATTTCCTTTCATGGATAAAGTTAAAATACAACCATAGTTCAATTTTATTGTTTAGAAAAATCTAGGGTGCTTTCAATTATTGAGGAGTTTTTACTGAGGCCCTAGGTTGACTTAAGTTAGTTTATATTAAGGGTTGGATTCCAAATATAAACTTGGAATAACCAAGAGGCTATTATTGATGAAATCCATGTCCAAGAATTTAGGATTGGGTATTACAGTCAACAGATCAAGGATCTATGAATTAATGTAGTTTGAAAGTTATTCCCAACTATATTACTTTGAATATTTTTTCGAGCCAAAGTTTAGTTGTTGATAAGGGAAATATGGATCCATTCCATTGGAATATCCATGTGATATGATATAATAAAACTAATGGTGAGGGATATTGGATTTCAATAAAATAACGAGATATTAACAAATTTAAAATTTATTATCTAATTTATTAACATTGTTAAAGTAATAATTTTCTCCTATCATTTATTGTAGAAAATGGAAAGTAATATAACAACCAAATTTTCACCCTGTTATATTTTTGAGAAATAAAATCTCCTTACTGACATGAATTTCCAAGAATGGTATAGAAACTTATGTATTGTACTATGCCATAAATGAAAATTATACATGTTGTAATCCCCAATTCCTTAATTCCTTACTCAAGGGGATAGTGAGGAAGATGTATCCCTCTTTCTTAAACACGTTGATGATACACTAGACATCTAGTGTTTGATGTTTTCTTCCCTGACTACTGAGAATCCAAAGTAATAAGAGGCATTGGATGCATACACTATACTACTTTATATTTTAGAATTATTTAAGGATAAGTATAGTTAAGTGAGAAACAATATATCCAAGGCACTATTCATGTGTAATATTGGAGAAGGGGATCTGGCTATGCCTCATTCATCCAAAATGATTGGCTATATTAAGATCTTGGACATCTTGGGATTCAAGCTTCTAGACAAGATGTGAACTATTCTAGTGTTTTACTCACTCCTATCAATCTTCTCATATTTCATTATATATCTTAATATAAACAATTCTGGGAAGACTATACTATAAATTATTACTTTAATTAACCCATTTGATAAGGAAACGATGTGTGAAAAACCTATAGTCTTTATGGTTAATATGAATAGAAAGAACAAGGAAAATGGCTCCCAGAATAATTCCAAGTATAAGGCTCCCATGCATTATCCTTCCAAGAAGAAGAATATCCAATTGAAAGAAAAGGAATAATACATGGTAAGTTTTTCATGCGTTAATCTAAGATATTGGAAAATAATTACACCCAGTTTAAATAGTAAGGGGAAGCTTCAAGTGTGTTTGTTATTAAGTGTGATATTTATATATATATATATATTTGGGTATTATTTATATCTTTTGGGTCTCACATCTATATTAAAATGTAGTAACCAAGTAGATTTTGAAATATTACACGAGGATAGGTGGATTTATAGGCTTCCAATGGTGTGAGGTTGGCTACTCTATCCATTGGAGACTACCATCTCACATTTCCAATATGGTTAATTGTGGTTTTAATGAAATGTTATTATATTCCTAGTGTTACCAATAAAATCATATCTATTTCTTTACTTAACATGGATATATTTAATTTCAAATTTGAAAATAAGGAATTATAATTTTATAATAATTAAATTTTTATGGAAACATAACTAAATAATAGTATTTATGTATTAAATTATGAAAATTAAGTGTTTTCAATTGATAAAAAATAAAACTCACATGACTCATTTCACACCTAGTTGTGGAATAACTGGCTGAGTCATTTAAATGATAAGTGTTTCACAAATATCTATCAATATGGTTATTTAGATACTTTTGTGCTAAAAGTAATTGATATATATCATTATTGTTTACAAGGAAAAATGACCAAGACACCATTTGGTGGATAGGGTGAAAGGGACATAGATATTCTTGAATTGGTATACACTAATGTGTGTGGAACTTTTATAGTAGAATTTATAGGTGGGTATTTTTTTTCATAAATTTTACCGATGACTTGAGTAGATATAGTTATATCTATTTGATAAGATACAAGTCTGAATGTTTTGTTAAATTCAAAAATTTAAAGTATGATGTATAAAATCAACTTCTTAAGAAGATAAAATATATTTGATTTGATCAAGGTGGGGAATATATTAGCCATGAGTTTTTTGAATTTCTATAGGAGATTAGGATTCCATCCCAACTCACTCCAACTTATACACCACAATGGAATGATGTTAGTGAAAGGAGGATACATACTTTTCTTAACATGGTGAGGTTAATGATATGTTCCAAAGGTATTCCATTATCCTTTTAGAAAAATTCATTATAAACTAAAACATACACACTCAAATGAGTGATAAATAAAGTAAATCATGGTATTCTTTTTTAGTTATGGAGTGTAAAGAAACCCATTTTGTCAAATATTTATTCATGGTGTTATGAAGAGTTTGTTAATGTCACATGTGGGAACAAAATATATCCCAGGGGTAAAAAGTGTATCTTTATAATATATCCAATGAAAAATTAGGGATATCATCTATATGAATTATCATAAAAGAATGTAATTGTGGATAGAAATTCCATTTTTCTTGAGAGGGATAACATCCTCAATAAGGCTAGTATATCTTTGTAGTATAATTGGTGTGTAAACACATTCCATATTTCTCCTTAGAACACATTGTTTCTGAAACACAAGCACAATGTAGGATCACAATAGAGGTTAAATAACCAAAAATATATGGTTTTATTATAACTAAATATGGTGACTCATTACTGGTTGAGAATAATGATCTTACTTATTATAAGAAGGTAGTAGAGATCTCAAAAGATTCAAGATGGAAATAATCCTTGAATTATGAGATGAATTCCATATATCAGAATCATGTTTGGGTTTTAGTTAATCCTTTAGTTTATGAAAATTCCATTGGGTGAAAATGGGTATTCAAAAGAAAACTGGACATGGAAGGAAAATAAATTTCCTATAAATAATGACAAGTTGATAAATGGTTTAACAAATGTATATTAACTATAATGAAACCTTTTCTTGAGTAACTATGTTTCAATCCATCATAATCCTACCTGTTATAGTAGATTTCCATGAACACAAGATTTATAATATGGATGTCAAAAATAGACTTCCATAATGGGAACCATTATAAAGATATCTATATGACACAACTATAAGGATTTATGACTTCAAGTAATGTAAAAAAGGTATACAGGTAACTAATATTCATTTAGGGATTAAAGAGAGAATCCAAGTCATGGAAAATGTGGTTATATGAACACATAAGAGAATTTGGTTTCATTAAGAATAAAATTTATCCATGTGTTTACAAGTGGTTTTGTAGGAGTGTGTCTATTATCCTAGTAGTATATGTTTATGACATATTGCTTATTGGAAATGACATACCGTCTTTAAAATTAGTTAAAGACGGGTTGAACAAGTGATTATCTATGAAGAAATTATGTGAATTAGCTTATATATTTGGTATTAAGACCGTTCTAAATAGATCCAAGAATATTATAGGGGAAAGTCAAGGTATATATATTGAGTAGGTACTAGTTAGATTTATTATGAAAAAAACCCAGAGGGGATTGGTTCCAGTGCAACATGATATACATCTCTCCAAGAAAATGTGTCCTCAGACATAAAAATAGAGAGTGAGAGAGAGAGATCAAGACAATTTATCAGATACCATTCAATTATATGATAATATCAATCATTTATTCCATGTTATGTACTAGGCTTGATGTTGTCTATTCCTTGATCACATTAGAGAGACATCAAGTTGATCCAGGTGAACAACATTGGTCTACAGTTAAGGTTATCCTTAACTATCTTAGGTGAACTAAGGATATGTTCCCAGTATATGGGGGACATGAGGATCTAGTTATTAGGGGTTATATAAATTATATCTTTCAGATATATTATAACAACCTAATACTGTAGTTAGGGTATGTATTTAATATCAATAGAGGATCTATGAGTTGAAAGATCACAACGAACTTAATTATTGCTGATTTTAAAGTAGAGTCCGAGTACATTGTGGATTTTAATGCATCCAAATAATCTATTTGGAAACACAACTTTGTCCAAGATTTTTATGTGGTTCCTAGAAGTAAATAACCTATCACATTATATTGTGGTAATATTACAGCGGTGGATCTCATAAAGTATCTAAGGTCACACTAATGGATAGATCACATACTTACAAAGTTTGACCTCTTGAGATATTTTTCTCAAAGGTGAAAATTCATGGTGAGTAGAGTTTTCTCATAAGAAAATGTGTCAAACCCCTTGACTACTGCCTTATCTTAGTATAATAATGAACTTCATGTGAAATATATAGAATAAAAGTTGTTACCAGTTGACTTTAGAGCAAGTGAGAGTCTATTGGAGTTATTTCACTATAACTATATTATGGGTATTTTATGATTACCTATATTCATGGGTTTTAATGTTAATAAATTTCTTATAACATCATGAATTTTCTTATGCATAACATTGTATATGATAATGTCTTAAGGGTACCTATCAAACTAAAAGGCCATAACAGTTCCGTTCTATGATGAGAACCTATATGTTCCATGAAAATATACTTAAATACATGTTCTATGTCCATAAATATCATTTTATGGGATAAAAATGATAAAATTTATCTGGGGTAGGGGGATAATAAGTGAATTTGACTTCTTCTCTTAAAGTTTTTCCTTGGTAATCTTAATGATAAAGAGGTTATGAGAACATAACCCGATCTTAGGAAATCTACATTCAAATGTTTTATTGGAAGTTATTATCTGAATATGCATGTAATGATCCCTAGATTTTAAGATTATTATTAATGCATGTCATGAGTAATGTAATTTGATGTATTGATGAAGACTGTGATGACATATGATCTTGGTGATGTCTGATACATTGGATGCATCACGAGTGATATTACATTAATGTATAAGGTGAGAAAGAATTTTTCCCTTCCCTGTTTAGTGGAAGTTGATATATAGGGACCTTTTATGGAAATAGAACTACCTGATTAAGTCCATTCCCATAGAATTATATCGACAAGTTTTTTCAGGGAATTCCAAAGAAAGAGACATCAATCACATAAGTTTTTGACACCATATTAAATCCTTATTGATTAGAGATATCTATAAAAAGGATTACATTACATAGTGTGCATTTTTATGTGGTTATTATCATTATAACATTTAACTTATTTCTATATGAGTGCCTTGGTGTGATTATAGATGATAACCATGGTATTTAGGTGTAATAAACTAATGCCACTAAGAAAGAGGCCTAAATGGTCAGACACTAAGTGTATTCAGAACCTCAATTAAATTCTACATGAATTTATCATATTGAATAATTATTATCCCCATACATTGTTTAATAATTATTCATGTATGATTGATAATAAATATTAAGGCACCAGTTATCTGAGAGAATATGTATATGAGTAGAATATTTAATAATAATTTATTTTATATTTTAGTGAATATAATATTGATTTATTTATTGGTGAAAAATCTAGTGACATTTATTTAAATAAATATTTATTATTCAAGGTATGATAAACATTTATAAGTTATGAAGGCTGAGTTAATGACCTGATGATAGAAAAGACATATTAAATATTATTTGATTAAATATTGATTTATTTAATGAAGAAAAATAATATTTGTTTTATCGTTAATTTTGAAACATTTTAATTAAATAATAATAATATTATTATTATTTTATACATGGAGTTTTATTTGGATTTAGAAAAGTAATAATTACCCACGTGCAATTATTATTTTTATAACCCTAGATCTATATAAACCATATTATGTCATTTATGAACCTACTCATCATAGTGTCCAATGAATTCTAGATGTTTCTATAAATCATTTGAGATATCCTCTCTTATAACTCTCTCAAGAATGGACATAAATCCTACTAAAACAATCTCTTAAGACTAGAGAGATCAAGAAGAGTCCTTCCACTTGAAGTGATTCTTGTGGAAATAATTAATAAACGAATCAAGAACTATAATATTTCATGCTAACACTTAAGGATTTTTATGGTGATGTTTAGAGGTTTTTGCTGCATGTGTAGATCATTTATAAAGGGATTATACACTTGAATTATATCACTTCAATGATGGAATGATATTAAGTGGCCTACCAATTCATCAATAAAGAAATAAATTCAACAAAAGTTATTTATTTATCAAAATAAATTAATTATAAATTATATGCGATGATCCCATCTTAGTAGTTCTAGTGTAATAGTAAATTAATATTTCATTTAATTTTGTTGGTCATGATGTTCTTCATCATGTACATATTAGATTGTTCATTAACTATAATAAAAATCTACGTTGTCTACTTCTCAAAGGCACTTCCACTGTTCCCAAAACCTTCAAGTTTGAAGAGTTTACAATCCGTTAGAGGAATTTAAAATTTCATTGAAGTGATTTGAAAAAATTATTATATTTTTTAAAGTCATTTTAAAAGTTTTAAAGTAATTGAAAAGGCCTTGAGTTGAATTAAAGTGACTCTACGATTGTTGGAAGATATTCTATAATTTGATGTTAAATATGAAAAATGGATAAGTGTTGAAGATTTCATACGCTGTTATAAGTTTTTATATGATATTGGAAGCATTCATAAGATAATTTGAGAGTCATGTAAGGATTTTGGTCCATATAATATATTTTTTTAGAAGAAGTGTAAATGAAACTAAGTCTACCAACTTAAAAAATTCATAAGACATGTATCGACTTTTTAAGAGTTTTTGTCTAATGTGTAAGATATTTGTCTACTTTTTAAGGTGTTTTGGGAAATTCATAAGATATTTTTTGATTGCATAAGATATTATGGATGATGTGTATGCTATTCATTTTTCATAAGATGTTTCAGACAATAAGTAAGATATTTTTCATTTTGTAAGATATTGATACTATGTAAGATAAATGGCCATTGTGTAAGATATCTGACTATCATAAGATATTTTTATTTTTGATAAGATAAGAAATAGGTACTTCCATAAGATACTTATAAACTCAAATCAGATGATGCTAAATCTATTATTCCAAGATCACAATTTCATGATGTTTTTAATCCATGATTCAAGGAATTATTTGGAGAAGGTTAATTAAGAAGAGTTTTATGAGATCCCCATTCCATTAATATGTGATTTTCAAATATATAAACCTTGAAATAAATATTATTGATAAAAGCAAGATAAAATTATTAGAAATAAATTATGTGATTCTTTGTGATTATCTTTGTAGTTTTAAACACCATAAATGAATTGTGATTCAAGATAAAACATGATAAACTGATTTCTAAATTATAGATAGAATATTTGTCTATGAAGTTCTCTGATAACTAAGTTGGAAGATGGTTATCATAGTTAAATTCAATTAATGTCACAAAAATGAATAATTGATCCAAACCACAACAATATTTTCCTATAGATATTTTATATAGTTATGAAGATTATTTTTCTGTAGTTTTTGTGGGATGATTTTGAGGAAAATAATTTCGACCATTTTGGATGAATAAATGGTGATTTATTTAGCTAGGATTAAAATTATAAATAAATAAAGAGTCTCGAGCAATCTATAATAATAATAAAAAATTATTCAACTATTAAAAAATGATAAATAAAAGTGAAAAGGGTTATTATTGTAAATTCACTTGAGATAATAATTTTAGGAAAATGGAATATTCATGATTAGGGAAGCACACCCAAATTAAGTTTTTAAGAATAAAAATAGAGATCATGGTACTAAATATAGTTAAATAATATATCTATTCTTAATATATAAAATAAATTCTAAAAAAATAGATATAAAAGGTGGAAAAAAATAAAGAGAAGAAGTTGGGAGAGATAAGTCGATGCTTCTCTGAAGAAAAAAAACTTCACGAGTATTAAAGAAGGAGAAGAAGCCAACCTGATTCTATTAATCATATAATGTTTTCAAATAAAAAGTTAGAATAGAATAATAATAATTATTAGTTCACATGAACTATATTATGTTGTCAATTTCATAGAAGTAGATACAGAAGAAAGAAGAAAGAGAGCAGAGGAAGAACAACTTTCATGCAATTCTATCGATAAACCATTGGTGATTGAGATAATTAATTAATGAGTTGATAGAATCCAAAAATCATATCTAAAAATTATCTGGAATCAAGGATGTTTGAAAAGACGCAGTTTCAGGTAAATATTCTTGATTATATGCTTGTGATTTAAGATTATGATTAAGGAAGAATATTAATTTATGATTGATGTAGTAACTTCCTATGAAAACTGTTTATCAACTTGAAATGGTTGGAAGAAGTTTTAAGACCACTAAGATGTAGTATAATCTAGTGAGAGGATGTGTAAGTGATGGATGCACTATGAGCATTGGATAATACCTACTCATAAAACTTTTAATTGATAATAATATTATTAGAGTAAAATATGTATAATAAATGAAACCAATCACATAAAGTATGTAGTTATCCACATCGAGGTAAAATCTTGTAAAAATACCATGTAGAGACCCGAAGCCTGACGTACATAGACTTTACATTACTTTTTGTGGAATACTTAGTACATAACAAAAACACACACACAAGGATCGTAATAGTTTAGTGTCTTTGGAAACTCGGAATATAATCTTCTAATCGTGGTGAAAGATCTTCAAAATCTCCCATAAAGATCTTCCTTTTTTTTACCTAATACCTTTCTTTATATCCTGGGGAAAAGAAAACATAAAAGGGTGATCTCAAATGCTCAGTAAGGATATACAAAAGAAATAAAAATCATATCATATCTTTTTGAAAATCATAACCTGCAAAAGAGATCATAATATCTTAACATGGAACAAATCATAGAAGTGAAAATGAGATCACCATAATCATAACATGAAACATGAAACTTTGTGGCATGCACACATAATCATGGAAAATCATTTCTTGTTAGTCATGACTCATTGCCAAGACTATCTTAGTGGACAAAGTCCCTTTCTGAACCGAGTTCACTCCTCGTTTCAGTCCTGTATCACTGAACCGAAATAACCTTCCGTTCCAGCCATGCCTATCTCATGAGATATAAAATCTTTACCCAATGCATTGGAGGGAGATATAGGTCCCACCCATCTTATAATGAATCCTTTCTTATGTGTGCCACATAATCATAAAACATACATCATCGCATAACACATATAACAAAAATGGGATTCTTGAAACATCATGACATCATAAATCAATTCATATATGATAAAGGAATTCATAAACATAATTCCATCACAACATAGTCAAACCAATGTAAAAATATGGATAGAAACAGAACCCTTTATTATCTTAGATGGAAAATAATTTTGATAAAACACTTGTATTGAATTCTTGAGGAAAATATCCTTTCTTCTTCAAAAACAATTTTCCTTTCATAACATGTCATACAACTTTAAAATAAAAGAAGTTGATTAAAAATAAACTTGAAAACTTGTAAAGGAAGCTTCTTGGAAATAATGTTTTAAAAATCCATTCATGCCGTATAAGTTAAAAAAAAACATTCTTCGTACTTTTGTCGGAAAAGTCAAAAAGTACCTCGTACGGAAAAACGACAAAAGATTCCTTTCATATTCTTTACTAAAAACTCACCTAAGGGTAAAATTGGATTTAAACTATTTCAAGTGGATGGAAACAATATTACATATTGAGGGAACATGGATGTGGATGATAAAATACACCCTAGTAAATACTTACGAATAAACAATCTCGGATAAAAATGAGATTGTGATATTTCCCTTACCTTAGGTCCAATTTTCTTCGTATGTGTCCGAACCTCCTGTATAATGATTTAAATAATGTCATTGACTTATTACAGAATCATATTCATTGTTATGATATCATATATGGTTCACTTATGACATTACATTACCCGTTCTTTTGTAAATTCCATGTTAAAGAAGCGTTTTGGGTAAAATCGTTTCATTTATCGTGGGTGTTTTGACTTGTTGTTCTTGACATCATTATTACTTATATCATGATTTACTTACTTCCAGAATATAAAATATGATTTATATATCATATATATTCAGTATATATATATATATAATAGATATATAAATAGAATGAAAAACACTGTTCATGGAGACGGTAGTCCGTACGTACGCATGAACGCTGTTTTTCTTTCCTTATTGTCTTGAAATGGAAGTAAGTAGATGACATACATATGTATATATATACATAAATCCAGTAGCTTTATAATGTCATATATTTCATTATTATTTCTTATATATACATTATAATCATTCTTAAATGGTTAACATGGAGAATGAATCTCATCGCGTCGTGGAGACGGTAGTCCGTACGTACGCACGAGCGATGATATCATTTCTATAAATATTGAATTGAATTGGAGTGGATTATAAAATATATCAGAATCAATATGATGTTGTAATAACTATGTATATTTATTCTTTACACCATTATACCCATCCATGTAAGGTGGTGGTGGAAAATAGATTACACCACGGCGTGGAGACGGTATTCCGTACGTACGCACGCGCGGTGATTTCTTTTTCCGTAGGATGGATAGATGGTGAAATAGGGTTGTTTCATACTTATAATAACATATCAGTATATGAGTGATACTGATGTTATTACTTCATAATGAAACAACCTAAGAAGAAGAAGTGGAAGAAGAAATAAAGATGAAAGAATTGGTAACGGTAATTACCTCTTCTTTGAAGCGCCTCTTTGAGACCTCCTCTTAGGGCACTAAAATTGGTCTTTGAGGAAGACCAGAACCTCTAGGATGTTTCTAGGGAAGTGGAGAAGAGATTTTGTCAGGGGTTGGCCGATCTTGAGTGCTCAAATTGGTGTGAGGAGGAGGGGGAGGAGGTGTCCTTTTATAGGGGAGGAGAGGGGCACCTTAGGAATTCTTAAAAATATTAATTTATAATAAATCTAACCCTACTTAAAAACCTCCAAAAATGACTCATATTCAAAGATTAGATGAGATAGGGTTGTAATCTCATCAACCAATCAAATTTAGACATGTTTGTATTTTATTTTAAACCTTATCAATTAGATTTAACTCTAAGTTAAATAATTTAACTTTTACCGTGTCTTTTTGTTTTCTTTCACTATATGGTTAATAAACTTACTATAACATGCCAAACGAACCCCAAATTGTTTATTATTAATATATATATCCTTATCTAAGTCATTTGGCCGAACCTTAGATTTTTAGGAATACAATAACAATTAATAATATAATATTTGATTTAAAAACTATTTTGTGTCAATTTTGACACTATTTGATATATGATTTTTGTGAAAGTCATAACAGAATTAAATGTTCGAACCAAGTTGATTAAATAAACATTAATATATCATAGTAAACTAGAAAATTAGTGGAATTCATAAAAAATCTCAAATTACATTTATTTTTGTGTTTATAACATCAATTATGTCAATATTTCATTAATAAGATAATTACTGCATCATCGTTGTGTCATAAATAAATTAACTTATTTTATGTCTAAAAATTACAAATAAAATACCATCATGTAGGAAATCTTTTTATCTTTCTAATGAATATTTTAAATCGAATTTATCTTATGTATAACCCCATATTAAAAATGATTTACTTATTAAACTTTGATTTTAACTATTTTAACCTTTCTTTAAATAAATTAATAATAAATGTCCTAATCTAATCCAAGTGGGCCTAAATGGTCATATTATATTCATAAGGTTGTTTTTGGCCGAATTACACTTATCCAATAGAATTAGGACATGTGTTAGGGTAATAGTAATATCATATTTACCCTTAGTTACCCTATTTACTATTAACCGTGGTAAAAAAAGTAAAAAGTTACTATTCACCAAAAATTATTTTCATCTCATTGAACCACATTTTAGTCCTTGATATTAACCGTGTCTGTTGGATTTTCGAAATTCCATTCACAGAATTGGTAAAATTAAGTTTTATGCAAAATTCAGTTTTTAACCTACCACTTAGTAGTTTCACTATTCATCAAAAATTGATGTTTTTCAGAACAATGCCAAAATTTCATCCTAAGCTATATTTCATATTCCGAATTCAAAAATGAAGTCTATTTTACCATATTCATAACATAGATGTTGCATTAATTAATTTTATAATTAAATCCCGCTGTTAAAACAAATAGCGTGTTTTTAAGAAACAATATCTATCAAAAGATTGACACTTGTTTATGTCTGGTTTAAATGTGAAATTACATCCAATGACCAACATTGTATTAAATTGTAAAAATATATTCTAAATATATTTTAAAACCACTCAAATTAATTTTTTATCACTATTAATTATTTCGATTAAAAAAAGTTGTTTTTAATTATAATGTAGTAAATTTCACTATTCATCAGAATATGAAAGTTATCTGAAAAGTACCAAAATTTCACCTTAGGCTAAATTCGATACTCTGAATCCAAAAATGAAGTTCATTTTGAAAAATAAGATTTAAAGAATTTCAAAAAGTGGTTATTACTATTCATAACGACTAGTTTTAATAATATTTTAATAGAATATCGTTGTTTAGTGAAACTCAGTATTGCATACTATACACGCTATCGAGGAAGGTTGTGATTGCGTGTAATGCAAGGCAAGTCAAGGATGCGTGTTGAGCAAGCTCCTTTTGGTGTAGCGTACAACACAAGACATTATTGAAATAAAAAGAATATTTTTCATAAAATCTCGGGCTGTTACATTCTACCCCCCTTAAAATGAATTTCGCCCTCGAAATTCGTCGGGGTAATAAATGGTTTACTATTCGAAAGTTTCTTTAATAGAAACCCACATCGTAAAAAGGAATATCAAAACTTGGTTTTAAAAACTAAAGTATGAAATGTAATGATTACCCAAATAAACTAATCGTTGGGTTTCCACATAGGTAAAAATATGGATATGGAAGAGAAATCTAACCATCATGTTCTGATGGAGAGTGGTAGAGAACATGGCTATGGAAAAGCCAGTAATCACAAATCCATAGATTTGTGATGATATAAAGTACCATCTGATTCATCAGGTATAAGATCACTAGGACAACATTTTTGGTTTTCAAGATCATTTCCCTAAAGTTGAAAATTTGAATTAGAATAAATACTTAATTTATTTTGGTACAATCTCACTGTTGTTCGTGTCTTGAACAATTTCCACTTCATCTCTTAAATAAATGAAGTTGAATTTGTTATTCGTGAAGTGTTAGCAGATTATGTGATAGAACGACGGGTCATTCCATCTGTCTCAAACAAAAGGTTAGCAAAAATTATATACATACGTCGATCTATAGTGAGATTAATCACATATGGTTCCTAAAATGAACTTATACTTCATATATCATACCGCTTAATAAAATAAAACTAGTTTCTACTAAACAGGGACTTCCTGTAGGCCAGTGGTAGGCGATAAAGGCCAGTCGCACTTCGGTTGTGGGTTCGATTCCCATAGCCTTGTCCGACGCGATGGGCTGTCGCCCGTCCTGCAGGTTGTCCTTTTTCTAAAACTACATTACTATAACATTCTATCAATAATATCAAAAAAAGAACTTTTTTAGGCTTATCCATAATACTGCAGTCCACTCTCATAATATAGTGAAAACAATTACCAGAGATTTAATACCATCGTTGATCCCCATAAGATATGTCTTGTTGGTCACATTCTAAACATTCAAAGTCCTTAATCATGTATTCTCTTGAATACCTTAGAGAAAACACTTTCCACATACCAAAATCCTCAAAATTCTATATACTCAAACCATGATATCACTTAGTCCTTATATCAATCATGAGCTCATGAATACTATTAAACATTTCATTTTCTCGTCTTCATTATGCGCATATCATCTTATTTCCAAAAAATATCTCAATCACTTTGAATACCACATCAATAAATATTGCAATACTCAATGATACAACATTATTTTGGAATCCCATTACATAAACACTTAATCATTCCACCACATCGTTGTCATATTCAACATTGCCAATAGTGATCGCATGTGATTTCCCTTTGTCCTTTGCCTTCAGTGGTTGCTCATGTTGATCATCACTAACCCTTGGATTAGGGCAATTATTAGCATAATGCCCCATTTCCTTGCACTTGAAGCATTGAAGTGTTGGCGGTGCGTTCTCTGCAGTGTTTGCTTTATTCACATCATTAGAAACCCTTTTTCCATTACTTCGACACTCAGCTGCTCGATGACCTTCTTTTCCACACTTAAAACATTTTCTAGTCCCTTTAAGACAATCTCCACCATGCTTCTTTCCACACTTTGTGCATAAGGAAACATTCATCTTCTTTTCACCATTATTCTGAGATTTCTCCTTGAACTCCATCTTTCGTTTCTTGTCAAAACCATGAGATGGATATGTAACACCAACTTCCATTTCTACCTTGATAGCACAACGCACAATTTCTTCATAGCTACTGAAGTCTCTTATAGCTAATGCCCTTCGAAGACTTGGTTTTAAGCCACTGAAAAATCGATCAACTTTACTTTCAGGTTGGATGATAATTCCAGAAGCATACCTTGCAAGTCTTGTAAAATTTGCTTCATAGGTACCAACAGATTCATTGTCCCTTTGCTTCAGTTCAAGAAACTCTTTCTCCATCTTTGTTCGAAGAATATGAGGGAAGTACTTACTGAAAAACAAGTTCTTGAACTCATCCCATTCCATGGACTCAATTTCATCCCTTGGCCTCGTATTCTTGATAAGATTCCACCATTGATAAGCTTCACCTTCCAAACGATATACTGCTAAGATGACTTTATCATGTTCAGAACATTGAAGAACTGAAAATATCTTTTCAGTAGTACTGATCCATTGTTCAGCCACAAGTGGATCAGAAGACCCACTGAAAGAAGGTGGACGTTGCCTCATGAAGGACTCAATAGAATATTGTTCCCTTCTCTGCTCATTTGGAAGTCCAGAATGATTCATAGCTTGTGTAAGTATAGCAATAAGATTTTGCACTCCATCTCCCATAAAATTTGTTTGTTCAGGAGGGCAATCATTGCATTGTCCATTGCATTGATCAACACGGTTCCTTCGGGTTCCAACCATCGTCTAAAACCCAAAAAGAATAGTGTGAGAGGCAAAAATCATGCTAGGGAAAACAGCATAATAAAGGGGGAGTACCTTCAATATCCATCATCTTAGGTTTAATTCTATGATCGTTAGCGTAATTCTATTACTATAACCTATACGTATACTTATCCCTAGGGACATCCCTAGACATACCGTAGAAATATCTCTAGGGATCTCACTAATGTTTTCGCATCCTAGTTTCCAAAGGTTGACTAAACCTTTCCTCTGATACCAACTGTAGAGACCCGAAGCCTGACGTACATAGACTTTACATTACTTTTTGTGGAATACTTAGTACATAACAAAAACACACACACAAGGATCGTAATAGTTTAGTGTCTTTGGAAACTCGGAATATAATCTTCTAATCGTGGTGAAAGATCTTCAAAATCTCCCATAAAGATCTTCCTTTTTTTTACCTAAAACCTTTCTTTATATCCTGGGGAAAAGAAAACATAAAAGGGTGAGCTCAAATGCTCAGTAAGGATATACAAAAGAAATAAAAATCATATCATATCTTTTTGAAAATCATAACCTGCAAAAGAGATCATAATATCTTAACATGGAACAAATCATAGAAGTGAAAATGAGATCACCATAATCATAACATGAAACTTGAAACTTTGTGGCATGCACACATAATCATGGAAAATCATTTCTTGTTAGTCATGACTCATTGCCAAGACTATCTTAGTGGACAAAGTCCCTTTCTGAACCGAGTTCACTCCTCGTTTCAGTCCTGTATCACTGAACCGAAATAACCTTCCGTTCCAGCCATGCCTATCTCATGAGATATAAAATCTTTACCCAATGCATTGGAGGGAGATATAGGTCCCACCCATCTTATAATGAATCCTTTCTTATGTGTGCCACATAATCATAAAACATACATCATCGCATAACACATATAACAAAAATGGGATTCTTGAAACATCATGACATCATAAATCAATTCATATATGATAAAGGAATTCATAAACATAATTCCATCACAACATAGTCAAACCAATGTAAAAATATGGATAGAAACAGAACCCTTTATTATCTTATATGGAAAATAATTTTGATAAAACACTTGTATTGAATTCTTGAGGAAAATATCCTTTCTTCTTCAAAAACAATTTTCCTTTCATAACATGTCATACAACTTTAAAATAAAAGAAGTTTATTAAAAATAAACTTGAAAACTTGTAAAGGAAGCTTCTTGGAAATAATGTTTTAAAAATCCATTCATGCCGTATAAGTTACAAAAAAACATTCTTTCGTACTTTTGTCGGAAAAGTCAAAAAGTACCTCATACGGAAAAACGACAAAAGATTCCTTTCATATTCTTTACTAAAAACTCACCTAAGGGTAAAATTGGATTTAAACTATTTCAAGTGGATGGAAACAATATTACATATTGAGGGAACATGGATGTGGATGATAAAATACACCCTAGTAAATACTTACGAATAAACAATCTCGGATAAAAATGAGATTGTGATATTTCCCTTACCTTAGGTCCAATTTTCTTCGTATGTGTCCGAACCTCCTGTATAATGATTTAAATAATGTCATTGACTTATTACAGAATCATATTCATTGTTATGATATCATATATGGTTCACTTATGACATTACATTACCCGTTCTTTTGTAAATTCCATGTTAAAGAAGCGTTTTGGGTAAAATCGTTTCATTTATCGTGGGTGTTTTGACTTGTTGTTCTTGACATCATTATTACTTATATCATGATTTACTTACTTCCAGAATATAAAATATGATTTATATATCATATATATTCAGTATATATATATATATAATAGATATATAAATAAAATGAAAAACACTGTTCATGGAGACGGTAGTCCGTACGTACGCATGAACGCTGTTTTTCTTTCCTTATTGTCTTGAAATGGAAGTAAGTAGATGACATACATATGTATATATATACATAAATCCAGTAGCTTTATAATGTCATATATTTCATTATTATTTCTTATATATACATTATAATCATTCTTAAATGGTTAACATGGAGAATGAATCTCATCGCGTCGTGGAGACGGTAGTCCGTACGTACGCACGAGCGATGATATCATTTCTATAAATATTGAATTGAATTGGAGTGGATTATAAAATATATCAGAATCAATATGATGTTGTAATAACTATGTATAGTTATTCTTTACACCATTATACCCATCCATGTAAGGTGGTGGTGGAAAATAGATTACACCACGGCGTGGAGACGGTATTCCGTACGTACGCACGCGCGGTGATTTCTTTTTCCGTAGGATGGATAGATGGTGAAATAGGGTTGTTTCATACTTATAATAACATATCAGTATATGAGTGATACTGATGTTATTACTTCATAATGAAACAACCTAAGAAGAAGAAGTGGAAGAAGAAATAAAGATGAAAGAATTGGTAACGGTAATTACCTCTTCTTTGAAGCGCCTCTTTGAGACCTCCTCTTAGGGCACTAAAATTGGTCTTTGAGGAAGACCAGAACCTCTAGGATGTTTCTAGGGAAGTGGAGAAGAGATTTTGTCAGGGGTTGGCCGATCTTGAGTGCTCAAATTGGTGTGAGGAGGAGGGGGAGGAGGTGTCCTTTTATAGGGGAGGAGAGGGGCACCTTAGGAATTCTTAAAAATATTAATTTATAATAAATCTAACCCTACTTAAAAACCTCCAAAAATGACTCATATTCGAAGATTAGATGATATAGGGTTGTAATCTCATCAACCAATCAAATTTAGACATGTTTGTATTTTATTTTAAACCTTATCAATTAGATTTAACTCTAAGTTAAATAATTTAACTTTTACCGTGTCTTTTTGTTTTCTTTCACTATATGGTTAATAAACTTACTATAACATGCCAAACGAACCCCAAATTGTTTATTATTAATATATATATCCTTATCTAAGTCATTTGGCCGAACCTTAGATTTTTAGGAATACAATAACAATTAATAATATAATATTTGATTTAAAAACTATTTTGTGTCAATTTTGACACTATTTGATATATGATTTTTGTGAAAGTCATAACAGAATTAAATGTTCGAACCAAGTTGATTAAATAAACATTAATATATCATAGTAAACTAGAAAATTAGTGGAATTCATAAAAAATCTCAAATTACATTTATTTTTGTGTTTATAACATCAATTATGTCAATATTTCATTAATAAGATAATTACTGCATCATCGTTGTGTCATGAATAAATTAAATTATTTTATGTCTAAAAATTACAAATAAAATACCATCATGTAGGAAATCTTTTTATCTTTCTAATGAATATTTTAAATCGAATTTATCTTATGTATAACCCCATATTAAAAATGATTTACTTATTAAACTTTGATTTTAACTATTTTAACCTTTCTTTAAATAAATTAATAATAAATGTCCTAATCTAATCCAAGTGGGCCTAAATGGTCATATTATATTCATAAGGTTGTTTTGGGCCGAATTACACTTATCCAATAGAATTAGGACATGTGTTAGGGTAATAGTAATATCATATTTACCCTTAGTTACCCTATTTACTATTAACCGTGGTAAAAAAAGTAAAAAGTTACTATTCACCAAAAATTATTTTCATCTCATTGAACCACATTTTAGTCCTTGATATTAACCGTGTCTGTCGGATTTTCGAAATTCCATTCACAGAATTGGTAAAATTATGTTTTATGCAAAATTCAGTTTTTAACCTACCACTTAGTAGTTTCACTATTCATCAAAAATTGATGTTTTTCAGAACAATGCCAAAATTTCATCCTAAGCTATATTTCATATTCCGAATTCAAAAATGAAGTCTATTTTACCATATTCATAACATAGATGTTGAATTAATTAATTTTATAATTAAATCCCGCTGTTAAAACAAATAGCGTGTTTTTAAGAAACAATATCTATCAAAAGATTGACACTTGTTTATGTCTGGTTTAAATGTGAAATTACATCCAATGACCAACATTGTATTAAATTGTAAAAATATATTCTAAATATATTTTAAAACCACTCAAATTAATTTTTTATCACTATTAATTATTTCGATTAAAAAAAGTTGTTTTTAATTATAATGTAGTAAATTTCACTATTCATCAGAATATGAAAGTTATCTGAAAAGTACCAAAATTTCACTTTAGGCTAAATTCGATACTCTGAATCCAAAAATGAAGTTCATTTTGAAAAATAAGATTTACAGAATTTCAAAAAGTGGTTATTACTATTCATAACGACTAGTTTTAATAATATTTTAATAGAATATCGTTGTTTAGTGAAACTCAGTATTGCGTACTATACACACTATCGAGGAAGGTTGTGATTGCGTGTAATGCAAGGCAAGTCAAGGATGCGTGTTGAGCAAGCTCCTTTTGGTGTAGCGTACAACACAAGACATTATTGAAATAAAAAGAATATTTTTCATAAAATCTCGGGCTGTTACATACCATGTGTTGTTCATTAATTTATTTTATATACTTCATTTGGTATATGTGTGTTAGATAAAAAACTGATCCATTGTTATATTAACTAATAAAATACATTGGAGAACTAAGAGTGAAACTTAAGTGCATGAAATTTCTTAGAGATAAGGACCGGATAAAAAGTAGTCACACCCAATTCATCCCCTTCTTAGGCGATGACACCCATTCCTGGTGAACTTTAATAGGTAACAATTCTAACTTTGTTCCATTTGTTTGGATATATTTCAACATTCCATTGATTTTTATTAGAATTATATAAAGTTAACATTTTAAGAGTTTTAATAAGTTCATCAGATGGAATGTTTTTTTGTCCCTATAAATGAAAAAATTGGAGTTTTATCTAATACTCTAAAAAATAGGAAGAAAAATGAGGAAATAAATCTAAATAATAACTCAAAAGTAAAAGTGGAATAACTACCATTTGAACGTATTTAGAGTGGTAATTATTTTAATAAATTTATTGAAATTATTCCTGTAATTAGTTGAGTTAAAAACATGATGAAGATGTGTTTAATGAATAACTTAGAAATTTATTTTATAATGTTAAATATTATTTTAATAAATTTCTTGTTAAAGTTTCCATATATATATATATATATTCATATCTAATGGGATTACTTAATATGAAAACACATCTATGAATGGAAGATGATGCAATGGAAGAGTCATTGAACAAGATGTCTAAGGTGAATCGAGCATAACATACATAAATATTACATCATTATAGATTAATATTCAATATATAACACAATTATACATTCTACAAAACTATACAGGTTTAGTGTATTTAGAGATTAGATACATAAAAATCTAATTTCATAAAGGATCTTCCATATCTCCCACAATTTTATTTATATTATTACCCTTATAGACTATCATACTTAGAACCTTCCAACAAAACATGGGGAAGAAAAACACAACAAAGGGTGTGCTTAGATTCCAGGTAAGGGTAAAACTAAGAGATATCAATCAATGATCATACACAATCATGTGGGAATGAGAACATAATCATAACACAAGTAAGTCATACCAAATGAATTAAATATATTTAATCCTGAGTCATAGCATAAGGATTTTCCATAACAAGATTCAAAATTCATAAGAGTGCGTAGTCATCAATAATCAATTATAAGCCATGAGAGCACAAATTAAACATAGGAATATGAAAAAACATAATATTATAACATTTTAAACTTTATAAATAGTAATAGATTCACTATTTATGTTAAGTACATGAAATTAGGTCCACACATAAACTTATAGAAATGAAACTAGTTCTACACATCAACTTATGGGCATCAAAATAGGTCAATGCATTAACTAATACACATTAAACCAAGTCTATTCATACTTTTATGAACATGAAATTAGGTTCATGCATAATAAAAGTCTCTCATGAGTGATCCATATTTACCCAATGTATTATAGGTTTATATAATTTTAATCCCACCCATCATATAAACTTAAATAATAAATGTTCCATAGGATCATAAAAACATACATCAGTTCATTATATAATAATATATGGAATGAAAAAGAGTTTCAAAATGATTTCATTATAACATAGTTAAACCATAGAAAATAAATGGGTTTCATAGAATCAACCCTGAATATTCATTATCAAAAGTCATCCAAAGAAAGAAATTGGATCATATCATAATATAATATCCTCAGTGAAGCATAAAAGTCCTTAAAGGATGGTGACATAGATAAAAAATACCTTTAAAACTTCATTTTAACCATTCTTTGAAAACATGTGGAAAATATTATTTTATTTTAATAAAATTTAAAATAAATTCCCAAGAATATCAATAAAATAATTTTATTTGAAAATAATCATGGAAAATTTTAAAGGAATCATCAAAATAATGAATGGTCATGATGGTAGGAAAATATGTTCATATCATATATTCTAAAAGAAAACATTTCTTTTAAAATTTTGTAAAAAGTTAAAAATGACTTTTTCATAAATAATTTTTTAAAATTATTACTTTTAAAACATAGTAAATAAATTAAAACAAAATTAAAATAAATTTTTTTACAATAAAATATTTTTTTAGATCATGGATATGGATGAAAATGTTCATCATCCAATAAGAAAATAAGAGGGACTTTTATTTAAAAAAAAGTCTAGATAATTTTATGCACCAAAGGGAGGAAAATATAAAAAATGCATAAAAATTCTAGTAACAGTTATAGTAGATAAAAATATATGGGTTTTAAAAGATATATCCATATAATTTCCCTCAATGTAAATTTAGCATAGACCATCTTGAAAAGAAATGAAATTATAACATAAACCCCTACATCAAGTCTTGTGTTACTTCATATGTGATTAAAAATTATGTATAATAAATATAGATGTATTATAAATATATTAAATAACCATAATAATATATATCATACCATATATTATTTACTTATAAAATATTATCACATGTTTATTAACAATTCTATATTAAAATCAATTTCTCGGGTGATAATTGCTTTATTTTTCATGCATGTTTTAGTTCAAAAGTCTTGATCCTTATACTTTGATCATGGTTTGATCTTATCTAGAAATTTAATAATGTAATTATTATCATATTTAATCATTATATACAATTTTATAAAAATTCATATAAAGTCATGATAAAAAATGAATCACATCACTTCGTGGAGACAATAGTCTATACATACACATGAGTGATGTTTCCACTTTTCGATGGATGGAGTGAATGAAAATTAAATAAAATTCACCTCCATAGAACTATAATAATATCATAAATTTCAAATATATTTAGTAAATCCATTATTGTAACCATTAAAGTGAAGTGGTGATAAAAAACACATTGCTTCGTGGGGTGGTAATCCACACATATACAAGAGTAGTGTTTTCTTTTCCCATAGGATAGAAAAGAGGTAGAAAATGGATGTTACATAATTAAAATAATAATTAATTATATTTAATATAATTAATACATTATTTTATAACTTATAGCATAGTTTTAGGGGAGGTACAATAATTAATAAAAATTAAACTACTCGATTAAGAGGTATACCTGTTCATTGAGAAACATCCTTTGGATTACACATTAAGCCTTGAAAAGATGGTATTTTGGAAATAATAGAAGCTACATGAATTTTTTAAAGAGTATAATATGGTATTCGGGTAGGTATTGACCAATATAAAAGGATAAAACTTTGTGACTAAGGGATAAGAGGAAGTTCCCTTTTATATGTGTGGGGAGGGACACCCTAGGAATTACTTAAAGTATTAAATTAGTATAAATTAATTTTCTTGTTCAAGTGGAACCAAATTGATTTATTTAGAATATAGTATTATTATTATTATAAATTATTTCAACCAATAAAATTTATACAAGTTTAATTTAATTTTTATCCCTTATCACTTAGTTTTAACCCCCGTTGACCCTTTTGACAATTTCCATGATATCAAATTTTTTTACTCTTTTGGGTTCAAGAAAGTTAGTATAAAAGTAAAATTAAAACATAAGTATAAAATGGTTGATATTATAAAAGTACACCATTATATTTTCCAAATATAATATTTTATTAATTTTAAATCATTTAATAATGTATTATTTAACATATGATACCATTAAAGTAATTTTTCAGACTATTCACATAGTTTGACTTTAAAGACATTAATATAGAAAATAAATTAGAATATAAAGTTTTAACATATCAATAATATGATATATTTGTAAAAAAATTCATGGAACACAATAATTTATCAAAATCCTATTACTTTTATTATTTTTGAAATTATTTATTTGATTTTTCTATTACTTGAACAAGAACTATGTCGGCATTTTGTAAGTATTTAAGTTAATTATTACATTACTAAAAATAGAAAATAAATTAAAAAATTAAAAAAAATTATTTTATTTCAAATAATCAATTATAACCGAACATAAACACTTTTTATACCTATGAAATAATATTAGAGATATTTTAACAAATAGAGTGACATTTTGTATCTATTCGTCACATAAAATTAAATTAAGGTCATTATCAAAGAAAAATGGAACCAAGTTCCCTTATATTTGAATATTAGATGATTATTAGAGGAATAAACTGATATAATAGAAATAAGGTAGGTGTTAGATATATTTTTAAATCTTTATCACATCATTTTTAACCTTAATTACCCAATTTACCCTTACCGAGGTGACACATATTTTGCACAATGACTATTCATTATGAAAAAATTAAGTTGATCTTATTAAATAATATTAATTATAATTAATCAAAATAATTAATCCATTATATAGGATTAAACTTCAATAAGTGATATAAATTCATTTTATAATAAGTTCATAAAACGCAACAAAACCGTTTTTCGAAAAATGTATTTTAAGTATAAAATTGAGTTGAACTTCATTCATTTCTATGTAAAAAAATAGAAGAATGTCAAAATGTTTGATTGAATATATTATATAAAAAATTAATTAAAATAATTCATCAATAGAGGTTAATTTAATGTATTTATATAAAAACACTTTGTTCAAATAAAATTAATTGTCAGAAAAATATTTTTATTTACATTTAAATGATTTTATTTTCATTTCTAATCCATTGATAACCAATGAATTAATTTTATAAATCTATAAAAAATAATTTTTCATAATTTAGTTATTCATATTAATATCCACCAATCCATTTTCTAGGAAATAATTATCACCTTAAATAATAATAATTCAATATTATATCGCAATTTGTTTAAAATTAGTGTTGCATGTAAAGAAAACTATAAAAAAATTAATTTATTTAAAGAGAAATATATCATAAAATATCAATATTTTAAATTATAACCACTTATAATAATTTATCCCTAAAAAAATCATCACTCTATTATAAAAAAATGAGGAAACTTCTACCTCATCATATCTTTAGGTTCCCATGCAGCTTCCTCAAACTTATAGTTTCACCATAAAAATTTGACCATGCGAGTGATATTTTTTCCTTAGAAAATTATCTCTCTAATTACTAATATAAACTGGTTGTTACTCATAAGAAATATCTTTCTCTAGTTTTATTAAAAATTAGTTCAGTACATGTGAAAGATTAGGTATGTACTTCCTTAGGAGAGACACATGTAACACATCATGAACTTGAAAGAGATTCAGTGGAATCACCAAGAGATAAGATACCGTCCTGATACAATAAATAATTTTTAAGGGACTGATATATCTAAGTATTAGATTTAACTTCTTTATAAATATCATAACCCTATTCAATGTAGATATTCATTGGAATACATTATCACCAATCTCAAACTCCATATTTCATCGACGATTATGAACATAACTTTTCTATCGACTCTAAGCTACCTTAACGTTATAATAAATGGATATAACCATATATATTATTTAATAAGATAGATTAATAATAAATATCTTTTTTTTATCCAACTTCATCCCAATATATTTGAGTTTGTCCCTTCTTACCATAGGACTCCACATTAAGAAGCATATATAATATGATCTAGCACTTCAATAACATGATCTGAACTAGAGAACAGAATGACTAGGTCCAAAAATATAGATATCCCCTCAGCCATGAAGGTTCTATAGAATAAATTGAGCAACAACTATGGACTCTTATAACAAGTGGTCTCCATACATAAATATAGGAGTACAAAAAATCTATAATATAGAGAGTGTAACATCATCTATAGAGAAAAAAATCTAACTCTGTGAGTTCCTTAGCACATCAAGAATCTGAAGACACACTATCCAAGGTGAATACACAACTAAAGGTTCATTTCAATCATATAGGTCATCCAATATCTTCCTAACCCCATCAAAACACATCCATCCAACTAAGGATGGAACTATGTCAAAACACAAGGCCAATTACTGATCCATAAAATTTCAGCGATCTCTTTAAACTATAGTCATAAGAAGAAAATACCTCAAATTCCATGGTCAAAGGCCAAAAAAACATGGGAAGATCCAAATTCATAACCTACCATATAAACAGCTGAACTAGCATCACCAATCAACTCTTGATCGATAAATTACAGAATCTCACATAGTCCCCTGAATATCCTCATTGTAAAAACAACTACCATGGTATTTCAATGGCCCTCCTCTTGGATAAAACAATAAACATGGATCCTACAGACCTTGTGGTCATAACACAAATAAACATCCTAATATAGACTCCCATGATTTACCTAATATCTTGAGGGACACTCATCTGAAGATCCAAAATTGAACCACAGTTGAAAACAATAGTTATACACCCTATAAGGGGTTGCTCCAGATCATCCAAAATAGTGGGACATGCTCAGTGTAGAAACATCCCAAATAGACCATAGTGGACTCTATATTTTACTTGATAATAAAACACACCCAAAGTGAATAAAAAATAATTATCATGCATATAATATCATATAAGAAGTCCTTATCACTACACCAAATGTAGGACCCTACAAAGACATGTCATTAATAGAAAACCCTTAGAGATAAATCCCACTATAATGAATCATCATCCATCCTTTACTGCAAGAATCCAATCCTTGGGTGCTACCTCACCCAAAATGGGAATTAAAAGAAATGTCATTCCCCATAGGAATTATCAAAATCTGACTACGAAAACCACTAATCATCTGATTAGATAATATCCTTTAAGGTAATTCACATGAGTCACTCAAAATCATATCATTATTTCTGTAGCTCCCAACTACAACTTCTATCCCATGGAATCAACCTACCAAAAGGCTCCAATAGCTACGGTCCTCAACATAGAATCTAAAAATAAAATTCTATAACCTCGAGAAACCATTCTTGGAAACCATGGACAAAAAATTATCACCTTATAGATACTACATGATACCACTCCAAGGTTCTATACTAAGGAACCTCAAACGGATCTACATGGAATACTGAATCCTGACCAATCAATGAGATCACAACCCATAAATGAGCCTCACAACTCATTAGCTAACCCCTAGGAGGATTCTAAATCCAAAAATAGATGAAATCATCCAATTTAACTCTATTAGTCCATGTCACCATCTTGAAAATATCTAATCACTAAAAGGATTTCACCATATTGATCTATGTAGAAATAACTAAGAATGGACTACTAAAAATTACAATTCTAACTCCAGGGTGAAAAAAGGGTAAAAATAAATGGGAATTATATATCATGTACATAGGGTACATAGAATATAAAACAAAATTTCCTCACTATCTTGGTTCCCTAGTCCACAAAGTGTGTGCTTTCCCAATGTACATGGCGTGGGTACCCTATACACAGCATGTACCCTACATGGGGAACCTTCCCATGTTCGTCAAGCTCAATAGGTGTGTATATAACCTTAATAAATAATTTTTACTACCTAATACATTTTTTACCCCACATGGGGTCCCCAATCATGTACCTTGCCATGTACACCCACAAAAGGTCTTTCTTAACACAGTACATGGCCATTTTCCATGTACCTCACAAATGATCTGGCCATGTACCCAAATAGCCATGTGCCCCCATCACACCCCGAGTTTCCACTAAATAGCATATACCCTCTATTAAATGGAATGTATTCACAAAAAATAATCTTCCCTTAGCAGTAATAACAATAGTGTGTTTTCTTTGAACTATATGTCATGTACATAGGTTCTCCTAAACTAAAAATGCACAAAATGACCTCAAACCCTTGTTTCTCCCTGATTAGGCCTTGATCGACCCTTATGGGGTCCCCAATAATCCGTTAAATTGTTTAAAAAATTAAAATGACCTCAATTTAAATATTTATAGTGAGAAAAGTAAATTGGGACACTCTTTAGGAAGAAACCATAAAAGCTTCACACCGAATATATCACCGGCACCTACACCACTTAGATCCGGGCCTTGGATAAAACCACATCATCTCCTCCTCCTCTATGTATCCCACTTCTATTAATATCCCACTCTGATTTATATGATGAAAAATCCAAAGGGGGTTTCATGAGAAGATAAAGGGATAAGATAAAAAATAAAAAGGAAAAAATAAGAAAGATGAAAAAAGAAAAAGAAAGTGAAAAGAAAAGACATATGGGATCAGGAATGGTACTCGAGATGGGTGTATTCATATCCTAGGAAAGATTCCACAATTTATACTAAATCAAAGAGAATAAATCTCAATTTTACACATTTTTTAAAATATATCACCGAATGAACATGGGTGAATAATTTAATATTTAATTGATTAAATATTAAATATTCTGTGAAAATTCAAATGGGCCAGATTTCTAGAGAAATATTATACGAGATGAAAAACCCTATTATAGAACCAATAATGTGGATAAAAACATTATTTGAGATCAATATATAATAGAAACTACTATTTTTCTACTAAAAAACTTTCATGATTAAAAAGTTCAATTTTTTTATTTTCACATCCCATGATAATGAGGGGCATTAAAAACTGCCATTGAAAGTTATTCTCACCCCAAATGAGCCTAAATGGTTAGCTTTAATCCATGATCCCACTCCATGAACCAGCATTGTCAACAATATATCGATCATCCAATGATAGACCTTACAACATCCACAACTATCTCCTAACATAATATACATTCAACTAAGATAGATTTGATGATCCCCACCACAAGAGTATCTTTATTTCCACCATAATATCTAAATATAAAACAAAATATCCCATGATATTTCAATCACCAAAAAAAAGGATAAAAGTGGGCAAACCTCTCACACTTGTGTACCAACATAAAAACTACAACAACTAATTCTCATTAACATCCCCCATAGGAATTAGATCCTCCATGCTCAAAAAACCACTTAAAATATGTCTCCTTACCTCTAATATGTTATGGTGAACTACACACCACGTGGATTTCCTTAAACCACTATAGAAAGTGAAATATCACTCATTCTTACATGGTACAATCCCTAACAAAATTTTTGTTAACGCACCAAAAACCACAACCCATGATCCTCACAAAGGTTAATTATAGTAAAATAGATCACCCTTGACATCATTTTTAAAAAAATGAGGGATCTCCCTTATTCCATAATAAACCACCCAACCAACTTCCACTCAAGTTTCGTTCTAAATACATAATCATAAAACCAGGATTCAACTTCACTACCAAAGGAACATCTGAAATGAGCGTGGTGATTTGTCTAAACAAACCTAACATATCAAGACATCCATGTGATAGGGATCACACCAAGTAGTCTACTTCTTGAAAATTAGTAATCTTCAGGCCTAACCTAACCCCATAAAAAGAAAACCACAATGACCCCACCAAGAAACAACTTACACCCTACAAGAAAATGACATCATAGTAGCAGTTTTTTTCTATAGTGGATGTTTAAACCGCCACCTTATGCTTTTATGGAGGTTTTATAAAACCACCGCTAAATTCGGTATTGGCGTAAAATATGCGAGAGTTTATTCAATTTAGTGATTGTTTTTGGTAACCATTGTAGTAAACACATTTCACGACGGTTATTGTGGTTTTCGCAGAAGTTTTATAGGAAAATATGATATCTTTTTTAGAGTCAATTTAAACCACCACTAAAAATCAATTTATTTTTCCAGGAAAATTGCTGCGAAAACCACTCAAATCACCACCCAATGGTAATGAAAAATGAGAAATGTTTAGTGGTGGTTCAACCCACCGCTACTAAAAAACCAATTTTTTTCACAATAACTAATGAAAAATCAAAACAACCACCAAAAAAAAATATTATTCATGTATATAACGACGGTTGTAACCACCACCGATAGTACGATACCGAATTATAGCAGTGGTTTGAACCAGCATGAAATAAGGTCTATTTACATAGCGGCGGTTTAAACCACCACTAAAGGTAGATTTAAAATAAAAAATTGATGCATATTCACCAACCTCAGTACCAATGCCCTAAAAACATGTAAACATGTAATTCAAAAAAAATTTAAACTTCCAAACATGAATTCCTTCAAATTGTAAATCATTCAACCAACAAAAATTAAAACTAATGATTTCTTAAATAAAAAATAAAACCAATAAGACTGAAAACATGTAATCCTCATACCTATATACAATAATCATATAACTTTAGAGATCATTAAATATGATATATCCATGATTAAAATCCTACAATATTACAAACTTATTGAAAATAAAAAATGTGAAAACATCTAACCATTAGCCTAAAAATCGAAACATATAAATTCATAAAATTTTAAAGCCTACAACCAGAAAACATGAAACATAATAAATATAAAATCTATAAATTTTAAAATATGAAAACAGGATAAGATATTTCTAGAAATTTGATAAACTCTAATTCATGTGAACATATGACTTTAAAATACGTAAAAAAAATATTAGAAACATGAAAACACGAAAAGTGAAAAACTGAACACTGTAAATGTACAAAAATTGAAACATATAATATGAAATCCCATAAAACATTAACTTAAAAAAATGTATAAACTGTTAAATAAAAACAAAAAAGTCAAAAAATATGTAACTAGAAACCTAAAAACATAAAAAAAATTAAACCTAATACTTACAAAATTGGAAACCTAGAAACTAGAAACTTCTAATGAGAAACACCAAATCCATTAAACCCATATCTTTCAAACCCCTATACTATCAATCTATATACCTATGAAACTAAAAAACATTAAACATCCAAATTTTCAACTAAAAAACCCCAAAAATACATAAGTATTAACATTCATTGTCGTATATTATCAAGAAGAGGCTAGGCCACATACCTTCTCCATTGTGAAACTATTCCTAAAAAGGTATAACCACTAAAAACTACACCATTAGCCACTATGTTGAAGCCATTATCTCTGTGATAAAACTATGATGATTTTAGAAATAGCACCAAACCATCCTCTTGATCCTCTACACCGCATATATAACAACCTTGAATTTTTTACACATACTATTATATTATTCATAATTATAAATATCCATTAATACAATATAAGGATTGTAAATTACTATTATATTTGGAAGATTGAGTTAATAATACATAAAAGGAAACATGAGAAATCAAGAAAATGTTAGGTTTTGAAAATCTTTGGTGACTACTCTGTTCCACACATAATACATATAAAAATTCTGTTACTGGCACCCTTTCCACTAATCATTGTCTAATGATGAACAAAACACGTCACCCTCTCCACCTCCACCTCCACTTCCTGCTACCAGCACCTGTAAGAACATTATATTGAAAATCAAATACTGTTGTATATTTATATTTAAACTTAAAACAAATAAATGTTTGAAAAATAAATGATTTTTAGTTTTTTTTATTTACCTACTCACTACAAGTTGATTCAATACCACCGGGGAAAGATCCAATCATCTTATGATATAAATCAATCAACACTTTTTGAAAAGTTGATATCTGAGTCCCCTGTTCCTGAACTGTGTTTTGTAGAGAAACAATATCTCTTTGAGCATATTGGGCTATGCAATGACTATAAATAGGAGTAGATGCCACTGCAATCCTTGGTGACCTTCCAAATACCTCAGATGGTATGGGTCCCAAACCCATCCTGTGCACTCGACAAGGATGTTCCTTCCCAAGGACATTACCAACAGGGTCATCCTAAGAGACCGAGTAGGACTTCATAGGATTGATATCCCATAGTTCTTTAATTTTTACCTATAAATCAAATATCGATCATATTAGAAACAATATATATAAACATATTGACAAATTATAATAAGTTATTATAATGAAAAATGAGTTCATACCCCAAAATATTTGGATGGATCGTTAACAAAACTTCCATCAGATTTTTTGTGAACATATAACCACACTTCTATTCAAGATTCTTGGTGCCCTAAATTATGTGACTTCATTAAACAAAGATAAATAAGAATTTTAATATATTAAAAAGATAATATTATCTTATAAATATTTAAACTAATGAAAAGATTACCAGAGTTGATCAGCTTCTCGAAAAGCTCTTTGACCTCGTAGTGTGAGGGATGAATTGCTTAGCCTGGCTTGATGCATTCTTCCATGAAATATCCTGGAATAAATAAAACATAATTTATTAGTAATTTATTAAATGTCATATCCTTTTAATATATATGTATAAATGTAAAATGATATTAATATAATAATATATATTTAAATAGTATCTGATTCTCATCACGATGTCTTTCAACAAAAACTTTCCATTTCTCTTTGGGTATCCCATCAGGTAGCTTGTCATAGATCTGTTGGGTGGTCAATGTATTATCGTTGACATATCTCCAAAATCTCAATTTAAACTCTTTCCATTTCTTACCCATATTTTCCAAAACACACTCTCATGTAAGAACATCAGCAACTATAATGTGGAATTACATCTCTATACAGAAATTCATTTTGAAAATATTATAATGTAATAACACAATGACAATAAATTACACCATAATGTATTAAAATTACCTTTATTTGGGAATCAAAAACTTCTATTTTTCCATGTTGAAGGCATATGCCTCCAATCATCATACGTAATAGGAAGAGAAACCGGCTCTGTGGCCAGCTGGACTAGAATTTGGAAAAGTAATCCTGCAGAGTCATCTGTAGGGACCCCATAGGAATCGAATGGGAAAACTATCTTCTCTCCTATTAGATTCCATACATCTAAACTATTCAAAATTTTCTTCATACGTGCATTGTTTCCATCTTTTATGAACAAATAGTTAGTAAAAAAAGTGCAATAAATTTATTCATATTAAAATTTTTACCTATAATAGTCACCCTCTAGTATCCCTGTGAAAAACTAGAAGTGGAAACCCACTCCCTAACTTTTGAGGCTCTTGAAAGGGAAGGAGACTACTGAGAAGTATAAGGGACACTCATGAAGGGTGTGAGAGATGGTGAAGGGGGAAAATCAGATGGTGTATCAGATGCTATTGAGAGGGAAACATATAGATCATCATCTATCGGTGTAGTCGATGAAATAGTGTAACACTTCCTCCTTGACATTCATATCATTTAATCAAATAAAATTAAGTGAAGAACATGTATTTTAAAAAATTTATGCCGAAAAAAAATTAAAAATGTAACTGATGCACAATACTAACAAAAAAATATATATAATAGTTGAAATAACACTTTAAAATTTAATTATTTCCATAATGTTTGAGTTAATAACAATTTTTTTATATTCCAAGCATGGAACATATAGACATTGATTTAGCTAATTCATGTTCCACTACTTTAAGAAATTCAATGTCATCCTCCCATCAATAAATTTAATCCTTAAATTAAATTTAATAGAAGAAAATTAGGGAAGGAGAAAATGGTTTTTTGTTTGAGGAAGAGGTAAATGTGTTCATGAGGAATGTTGATTTTCAGTCTTTTGGAATAGAGGATATTGTGTCATCAAATGTAAATGGGAAAGATGTGATGGTTTCATCAGTGGATTTTGTTGAGATTCTTCATTTTCCCCATGAAGGGAAGTAAAATTTTAGTTATACATTGGTTTCTACATGTACTGTAGGACCAAAATAGGTTTTTAAATTCATGTTTAGAACCTCTTCCTTTGAGAATAAGATAGTTAAGTATTTAGAGCTTGAGTGGACAATTCTATGTAAGTTTTTTCAAACTATGATTTCCCAGAGAGATTAATAAATATATAAATTATTGTTTCAAGATATGTATGTCTTATATATGTTTATCAATAATATAAATCTGAACCTTCCATGATACATGATGTGGTTTATTTATCATTGTTGCAGAAGAAAAATAAAAAAATTAATGATTACCCCTATTGTATATTGATCGACCTGGTTTTCAGGAAAAAATAAGTGGATATAAATTAGAGAGATTTAGTAAAATTACATAAGACTAATACTATATTTTTCAGGATATTGTAGAATATTGGATAATACTAGGACAACATTTCAATCTCTTTGAATCATGTAGGTTAGGAAGGTGTGGCTTAGGGGGTATCCATCTCGAACCTCACCAACTTGGGATGTAGCACCTCTTGATATGGTGACTACTAGGGAGGTGTAGGAATTAGAAGTGGCTAGAGAAAAGACATAGTTTCTATAGATCAATCCTATAGTGTAAGAGGATGGCCAAAGTCAAAAATCTGGAGTAGTTGAATCCACTAATGGAGTTGATTATGTTGATCTAGTTTTTGAGACAATAATTTTACTTCCTGAAGAAAGGCCAATTGAGATGGTTCCTGGTATTTCAGTTGTTAAAGGAAGAACTAGAGCTACATTTGATCATCAGTTAGTGTATCCAATACTTCTTGGACCACCTACTAGTGGAGATAGAGTCATTTATGTGGGTATGGAGACTATTGACCATTATCATACCACTCATATGTCATCATCACCTCTAGTGCATAAGGATTCACCATCAGTGAGAAAAAGATTAGATAGTTCTGAAATACATTCCTTTTCATCTACCTTGTTAACTGAATTTGATAATATCATAAGAGATTATAATAAATTGAAATAGGTGATGAGATCCTCAAAGGATAAGATTAAATAACTGAAGGTGAATTCTTTTTATATCATTTTTAAAATATTCAAAAACAACATTTGCATTTATAAGAAAGAAGACATTGAAAGTAACATGAATTTATTCAATATACATTAAGGGATATATTTCATAACACTCCATATTGGAATATCATTCATGAAATCTAGTTTTTAGAATTGAAATTTGAAAATTCTATTTTATACCAAAAGAAAATAAATAGGGAAAATAAATTACTTTGATGAAAAATCAATAACCATAAATTATATAATAATTAAACCATTTTGAATCATTTATTTCATATAATAAAATAATAATGTAGTTATTTTATAATGAATCATATGAAGAATCCAACCTAAAATCATTAAACATAAAGACAATGGTTTTTATTATAGTCATGACAAAAAGATAAACCATTAAACCACTATAATGATCCCTAAAATAATGAAACCTATAAAGAAATTAGATTAATGGAAAATACCTAGAAAATACATCCAAATTAGAGGAATAAAATATTGAAATTTTGATGATGAAGCAACATGATGAAGGTAGGAAGAGGTGTTTTTCAAATTTATGTATGTGTTATCACCAAGGGTAAAAATAATCTATTAATTAAACTAATAGAAAAGGGTTGAAATGAAGGGGATATTTCTGAGTGTCCTAGAATTGTTCAATAAGAATGAAGAGACCCTAATTTTTTTTTAAATTGAGAAAGTTAAATGAGAAAAATTGAACAATTTTAAATTTGAATCATGCACACTATATATTCATATGGTTTTGGGATAATTTATCCCACCATGCAATGTTATTAGTTATAAGTTTTCACTGACATGTTTAGGAGACACAATTACTCCTAAAAATGGAAAACCAATATTTATCCAATAAAACAATATTTCACCCTACTTAAGATTATGACACATTTTAACTCCTCAATAAGTTTTAACCCTATACTAATAATGAACGTTAAATCATTCTATGTAATAATAGTCCGTAAAATTTCTAATAACCACATGCACACCATGTGACATAATATTTTCCCAATATTTTGAATATTCCAAACATGGAATTATATAATTTAATAAAAGTAAATAATTAAATAAAATAATATGAATATGTTACATTGGGGCATCGTATGGAAGAACATGAATTCTTTAACATAATGTATCATGAGTTATAGATCATGTGTGAAGAATATGGGTGGGTTATAAGATGAATTCCTTATGTTATGAAAATCTTGGATCAATTGAACTAAATCAGGACTATATGCATGAATATGGAAATGTAATAAATCAGTTATCTTCCTAAAATTATGTTACTACAAAGAATAACGACTCTAGTGGAGGATTCAAGGGGCGTCGAGGTGCGGCGAGGCGCACTGAGGGAGGAAAGGCCCAGTGAGGGCGGTGAGGGTGGTGAGGGTCGTGACGAGCGATGATGGGTCTGGTAGGGCTCTAGGGAGTCGGGGGGGGGGGGGTCGAGGTGTCAGGGGAGGGGGAGAGTGTCATGGGTATTAAAATATTTAATGGTTTATCATTTGTGTAATAAACCACCATTAAAATGTCATTTTTCTATAGTAACACACCCACCCAATACATCAGTGATAATTGGAGCATGAGCCCCACTACAAGACATGATGGACAATACATTGCAAGAATATCTACCCCATAGGAAACATGAACCTATGAATTAAAGGGATTCACCACCATAGGGAAACTCACTCCAAATACAAATATCGCACAGGTTTCCTTTCCCTCATTGAGAAACCAACATGGCACTCACAACCCACACTAACCCATGAAGGGATCATACATCCATTTAAAAAGGTACATTTTATTTAATACCGATGAAATTATAAACATAAGATCCACATGTACTATAGTTATAATAAAATATATAAACATGGTTCAAGTGAGTATAATTAAACCAAAGATCTATATTTGATACACAATATAGGTTGTTGGAGAAAATTTAAAAAAATAAACATCTATAGTTAGTAAAAAGACCACAGATAGACATATGACATATAAATACTACATGCCTATAATGATGATTTAAAACTACCCTCTTTACCAGGGGTTCAGTTACAAAAAAAAAAGAATAAAAAATACATCTAAAATCTCATGTGCATCACACTAGGTGATTTCACACTGTAGAAGAAATGGAATCCAATAATAGTAATTTGAACCTGACCTGTCACCCGATATGGATTTCCATATGAGATCAAGCGCATATACCCTTATGATAGAGGCTATTGAATAGTAGTGAGGGTCTAAAAGAAAATGTGTAGATACTTTATTCACTCTTTAGAGTGGAATAACTATAGAAAATAACCAAACTCATACACATGTATAAATACCATAGTACATATAAAAAAATAAAAAAAAATAATAACATGATATATTAAATAGAATTTAGTATATAGTAATATAGACACTAAAATATGAAAAATACAACAATTGGTCTCACATAGGTTTTAAGGCATTTTAAAAATAAATAAACTAAAAACAAATATATCAGGCTCTACTGCAAACTTTGATCCAGACTACATACCCAGTCTCCATGACTCGCAAGATGCAAGATCTAGATCCTAAGACTCCACACAAGCATATCCATTGATCAAGAAACATTAGGCCTCATCCCCAACCACTATAAAACCTGTTCTCCCACATTAAAGAAGATATCATGTATTAAAAAACACGATGTTTCACATACAGAGGTTGATAAATAAATCTTAGTAGACCACACCCAACGGTGATACTATAATATAAAAACATAAAAAGTGCATGAATACATGATATGACCAACCTATTAAAAAACTAATAATATATGGAATAGAAAAATAAATGGAATTACAATAATGGTGTAAATAATAAACAATGAAAACAATCAACCGTGGGTTCTAGACTAAAAACACAGTTTAATCAATCCCTTCTCTCACCTACACTAGAGGATTTACAATATGAGGATCACCCCATCACATGACCTCAAGAAAATTCTCCAAATCCAAAGAGGATATCCAATATGTTAAAATTTAAAGGAATGATTACCATACACCACAATATAACCATTGGTGTCTACACAAAAATTCAAATCTACTGGGCTCTAGGACTCTAATAGCAAGATCTGAACTTGTGATAAGAACATCTTGGATGACAAAACTAGAGAACATGTCAGTCCCTATGGTCATAAAGAATGAATGGGGAACTATCTATGGAATTGAACTATACATGGAATCTGAATATAAACCTATGAGCACACAACATCCATGATCTTAGGAGATAAGCCATATACAAATTGAAAAAAATCAACTCTGTGAGTGTCTTGGAACCTCACGATCCACAACCACTCTAGCTAGGGTGAATACTCAATTAGTGGGGGGATTCTCTTATTCAATTTTCTATTAGCTCCCTAATACCATCTAAAAATATACACCCAATATATGAGATAAAAAGATCAAAACTAAAGACTAATTCCATGTCCATAATATCCCTAGGGTCTCCTCCTCAAACCAGTGTCTGGAGTAAAAACTGTCACAAATTTCATGACCAAAGACCCAATGATCATGGGATGATCCAAATCTCACACACACTATCATAATAGCTGAACTAGATACACTTATAAAATCATGGTTACCAAAAAAATTAGGTCTATCATGACACCCTATATCTCCTCATCCATAAAATATCCACTATGGGCCTTCCATGACCCTCCAAATATCAAAACCAAAACATTGGGATCCCATAGACCCCAGCGTCATAACAAAAAGTGATATCAAACCTAGTACTACCCTGTTGGACCCAAGTTCTTGGTCCACACTCATCCAAAGATCCAAAAATATCCAGAAGTCCATATAAAGAGTAAGATACTCTACAATGGGTTCCTCCATCTTATTCAAAATCATGGGACACAATTAGTTCATAAACATACCAAATGGCCCTCAATGGTCTCCCATAGATCCTCGATCAATATCATGTGCAAAAACAGACATCCAAAATCATGATCATGTGTACAATATCATCTTAATAGTCTTCATGACCACCTCAAAATAAGTACCCTATAAAGGATCCTTAAAAAAATAAAAAACTCTATGAAAAACCCCTAGAAAGAAATCCTCATCCCGACTTCCTTGAAAACAACCCATAATCAGGTACTACCTCATCCGTAAAAGGAATCCAAAGTAAATCCATACCCCCTAATAATTCAAAATAGTCAAATATGAAAACCCCATATCACATGATCATAAACAATCCTGAAAAGGTAGGGTCATGAGTCCCTCAAACTCATCTCAATATCTCAAAATCTATATGCTACAACCTCAATCCCATGGTTTCAACCCATCCCAAAGGCTCCAATAGCTCTAGTAATTAACCCTAAATGTAAAACTTAACTAATATATCCTTGATCAACCTGTCTCGATAACCATAGAAAAAAATCCTCAGATATACTATATAATCACACCTTCCAGGAACTATCCAAAGGAACCTCAAACAGTTCTCATGGAACACTCTAGCCTATTAGATAAATGAACTCACAACCCTAACCTAGGCCTTGAATCTCACAACCCTACCCTATGGAGGATTATGAATCCAAATCCCTAGTAGGTCATCACAATGAACACTTTTAGTAAAAAACAAAATCTATATTTCCTCTCAATGATAAAAGTATTTTACCACCCTGATTGACAAATAAAAAAACTCATAATGGACTACTCAAAAGTCTTGTTCTAACTCTAGGGTGAAAAAATATCCAACACACAATGGAAGAAAAGTATACAGCATGAACTTTAGCTCCATGATTTTCAACCCCAAAGGCACTCCTATGTTATGTTACCTAGGCCACTAGGTGTGTACTGTCGAAAATTACAAGGTTTGTGTTCCTAATACATGGCATGTACCTTACACCGGGTACCTTCCCATGTACATCATCCCTACTCAGCATGTAGAATACCCAACTACATGGTTTGTACCACACCATTCAAGGAATGTATCCCACATGGGGTGTCCATCTGTATACCTAGCCTTGTACCCATAAAATAGGTTTTTTCAAGTAGAGTACATTGCTACTGTCCATGTACATCACATGCGATCTGGCTGTGTACCCCACATGACCATGTTCCCCTGTCACACCCTTATTCACCACAATATAACCTATACCCCCAAAACAAATCATTTAGTCCCAACAAAAAATATTTCCTCAATATAAATAATACACTACATTTTTTATCTGATCTATACTCCCTCTACATGATTTCTACTGAACAAAAAACCACCCAAACAGATGGAAACCCATGTTTCTCCTCGATTAAACCTATATTAACCCTTATGGTGCCTCCAAAAATTCATTAAAATCATTAAAACTTAAAAAAAATTGTTAAGGGGGTTTGGGGTGATAAACAGAAAGAAAACTAAATATGGGTGGAAACTACTGAAATATCATGCCGAATCATCCTCTTGCAATCGATGAACTTCGACTCAGGCCCTAGATAAACTCAATACAGCTCCTCCTAATATCCTTATACCTCTGTATAGTTTCCCAATATTTTGATACATAAACATTACATATTTTTATATAAATATTCAATTCATATTATTTTTATCCATATCATAATTGTAAGGCTTCGTAGTCTTTAAAAAGTAAATATAAATTATTATTATTTCATGAAATATATTTGACATCACCCTAAAAGTTCTTCCAACATAATACTCCCCATAAGAATACAATACTTAATTTTTTTCATAACCTGGAAGAAGGATACATAAGAAATAGTGAGCACATATTCTCAGTATGGGTAAGAAAGAGAGATATAAATTTATGGTCATATGAAATTAAAATATAATCATAAGGGTATAAGATCATGAACATAACATAAAAAGGTCATACACAATCTGAAAAATATCCCAAACTTGAGTTATGGAATAAGAAATTATCACTTCTTAAGACATGAATCATAAGAATGATAAATCATAATAACTCATTCATGAACCATATGTTCATGTACAAAAACATTTGTGGCACCACCATAAGTATAGAAACAGTTTTTCTCGTCAAGGTTTAACACTAATTCCACCATATCAGTCATTAACACATGTTTTATATAGTGTATCAAGAACATCAACTTGATTCTTATAAAAGATCAATCACATTGTATTATTTACCATAATAGATCAAGAACATATAATTTTTCCCATATGTATATCATGATATATAATAATTTTTTCAATGCATTAATGGATGATATTGTAATGTCCTCATTCCAGAAGCCACCCAGAGGCGCCTCGTACCCGGTTGGTCACATGGGCTCAAGCGCATTTCTCCGAATGCCAGAGGTTGCTGACTAGCAACGAGGGCCTTGGATGTGATAGTGGGGAAACTATTCCCTCATTTGAAAAGTACACAGCAGAAGTAAACAAATACATACAAGAGTGGAATCAGTAATAGTATCATACAAAAAATAAATAGCAGAAGACTGATAGAATAAAATGGAGCACATATATAAAATGATGCATGATACATATGTCTAAGAAAGAAGTGAAACAAAGAATAATGCTGAAATACATTAATAAACCAAGTACAAAAGAAAACAATAATTATCTCCACAACATTACAAGCCTAATCTTACTCCCATGATCTCAAACTCCACAACATGTCAAATACTTGAAGTAGAAGGGCACTTTCCCTTGTCTATACCTGCAACAATACAATCTGTTTGGGAAAAAAAGCATGGCCCAAACAGAGTGTGAGACTAAATCCCAGTAGGAAACCACCACGAGATCTATTGCTAATAGTAAATGAGTATATGATAGGTAAAAGTACAGGAAACAGTAAATAGGAAAGCACTGAACAGTATACAATCCCCAGTTTCAATATCAAGAAGCAACTAAACAAGCAGATAAACACAAATAGGTAACCCTCTAGGAATTACACACAAACTATCCCCTACTGTCCTACCTAATAGGTACAAGCAACCCTCTGGGCGGTACACTCAGTCTAACCCCTCTGGTTCAACTTAAGTATAGACTATGTAAGGAAGCACTCACCGTCAATTCCCCCTATAGTCTCGTATCGTAACTAAAGGGGCTCTAGGGAAGCAATTACATCACATTCCCTCTGTGGCCCATGTCGAGGAACTACATACACTCCGAGGAAGCACTCAATGTCAATTCCCCCTGTGGTCTCACATCGTAAGTATAACAAACACTCTGGAGAAGCCCTCAATGTCCATTCTCCCTATGGTCTATACACCAGGTTCCCACGAACCTATGTAAGTCGAGCAAGTGTAGCAGCATGTATCAGCCAAGGTAAACCTCAAGGACTACTTGGATATCATTCTAGTACATAACATCATAATAGAATAACAGTTACACCATCCTACAGTACTAGGCATGGGAAAGTAAATAGTATCCTAATAGGCAAACTAGACCCAATGGTCAAAACAAGAAAAACATGCATGGGCAACACATTCAAAGCATAAAAATTCACCCTATTCATAATCAATTATCATATACTCAAGAATACAAGAATAGAAAGAAAACAATAGGGCTAAAATGGTGACTGTGTAATACCCAGTTCATGGGTATTAGAAAATTTGCACATAAAACTAAAAAACTTTCAACAGAAAGGCACAAACCACCTACCTCGATGTTAGGAGATCGATATATGTGAACCTCAGGGCTTGAATCGCCTTAAAATGCCAATGATCTAAAAAAATGTCTAAAACGTTCAAGAGAGGATAACTTGAGAAATAAGAGGAATCATGAAACGAGGATCAAGAAGAAGAGAGAGCTTATCGTGGCAATCCCAATGAAATCGACGATGGTAGAATCAACGATAGAAAAGAGGATCGGGGACTTGGAGAAGTATCATGGCCGTATGGGTTATCTCGAACGAAGGAAAACTAGAAGAATATGGTTCTGGCGATTAGACATGACCCCGGTGGGTTTAATGAAAAAAAGTACCTAGCATGTACTTTTGAAGTATATGGCGTGTGCTCTCCATTTCCATACTCCACTTTAGATAGCCTCCAAGTCACCCCCACACAGCCGTGTGCATGGCCTCTACACGGCCAGCACACGGCTACCTGCGGTAACTGCGTACACGGCATGTACTCATAAAGTACATGGCGTGTATTTCAATAATTTCCAGAAAAACCTCTTTTTCTAAAAAACGACTAGAAAAGGAAAAAATACCTAAAAAGAAGGTCCATTTTCTTATAAACTTCCCCCCTTAAAGAAATTCTTCCCCGAATTTCCCTAGCTCAACATAGAAGAAGAAACCCCAATAACTCTGGCCACTGCACTCGTACATCAGCCTCCCTCTCCCCAGTCTCGTCCTGTACTCTCCCGTGCTTCGATAACACTCGTACCAAAGGAAAATACTGGACACATAGTACCTTTGTACTGCGATCAACAATCAGGATAGGATTCTCCTTGAAATATGCGTCCACTTCCAACTCATCCTCCTCGGGTTGGAAAACATGAGACAAGTTTGAAAAGTAATGTCGAAGATGAGAAACATGGAAGACGTTGTGCATAGCCTAGTACCTCTGAGGTAACTACAATCGATAGGAAACTGACCCAACTCTCTCCAACACCTCAAACGGCCCGACGTTCCTCGGTGAAAGCTTACCCTATATCCTAATACTTCTGTGCCCCAACCTCATTGTGACACGTAGAAAAACATGATCCCTGACCTCAAACTCCAGAGGTCGTCTTTGTTGATCAGCATAAGACTTCTGACGAGACTGTGCAGTAGTCATCCTCTTCCGAATCAACTCTATCTTCTCTATGTTCTCCTATACAATACGAGGTCCCAACAGAGTTACCTCTCCTACCTCCATCCATCATAAGGGTGATTAGCATGGCCTACCTTACAAAGCCTCATAAGGTTCCATCTGAATAGTTTCTTGAAAACTATTTTTGTAGACAAACTCCACAAGAGGTATATACTTCTCCCAAGAACCTCCAAAATCTAGGATGCATGCTCAGAGCATGTCCTCAGGCACCTGAATCGTATTCTTGGACTGACCCTCAGTCTGGGGGTGGTAAGATATACTCAAAAGCACCTGTGTACCCAAAGCCTTCTATATCCCCTGGCAGACCCGAGAAGTAAAACCTGCATCCCTGTTTGAGACGATGGAGTGTGGAACTCCATGCAGACGCACAATCTCTCAGATGTACAACCGTCCCAGCTCATCAACACTGATGGTCTCTTTGATCAGAAAGAAGTGACTGGCCTTTGTAAGTCTATCAATGAAAACCCATACTGCATCATTCCCTCGAGGTGACCTCGTCAACCCTATAATGAAATCCATCGCGACATCATTCCACTTCCACTCGGGAATGGGTAACTGCTGCAAAAGCCCTGCTGGTTGCTGATGCTTCGCTTTCACCTACTGACTGGTGGAACACTTCATGAAAAAACCAGCAACATCTCTCTTCATACCTGGACACCAATATTGACGGTGTAGATCACGATACATCTTAGGGACATCAGGATGAACTTCCCAAACTGAGGAATGAAATTCCTGCATCATCTCCTCAAGTATGTCTGCTGGAAACCATACACGCCCCTAGAAACACAAGATCTCATCCTCACCTATGGTCCATCCTGGACTAGGGTCCTCTCATGACACGCTCTCCCATAGGAATATTCCTTATGAATATGATAATTACCTCATTCGTACTCAATCAAGAAGGGTAGATATAACAACTATAGTAGAAAGGAATGTCGGCCCCTGTCTATCGTACACCTCCAAATGCCTCTCAGAGAATAGATCCATAAGCTACCACTCACTGGTGGCCTCTTGAATTGCCTGTATCTGAGTCCTCCTGCTCAACACATCATCCACTACATTGCCTTTACCAGGCATTTTGGAAAGCTCAAAGTCAAAGGACTGAAGGTACTCAACCCTTCTTCGCTGTCTCAAATTCAGATCACATTGAGTGAAGCTGTACTTGAGATTTTTTGGTTGGTGAAAACCAAAAAATGCTCTCCCAGAAGATAATGTCTCCAACAGCGTAAGGCATGAACAACTACTGCTAACTCGAGATTGTGTGTTGGGTAGTTCCTCTCATGTGATCGCAACTGCCGAGACCCATACGCAATGACTTCATCTCCCTACATAACCACAGCTCCTAGCACGATACCTGAATCATCACTATAAAAAGTATATCTCTTTCCTGGATCTGTAAATACTAGTATCGGTGCTAAAGTCAACCTCTCTTTCATCTCTTAAAAGGTTGACTCACAATAATCTAACCATAAGAACTTCACACCCTTCTTAGTCAGACTCGTCAGTGGTGCTGCTAAGCATGAAATGTCCAGAATGAAATTTCTATAGTATTCAGCCAGCCCTAGAAAACTCCACACCTTGAAGACAATCTTCAGCTACTCCAAAGAAACTACTACCCTCACTTTCTCTGGGTCTGCTGACACTCCTTTCTCAGAGATAACATGACCCAAGAAGTGAATCTGATCCATCCAAAAGTGGCATTATGAGATCTTAGCATATAACTGATTCTCTCTCAGGGTACTAAGAATGATATCAAGATGGGTATCATGGTTGTTTCGAGTGTGAGATTACAGAAAGATATCATCCATGAAGACAACCACGAATGAATCCAAGTACGGATGTAACACTCAGTTCATCAGTTCCATGAATACTGCTGGCGCGTTCGTGAGATCAAACGGCATAACCGTATACTCGTATAGACCATACCTGCTCCAGAAGGCTGTGAGAGGTATTTCAAATGGTCTAATGCACAACTGATGATAACTGGGTCTTAAGTCAATCTTCAAGAACACCCAGGCTCCTCGAAGCTGATCAAAGAGATCATCAATCCTCGGTAAGGGATATCGGTTCTTGACCATAAACTGGTTCAACTTCTGATAATCCACACAAAGCCTGAGGGTTTCATCTGCCTTCATTGAAAAAAAGATAGGCGAACCCCAAGGAGATGTACTAGGTCGAATGAAACCCTTCGCCTACAACACCTCCAACTACTTCTTGAGCTCCTACAACTCTGGTGTAGCCATCCTATTTGGAGGAATGGACACCGGTGCCACTCCTGGAACGAGCTCAATAGAAAAGTCCACCTCTCACCCCGGAGGCAACCCTAAAAGGTCCTCTAGAAAGATATCCCTGAAATGATCCACCACTGGAAGAAAGTATGAATGTGAAGTCCCCTGATTATCTAGATATAAACTAGCAATCTGGGCTGTAACTCCTCCTAACCCATGATGCCCTGGACCCGCTCTGCTCGCTTGGAAATCCCATTCACCCTTATGAAGAAATGATACACCCTCTGGTGATGTGAAACTCACCCTATGATTATAACAGTTGATGACTACCTAGAAAGGAACTAACCAGTCTATTCTGAGAATGATATCATAGCCTTTCATCTCTAGGACATAGAGGTCTCATAGTAAGTGACCCCAAAAAACCTCTAGAGGGAACTGCCTGCACTAATGTACACAAGCCGTTCTAGTCCCCAACAGAGTCTCTAGCGTCAAAATATAGGAATAATAAAAGATGTAGAGCCCAAAGATCTCCACAAAAACAACAGATATAAAGCTATGGGAAGCCCCTGTATCCAAAAGAGTTGAAGATAAAACTGAGGCAACAAGGATCATACCTCAAACTGTAGAAGATCCAGGATCCTGCTTTTGCTGGGTCTACTTTGCTGCAATGGTCTAGCCTGCACCATGACCTTGTGACCCTACCTAACCTCTCTGAGCTGATCCACTATATTGTTGCAGGAATACCGATGTATTCCCTCTCTTTCCGTACAGGTATCACACCACTTAGCTACCAGAAGATGTGTCTTGCCTCCTTGGATCACCGCATGAAGGTTCCCTGTGGCGCTTGATACTGTCATCAGGAGGGATTCTAACTCTATATGTCGAGCCTCTCTAGCTCACAAATCTGAAATCCCTCATATTTCACTTCGTGATCATCACCTTTTTGACGATAGAAGTGATGGAGGTCAACCTGAAGATGTTCACCTGTGATCAGATGTCGTGCCTCCGACCATCCTCGAACTTCCTCGCCAGGAACAACTGATCACCTTCTGGAATAGGTGTGAATTGCTACATCTTGGTAAAGCACAAGGAATACTCCATGATAGAAAGAGTTCCCTTCTCTAGACTCATAAGCTTCTGGGCTCGATCATCCATCAGGGTCTCCGGAAAGAATTAATCATAGAAGATGCGCTAAAACTCATCCCACGCCATAACCTACTGGTGTCCTGCCTGTGAGATCACATCCCACCACCTCTTGGAAGAGACCCGAAGAATATAGGTATTGATCTTGACCCTCCTCTCTAGAGGAATCTCCAGATGCTCAAAGATTATCATCATGGCTTCTAGCCAAGAATCTGCAGCCTTATGTCCTCCTTCCCCTGAGAAAGTGGGAGGATGTTGCTGCTGGAAAACCCATGTCAAATCTGCCATCGACGGGTTAGGAGGCGGTGCTCCCTAAAAATTTTGCATCATCCTCATGAATCCTTCCCTAAAATTTTCATCAGCACCGGTATCAGGTATAACTGCTGGTGCCAAGACTGGCATAACATGAGGATATGCGGAAAGTCCCTGATCTGCCATATCTGGCATCTGATCACTGCCCTATAACTAGCGGAAAACCAGAGGACATCTCGGTGGCATGACTCTATAAGTTCAAACACACACCTTAGATCAGGATTAATCAGGATTGAAACATAGAAGTGTAAAAAGGGAGAAAGAGAAGGAAAACATTCAAGTTTTAAAAAACATGACTACACAGCATGTATAAACCCTACACGGCGTGTTACGTTAAGTCATTCACATGGGCATGTACTTTTTCCAACCTTGGTACTGTAACACCCAAAACACACAACGTGTTGTCTTAACACACGATGTGTACTTAAAACCTCTTTCTCAGCCTGATTCCTTCTACACAGTTTAGCCACACGGTTCTCCTAAGACAAAGACTACACGGCGTGTTCCCAATAGACATGGCGTGTACTGGACAAGCTTCATCTGGCCCGTGTTGCTAGTAACATCGCCTGATACACGGCTCACTCTACCCGGCGTGTTCATGGAGGACACGACATGTACATGAAAGGATAACACTGACCCGTGTTGTTAGTGACATGACTGGGTACCTAGGTCAGACTACACATCGTGTTCAATCCTGACATGGCGTGTGCAGCTTAAGGTTTATCCGTCCGTGTTTTTAGTTACACGGGCAGGTGCATGGTCAACACTACACGGCGTGTTCAACTAGTACACGACGTGTTCCTACAAGAAATTATCGATCCCATGTCTTTGCCCACATGGCCTATGACACAGTTAGGGATTACAGGGCGCGTACATTAAGTACACAGTGTGTACTCAAGAAAAGAAGTTTCTTCCTGAACAGAAGAACACATGGCTTGTACTTAACATTACAAGACGCGTATTCTAGGTTTTTCTAGATAGTAAGCCTCAGAAACTATTCCAGAACCTATAAAAACACCGAAACAAACATTTAAAGTTACAAATTCCAACCTGTGGGGGCCCATACTCCCCGAGAATCAAAGTTTGGCATCTTATACATGTTATAACAAGGTAAACAAGTCAATGATCCACCAAGTTCTGGTCCATGAGGGCCCATAACACCTCAAGAACCAAATTTTGGCATTCATTCAGAAAAAACCTTACACAAACAATACCCTATAAAACAGATGGGGTTTTATCAAGGCATCTATCACAACACAATGCATATTCTACACAACATCTATCACAACAACATGCAATTGCTAATTCACCCTAGATGGCATGGAAGGAATGCATGACATGTGATTTCTTGAAAGTGTGTATTTGATACATGAGATGGAATACCCTCATCTCATCGAGTTGGGACAGAAATAGGACCTCAATAACATCAACGGTAACAGCGAAAAACATGTGAATGACCCAATAGTAAAATCAATCAACTATAAAATTAAAAAACCAGAAAAATTTCAACAAAAGAGGTAGATTGAGTTTTATCTGTACACGGGTTTGATACTATCGAGAAGAGCATATTACCAAGTAACTATTCTGTCCTATCCCTATATATATACTTCAAATAATAATTCATGAAGAAAATAATTCCTCTGATACCACTTTGTAACGTCCCGGTTCCGGAACCCACCCCGAGGAGCTCCGTACCCGGTTGGTCACATGGCCTCAAGTGTAACGACCTGAAATTTTGAATAAATCTTGATTCCTAATTTTGTGTGTTATTTTATTTTATACTTAACAAAACTATTTCATTTGATAACATGAGTATAATTAAAATAAGACCGTTGGGTTTCAACTGTTATATGACCGTTGGTCACTATGACTGTTGGAAACTAAATGTTACGATTATTGTATCTAAATACAAGTGATCTTGGTTAATTAATATAGAAATAAGTTTCAATGGCCTCATCCAGTAGTCTCGGGCTGATCGAGGCCCATCAAACAGAACTTGAGAAGGAGGTAGCACCACTGGGCTTTAATCTAGACCAAACCCAAGCCGAACTTCATCGTGTGAAGCTAGAACAGAATCTCCTTCACGAGAAGTTCATGCTGATAGAAATTACTACTCGTGCAATATTGGCCGATCCGCCCTCGGATTCTCTCACCTTAGCACACCTTACACTTAGGTCCTATGCTGGGGTTATAAGGGGCTATGTAAGGAGACCGTAACTGCTTTGTGTAATCCTTTGAGATAAATAAAATTGTGTTTTCTTTTTGTGGTGAAGTTTATAAATTTTCAAATGTCCGGATAAATGTAGGATGTATATTTTTGATGAATTTGAAAAAAAGGATATTTTAAAATATTTTTGTAAACCTTAAATAAATAATGATGTTTAATGATTATCAAAAAATGGTCTTCTGCAAATGTGTTCAGTAAGAAATTTGGAGTCTAATAAGATCAACTTAATTTTTGGTGAATAGTAATTTATGAATAGTGATTTTACACTTAGGATTAGTACATTGACCAAATGGATTAGTAATATCACTTAAAGAAAGTATTAATATAATTTATGCACCTTGATTAACTAATGTGATTTAATAAAATAGGTAAATAACTGTTTTAGAAATTATTAGTCAAGTATTAGTTTTTTCGGGTGAATAGTGTTTTTTAATTAAAAATTAAATTAAAAATATTTAGAAAATTATTTTAATAAAATGTACATTATTTTTGAATTCAGAACATCGATATCATGTTAAGGTAATTTTTGGGGATTTTTCTGAAAAAATGAATTTTTGGTGAATAGTGTATTTATTTAAAAATTAAATTAACAATATTTAGAAAATTAATTTTATAAAATGGAGATCATTTTTGTAATCATAGCATCGATATTTGGTTAAGGTGAAATTTTGGGATTTTTCTAGGAAAGTTGAATTTTCAGTGAATACTAAAAAAACAGTTTTAGGGTTTCGGTATGTTTAATGACATCATAACTGTGTCATGATGATTTCATGAGATATTTTAAGGGTTGGCTGACCAAAGGTGATGAATTATTGTATGGGGTCCCCCATGTGGTCTAACTCCGTGGGAAATACCATGGGAGAGCCCATAGTTTTGAGAAAACTACTTGTGAGGTGTCCCTTGAAATTATTAAAGTATCACCTCCCCTTCCCTATAAATACCCACCCTTTCCTCTTTTAGTTTTCACTCCCAACTCTCCCCCAACTATGATCTGGACCCATTAACTCTCAAGGAGTCCTCCCATGGTGCCTCAAGCCCTCAAGGTCCCAACCTTCGAGTTTTAAGAGTTACGTTTTAAGGTAAGTGATCCTACCTCTCTCTTTCTTTCCAAGTACTCTTTTTATGTAATTTCTTTTATGATCCATGTTCTTATATTGGGGATGTTCTATTATATTCATCCTACTGTAATTTTCATGTTCATATGATGAGAGACCCCCTCTTTCTCTCATCAATTCGTTTTTTGAAGTTTTAAGTGGCGCCGTTAGACTGCTGAATTTTTAAGGGATTCTTTCACCCTTCTCATTTTCAAGTTCTATTTTCATGTCATGTCTTTAAGGTTCCTTTTTATTACGTTGGGGTATGATATCTATATCTATCATACTAATATTTTATGTTCATATTATTATAGACCCTATTTGATCTCATCAATTCTTTTTTTTGATGTTTTAAGTGGCGCCGTTAGACTGCCGAATTTTTATGGGATTCTTCCACCCATATCATTTTCAAGATCTATTTTCATGTCAAGTCCTTCATGTTCATTTTTATTATTTTGGGGTATTATCTCTATATCTATCATACTGATCTTTTATGTTCATATTATGAGAGACTCTATTTGATCTCGTCAATTCATTTTTCTTGAAGTTTAAGTGACGCTGTTAGGCTGCCGAATTTTCATAAAAAAATATTATTCTTGTCTTCCTTCCATGTTTTTTTTATTTCAAATGGTATGTCCTTAAAATTTAATTACCATGTTCATATATCCTCTATATTCTTTCCCTATACTATTTTATAGATCATTTATGAGTGGTTGAACCATGTACCCTCTCTTTTTAATGTTTTCTAAAGCCCTGCAACATAGCCGTTATGGTGCAAAATTTTCATCTCAAAATGTCTCTCTCTTTATCTCAAATTATTTTATTTTATTAAGTGAATACTCAAAGATCTTTATTCTATATGGGTATTCACATATATATCAAAATTTTCTATTTTAATTCTGGGACTTACATACATAAAACCCGCTTTCCTTTTTCTGTGGGTTTAAAGTGACATAAAGATCATGTCTTTAAAGAATTTTTTAAAATGTTATGACTATGAAATGAAACCCATTTCATTTATGCTATATGGGTTTTTTATGAAATGATTGATATATGTGGCTCACATGATAATAAATTTAAATTTAAGTGTGTGCCCTAATAGCGCTCCAATGCATTGTGTAAAGACTTAATCTCTTGAGATGAATTTTTTAATGAGGCCTTGGTGAATAACCTTGGTAATTTTAATGACACCTTGGGGATGGACCTTGGTGAAACAGAAATTATTGTCTATGTTAAATGTTGTAGCCACATCTTCAAGTTATGAAATACGTTATTTTTATTATGATATGTCTCATGATTTCTTTCACATGCCTTAATGTTCTTTTTCATGACTTTATTGATGTATCTCAAGTTCATATGTTAAATGTTGTAGCCACATCTTCAAGTTATGAAACACATTATTTTTATTATGATATGCCTCATGATCCCTTTATCATGCCTTAAAGTTATTTTTCATGACTTTTGATTTATCTTAAGTTCACATGTAAATTTTTTCCCTTGCTTCCCTTACTGGGCCTTCTGCTCACCCTTTCCTTTGATGTATGCTCCCAAGTTATGAGATACTGTAATGAACTAAGGATGAACACATGAAGAAGCCTTTAAAGTGTTTAAGAAGAATGATTTATGTTTTCATGTATTAATTTCCTGGGTTCCAAGACACTAAACCTTAAATATCCCCCGTTTTTTATATTGTAATGAAAGTTAATGTGATAAAAAGACGGGATGCCATAGTTAGTATCAAAGGATGGTTTAGTTATTTGTGAAAATTAGGATATAAAAACATTAGGAATAAGCCTATAGAAAATTTTAAATATAGGAAGTCTGCCTGGAATTTTGGTGAGTATTGAGTAAGTGGTTTATCAAGAAAATACATCCCTATCTAGATACGAGCGTGTAGAGGTGGCTCTAGCACATATGTACATAGGGGTAAAACCCGAAAACACCACTTTGAGCTAGACTCGAATGGGAACTGGTACACGACAACAACCCTTGATGCACTCTTGGTTACGCCACTCCCGGGGGATATTCTTTGGTAAATTCATAAGCTTAGTATGAAATATTATTAAAAAAACAAAGATAGATTAAAATAAAGATTCACATATGAATATATAATCGAGGTAAATATATTACTCTGGTATTTTCATTGAGGAGTAAATGTTGACTTATATTTTGAACAATCGATGAATTTAAGGTGAACTTATAGAAATTTAGGTTACTTATTAAAATGATTAACCTATCTTGGGGAAAATATGTTTAAGTTAGTTACTTTTGTTATAAGATGTTAGGAGTGGTAGATGTTGTTTGGAGATGAATGATAAAGTTTATCATGGAAGACTATGTTATCAAATCCTTCTTGTATTTGGGTTTCAATCTTAGTTTGGTTTATTTTTAGGAATTTTAAGGATAGTTATTTATGGAATGGTCTTTGATGAACTTTTGGTACTGCCATGGAATTTTGAAGATTTAAAAGTAGTTTCCCTTCCTATGGGGTTCTTTATTTTTGATGAGTTGTTTTATCTTACCCTTTATGTTTTTGGGATAATGTTTAAAGATAGAATAAATTGATAGATAATATTTTGTGGATTATGTGAGTCTCTAGAAGATGATTCTTGTGCTTTTGATGAGTCCACGTGTTTTTGAATGCTCATCATTTCGAGAAAATATTAGTTTTGGTAGAAACTTATTAAAGGATGAAACTCTACTTGAAGGTAGGTATATTTCCTTGTGTTCTTATTCTATGTAGTAAATTAATTCCTCAAAATTATTAAAAAGAACGTAAAACAAAAATGTTGTTGGTTTAAGTTTCCTACTGGGTATTCAAAGACCGTTTACACACATCATAAATTTGTGATTTTCTTGTGGTTAACTTTCTCCTAATCATGTTTTCTATCACTCTCCATCAGAACATGACCCTTTGTTTTCTCTTCCATATCCATGTTTATCTACATGGAATCCTAGTATGGGTTAACTCAAGTGACCTTTGTACTTCCCTTTCTTTCATTTAAAGTTATAGTTTTACTGACTCCTTTTCCGATGTGTGAATTTCGATGAAATTTCCAATCCCAATTTTAAAAATTGTGAGGACACAATTTCTTAAGGGGGAAGAATGTAACGACCCGAAATTTTGAATAAATCTTGATTCCTAATTTTGTGTGTTATTTTATTTTATACTCAACTAAACTATTTCATTTTATAACATGAGTATAATTAAAATAATACCATTGGGTTTCGACTGTTATATGACCGTTGGTCACTATGACCATTGAAAACTAAATGTTACAGTTATTGTCTCTAAATACAAGTTATCTTGGTTAATTAATATATAAAGAAGTTTCGATGGCCTCATCCAGTAGTCTTGGGCCGATTGAGGCCCATCTAACAGAACTTGGGAAGGAGGTAGCACCACTAGGATTTTCTCTAGACCAAACCCAAGCTGAACTTCATCGTGTAAAGCTAGAATGGAATCGCCTTGGAGAGAAGTTCAAGCTGATAGAAAATTACTACTCGTGCGATGTTGCCCGAGCCGCCCTCAGATTCTCTCACCTTAAAACACCTTACACTTAGGTCCTATGATGGGGTTATAAGGGGCTATATAAGGAGACTGTAACTTCTTTGTGTAATCCTTTGAGATAAATAAAATTGTTTTTTCTCTTGTGGTGAAGTTTTTAAATTTTCAAATGTCCAGATAAATGTAGGATGTATATTTTTGATGAATTTGAAAAAAAGGACATTTTAAAATATTTTTGTAAACCTTAAATAATTAATGATGGGTAATGATTTTCAAAAAATGGTCTTCTGCAAATGTGTTCAGTAAGAAATTTGGAGTCTAATAAAATCAACTTAATTTTTGGTGAATAGTAATTTATGAATAGTGATTTTATGCTTAGGATTAGTAATGTGACCAAATGGATTAGTAATCTCACTTAAAGAAAGTATTAATATAATTTATACACCTTGATTAAGTAACGTGATTCAATAAAATAGGTAAATAACTGTTTTAGAAATTATTAGTCAAGTATTAGTTTTTTCGGGTGAATAGTGTTTTTTAATTAAAAATTAAATTAAAACTATTTAGAAAATTATTTTTATAAAATGGACATTATTTTTGAATTCAAAACATTGATATTATGTTAAGGAAATTTTTGGGGATTTTTCTGAAAAAAATGAATTTTCGGTGAATAATGTATTTATTTAAAAATTAAATTAAAAATATTTAGAAAATTATTTTTATAAAATGGTGTTCATTTTTAATCAGAGAATCGATATTTGGTTAAGGTGAAATTTTGGGATTTTTCTAAGAAAGTTGAATTTTCAGTGAATAGTAAAAATACTGTTTTAGGGTTTCGGTATGTTTAATGACATCATAACTATGTAATGATGATGTCATGAGATATTTTAAGGGTTGGCTGACCAAAGGTGATGAACTATAGTATGGGGGCCCCATGTGGCCTAACTCCATGGGAAATACCATGGGAGAGCCCATGGTTTTGAGGAAACCACTTGTGAGGTGTCCCTTGAAATTATTAAAGTATCACCTCCCCTTCCCTATAAATACCCACCATTTCCTCCATTAGTTTTCACTCCCAAATCTCCCCCAAATAAGCTTTTGTTCAATTACCTCCCAAGGATTCCACCCAAGGTGCCTCAAGCCCTCAAGGTCCCAACCTTTGAGTTTTAAGAGTTACGTTTTAAGGTAAGGGATCCTACCTCTCTATTTCTTTCAAAGTACTATCTTTTATGTAATTTATTTTATGCTCCATGTTCTTATATTAGGGATGTTATTTTATATTCATCCTGACTTCCTTTTCATGTTCATATTATGAGAGACCCCCTCTTTCTCTCATAAATTCATTTTTTGAAGTTTTAAGTGGCGCCGTTAGGCTGCCGAATTTTTAAGGGATTCATTCACCGTTCTCATTTTCAAGTTCTATTTTCATGTCAAGTCCATAAAGATACTTTTTATTATGTTGTGGTATGATATCTATATCTATCATACTAATATTTTATGTTAATATTAAGAGAGACCCTATTTGATCTTGTCAATTCATTTTTTGATGTTTTAAGTGGCGCCATTAGGCTGCCGAATTTTTAAGGAATTCTTTCACCCTTCTCATTTTCAAGATCTATTTTCATGTCACGTCTTTCATGTTCCTTTTTATTATTTTGGGGTATGATCTATATATATATAATGCTGATATTTTATGTTCATTTGATGAGAGACCCTATTTTATCTCATCAATTCATTTTTCTTGAAGTTTAAGTGACGCCATTAGGCTGCCGAATTTTCATAAGAAAAATATTATTCTTGTATTCCTTCCATGTTTTTTTATTTCAAAAGGTATGTACTTAAAATTTTATTACCATGTTCATATATCCTTTATATTCTGTCCCTATACTATTCTATAGATCATTTATGAGTGGGTGACCCATGTCCCCTCTCTTTTCATTGTTTTCTAAAGCCCTGCAACATATCCGTTATGCTGGAGAATTTTTGTCTCAAAATGTCTCTCTCTTTATCTCAAATTCTTTTATTTTATTAAGTGAATACTCAAAGCTCTTTATTCTATAGGGGTATTCAAATATATATCAAAATGTTCTATTTTAATTCTGGGACTTACATACATAAAACCCACTTTCCTTTTTCTGTGGGTTTAAAGTGACATAAAGATCACGTCTTTAAAGATGTTTTTAAAATGTTATGACTATGAAATGAAACCCATTTCTTTTATGATATATGGGTTTTTTATGAAATTATTGATATATGTGGCTCACATGATAATAAAGGAAAATTTAAGGGTGCAACCTGATAGTGCTCCAATGCGTTGGGTAAAGTCTTAATCTCTAGAGATGACTTTTTTAAGGACGCCTTGGTGAATGACCTTGGTAATTTTAATGACACCTTGGGGATGGACCTTGGTGAAACAGAAATTATTATCTATGTTAAATATTGTAGCCACATATTCAAGTTATGAAATACATTATTTTTATTTTGATATGCCTCGGGATTTCTTTCTCATGCCTTAAAGTACTTTTTCATGACTTTATTGATGTATCTAAAGTTCATATGTTAAATGTTGTAGCCACATCTTCAAGTTATGAAATGAATTATTTTTATTATTATATGCCTCATGATCCCTTTATCATGCCTTAAAGTTATTTTTCATGACTTTGATGTATCTTAAGTTCACATGTAAAATGTTTCCCTTGCTTCCCTTACTGGGGATTCTGCTCACCCTTTCCTTTGATGTATGCTCCTAGGTTATGAGATGTTGTAATGAACTAAGGATGAACAAATAAAGAAGCCTTTCAAGTGTTTAAGATGAATGTTTTATGTTTTCATGTATTAAGTTCCTGGTTTCCAAGACACTAAACCTTAAAGATCCTCGGTTTTGTATAATGTAATGAAAGTTAATGTGATAAAAAGGTGGGATGCCATATCAAGTGCATTTTCCCGAACGCCAGAGTCTGTCGACTAGCAGTGAGGGCCATGGAAGTGATAGTGGGGAAATTATGCCATCATTGGTAGAGTACACAACGGAAGTAAAAAAATACATACAAGAGAGGGATCAATAATAGTATCATATAAAAAATAAATAGTGGAAGACTGATATAATAAACTGGAACACATATATAAAATGATGCATGATACATATGTCTAAGAAAGCAGCGAAACAAAGCACAATGATGAAATACAGTAAAAAACAAACTAAAAAAGAAAATAGTAATCAGCTCTATAGAATCACAAACCTAATCTTCGTCCCATACTCTCCAGCTCCACAGCATGTCAAGTACCTGAAGTAGAAGGGCTCTTACCCTTGTCTATACTTGAAATAATATAATCTATTTGGGACCAAAATCATGGTCCAAACTGGGTGTGCGACTAAATACTAGTAGGAAACCACCACGAGATCTGTTTCTAATAGTCAATGAGTTTATGGAAGGTAAAAGTACAGGAAAAAATAAATAGGAAAGTACTCAACAATAGACAATCCCTAGTTTCAATATCAAGAAGCAACTAAACAAGAAGATAAACACAAACAGGTAACCCTCTGGAAAGTACCCACAACCTATCCCCTCTGGTCCTACCTAATAGGTACAAGCAACCCTCTGGGCAGTACACTTAGTCTAACCCCTCCGGTTCATCTGAAGCATAGACTCTCTGAGAAAGAACTCACTGTCAATTCCCCCTATAGTATCGTATCGTAACTAAAGACGATATAGGGAAGAACTTATGTCACATTCCCTCTGTGGTTCACGACGAAGAACTACAGACACTCTGAGGAAGAACTTAACATCAATTTCCCCTGTGGTCTTGCATCATAAGTAAAACAGACACTCTGGAGAAGTCCTCCACATCCATTCTCCCTATGGTCTATACACCAGGTTCTCATGGCCCTGTGTAATTTGATCAAGTGTAGTAGCACGTATCGGCCAAGGTAAACCTAAAGAACTACTTGGCTAGAATTCTAAAACATAACAGCATAACAAAACAATAGTCACACCATCCTACAATAATAGGCATGGGAAAGTAAATAATACCCTAACAGGCAAACTAGACCCAAAGGTCAAAACAAGAAAAACATTCTTGAGAAACACATCCAAAGCACAAAAATTCACCCTATTCACAATCAATTATCATCCACCCAAGCATACAACCATAGAAGGAAAACAATAGGGCTAAAACAGTAACTGCACAATACCCCATTCATGGGTATTGGAGAATTTTCACATAAAACTCAAAGACTTTCAACAAAAAGGAACAAACCACCAACCTCGACATTAGGACATCGCTATATGTGAACCTCGAGGCTTGAATCTCCTTAGAATGTCGAAGATCTACAAAAACGTCTAAAATTTTCAATAGAGGATAACATGAGAAAGAAGAGGAATCATGAAACAAGGCTCAAGCAGAAGAGAGAGCTTACCGAGGCGATCCCAACACATTCGATGATGGCCAAATCAGAGATCAAATAGAGGCTTGAGGTATCGAAGAATGATCGCGACCATACGGGTTCTCTTGGATGAAGAAAACCTAGAAGAAGATGGTTTTGGTGATTATACGTGACCCCAATGCTTTTAATAAAAAAAAAGAAAGTACAAGACATGTACTTTTGAGGTACACTACGTGTACTCGCTGTTTCCGTACTCGGCTTTAGGTGGCCACCAAGTCACCCCCACATGACCGTGTACATGGTCGCTACACGGCCAGCACACAACTACCTACGGTAACCACGTATACGGAGTGTACTCATAAAGTACATGGCATGTATTTCAAAAATTTCCAAAACAACCTATTTTTCTAAAAAACAACTAGTAAAGGAAAAACATAAATGAAAATAAGGTCCGTGTTTTTACAGATATATTCCCTACCCATCACATAATGAAATTTAGACACATGCATTCCACAGGATCATAAAACATCCATTATATCATCATATCCGAACCCATAGAAAGAAAATGGGTTCTATATTTCATAAAATCATAGAATAACCCATAATAATGGGTTTCATAAACATCTCATTATAATAATGATAAACCATCTATATAAATAAAACCAATGGTATCATTGGATCACATCCTCAATAAAACATATTCAACACCAAAGGTTAATGTCATTAATGGATTGAAATTCTATACAAATATAATTATAAACATTATTTAGAAAATAACATTTTCATTTGAAAAGAACATCTCATCAATAAAGAAATTTCCATAAATATTAAGGAAAATTTTTTCATTGAAAATAGTCTTGGAAAATTATAATGGAATCTTCAAAATATTGAGCTGTTTTAATAGATTTAAATTTATTTGTTTCTGTATAAGTTAAAAAAAAACATTCCTTGCATATATTTCTTGAAAAATTACCCTCCTCAAAAAATGAAAAGAATATTCCCTATAAAATATTTTTAAAAAATTAATCCAAGGTTAAAAATATCTTTATAAAGTCACAAGATAATATTAAAATTATTCATGAATATATTTTTATAAAATATGTATAAGGAAGAAAAATAATTTTATATTGAAGTGAGAAATAAAGCTGATATTCCTTAAGAACAACATTTTATTTATTAAATAATTCAAGTGCTAAAAATGAAAGAAAATTATATATTACAAATAAAAAATCATATGATAATAAAATTAAAGGGAATTATAAGATAAATTTCATATATTTTCCTCAACAAAAATTCAAATATAAAACATCAATATTAAAATAGGATTAAAGCATAAATCACTTACATCAAGTCTCACATTTTCTTGTTCGCATTAAAATATCATGTATAATATAATTTCATTTATTATAAATTTATTCCATAACCATATTAATACCTTTTATACCATTTATGATTTATTTATGAAATCTTACCACCCATTTATTAATAAATTGTTATTAAAATCACTATTCTGGGTGATAACACCATCATTTTCCAAGCATATTTAGGTTCATCAGTCTTGATACTTTTACAATGATAATGGTTACATAATTTAAATTTTTTTAATACTGGTATAAAAATCATATATATTCTTTATATACATATTTATAAATATTCATTAAAATTATATATAAAAAATTAATTATATCGGTCACAAAGATGGCAGGGCATACATAATAATGGACATTGTTTTCATTTTTTGACAGATAAAAAAAGAAACTAAAATAATAATTAAACTTTAAAAGAACATTATTATATCATATATATCATATATATTCATTTAATTTATATTTATTACCATCCATGTATAATGAAAATGAAGACAAATCAAATCACTTCATGGTGGTGGTAGTCCACATGTATGAACTAACAATGCTTTCATTTTAGAAAATTTTGGAAGGTAATAAGTTATATGATATATTGTGATAAAATATGTATAATTTTTTATTAAATAATATATATAAAGTATATACCTATCATAATAAAAATCCATAAACTATGATTATGTAAAATGAATTGAATAGCTACATGGAGATATATTGTGATCGGTTAAGTCAATTACCTCTACTTTGAAAGGAATCCTTTAGATCACCAATTAAGGATCCTAGAGTAGATATATTAGAAAAATAGAAACTCTATATATTAGATAAAGAATTCCATAAGGTATTTTGGTAGGTTTCGGTTGACATATAAGGCTCAAATTGATGTAATGAATTTTGGGATGAGGTGCATTTTATAATTGAGGTTAGGGGAACCTTTATAATTTATTTTGACATTAAATTATAATAAAGATACATTCTAGACCAAATTCCTAAAGATGATTAGTATTGGAATATAAGAAACGACATGGTTGTAATAACCTTATTAAATTAAATGTTATAGGTTTTAGGGTCATTTTAAACCATTTCTTTTTAATTAATCACTCTTTTAACCAATTTTACCTTAACCCCGGTAACATCAAATTCACATTTAAAGTGTTATAATTTTACATATAACATGAAAATCAGTTCATAAACGGACAAGGTATGACATTTTATACCATATAATATCCTCCTTGTACTCTTTACATATTTATATGATTTTTTAATAAATTAATAAAATATTTTTTCATAAAATATTATTAATGTTCATTTTATCATTACTCATTTAATCCATTTTCATGGAATTAATATAACATTATAACTCGAATTTAATCCTTAAAAACAAATATAATATATCTTATTAATATATAATGTTCTTGGAACAAATTAACTCAGTAAAATTATATCACTTTTAATATTTTTAACAGCATATATATATTTTTTTTATTTAATAAATAAATACGTTTTCGACATAGTGTAAGAATTTAACATAATATATAAAACCAAAAAATGACAAATAAATTAACATAATAAAAATAAACATATTATTATCATAATAAAAAATTTTATTAATTCAAAACTTACTTTTATTTCTACATAAATAGATAAATGTTATTTAAAACTAAGAGAGTGACATTGTGAAACTTTTATTGATTTTAATAATATATTGGTAATTTTCATGTACATGTGTCCATTAAAAAATAAAAATTGGAGGCTAATTTGATAAGATAAGAATTTAATTAATCCAATAATATCTATTATTAATTAGTATAGCCTTATCCCTTAATTATACCCTATATAAGATCATTTTTTCACTTTACCGAGGTGAGGAAATTTGACCACAATTACTAATCATATAGACCAAAAATAAAAGGGGAATATTTTACAATTTTGAACCCATAGAAACTGTGGATTACTAATCATATATACCATTATTGTAATAGTTTACTATTTTTATAAACATGGAACAAAATCTTCTAACTTGGTGAAAGATCGTTAGTGTTTCCCACATTGATCTTACCATTTATTACTTCTACTTAGAACCTTTCTTTATAAAATTGGGAAATCACACATAATAAATGTGTGATATTGAATTCCTAGTAATGGTATATAAAGTAAGTATATAATCATAACATTAACATAAGTGTACGAGAACAGGAAAATATCATTTAAAGATCATACTATACATATCAAATATAGCAAACACGGGACATGCCATAAAGATTAAAAGTTAATAAGACATGAATAATAGGGTAATCAAGAGAATAATCCATGAAATAATAATTGATGATTAAGACATATATTTTTGGCATACACATAAGCATAAAAAATATTTTGTTAAGAATAACTATAAAGACTTTCATAACATGCTAGACTTGGGATATAACTTGGGTACCTACTTCAGGATTGGGATAATAACCCGTGTAACCTCTTATTTTTGGTCTTGCAATACAACCCACATTCCCTCTTGTTTTTGGGCTTGGGATACAATCTGTGTAACCTATTTTTTTAAGTCTTTGGATACAACCCATGAAACCTTTGAGATCATAAACTAGTTATCATTACTTAATGCATTGGAGGTAGATATAGGCGACTTATCACATAATGAAATCATAACTATGTGTTCCATAAGATAAAAAATCATTCATCATATCATGACCCATAAAAATAGATGGGTTTCATTAAAATCATAATCCATGAAATGAAATAGAAATTACAATAATTTCTAAATATAAAAACCAATGTAAAATAGATATAATTCATAATCATTTCATCATTAAATAACTAATGAAAGTAATGGGGTTTTATAATCATATAACCTGTAAAAGAGAAACAAGTTCCATAATCACATAACCCGTGAAAGAGGAAAAGATTTTATAAATGTCTTAGAATCCAAAAAAATATACCATTAAAAAAATATTATGAATGAAACATTGGATTATATCACCAATATGGAACGATTAACATAAATATATTTCATCTTATAAGGGAAATAATTTTTATAGATCTTTAAAAAAACTTTTTTGAAGAAAATATCCTTTCTAATTCGAAAAAATGATATTTAGAACATAAGAATTTTTGGAAACCATTTTCATGAAACATAAACTTGAAAAATTATGAAGGAATCTTGAAAAAAATATCAAAATCTTTTTTCCTTGAAAAATTATAAAATAATTTTAAAAACACTTTGTTTTTGAAAACATGGTTTTGAAGGAACACCAATTTCTGACTGAAAATAAAAATATAGTTGTATTTTATTGAAAACATTTTCTTAATTATATAAAGTACTAAAGAGTGGAAATATTTTTTTAAGTGAATGAAAATATCATGAATAAACACTGGATAAGAAAATTCATGAGTGTTCTTGAGTGATGGATTATAATATTTCATCAAGGAAGCATAATCATAAACAATCCTAATAAATGATGAGATTGTTTCAATAATCTCTTACCACTTTGTAACATTGAATCATACTCCCCATATTAGAAAATGATATTACATGAAGATTTATATATTATTAAAAGAATTAGATTTATGATATAACATGTAAAATTCTTGTATATACACATTTTATGATAATATTGGTTCATATAAAAACATGTGTCTCAAAGAAGGAAAATTGAGACAAAACTACCTTACTGATTTGAAAACTCTTGAATCATAAAAAAACATAAAATAGAGGTCATAAAATGGATATGTTAATAACCATAAATTTAATTATAAAATCACAGAATAAATTCATGGGAGTTATATACACTTGAAAAAAGGAATGGGTGGTTACTAAGGTATAAGTCTTAAAAATTAATGTGAGATGAGAAAACCAATAATACATGAGTAGTTTTTGAATCATGATTCTCATGAAATAATATGATCAATGAAAATTTTTAATACTATTAAATAAATAAAATTAATTTTATAACATGTCATAAGGAAGTATATACAACACATGAAAGTAGATAGTGTTGAATATGGCATGAATCCCACAAAAATAAAAAGTGAGATGAAATTGCCTTACCTTAAGTCTTAACTTTCTTTATAAACATTAAAACCTAAATTATAATAAATATAAGCTCATTTTAAATCTTCCACATATCAATATTATTATATATAGCACCATATATGTAATTTTATAACTCTACATTACCCATTTATTAACAGCTCCATGTTAATGTTATGTTTCGCAAAATATCCGTGTTGTTTTTCATAAAAATTTTAAATTTTTATTCTTGGTACTCATACATAGATCATGATTTAGTTATTTACAGAATGTAATAAATTTTTTATATATCATATATATTCATTATATATATATATATATATAATTTAATACACCATTCATGGAGATAGTAGTCTGTACATATACATGAATGATGTTTCTGTTTTCTTATCATATTTAAAGAAAGAAAGTTAATGAAATATATTTATTTATATAATATCAAAATATTATAATTATCATTTCATAGGTATTTTTTATTTTAAATAAAACAAAAATTAATAAATTCCATGTGAAGTGTAAATGAATCACATTTCTTTGGGGAGGTGGAAGTCCACACTTCCACAAATGAAGTTATCCTATATCCACAATATAGAATGAATGAATGCATGTTTTATAAAAAAAATTTAAAAAGCATAAATAAATCCTAAATATAATATATATCATATAAAAATATATTTTACATCATAATTTCCTACCATGATAGGTGGTAAAGTATAAATGAACAACACTATTTCATGAGGCAGTAGTTCACCATACACAAGAACAATAAGTTTGTTACCCATTTGATTGATGTGTGTGTAATTTTAGATCAAAAAATTAATATAAAAACATACAATTCTATTATTAATACTAAAATTATTATTTAATCATGGAATAATTATAATTTATGTGGTCGAGAATGAAAATAATTGAAAGCAGCTTCAGTATTGACGTTACAATTTCTTTGGGTTAATCCTTTTAGTTAGCACCAAAGTGATTTCTTAGATGGATTTATGCCCAATGTGAGTATTATAGGATCAAGTTAGTGATGTTGGGATCTTATCTTAGAAGATCTTAGGTGACTGAAAGGTCTTGATAGGTGTGAATAAGTAGGAGGGGTGGGTTCCTTTTTATAGAGGAGGAGGAGTGGTATTCATATATATATTTTTAAAAGAAATTATAATCATGGTTTTTCTATGACAGGTGGCTCCAATAATTAAAAAAATCACACAAAAAGGATAATATGGTCAAAATATGGATATCTAATGGATTTTTTATTAGTTTCAAGGACATTTTGGTGATTAAGTGCAAGTTTTAGTTTTTTTAAGCTAATTTCTCTCTTAATCATTGTAATAAATTTTAATCACTTTCACTAATATTTTTGGTCAAGAACAAAGTTCTACATATCATAAATTAAAAATTATTATTATTAAAAATATTTAATAATTTTTTGAAAACTCTAATCATATTATTATAGGAAATTAACTTAAATTTAACCCCATAGGTGGGATGACAAACCAGGTTTTTGAAGTAAAAATGTCCAGAATTTTGCAATGTTTTTAAAGAAAATTTCAATGTGAAATTGATTATAATGGGATACGTTGGATTAATTGATGAAAAATTTATCTAATTAAAATCTAAAACTGAACTTAATTATTTTTTTCGTATATAAATAAATTATATGAAAAATATGTTTTGAATTAAAATTTTCTGATATTCACTATTCATAAAAAAATGAAACTTTATAGAAAATTAACATAAATTCACCCTAATATAATTTTTATTACCCAATTTAAAAAATGAAAATTATTGTTTCAAATAAAAACTATATATATTTCAAGAAGCATATTTGAAATGTGTTCTCCATTAAAAGGTGGTTAAATTATATTTTAGAAAAATATGTCTTTTTATTCACAAAATGGAATTTATTTTCACATTTTACCTATAAAATGTATTAGATGAGTATAAAAGATATTGATTTAATATATAATATATAAATTTTATTGAAAAAATTAATCAAAAGTGGTTTGTTTAATTTATTGAGATAAAATTGTTTTTTACATAGAAAATTATTTTTCTTGGAAAAGTAATTTCTTTATTTTTAAATAGTTTATACTTGAAATATAATAATTTATAACCAAATGATTCATTTTATATACATATGTAAATAATATTTTCATAATTTATTTAATCTGATTTTTAACTTCCATTTTAATGAATCAGTGTTATCTATAATAATATTTTAATAATATTATTAATAGTATCCTTTAGTTTGGTAAAAACTTGACCTTGAATGTAACATAAGTTGTTTAAGGGACTTGATATTGTGTGTAAAAAAGAAAAATATAGTGTTTTCATAGAAAAAAATCGATATTTAGTGTTTTGTGAAATTAAAAATGTTGAAAATAATAAATTAATTCAAAAACAAATATTTCATTAAATATTGAGGTCTTGAAGAACCTCATGATTCTAAACATGGGATCAATTTTATAAAATTTAATACCTCTATTTGGTAAATATTAATTTTAAAATAAGTTCACAATATATGATGAAAATTTATTTTTATAAAAATACAAATTTTAAGTAAAAGCCTTATTTTATCCTTATCCCATGCCAACAAAAATATTAAATTATTGTTAAAACATTTGATTAAATATATAATTTTTAAATTTCAAAAACAAAATTAACCAATGGTCATTAATTGAATTTATTAATATAATAATGCATTCCCTTAATCAAAAAATTAATTTTCATAAAAATAAACTTTTATTTTCAAATAATTTCAATTTTCAATTATAATCATTTGATAACAAATGAATTAATTTTATTAATGTGTACAAAATATTTATTTTAAATGTACTTATAACTATTCACACCCTATAAGCCAATTTCTAGGTGATAACCATTATAAAACAATATTTTAAAGTATATCATGGTTTATTTAAACTCAACGTTTCCTATAATGAATGCTATCAAGGAAAAACAATTTATTTGAAGGGAAATATTTTTCATAAATCACTTCAAACTACATTATACCCCTCTTAAAATTAATTTCACCCATTAAATTTACCACTATGAATCAAAAAATATGGATATATCTATTTTATTAAATCTATCGGTTCCCAAGTTTCCTCTTTAAATTTTTGGTTTCTTGAGAGAACATTAAATCATAAAGTAGTCATTTTACATAGCACTTTATCTATATGATCAAAGATTTCTAGGAATTGTTCCTCATATTAAATATAATTCTATAGTGTTATGGAATTTGGTTTCATTAGAATTTAAGGATTAGTTGTGTACTTCCTCATGAGAGATTCTTGGAACACATCATAAACATGATAGAGGTTTGATGGAAGGGATAAGAAATATGATAATGTTTGCAGTCAATCACGAATCTTGAAGGGGATAATATACCAATAGATCATATTTATATTATTTTTAATTATCACAACCTTCTTCCAAAGAGAAATTCATTGAAAAAAATTCTCAGCAATACCAAATCCCAGATCACATAAATGATTGTAAGCTAAACTCTTCTATCAACTCTGGGACACCATGAAGTTCTGATGAATATTTTTAACATTATCTTACATTCCCTTTGATATATCAAGTCCCAATAAAATTATTTCTCCAACTTAAACCAAGAGAATTGAATTTTTATACTTCATTACCATGAGGAATTCATAAGGAGCCATATGAATTCTTGGGTGAGAGAAATTATTGTAAGAAAACTCAATAAGAAGAAGGTGTTGATCCACAACACTTTTGAATTCCATAGACCAAGATATCAACATACCATAAAGTGTTTTAATGGTCCTCTCAGATTGTACATCTTTCTAATGAGCATACACATTACTTAAAATCAACAATGTATCCAGATCTTATTGAAGAATTCACCTCAACATTGAGGTAATCCTTAAATCTTAATCAGATATAATAGAAAGTGTCTATCCATGAAACCTTAATATTTCCATAAATTATATTATAGAAATATAATCAAGAAATAAATATTATCTAATATAAATGAGGTTCACCAACATAATAATGTGATCCAAGATAACCCATATCGGATTATGACCTTTTGATGTTTTGGGGAGTCCAAAGACAAAATTAGTGGTGGTGTTTTTCCATTTCCATTCTGGTATGGGTAATGTGTGTAATATCCCATTATAATTCTATCCCATGGTCATATATTTATAACATACCAAGCAACAAAATACATATTATGCAATACCTCACTTCATATTGTTCCACCATAAATACGCATTCATGTCTTAATGTATTTTTGTAATTTCCGGATTAATAGATAATGATGAACTATGAGCCTAACCCAACAACTTCTTTTCAAATATTTTATTGATGGAATACATACACGGTTCTCGGAACTCATCATTCCCACAAAATCAAGGTTTAAATCATGAAAATTTATACCCTTATTTTTTATCTCCATATCATCATTTTCCACCTCAATAATCCTCACAAGGATTGATAATTGAAATTTTATTTTAGAATGACAATATTTCTACCATTCATTTAATATTTCCAGATCCATCCTTTAAAAATCTAGAAATATTTTATATTTTAGGATCCTTATCAAAGATATTAATTTAATTTAATTTTTATAAAAATCACATTCCACCTTATTCAACTTCCTAGGGTGGTAATTTATTGAGTAATCATAAACTTTAATCAACTCCAACCATCTTCTCTGTTGAATATCCACCCCTTTATGAGTGAATATATACTTTCAAATTTTTTGATAGGTATATATATCACACCATTATATGCAAAGATAATACATCCATATCATTAATGATTCAATTACCATAAAAAAATTCCAAGTCACTAGTTGGTTAATTTTTATCTAGATCTTTCAATTTGATTGACATATACACTATCACCATATCATTTTTCACGAGAAAAATTGAAACTCCCTTCTTCGATGCATAATTATAGAACACAAACCATTAAATATTCAAGGTTAGTGTAAGAATAATTTCACTAACCAACCATCTATTCAAATCCCTAAAATTCATCTCACATTCCTATATCAACATCACCTTGTCCACTTTCCAGGTAAACTTGGTCAGTTGATTAGATAATTGTGGGAAATATCTCATAAAACATCAATAATATCATAGAAATCCATGAGAACTATGGATTTAGTTTATTTTTGTTAGTATAATCCACATCCAAATAACTTATATCTATTAATGATTGATAGATATATCCTCACTTTAAATTATATTATCTAGAAATGAAACATTATAAAGACAAAAACACACACTATGTAAATTTTTTATAATGATTCTCCTTACTCATGATATTTATCAGAATAGTTACGTAATCTTCATGATCTTCCTTACTAATTGAATAAATAAGAATATAATCTATAAATATTACCTCAAACAGATCATGATAATCTCTAAAGACTCTATTCATTAAATCAATGATTATATTAAGTGCATTAGTAAGATCAAAAGAAATCATAAAAAATTCATATTGTGTATACCTTTTACAAAATTTGATCATGGGTATATCCACATTCCTAACCCTCAATTGATGATATCCATAATGAAAGTACATCTTGGAAGATTATAGAGATCTATGAAGTTGATCAAATAGGTCATTAATAATTGGGAGACGATACTTGTTCCTTATAATTATCTTGTTTAGTTCTTAATAATAAATGAAAGGACACATTAAACCAACATTCTTCTTAACAAAAAAACATGTGCACCCTATGGTGAAACACTAGGGAATATGAATCCCTTATCATTATTCTCCATATGTTTATTATCTAATTCATGTAACTAAATTGTTTCTATTATGTAAGGATTATTTGAAATAGGAATAAAACTAGGGATGGTTATATTGAAAACACAACATCCCGATTTATAAGTAGACTAGGTAATTCATCTAGAATGAAATAAAAAACTTCTCATACAATAGGTTTATCCTTAAAGTGAGTTCATCCCCAAACATCTTACACAAATAAACTTCATGGATGGAAATTAATAATTACATTATGTAATCAATTTTCATTAGAAGTTAATATTTATCCACACATTGATAAATGTTAACATGTTTATTTTTATTATGAAATGTGACTTAACTTCCTTTGAAATTGATATTATATCCATATAAATAAATCCAATCCATTCCTATAATAATACCAAAAATAAACTAACAGGAGAATCATGATAATTATTTTTAACACATTACTATAAACTACAATTGGAAGGGAACTATAGACATAATATGTGACTGTTGAACTGTTAGGAATTTTCACAGGTATCTAAATACTGAATCATTGAGGTGATACTGTGATTCCCAAAGAAAATTAATTTAATATAGAATAGTTGTAATCAAATATGAAATTTGATGTTCTAGAGTGGATGATAAGTTTACCATTTACCATATCATTCCGGTAACCCACCTTAGTAGTCGTGATCACATGATATTTCCATTTGTATTTTGGTTTAGTGGTTGTAGATGACGATCATAAAAAACCTTTGGATTCATGCACTTGTTGTAATTATTCTATAATTCCATACATTTAAAAAATTGGAGCAAACATGGTCCATTAGTTGGTGTCTTCGTTTCTTCCATTTCATCAACCTAGATATTCACTCATTTTTGACATTAACAAACATTATGACTAGATTCCACATTCATAGAACAAATAAGTTCCATTAAATAATTTCTATAGAAATTTATTCTCATATATCTGGGACATATATCAAGATAATTTCTTTCCACTATGTTGTATATTCTAGTTTTATTGGGACTCGATAATATTTTTCTTATTGAAACCATATGAATAATGCGAATCTATAATTTCCATTTCTAATTGGTTGCACACTGAATGAATTCTTCATATATAATCGAGTATATTATATCTAATTCCTTTTAGAAAATTGATTCTAGGCCACTAAATAATCAATCAACTTTAATTTTATAGTTTACAATTAAACAAGAGGTATACCTTGCATGTATTGTAAAACCACCCACATAAGTACCAATGGATTCATAATCAACATTATTCAGCTCAAGAAACTACTTCTTAATCATTGTACTTAAAATATGAGGAAATTACTTATTGAATAATATTCATTTAAACTCATATAATCCCAAAAATTAAATTTCATCCCTTGAAATCATATTCTTAATAAGATTCCACCATTGATTTGATTTACCTTATAGATGATAAACATCTAGTATAAAATTTTAATGTCTCAAGAATTGAAGAATGTAAAATATTTTCTCATTGGTGTTAATCCATATTTCATCCATTATTGGATTTGAGGATCTACTAAATGATTGTGGATTTTTCCTCCTGAAATATTCAATAGTGCATTGTTATCTTCTTCCATTATTTGGAAACTCAACAAGATTTGTAGTCAGGGAGAGATTCATGAGAATAGTAGCATGATTTTTCATTAAAAATCCTATAAAATTTAGTTTTTAAGAGGATAATCATTTCATTCAACTTTAGCATTAATCACAATTCCTTTGGGTTCCATGAACTGTCTAAAACCAAAAATCATTTTGTACAAAATAGTAATCATGTTAGAAAACCACATAATTAAGAAAAATCATTTATATAATATCTAAATTGTAAAACCTTATTCCTAGAAACCTTAGTTTTAACCTACTTCATTCATTATTGTTACCAACAATAAATGTTTTTTTTGATAAACAAAAACCTATCCCAAGGGTTTTCATTAAATTATTCTAACCCTAATAATCAAATATTACAACAATATTTTCCCAATATTTTTCTATATAATATTACATATTTTTAAATGGATATTAAATTAATAAAATTTATATCCATTCCATAACTATAAAGCAATACATTCTTTAGATACTATATATAAAATCTTATTATTTCATGAAATTTGTTCAACATCTCCCATAAATATCTTCCCATGTAATAATTTTAAAAGTCATAACCTAATTATAATATTATTCAGATCTTGGGGAATGGAAACATAAGAAATGTTGATCTCATATTCCTAGTAATGGTAAGCATGAGAGATATAAATTGATGCTAATATGATATAATAAGATAATCATAATGTTATAAGATCATGAACCTAACATAGAAAGTTCATAACCAATTTTAAAAAGATCATAAACATGATTTATGTAATAAAACATTATCATTTGAAAATACATGAATCATAATAACGATACATCATCATAACTCAATCATGAAACATAAGTTTATGACATAAAAGTGCATGGCAGAATCATAAGTATAGAAACCATTTTATATGTCCTGGTTAACTTCCAACACCATCAGATCAGGTAAAAAACATGTTTCCCTTAGTGGATCAATCACATCAACTTGTTTCCCATAACAGATCTAGAACTTCAATATGTTTTTCATAATAGATCAATCACTTTGACATGTTTAGAATATATATATATATCAAAATATATAATATTTACTAAATTTATTAGAGGGATATATAGGTCCCCCCATCACATAATAACAACAGTATATATGTACTCCATGATATCATAAAACATCTATCATATCATCATATCATAACCCATGAAAATAAAATGAGTTCCAAATTTCATAAAATAATTACGTAACCCATGAAAATTGGTTTCATTATTATATCATCATCATCAACATAAAGCTTATATAGAAATAACAATTATGGTAACATTAGATGACATCCCCAATAAAAAAAATAAAAAATTTAGTTATTACTAATGAATAGAAACACTATTAAACGATCAGTAAAAATATTTCTAAGTAAAATACCCTTTCCATTTGAAAATCACTTTTCAGAAAAAAATCAAAAATATTATGGAAAATATTTTATTTAAAAATAGACTAGGAAAATTTTAATGTAATATTCAATTTATTTAGAATTCATGATGGTGGGAAATGCCATTCATTTCAAATAAGTTAAAAGAAAACATTCCTGTCATATTTTTTTTTAAAATTTCCTTATTTAGAAAATGACAAGTAGGTTAAATGTAAAACATTTTTAAAAAATGGTAAAATTGTATTTAAAAAATCATGTGATAATATTAATATCATTAATGAATACATTTTTAGAAAATTTCTATATAAAAGAAAACTTATTTTAGAGTGAACAATAAAATAATGTAAATTTTCAATAAAAGGACTCATTTGATGTCTTAAATTGTAAAAGTGACGAAAATTAAAGAAAAATATTCAAAAGAATTAAAAAGAGGAGAATAAATTGAAAGGGAATCATCAAATAAGGAACATTTAATTTTATCAACATAAAATCATGTAAAAATAATTCTTATTGAAATATCATTGAAGTATAAATCCCTTACCTTAAGTCTCACCCATCGTAATTAAAATAGGATTGAAACACAAATCCCTAACCTCAAGTCTCTCCTTTCCTTTTTGTGTGTTCAATACACTTGTAGATTAAATTTGGATTTATTATGCATGTATTCTATAATAATATTAATATCTGTGGTAACATTTAATATTTATTTATGACATCTAATAACTCTTTTATTTATAATTTTCTATTAAAATCACTATTCTTGGTGCTAACTACTTCGTTTTGCTTGTATATTTCAGATTGGAAGTCCCTATCCTTATAATTTGATAATGGTTCCATAATTTCAATAATGTTAACCATTTTATAAAAATAATATTTATTCACTATACACATATTTATAATCATCCATGAATAGTAGATACAGAAAAATGTATTACACCATTCATAAGGATGGTATGTCGTATGTATGCATGATTATTGTATGGTTTTTTATAATGGATTGAGTAAAATAAATGTAAATAATAATTCACCACTAATGCATCTTTATTATATCATATATATATATATATATCATATAAATTCATTAAATATATCATTTTTTTACTAAATAAGTGTAATGGATACAAAATACAAATCACATCACTTTATGGATGTGGTAGTCTACACGTACACACGAGCAATGATACTATTTTCCAAAAGATTGGATAGTAAGAAGGTAGATATGATATTATGAATATACAATCATAATAATGTTATATATATAACATATAAACTCAAAACCCATCAAAATAAATATCATTGAATTATAGTGAAGGAAAATTAATTGTATCACTCTGTGGAGACGACAAGCCTTACATACACACGATCGATACTTTCACATACCATTTGATGGAAAAGGGTGGATAATGATTAATTAATAATCATAAAAAAAATTAATATATTTTTTATACTTGTTTTATTATTTTATGATAAATACATGGTACTTAGAAGTGAAGTTGTAATGAAGACTTTAAATTAAAATTGATCTATTAAGGTGATTACCTCTTCTTTGAAAAAAAATCCTTTATATCTCCTCTTAGGGGTCCTAAGGTTGATTTTGGGGAATAAAATAATATATGTAATGTGTATAATTAGGTTTATAAGAAACATGTGTAGTATATGGTAATCATAGAAGTCTAAAGTGGTGTCAATAAATGAGGGTGGAGGGTACCTTTTTATAATTGAGGTGATGAGATCCATTGGAATTTCTTATATGATTAAATTATTATGAAGTAATTTTATATCCACAATTCCCCATAAAGGATAGATATTTGAATATATGATATGAAAGTATTGTAATCACATCATCCAATAAATTTTGTTCCGGTCTTGGTGTTATTTTAAATATTATCATTTTGATTAACACTTTGTTAACCAATTTTAAACCTATTCATAGTAATGTATTTTTCACACTTAATGTGGTTTAATTTTAAATATAAGATGAAAATTGGATCATAAATTTTCAAGGGATTAAATTTTAAACCATATATTATCCTACTTTTCCTTTATGAATATTATTATCATTTTAAATAATTTAATAAAATATATTTTTCATAAAATATTGTTTTTAACCATTTTGAAACAATTCATTTAATTTGACATAGAAGACATAAAAAAGATGAAATTATTATATATTACTTAAAAAAACTAATATGAATTATTACTCTGTAAAATTTATGGAACACATGAAATTAGTCAAATTATATCACTTTTAATATTATTAATAACATTCATTTTACTTTTCCATTAATTTAATAGGCATTGTTTTTGAGTTTTGTGAGAATTTAATGTAATTATATAATAACTAAAATTATAAATAAATCAATAAAATGAAAATAATCTTATTATTATTATAATTATATTTTTAATCATTTATAACTTACTTTTCCCTTTAGGGACACATGATTGATATTTTAAACTATAAGAGTGACATTTTGTAAATTTATTTTATTTAAATAATATACAAGTTATTTTCATCAAAAAGTGTCTATAAACAAATAAAAGTAGATCATAAGGTGATAAGTGTCAAATTAATTTAATCAAATATGAATTAGTATGAATAATTATAGACTTATCACTTAGTTTTATCTTAGATTAACTCGATTTTCCTTTTACTGAGGTGATAAAGTTTTCCACGGTTACAATTCATATCGGAAAAAAATACAAGGGGAATATTTACCAATTCTGAACATATTTATTCTAAATGTGTAATTTTATTTATCTAATTAAATACCTTTAAATAGTGGAAATTAATTTTATAATAAGTGATCAAAATTTGATGAAAACTAATTTTTAGAAAAAATAGGTTCTAAACATAAAACGTTGTTTATTCTTATATTATACCTAGAAGAGTATTAAATTAATTTTATAGCATTTTATTGAAAATATAATATATAAATTTCACCAAAATAAATAAAAAATAAAAAATAATTGAATTTATTTATATAAAAATAAATTATATACATTGAAAATAATTTTTTAGAAAAAAACTTTACTTTAACAATCAAATAATTTTTATTATCAATTCTAATAATTTGATAAAAAATGAATTAATTTTATCAAATTTTAGACTATATTTTTCATAAAATTGTTATTACTATTCATAAATTTTAATCCAATTTCTAGGTGATAACCATCACATAATTATATTTTTATATTATATTGTGGTTAATTTAAACTTGGTGTTGAATGCGACTCAAGTTATCGAGGATATGAAATTATTTAATGGGATTTATTTTTCATAAATATCTTGCAATCACACTCTTATCTCCCCATACATGTATTGGATACATGATTCCAAATTCCCAAGGGTATTTCATGGGAATACAAATGTAAAATAGAAAAAATTAAAAATAAAAAAAGTAAAAAAAGGAAAAAATTAAAAAGAAATGAAAAGGGGTCCAGGCCCAGACCAATCACCCATGATAAGTTTTTTCTTCACATAGGAAAGGCCACCCATTATGGACTCAACCATGGAGATAAAATATCTATTCAAAAATTCTTTTAAAATATATCACTGAATGAAAATACATGGATAAATTAATATTTAATTAATTAGATGTTATATATTCCTTGATAACAGGATACATCAAAAAATTATCCAAAAAAATATCTATAAATTCCAATATACTAATATAATCATTTTATCACAAAAACATAAATTCATATTATTATATGTGACAAGCCATCATTTATCATAGAAATTATTTAAATCTTCTTATTTCCAAGAAATATATAAACATAGAATACTTTTTTTAAATAGGAATTATCATCAAGTGGTGGAATATCATACTACAACATAAATTTTATCATCATCATATTTTAAAGGAATTATGGTGTGTTCATTCTCCACACGGTGTAAAAACATATCTAATATAAAAATATAATTTTTTTATATTTTATTATAAAATACAATTCAACTCATCATATTATTCCTTATATCATTAAGGTCATCTAATCAGAATGAATCACAACCTCTTAGATTCATTATGATGTTTTATACATTATCATGATAAATGTAAAGATACCCAAATATTTTTCATACAAAAAATATTTATGAATAAAATGTAGTTCTTTAAATATCACTTTTATGATTTAAAAAAAATATACTTTTCACACTTAAAACTATCTCACCCATCACGTTAGGTCCTCAAAATTTACTTATTTCTTCATGATCCCCAAAAGTATGTTTCACATTATTCATATAAATTTGAAATATGATTCTAATCCTCTTATTCACTAGAATATGGTTTTATACCTTGAAACATTTATAATGGGAATATTAAATTAGATATATAAAATATCACATATCCAAGGTTACCTCTAGATACATTTCATATATCTACATCATTTATAAATTTTCACCAACTATAGTATATTTCTATTTTTATAAACACTAGAGGATATCATAACTACCTAGATGTTTTAAAACATAGTTATTTTTATATGACCACTAGATAGTATCATATGTATATTGGGAGGGTAAATGATGACATTGTTAACTTCTACTTTTATTATATTTACAAATATGTATTATGAATTCTAATCCATTATTGATTCCTTATATATCTGCATCTTTCCAACCTTTTCAAATTGATATAGAAACTCTTCAAATTATTGAAATTATTTTAAAACAACTTCAAATTATTTTTGAACTCATTAGATGATATTGTAAAATAGTTTATAGATCTATTCAACCAAATTTTAAAGGCTAAATACATTTAAAAAAACCATTGAGTGTTATAGTGGATCTCTACTTCCTCATAACCATCAGGATAAACTTATATTTCCATAATCACTTATCCTTAAGATATATTAAATATATTTTATCATCATTTAATGCTTTATAATCCATGTATTAAGTCTCAAATTCTTATCCATTTTTGTTCATCATCATTATAATTCCTATATATTTTCCAATAGACTCTCTTTAAACTCATTTGAATCCAGTTATAGGTAGTGATTTTTTAAATCATAACACTTTTCAGGAAAATTTTTCCTTTCCCATCAATCACTATATGCTTAGTGGCTTATATCTAGGATCTATTTATTCATTTATTTTAAATGAAATGATACACATCATCTTTTTACATTATCAAGTGGATTATCACCAAGACGTTTATTTCCAACCTATGAGGACATTTTTATATTAATATAGAAAACTGATTCTTCAAATATACATCTCAATACTAATTAACTATCCAATCTACCATTCCCATATAAATATTCAAAAATAAATGGTTTATATAGTCAATTAAATCATTGGGATCCTCCTGCATCACCTATGAGATATTTTCTTACTTATTGACAATAAATAAAACCAGCACAATCCTTTTGGATATTCAATCTCCATAGTATGGATTTGTTTTCAATACCAAAAATTACCACACATAGATTTCATTAATTTTTTTTTCAATATTTAACCATTTATTTCTTATTTATTTGTTTATTAATATAATATATAAGATGTATTGGGATGTTTTTTTTCATCTAATTATTCAACCATAGATTAAATTTCATCATATCTCATTTGGTTTCCCCATTTTTAGAAATAATATTTTGATTCAAATAAAAGAATTATAAACCCATTATTTTAAAATAAATGCTCCATCAATTCATCAACACCATTTCTACTCAATCACACTAGGTTGAAAAAGAAATATTGTTTTTATTAAACATAAAATGTATCCATAAAACTATCAATAAAGTGATTCAAACTCAATTTTATTTATCTATAGGATAATAAAAAAAATTCCCTATTTAATTTTTTACAAGAAATAAAATAAAAAACACATAAAAAATATTCAACTGTTATATAGATTAGTCTAACTTTTTATTTATCATCTAGATGAAAAAACAGTCAACCATAACAATAAGATATGATTAGACTCCCAAAAAATAAAGAAGTGTGATTGTTATAAATGAACCTAAAAAATGTTTTGATATTCATGATTTGACATGGTATAACCTCATCAGCAAGCCTAATGATCATGTATGATTCTTTGAAGGGATAAAATTCATCTGTAACACCCCAAAACTAGTTTCCTAGAGTTGGTGCATTATTTTATTAGATTGGAATGATCACAAGAAATCAAATCCCAAAGGACCAATCAGTTTAGTAGCCTTGGAAATACTAGATAGAAACATAAGTTTTACATTACAACTTGAAATGAAAACAACATATTTTTTCCTTTAAAAACTCTCATATCCCTTAGAATAGCCATGTAAGTCAATCATAATATACTTATTTACATCTTAGGAAAAAAATGAAACATAATAAATGGATGAGCTCAGATTCTCAGTAAGGATAAACAATATAGCGAAAGATATCATAAAAAATCCTAAACTTTTAAGGCAAGGTATAAGACTAAAACACATGCCTTTTAAACATAGTATTCATCAAAATATGACAAGAATAAATCAAATAATTCCATTTAAACATTCACATGGATATTCTACTAGTCAAATAATCACACGAAATATCAATAACTAATCTCATAATGAGGAAATGCATATTTTCAAACATTATAACCAGACTGTTAGGGCCTCATGCCAAGACCATTACCATACCATCATGGACTTGTTCCAAGACATCAGTTTGTATCATGAGACCTATCGATGCATCGAGGGGCTATAGCCATCTCAGACCGTCACTTACTTAGTCTAATGCATTTCTCTTTTGAAAAGGGAGAAACATAACATAAAAATTCATATTAAAACTAGCATTCGAAATGTTAATACTTTAACCATGAACCATGAATGGTACAAACAAAGAACATCCACATTAAAATATATCATAAACCCTTCAATATAATATGAAATATTATATCATAATAAGTCAGCCTACAATTAGTATAAAATCTAACAACAAATGTTAATATAGATGAAAATAATTTAATAAATTCATTAAAACTCTTAGAAGAAAATATCCCATTTTTACTTTGAAATAATTTAGAAGCCACAAAATTATAAAAGAAAAAATTTCTTTGAAAAATGGCATTATAATATTGTATGGAATTCCACAAAATGTTAAGGTTTCATAATGGTGGGAAATAGCTGTTTTCATGGTATAAGTTTAAAAACATTATTTCCTTAAATTTATCAAAAGGTTATAAAGTACATTATTTAGAAAACAACAGAAATATTATTTTATATTTTTTTAATAAGTCAAACACGGGTAAAAAAGACTTTAAATAATTATAGATAATATTTTGTATTTCATTTTAAGAAACATGGACATGGATGATGTAACATCCCGGTTCTGGAAGCCACCCAGAGGCGCCCCTTACCCAGTTGGTCACATGCCCTCAAGCGAATTTACCCAAACGCCAAAGGCTGCTGACTAGAAGCTAGGGCCTTGGGAATGATAGTGAGGAAAATATGCCCTTATTGATAGAGTATACAGCAGAAGTAAACAAATTTATATACAAGAGTGAAATAAGTGATAATATCATACAAAAATAAACAGAGAAGGACTGAAAGAATAAGCTAGAGCACATATATAAAACAATGAACGATACATATGTCTAGGAAAAAAATGAAAAAAATCACAATGCTGGAATAAAGTACTAAACCAAGTACAAAAGAAAAACAGTAGTCAGCTCTACAGCATCACAAACCTAAGCTTGGTCCCGTGCTCTCCAGCTCCCCAACATGTCATGTACCTGAAGTAAAAGGGCGCTTTCCCTTGTCTATAACTGCAAAAATATAACTTGTTTGGGCCCAAAATCCTGGCCCAAATAGGGTATGAGACTAAATCCTACTAGGAAACCTCCATAAGATCTGTGCCTAACAGTCAGTGAATATATGAAAGGTAAAAGTATAGAAAACAATAAATAGTAAAGTACTCAATAGTAAAGAATCCACAGTTTCAATATCAAGAAACAACTAACCATGATGATAAACACAAATATATAACCCTCTGGGAAGTACTCATATCCCATCCGCTCTAGTCCTACCTAACAAATACAAGAAACCCTCTAGGCAGTACACTAAGTCTAACCCCTCTAGTTCAGTTTAAGCATAGACTCTATGAAGAAGCACTTGCTGTCAATTCCCCCTATAGTCTCATATCGTAACTAAAGGAGATCTAGGGAATAAATTACTTCACCTTCCCTCTGTGGCCCATGTTGAGAAACTATAGTCTCTTTGAGGAAGCAATCAACGTCAATTCCCACTGTGGTCTCGCATCGTAAGTAAAACAAACACTCTGGAGAAGCCCTCAACATCCACTCTCCCTATGGTCTATACACTAGGTTCTCATGGCCCTGTGTAATTCAAGAAAGTGTAGCAGTTCGTATCGGCCAAGGAAAACCACAAGAACTACTTCTATAGAATTCTACAGCATAACAGCATAAAAACATAATAGAGCAACAGTCACACCATCATACAATACTAGGCATTGAAAGTAAATAGTAGACTAATAGGAAAACTAGAACCAAAGGCCAAAACAAGAAAAACATGCATGGGAAACACATAAAAAGAACAAAAATTCACCCTATTCACAATCAAATATCATCTACTCAAGCATACAAGCATAGAAGACAAACAATAGGGCTAAAACGGTAAACACGCAATACACCATTCATGGGTATTGTGAAAATTTGCACATAAAACTCAAAGACTTTTTACATAAAGGCACACAACACCTAACATGGAATTGGGAGATCAATATAATTGAACCTTAAGGATTGAATCGCCTTAGAATGTCGTAGATATATGAAATCATATAAAACGTTCAACCCAAGATAACTCATGAAAGAGGAGAAAATAGAAGATGATGCTCTAGGAGAAGAGAGAACTCACCGATGTGATTCCAATGCAACCGATGGTGTTCAATTCAGAAGATAGACGCTCGATCAGGGGTTCATCAAAGATCTGAGTCTGTACGGATCTCTCGGTTAAATGAGGCCTTGAAGGAGAGCGTTATGGTGATTAGACGCGACCTTGGTGCGTTTAATAAAAAAATAAAGTACACAACATGTACTCGCCGTTTTTGTACCCCACTTTAGGCGGCCTCTAGGTCACCACCACATACGGCCAGCACACAACTACCTGCAGTAACCGAGTACACGGCGTGTACTCATAAATTACATGGCATGTATTTCAAAAATTTTCAGAAAAACCTCATTTTCTCAAAATGACCAGAAAAATAAAAACATACCTGAAAAGAAGGTATGGTTTCTAAGAAACTTCCCCCCATAAAGAAATTCATCCCCAAATTTCCCTAGCATGGTGTAGAAGAAGAAAACCCGAACAACTCCAGCCACTGCACTCGTACATCAGCCTCACTCTCCCAAGTCTCGCCCTGTACTCACCCATGCTGCCATAGAACTCGTACCAGAAGAATAGACTGGCCATAGAGAACCTTTGTACTGCGATCGACAATTCAGATAGGATGCTCCTTGAAAGATTCATCCACTTCCAACTCAACCTCCTCGAGTTGGAAAACATGAGACGGGTCTGAAAATTAATGTCGAAGCTGAGAAACGTGGAAGACATTGTGCATAGCCCGGTACATCTGAGGTAACTGCAACCAATAGGAAACCGACCCAACTCTATCGAACACCTGAAATGGACTGACATACCTCAGAAAAAGCTTACCCTGTCTCTTAATCCTTTTGGGCCCCAACCTCGGTGTGACACGTAGAAAAAACTGATCCCCGACCTCGAACTCCAGAGGTCGTCTCTGGTGATCAACATAAGACTTCTGACAAGACAATATAATAGCCATCCTCTTCTGAAACAACTCTATCTGCTCTTTGGTCTCCTGAACAAGATGAGGTCCCAACAAAGATGTCTCTCCTACCTCTAGCCAACATAAGGGTGATTTGCATGGCCTACCGTACAAAGCCTCATAAGGTGCCATCTGAATAGTTTCTTGAAAACTATTGTTATAGGAAAACTCCACAAGAGGTATATGCTTCTCCCAAGAACATCTAAAATCCAAGATGCATGCTTATAGCATTTCCTTAAGCACTTGAATTGTACGCTCGTACTGGGCATCTGTCTGAGGGTGGTAGGATTTACTCAAAAGTAGTTTTATACCAAAAGCTTTCTTTAGCCCGTGCCAAACCTGAGAAGTAAAACGTGCATCCCTATCTGAAATGATGGAGTATGGAACTCCATGCGATGTATAATCTCTCGGATGTACAACCATCTTAGATCATTAACACTGATGGTATCCTTGATCTACAAGAAGTAATAGACCTTCGTAAGTCTATCAATGACAACCCATACTGCATCATTCCCTCAAGGCGACCTTGGAAACCCTATCACAAAATCCATCGCGACATCATTCCACTTCCACTCGGAAATGTGTAATTACTGCAAAAGCCCTGTTGGTCGCTGATGCTCCGCCTTCACCTGCTGAAAGGTGGAACACCTCATGACAAACCCTGCAACATCCCACTTCATACCTGTCCTCCAATACTGACGGTGTAGATCATGATACATCTTGGTGACGCCCGGATGAACTGCCCAAATTGAGGAATGAAAATCCCGCATTAGCTCCTCACGTATGTCTGCTGGTACCCATACACGCCCCTAGAAATGAAAGATCTCATCCTTGCCTATGGTCCATCCCGGAACAGGGTCCTCTCCTGACACACTCTCCCATTGGACTAGGCCTTCTGAATATTATAGCTTCCTCATTCGCACTTGATCAAGAAGATTAGAGGTAATAGGTACAAAAAATAGAAAAATCTGCCACTTTCTGTCGTGCACCTCCAATTGCATCTCTGAGAACAGATCCATAAGCTGCCACTCACCACTGGCCTCCTGAAATGCCTGAATCTAAGTCCTCCCGCTCAACGTATCAGCCATTGTGTTGCCTTTCCCAGGCGTGTAGGCAATAAAAAAGTTGAAATAATGAGGGTACTCAACCCACCTTCACTGCCTCAAATTTAGATCACGTTGAGTGAATATATACTTGAGACTTTTGTGGTCAGTGAAAAACGCAAAATGCTTTCCCAAAAGATAATGTCTCCAATAACATAAGTCATGAAAAACTGCCGCCAACTCGAGATCATGCATCAGGGAGTTCCTCTCATGTGGCCTCAACTACCAAGACCCATTCACAATGAATCCTTGTCCCTACATAAGCACAACTCCTAGCCCAATAATTGAAACATCACAATAAGTAGTAGAGATCTTTCCTGATTCTGGAAATACTAGTATCGGTGCTGAAGTCAACCTCCCTTTTAGCTCCTGAAAGGCTGACTCACAAGAATCTGACCACAAGAACTTGACACCCTTCTTAGTCAGACCCATTATTGGTGCTGTTAAGCGAGAAAAGTCTTGAATGAAACGTCTGTAGTATCCATCCATATCTAAAAAACTTCGCACCTCAAATATGTTCTTCAGCTTCTCCTAGGAAGACACATGCTCTCACTTTCTATGGGTCTACTTATACTCCTGTTTCTGAGATAACATGACCCGATAAGTGAATTTGATCCATCAAAAAGTGGAATTTTGATAGCGTAGAATATAACTGATACTCTCTCAGTGTACTTAGAATGATATCAAGATGTGTAGCATGGTCTTGTCGAGTGTGAGAGTACACCAAGATATCATCCATGAAGAAAACCACAAAAGAATCCAAGTATGGATGGAACACTCGGTTCATCAGTGCCATGGAAAGGCGCACTCATGAGACCGAATGGCATAACCATATACTTGTATAGACCATACCTACTCCAGAAGGCTGTGAGAGGTATATTAGATGGTCTAACGTGCAACTGATGGTAACCGGACCTCAATTCAATCTTCTAGAACACCCAGACTCCTCAAAGATGATCAAAGAGATCATCAATCCTTGTTAAAGGATATCGGTTCTTGAACATCAACTAGTTCAACTTCTGATAATCCACACAAAGCATGAGGGTGTCGTCAGCCTTCTTCGTAAACAGGACAAGAGAACCCCAAGGAGAAGTACTGGGTCGAATGAAACCCTTTTCCCACGACTCCTCCAACCGCTTCTTGAGCTCCTGTAACTTTGGTGTAGCCATCCCACAAGGAGTAATGGACACTGGTGCTGCTCCTAGCACAAGATCAATCGAAAAGTCTACCTCACGCTCCAGAGGCAAACCTGAAAAGTCCCCTGGGATGACATCCCTGAAATGATCCACCATAGGAGGAAAGTGTAACTGAGAAGTCCCCAGGTCATCCAAATACAGTCTAGTAAAATGGGATGTAACTCCTCCTAACCCATGATGATCTGGACCCGCTCTACTCACCTAGACATCCCACTCACCCTTATGAAGAAAAGATCCACCCTCTATTGATATAAAACTCATCCTCTAGTGATAAAAGTCGACGAGTGCCTGGAAGGGAACTAGCCACTCCATTCCGAGAATGATATCATAGCCTGTCATCTCTAGGACATAGAGATCCCATAAGAAGTGACACCAACCAACCTATAGAGGGTATCCCTTACACTGATGTACACTGGACGTTCTTGTCCACAACAGAGTTTCTAGTGTCAAAATACCAGCTGAAGAAAATATGCAGAGACCAAGGATCTCCACAACAACAATAGATATAATGCTATGGGAAGCCCCTGTATTGAAATTATTTGAAGATAAAATTGAGGCAACTAGGATCGTACCTCAAACTGTAGAGGGTCCAAGATCCTTCACCAGCTGGGAAAACTCCACTGCAAAAGTTTGGCATGCTCCACAGCTCAGTGACCCTACCTAACCACTCTGAGCTGATCCACCCTACTGTCTCTGAAATATCAGAGACTGACCACCATGGCCACGACCTCCACCTCGGCCTGAATGGCTGGAAGAACTCTAGTTCCCAGACTGGTGAGAAACTGGTGGTGCTTCTTCTGAACGCGAAGTCATAGAAGAACCCCTGTCACCAGCTGCTGGTGAGAAGATCTGACAGAAGCACTGATGGTAACCCATCTTGCCAAATGATCGGAACTCCACTAGGTCCTTCAGGAAATTTGCACTCATATTCCCACTCCTTCCGCACTGGTAGAAGACCACCTAGCTACCAAAATATGTGTCTCACCTCCTCGGATCACCGCGTGAAGACTCCCTGAGGTGCTTCCAAATGTCATTAGGAGGGACTCTAACTCCAGATGCCGAGCCTCCCTGGCTCAAAACTCCGGAATCCCTTAGATTACAGTCCGTGATCAGTTCTAGGTTGACGATAGAAGTGATGGAAGTAAACTTGAAGATGTTCACCTGTGATTGGATGTTGTGCCTCAGACCATCCTCAAACTTCCTTTCCAGGAATAACAGATCACCTCCTAGAATAGGCATGTAGCGCTACATATCGGTAAAGCATGATGAATACTCCATGACAGAAAGAGTTCCCTGCTCAAGACTCATAAAATATCGGGTTCGATCGGCTCACAGGGTCTCCGGATAGAATTAATCCAAAAATATGTGATGAAACTCATCCCACGCCATAACCTGCTAGCATCCCGCCTATGTGATCACATCCCCCCACCTCTTGGCGGAGCCCCGAAGTATATAGGTAGTGATCTTGACCCTCCTTTCTGAAGGAATCTCTAGATGCTCAAAGATCATCAGTATGGATTCTAGCCATGACCCTGCAGCCTAGGGTCCCCCATCCCCTGAGAAAGTGGGATGCTGATGCTGCTGGAAAACCCGCATCAAATCAGCCATCGACGGGGTAGGAGGTGGTGCTCCCTGAAAATTCCTCATCATCCTCATGAAGCCTTCACTGAACTATGTATCATCACTGGTATCAGGTATAACTGCTGGTGCCAAGACTAGTATAACAGGAGGATCTGCGGGAAGTCCTTGGTCAGCCATATCCAGTGTCTGATCACCGCCTGTCTACGGGCGTACAACCAGAGGACGTCTTGGTGGCATGACTCTGCAAGGTCAAGTGCACACCTTAGATCAAGATTATCAAGGAATGAGAACTAGAAGTGAAAGAAGGGAAAAGGATTAAGAAATAATTCATGTTTTAAAAAACACGACTAGAAGGCGTGTATAATTCCAACACAACGTGTTCCCTTAAGCCATTCACATGGCGTGTACTTCTTCCAAGACTGGTCTTGTAACACCCAAAACACATGGCGTGTTTTCCTAACACACAGTGTGTACATGAATCCTCTTCCCCTACCCGAGTCCTTCTTTATGGCTTAGCCACACGGATCTCCTAAGACAAGACTACACAACATGTTCAAGATAGACACGACATGTACTAGACAAGCTTCCCCGACCCCGTGTTGTTAGTGACATAGACTAAAACATGACTCACACTACACGACGTGTTCCGGATAGACACGACATGTATGAGAAAGGATAACACCGACCCGTGTTGTTCATGACACGGCCAGGTACCTGGGTTAGACTACATGGTGTTTTTAGATGAGACACGATGTGTATAAGAAGAGACTCCACCGACCCGTGTTGTTAGCTACATGGCCGGGTTCTTAGGATTACACTGCCCGACGTGCTCAAGGATGACACGACGTGTATAACCGAATATTTATCCATTCCTATTGTTAGTCACACAAGTGGACACATGGTCAACACCATAGGGTGTTCACAACTGGTACACAGTGTGTTCCCACAAAAAATTCCCCTATCCTGTGTCTCTTCCCACAAGGCCTATGACGCGGTTAGAGACTACAAGGCGTGTACATAAAGTACACGGTGTGTACATAATAAAAATAGTTTCTTCCCGAATAGGAGAACACATGGAATGTATTGAAAACTACACGACATGTATTCTTGTGTTTTCCATACAGTAAGCCTAAAAAATTACTCTAGAACCCAGAAAAACACTGAAACGAACATTGAAGGTTCCAAATTCTAATCCCTGAGGGCCCATACTCCCCGCGAATCAAATATTTCCATCTTAAACATGTTATAACAAGGTAAAAAATTCAATGATCCACCATGTTCTGGTCCATGAAGGCCCATAACACCTCAAGAACCAAATTTTGGCATTCATTGAGACAAAAACTTACACAAACAACAACCTACAAAACAACAGGTATTTTATCAAGGCATCTATCACAACAGCATGAATATTATACACAACATCAATCACAATAACATGCAATTGCTAACACACCCTATATGGCATGGAAATAATACATGACATGTGATTTCTAGCAAGTGCCTATATGATGCATGAGATGGCATACCCTCATCTCATCAGGTTGTGATAGAAATAGAACCTCAATAACAACAACGGTAACAGTGAAAAACATGTGAATCACCCAATGGTGAAATCAAATCAACTGTAAAATTTCAATACCAGAAAATTGCAATAAATGAGGTAGATTGGCTTTTCCTTGTACACGGGTTAGCTACTCCTAGGAAAAACTTATTACCAAGTACCTATTCCTTCCTATCCCTAGATATAGGCTCCAAAAAGTAAGTCAAGAAGAAAAGAATTCATTTGATACCAATTTGTAATGTCCTAGTTCGGGAATCCACCCAGAGGCACCCCGTACCTAGTTAGTCACATGACATCAAGCGCATTTCCCCAAACTCCAGAGGCTACTGACTAGTAGAGAGGGCCTTGGGTATGATAGTGGGGAAACTGTGCCCTCATTGGAAGAGTACATAGCGTAAGTAAACATATATATATTTACTTGAGCAGAAGTAGTAATAATATCATAGTAAAATAAATAGAAGAATACTGAAAGAATAAGCTGGAGTACATATATAAAATGATGAATGATACATATGTCTAGTAAAATAGCAAAGCAAAGAAAAATGCTAGAATACAGTACTACAGAATGTACAAAAGAAAAACAGTAATCAACTCCACAACATCACAAGACTAAGCTTGGTCCCATGGTCTCCAGCTCCACAGCATGTCAAGTACCTACAGTAGAAGCGTGCTTTCCCTTGTCTATACCTGCAATAATATAATAGTTTTGGGCCCAAAAGCATGACCCAAACATGGTGTGAGGCTAAATCCCAGAAGAAAACCACCACGAGATCTGTGCCTAACAGTCAGTGAATATATGGCAGGTAAAAGTATAGAAAACAGTAAACAAGAAAGTACTCAACAGTAAACAATCCATAGTTTCAATATCTAGAAACAACTAACCAAGCAGATTAATACAAACAGGTAACCCTCTGGGAAGTACTCACATCCCATACCATTTGTTCCTACCTAACAAGTACAAGAAAACAACTAACAAATAGGTAAATCTATGGGAATTACCCACATCCCATCCCCTCTAGTCCTACCTAACAAGAACATGCATCCCTCTGGGAAATACACTCAGTCTAACCCCTCTAGTTCAACTTAAGCATTGAGTCTCTGAGGAAGCACTCACCATCAATTCCCCCTATGTTCTCGTACAGTAATGAATGGAGCTCTAGGGAAGCACTTACGTCACATTCCCTCGGTGGCTCGTGTCGAGGAACTACAGACTCTTTGAGGAATCACTCAACGTTAATTCCTCCTATGGTCTCACATCGTAAGTAAAACAGACACTCTGGAGAATCCCTCAATGTCCATTCTTTCTATGGTCTATACACCAGGTTCTCATGGCCTTGTGTAACTCAAGCAAGTGTAGCAGCGTGTATCAACCAAGGTAAACCTCAAGAACTACTTGGATATTATTCTACATCATAACAGCATAACAGAACAACAATCAAACCATCCTACAATACTAGGCATGGGAAAGTAAATAGTAGCTCAATAGGCACACTCAACCCAAAGGTCAAAACAAGAAAAACATTCATGATAAACACATCCAAAGCACATCAATTAACCCTATTCACAATCAAGTATCATCTACTCTAGCATACAAGTATAGTAGACAAACAATAGGGCTAAAACGGTAAATGCGTAATACATCGTTCTTGGGTATTGGGAAAATTTACACATAAAACTCAAAGAATTTATATAGAAAGGCACAAACCACCTACCTTGGTGTTGGGAGATCAATATACTTGAACCTCGAGGCTTGAATTTACTTATAACACTGTGGATCTATAAAAACATATAAAACGTTCAAACCGCGATAACACACTAAAGAAGAGAAAATAGAAGACGATGATCTGGGAGAAGAGAGAACTCACCGATGCGATTCCAACGCAAAAGACAGTGCTAGATTCAGAGGACGGATGCTCGCTCTGGGGGTTCGTCAAAGATCTGATTCCGTACGGAGCTCTCGGTCAAATGAGTCCTAGAAGGAGAGCGTTCTGGTGATTAGATGCGACCCCGATGTGTTTAATGAAAAAAAAGAAAGTACATGGCGTGTAATTTTAAAGTACATGATGTGTACTCTCCATTTCTGTACTCTACTTTAAGCGGCCTCTAGGTCACACCCACATGGCCATGTGCATGGCCACTACACGACTAGCACATGACTACCTGCGGTAACCGAGTGCATGTTGTACATTTCAAAAATTTCTAGAAAACCCACTTTTTCTCAAAACAACTAGAAAAGGAAAGCCATTATTGAAAAGAAGGTCCAGGTTCTTATAGATGATAAGGATGTCCTAGTAGATACTTACATATAAGAAATGTCGGATAATGAAGAGATTGTGAAATTAACCCTTACCTTATATTTTCCTTTAGTTGAGGGTGCATTAGCAACCTATATAATGGTTAAAAATGTTATTAAATCATTCAGTAACATATTCATATTTATGATATCATATATTATCTTTTTATGTCACTTTGGTAATAATATTTCTGTATTACCGTTGTTTCGGGTGTTAACTGCTTTGTTTTCCCATTATTATTTTGTCATGTAAGTAATGATTGTTTTGAATAGGATATATTTTATTCATATACAGAATTAAATTAAGTTCATAATTTTTATTTTTACTCAGAATATACATTTTATAATCTTTCTTCAATGGTTAATGTAGATAATGAATCTAATCATATCGTGGAGATGGTAGGTCGTACGTACGCATGAGTGATGATATCGTTTTCTTAACGATTAAATGATATATAATTGGATGGTATGTTAATTACAAAGAATTATTATCATGTTATATTAATTATTTTTATACATTATACTCATAAATATACCCATCTAAATAAATTAGTTTTGAATAATAAATTACACCATGGTGTGGAGACAGTAAGCCGTACGTACGCACACATGGTGACATTGTTATTCGTATGATGGATAAAATGATTAATATGGTTGTACCAAAATTATAATAAAATCTAAGTTTATGTATGATACTGGATTTATTATTTTTATATTGAAACAACATAGAAAGAATAAGTAGAATAAGAAAAAACCTTTGAAAGAGGTGATAAAACAATTACTTCTTTTTCGGGTGTCTCCTTTTGGTTTGCACAAAAAAAATCCTTTGGATGGATTTATAACCAAAGTGTAGAATCTAAAAGTAATTGAATGAACTTGGGAGAATAATTTTTCAAGGTTGTTTGAGCCAAATGGCCTTGGAGGTGTGAATTAAAGAGAAGGAGAAGTGCCCTTTTATAAGAGAGGTGAGGGGCACTTTTGGATGATCTTAAAATATTAATGTATTATAAATTGATTTTTGGTTTCAAATAGATCAAAAGTAATTTATTTCTAGAATAATATGAGTATGAATATAAATAATCTTATAAAATTATTTTTATACTAGTTTATGTCATGAAATTAACCTTACCTTTTGGGATTAACCCTTAGTTAAATAACTTGACTCTTACTGTGTATTCTTGTATTTTTACAGTACATGGTTAATATAAATATTATAAAATTCCAAAAAACCGAATTAGATCATTTATGAAATATGTAACACTATCCTAGTTTTTTTACTAACCTGAGCTTTCTTATGAATTTTATAACATTTAATTAATTAGTATTTATTTTAAAGTATCATTTATGTCAATTTTGATACTTTTCAAAATTTTCATTTTAAAATACATGAAACCAACATGATAACTTCATAAAAAAACATATTATATTTTTCTAAAATGTCTATGTTATCTAAAAAATAATTTTATTTCATTAATTAAGTAAAATTTTATTTATTTTAATATTTTAAATATCATTTAATTGATTCTTCCTTTAATAAGTCAATTACCACATCATTATTGTGTCTCCATTTAATTAAATTATTTATTTCCTACAATTATAAAAAAAAATTAATTATGTATACTTTCATTTTATATTTCTAAATACTATTTATAGTCCAATTTATATTATTTATAATCCAATATTAAAAATGGTGTAGTTATTAAAATTTGAAAATGACATTTTTAACTCTTCTTTAAATAAAATATAATAAATGCCTTAATATAACTAAAGTGGCTTAAAAAAGATCATAATTTATTCCTAAGGTTTATTTTGGTTGAAAAAAACTTATCCAATGAAATTAGGACAAGTTTTAGGGTAATATTATGTTATTATAATAATAATATTACCTTTAATTACTCTATTTACATTTAACTGTGGTAAATTGAATCCAAAAGATTATATTCACCAAAAATTATTTTGATCTTAATGGAATTTTTTTTTCATATTGATTAAAACCATGTATGTCCATTTTTCGAAATTCAATTCCCTGAAGCGGTAAAATTATGTTTAATGAAAATCCTGTAGATGTGGCTAGAAGGAGGGAAAAAACAAAAGTCAAAATTTTAATAAATTCTAAAATATATATCTATTTTAAAAATGAATCCAATGAACTAAATTAGACAAATATTTGTATAATTTATATATTATTACATTAAACTATACTTAAAGTAAAATAATTATTTAAATGAAAAAGTCATTTTTTAAACCATAATGCAGTATTTTTCATTATTCATCCAAAATTAAACCTTTTTAGAAAATTATACAAATTTCAACCTAAACTTATTTTGATTTTATGATTTCAAAAATGAAGTCTATTTTGAAAAATAAAATTTTTAAATTTCATAATTTGGTTAATACTATTCATTAATTCTTTTTTAAATGGACAATTTGAATGGTCATGGTATGCTTGAACTCGATATTGCGTGTAATGCATGCTATTGAATTATTTAAAAGGAAGCATACTGTTGAAGCATGAGGTGTTACATTATTCCCTCCTTAAAATAATTTAATCCTCAAAATTTCAAGAATATCACTTTATAACAATATTTTGGTGGTTCTTAATTATAAGTTCTTTAGGTTTCCACATCACATCATCCATTTTATGGTTTATCCAAAGAACCTTTACCATATGAGTCATCATATTTCTCAACACTTGTTCACTGGTATCAAGAATCTTGATAGAATCTTCCCAATAAGACAAATTAGGTTTCAGTTTTATATATTCGTAGTTGAGTACATGCCTTTAGTCTGGCATGTATTTCTTTAACATTGATTCGTGGTACACATCATTAACTTTGGAGAGACTTTGTGGAATTGCCAAATGGTAAGCTACAACTCTAATTCATTCCAGAATTTTAAAAGGTCCAATATACCTGAGACTTAATTTACCCTTCTTACCTAATCGTATAACACCCTTCCATGGAGATACCTTCAAAAAGACATGATCCCCCACTTGAAATTCTAGATCCTTCATTTAGTTATTAGTATAGATATTTACCTACTTTGATCTATTTTGATATGGGTATGAATAGTTTTTAACTTTTCCATCATTTCCTCAATAATTTCTGGGCTTATGAGTTTTCTTTCACCAACACCAACCCAACAAGATGGTGTATGAAATCTCTTTCCATATAACACTTCATAATGTTCCATATGTGTTCTTGAATGGAATATATTGTTATAAGAATATTCTATCGGAGGTAAATACTAATCCCACATACCTTGAAAGTCAAAATGGAACGATCTCAACATGTATTTTAAGGTTTGTATATTCCTTTCTGAATGTCCAATGGTTTGAGGGTGGCAGACAGTGCTCAAATTAAGTTCAATATATTGGGCCTTTTGAAGAATTTTCATAAATTGTGATGTAAAATGAGGATTATAGTAAAAAAAATCGATATGGGTACTCCATGAAGTCTTAAAAAATCATTAATATGTAGTCTTACTAATTTTTCAAGTGGTAAATATTATCTTATAGTAAGAAAATGTGCTGATTTTGTAATATGATCAACAATAAACCATATAACATCATTTTTATGGGATTCTTTGGTAGCCCCATGAAAAATTCCATCGTAATATCATCCCAATTCCATACAGGTATAGGAAGGGGTTGCATAAATCCTCTAGGATGTTTTCTTATATCCTTGACTTATTGACAAACCAAACATCTCGACACATAAACACTATTCTCCCTCTTCATATTGTCCTGCAAAAAACGTTCCTTAAAATCTATAAACATCTTAGTTTCACCAGGGTGTATAGATAAATTGGAGCTATAAAAATCATCCAATAATTCCATTTTTAGCTCAGGTATATAAATAACACAAATACTCTTCACAAATTTCAAAACACCATCTTCCAATATGAAGTCAATCAGTCTCCCATCATTCAAAGCTTTAATTTTCTTTTGAAACTCCTCATCATAAGGTTGTAAACTTTTTATCTTTTCTAGTAAAGAAGGTTTGGAAATCAGTTGAAAAAGTAGCAATGTTTCAACTTCCATGATTATTCCCATATCCATATTTACTAGATCCATAAACATATGACCCCTTACAACTCTCATTTTGTTTAGAAATCCATGGTATTTTCTACTCAAATCATCTAACAACTTATTTGTCTTCCATGGGTTGTAGTGTATTATGAAATCATAATTCTTGATTAGATGATGACATATCATTTTTCTCATGTTTAATTCTTTCTATGAGAAAATATATTTCAAAAAATTATGATTAGTATATTTCTCACATCTTTCACCATAGAGATAGTGTATCTATTCCTTCAATGTAATGATTACTACTGCTAAATCTAGATTAGGAGTTGGGTAGTTTTGTTTATGAATTTTTAATTACCTTGATGCATAAACAATAACCCTATCATTTTGTATAAGGAGATATCTAGATCCTTTCCTTAATGTATCACTATAAATCACAAACCCATCATTCCCAGATGCTAGAGTCAATATAGGAGCATTGGTTAATCTTCTCTTGAATTCTTAAAAACATTCTTCACACTCTTTTGTACAAAATCATTTAACCCCTTTATGTGTGATCTTGGATACCGGTTTTTTCAATTGAGAAAAATTCTAGATGAAATGTCGACAGTAACTTGCTAAACCAATAAAACTACGTACCATGATTATACTTTTTAATGATTTCCATTCTTGGATTTCCATTGTATTTGCAGGATCAGTAGAGATTCCATCCTTGGCGACAATATATCCACGAAAATAAATTTCCTAGATCCAGAATTAAAACATGCTAAACTTCCCATATAGTTCATTTCTTCTAAGAGTCTTCAGAACAATCCATTAGTGGTTCTCAGGGTGTTCATAGATTTTAAAGTATAGCAATATGTCATCAATAAATACGACAAAAAAATTGTCAAGATATTCCTTTAATAATATTCTTATTAAATCCATAAAAACATAGGGTGCATTAGTCAATCCAAATGGCATTGTTGTAAATTCATAATGAAAATACCTTGTTCAAAATGCTTTCTTTGAAATATATTCCCTTTTTACACACAATTGATGATATCCAGAATGAAGGTCAATTTTCAAAATATATTGAGCTCCATGAAATTGATCAAATAAATCATCATTTCAAGGTAGGGGATACTTGTTCTTTATTGTAATATCATTGATTTATCTATAGTCAATGCATAGCCTCGTTGATCTATCTTTATTCTTAACAAAAATAACAGGGGCTCCTATGGAGAAAAACTAGGGAGAATAAATCCATTATTACTCAACTCCTCTATTTGTTTCATTAACTATACTTATTCTATAGTGGAAATTTTATAAGGAGTCTTTGATATTGTTCTTGAATTAGGGATTAAATCAATATAAAAATAAACTTCATGCTCTGGGGGGTTTATAGGTAAATATTCAAGAAAAACATCGATGTATTCCTTTATAATATGTACACCCTCAATTTGAATATTTCTTTATTCATCCCTAGAATTTATTTCCTCTACCTCCCTAATAATCTCATTTAGTAAATCTATTGGGGGTGGATTTTGAAATGAATCAGGTAATAAAGCTTCTTCTCTAAAGATAATGGATTCTACATTATCCTCACAAATCATAACTTCCTTCTTCTTGCAATAATTTTTTGCATCATATTTTGATAGCCAATCCATAGTGAGGATTATATAAAAGTTGACCATAGGTATGATAATATAGTTAGAAGATAATGTATGTTTATATGCTATAATGGGAACTGCCTGACACATCTTTGTTGTAATAAGACTTCCCTTAGTGGTTTTGACTGACAACTCCCTTGTTAAAGTATATTAGAAATATCTAATTTTTAAAGAAAACTGGGAAGATATAAAGTAATGCGAGGATCCAGAATCAAATAAATATTTTTCTATATTTGGGGAGATGATTATAGTACCTAACACAATGTCATTACGAGTTTCAACCTCCACAGTTGTGATCGTAAAAGCTTTTCCTTTCTCCCTTGTCCTTTTATGTGGTAAGTATCCTTGACTCTTAGGACAATAATTTTCACAATTTCGCATTTCTTTATAATTTTAGCATTGAAAATTGAAAATTTCATTCTTCCCTTTGCAATCATGAGTTTGGAGGATTTTTTCTCCACATTAGTAACAAAATCCCATCCTCTTTAGAAAAGTATCAGGGTGTTTATTCCCACAATTACTGTAGGGTGGAAAGTCAAACTTTCCATTCACCCCTTATATCCTTTCCAAGAGTGTTCAATGACCTTATTATTCTCTTGATTCCCTTTAAATTTATAAGAAATAGAGAATTATTTTTCTATTTTGATAACACATGAGACTATATATTCATATGATGAGAAAGATTGTAAGAACAATTCCGGTCGAAGGAATGATTTTAACCCATAAAATAATCAATCAATATTACTTTTTGTGTTATGTATGTCATATAAATCATGCCTTTCTAACCATGTGAAGTTGTCCTCAAAATTTCCAACATCCTCATCCTCTTTTTGCCTCAGACTTAGAAATTTTCTTTTCCATATCAGCTCGCTGTTCATGAGGGAAAACTTTTTATAGGAAAAGTTATTTATACTCCCTCCATTATATATTTTATACTTCTTCATCCTATTTATTTTTTTGTATTAATGACCAACATTGATCGATATCTCCTGAGAGATGATAAAATACAATGATAACCTTTTTTCTTTCCTTACTCATCAAAGTAATAAATCATTTCTCTAAAGAAATTATCCATTGCTCAGCTATAAATGGATTTGTAGTCCCATTCAATGTTGGTGGTTATTGTCTTATGAATCGGTCTAACATTGATCCTCTATGTTGTGGATCAGGGTGATCCATATGGGTAAGGTTATTTTTCACAACCTGAGTCAACTGTCCCAGTATGGTTATAATCTATTCAACACCAATTGTATCAATAGCTCCACTATCATTATATTTCATAGGAGGGAAATCTCTACATATATTACGTGTGTTGATACAATTTCCATTTATTTTACTAGGTTCTATTTCTAAAAAATTTCAAACACTAGATTAGGTTATGAATCATAATGAATAATTCCAAACTAGTAAAATAAAAAACATAAATTGAAAAATTTATGCATATTCAATCCATAATCATAAACATGTCTCTTTGAGGACATAGATAATCATAAATCATTCATAATGGTTTTTACAGAAAATATGAATTATGCTAAGAATATCCTCTGGGAGTTTCAAGTCAGGTGCAAAGTAAGGCCTATTTTTATATATGAGGTTACCCCAAGTCTAGATTGGAACACCTTGTCAGAGTTTTCACCCCTAGGTACATCTGTGTCAGAACCACGTCCACTTGTAGTTTCCAGATAGGGATATATTTTCTAAGAATACCTACATAATATCTATATTACCAAACCTATAGGATGTTCTTGTATAATTATCCTAAAAGTCTATCTTAGGGTAATTTTCCATAATAAAGGATGTTTTATAAATATAGTTTACAAGGTTTTCAATAAAATTTCTCTGATACCAACTACAATGCCCCAAACCCAGTTTCCCAGAGTCAGTGCATTGTTTTATTACACTAGCATGATCCCAAGAAATCAAATCCCGAAGGACCCATCACTTTAGTAGCCTTGAAAATTCTAGATACAAACATAAGTTTTACATTACAACTTGAAATGAAAAATAACACATTATCCCCTTTTAAAACTCTCATATCCCTTATACTATCCCTACAGGTCAATAATAATATACCTCTTTACATCTTGGGGAAAAATGAATCATAAGAATGGGGTGATCTCAGATTCTCAGTAAGGATAAACAATATAGCAGAAGCTATCATAAATAAGCATAAACATTTAATAAAAGTTATAAGACTGAAACACAATCCTTTTAAACATAATCTTTAGAAAAATATAGATAGAATAAATCAAATAATTCCATTTAAACTTTCACATGTATATTATACTAATATAATAATCACATGTAATATTAATAACTAATATCATAATAAAAAAATGAATAACGATGGACATCATAACCATACCATCAAGGCCTCATGCCAAGACCATTACAATACCATCAAGGCCTTATCACAAGACACTAGTTTCTATAATGTGACCTACCCATGAATCTAGGGGCTACAGTGAGCCCCGCCCATCACTAACTAACTCCAATTCATTTCTCTTATGAAAAGGGTGAAACATAAAATAAACATTCACATTAAAACTAGCATACAAAATGTTAATACTTTAACCATAAACCACGAATGGTATAAACATAGAACATAAATAGCCAAATATATCATAAAACCTTTAATACAATATAGAATACATTATCATAATAATTCAATATTTAATAAGCATAAAATCCAACAAAGGATGTTGACATTGATGAAAATTATTTAATAAATTCATTAAAACTCTTTGGGAGAAAAATCCATTTTTTACATTGAAATTATTTAGAAGCCACACAATTATAAAATAATTTTTTTAAAAAAACCTTATAATCTTGTTAGTAAATCTTAAAAATGTTAAGGCCTCAAAATTTTAGAAAATAGCCTCTTGTGATGTATAAGTTAAAAAAACATTATTTCCTTAAATTTTTCGTAAAGGTTATAAAGTACCTCGTTTGAAAAAAGACAAAAAGATTCCTTTAAATTTTTTTTAAAAAGTAAAAAATGGGTAAAAATGTCATCAAAAAATTGTCAATAATGTTTTGAGTTTCATTTTAAGAAACATGGATAGGGATGATAAGTATTTCCCAGCAGATACCTACATATAAGTAATCTTTAATAATAAAGAGATTGTGAAATTAACCCTTACCTTATACTTTAATTTAGTAGAGGGTGAGTTAGCCTCATGTATAATGGTTAAACCATGTTATTAAATTATACCAAGACCATATTCATATTTATGATATCATATATTTTCCTCTTATATTATTTTGGTAATAATATTTCTGTATTACCATTGTTTCGGGTGTTAACAACTTCATTTTTCCATTCCTATTTTGTCATGTAAGCCATGTTTGTTATGAATAGGATATATTTTATTTATATACATAATTAACATAAGTTTATAATTATTATTTTTACTCATAATATAAATTTTATAATCATTCTTGAATGGTTAATGTAGATAATGAATCTTATCGTGACATGGAGATGGTAGGCCGTACATATGCACAAGCGACAATATCATTCCCTTAATGGTTATATGATATGGAATTGGATGGTATATTCATTATAAAGAATAATTATCATATTATATTAATTATTTATATACATTTTAATCATCATTATACCCATCCAAATAAAGTAGTGTTGAATAATAAATTACACCATGACGTGGAGATGATAAGCCGTAGGTACGCACGCATGGTGACATTGTTATTCATATAATGAATAAAATGAGTAATATGGTTGTACCATGATTATAATAATATATAATTATATTTAGGATACTTGATTTATTATTTTTTTATGGAAAAAATAGATAAAGTGTAAGTATAAGAGGAGAAGAACATTGAAAGAGGTGATAAAAGAATTACCTCTTTTTCGGATGTCTCCTTTTGGTTTGCACAAAAGGACTCCTTATGATGGATTTATGACCAAATTTTGGCATCTAAGATGAATTTAGGGAAGTTCAGAGTATAATTGGGCTAGGTTGGGCTGATCCAAATAGATTTGGAGGTGTGAATTAATGATAAGAAGAAGTGCCCTTTTATAAGAGAGGTGAGGGGCACTTTTGAAAGATCTTAAAATATTAATTTATTTTAAATTTATTTTCGGTTTCAAATAGCTCTGAAGTGATTTATTTCTAGGAAAATATAATTATGGGTTGAAAACATCTCAGAAAATGATTTTTAGAAAAGTTTAGGTTATGGAATTAACTTTATATTTTGAGATTAACCCTTAGTTAAATAGTTTAACTCTAATCATGTCTTCTTGTATTTTTACACTATAGGGTTAATATAGTTACTATAAAATGCCAAAAAACCCCAATTAGATCATTTTTTACATAATTGACACTATAATAATTAGTTTTATAAACCTGATATTTTAATTAATTTTATAACATTTAATTAAATATTATTTATTTTGAAGTATCATTTATTTCAATTTTGATACTATTTAAAATTTTCATTTTTAAAAATATAAAAAAACATGATAACTTTGAACCAATACTTCTAATATGTAAATAAAATGTCTATGTTATCAATAAAATTATTTTATGTCATTAATTAAGTAAAATTTTATTTATTTTATTATTTTAAATATCATTTAATTGATTCTTCCTTTAATAAGTCAATTAGTGCATCTTTATTGTGTCAGCATTTAATTTAATTATTTAGTTCATAAAATTATAAAAAATACCATTATGTAAATAATAATTTTAGATTTATAAATACTATATATATTCTAATTTATCTTATTGATAACCATATATTAAAAATGGTTTAGTTATTAAAATTTGAAAATGATATTTTTAACTCTTTAAATAGAGTATGATAAACGTCTTAATCTAATACCAGTGGCTTAAAAAAGATAATAATTTTTAAATAAGGCTGATTTTGTTCGAAAAACACTTATCCAATGAAATTAGGACATGTTTTAGGGTAATATTATATTATTATAATATTAATCTTACCATTAATTACTCTATTTTCCTTTAACTGTGCTAAATAAAATCCAAAAGTTACTATTGCCAAAAATTATTTTGATCTTATTAGACCACATTTTTCATACTAATTAAAACTAATCTTGAACATTTTTTGATATCTATTTCATAGATGTGGTGAAATTATGTTTAAGGAAAATCCAGTAGATGTGGCTAGAAGGCGGGTAAAAGAGATGTTCAAAAGTTTAATAAATCTTTATACCTAATTATATTATAAAAATTATTCCAAGGAAATACATTAGAATATTATATTTATAATTTATCTACTATGAAATTTAAATAAATTTAAATTTAAATTATTATTTAGATGAAAAATCCAGGTTTTAAATAATAAGGAAATATTTTTCACTATTCATTAAAATTAAAACTTTTTAGAAAATTACCAAAATTTCACCCTATTCTAATTTTGATATTCCAATTTCCAAAATGAAGTCTATTTTGAAAAATAAAATTTATAAATTTCATAATTTTGATAATACTATTCATATCTTCTTTTTTAAATGTTTAGTTGGAAAGGCCATAGTGTGCTCGAACTCAATATTCGGTGTAGTGCAAACTATTGAATTATTTAAAAAGAAGAATATCATGGAATCTTGGGTTATTACACCACAAATTATTGATAATAGTTTATCTACTCTAATTTGAAATCCAAAAACAAACTATGAAATATGACATTGAAATATTGCAATAATACAATAATAAATGTAGACAATTATGGATTATTCTTCCTGATGTATAGCCAGAAAAACATTTATCCTATTACCTAATTCCTAAATCATATTCAATTACCTATACATAGAATCCCATATAAGTAAATATGATAATTTATTAGAACTCCATAATGTCTTAGTGAGGGAACTATGGATGAGATTTTATTCCAAAAAATGAAACTCCTCTCAATATGTCCCTAGGAATAAGGAAATTCTCTATTATTGATGATCTTTTAGAATTATTGTTCTAATAGTTATTGGATATCATATAATTACTTCACTCATTATCGATATTATCACATGAGATTGTGTTTTTTCATGATGGCTAGTAAATCACATATATTTAATGGTGCTTTAGATTCATTTTTGAATATCATATTATTTCCAGGTAACAATGTAAGGTAATTATTTTCAATGTTTCATTTATCGTTACTTCTTCAAAAAATATTGTAATGAACTAAAAGGTCATCATTACATTATATCCATTTTTCTATTTAATCTTATTATACATATAGAATCACATTTTTTTCCTTTATCACAAGCATTATATTTCTATTTCTCTATATTTTTGGAAATTTATAATTGATTTTTCTTGTACAGTTAGTGAATGGGTTCATTCACATTGGAGTGGGAATTGGTGAATCTAATGTGACTACTAATTATATTTTCCTTATCCTTAATATCTTTTTTTCACTTAAGATACGCACTCATTTTGTAAATCTATTTTATCAAATTAGATAAATTTTGAATTTTATCCTTTTTCCAAACACATATAAAACATTCAATAATGGAAAAAATGTAAATATTAGCACACTATATTTCTTCAATGTTATCACCAATTGTGTTTGACTACATACAAGATGTGTTTTAGATCATATGATGTAATTAATTTTCACTATAATTATATAGTAATCATAATATTTTAGTCATCGTTTTTCAGAATCTATCATCACCATATTAGAAAGGTTAGCATGCTATATCCTGAAAACCTCAATAGAACCTAAAATAGAAAAAAGGATTATATTTTCTAATGATATATCACAAAAATATATAACCTTCTTGAAGTAGACATCCAATGAGTGAGGTATTTAATTATATAATCTTAAATACATATTATTATTAATAATTATATTCATTAACTACTTTGAAATACTAAAATAGTCTATGTAAAACATGGTCCCTACTCTCATTGTAGTTCCTACATCTTTTTAAGAATATGTTCACTCACTTCAATAACCTCTTCCTTATGGGACCTCACTTACAAATGATAAAGATCTACAGAATGAAAAAAATGTTGTCCTTTGTAAGTTCATATTTCTTCTTCTCCTTATTAAGATCCAATAATACTTTGTATCATAATATGTAGATATAAGATCATATTATCCTTTATTAAGTCAACCATCCTTCACTAACTATAACTTATAGGTAGAGTTAGGTCGACATCATCTTCTTTCATGATACAAGGTGTTTCATCTTATGCAAAACTATATTTATTTCAATCTTCACGGAGGTACTCCATTCCCTCTCCATTTATCCCTCTTGAAATTATGTATCATATTTCTTTAAAATATAAAATATACATAAAATATATTTATATTTCATTGATTAATCCTGGAATAAATATATTCTCACTTTTCCTCAACATTATCATGCGGGCGTGTTCCAATGATCCGACATATTCATTTTTTTCTCAAATAGGGTTAACAACTGATTTTTAAAAAATACCCTTCTTCAATTGTTTCTAAATTTAAAAACAACTAAAAATCTTCCATTTCATTATCGGAAATGATTAGGATAATCATCGAAAAATATTTATTCAGTTTTCATAATAAATTAATATCAAAACCTATATAGAAATAAAATAATAGTATATCTATTTGAGTATGGATCCATTCGTCGTTGTATGAAAATCAAAAAATATTTCAATGTAATCCATAAAACCTTTTAATAATATATTTAAATCAACAATAAAATATCTTAATACGTTTATATTAAATCAAAAATAGATTCATAATATTTAAGAAACATGAAAATCGTTTTAGAATCAACATATTTATTTCCCATGTTTTTTTGTTACTAATATTAATTTTCAAATAACCATATTTCATAATATATGATTCATAAAAAAGTGATATAATACTTTACTTCTCAGTTATTCAAATATAGGATAAAATCATTTCATAAAAAACATCATGAATATTACATCTCAAATGGTTATCATAATATCCCCTAATTTACTATCCCAATAAATATTTAATCTGGGAAAATTGGGCTTCTTGTCTATCAGATATATAAAATTTTTTATAATGGGTTAATGATTATATAGTTAGTGTAAAATATTACTAATTCATATATTATCATTATGACGTAATAATATTACCTTATGAATCTCTTAGATATCAATTGTGAAGTAAGTAAATTACTCTCATGATATTTCATTTTCCAATTTTTGACAAAATCATATATTATAAATTATAAATGACTATTATAATGTCCTCTATAATTACTCTTATAAAGTGGAAAAATTCACTTATTATTTTTTTATTGAATGAAAAAATCCTTATAATAATTTTAAATATCCAGTTCTAGAGTTGAAATGGCTCTTACAAAGTCTACATTGACACTTATTATGATTTCTATTGCACATAAAAAGTCAACCTTTTTAAAATTACAAAATAATGGACTCTCATTGATGAATCATATTTCCATGAATAAGTACTATAAAACATTTATGAATATAATATGTGAATATTATAATGTATTTTATGACTCTTTATATTAAATAAAATAATCTTCTATAGTTAGTAAATAATTTCTGAATTCTCAAGTAACTTTCATGAAGTGTTTCATGATTAATAAAATGTCATTCACTTATCAAGTTTTAAATACTAGGTGCACTATATGAGTCTTATATAGTTATCAATAAAACATATTGTGTCATTATTATCCAATATTCAGCTTCATCACAGAATTATCGAATTTATCAAATAATTCATAGCTACTTCTCTTTACTTTATGCCTTATGAAACAATTCAAATCTATGTATAATAGATTCAAAAATATATTTCAATTATCTAAATAATTTAAAACCTCTTCAGTCTATTTCAAATAACCATTGATGTATTTAATTACTCACTTAATATTATTTCAATAAAATATACTATAAATTTTATCTCTAGATTCACAATAATTTTTTGAAACATTCATTATAGAGATATTAATCAAACAATTCAACATCATTCATGCTAAGAACTACATGGATGTCATCTAATGTCATTAGAAATACTTTCTAAAATCATTTAAAATACATTTTTCTTTTGTAGTCATAGAATTATAGTCAGTTTTGAAACAAATTTAGTATATTTCCCTTCAAGCTCTATATTTCATAATTACTATTGGATATACCAATTTAAAGACCAACAACACATATCTTTTACTTAATTAATAGATCTTGGATCATGATATGTATAAACCTACTACATCAAATATCTATATCTATGTAACTTATATTTCTCCCCCACTCATCATTATTGTTTTTTTGGAGATAATATTTATCTTCATTAGTGACAAGATTGTTCCTCCATCAGACAACAACATAACACATTGATATTCCTCTACATTCAAATTTATAATTTTTTTTGAATCAAACTCAATTTTAGCTCCATTAATCCATTTGGATTCTCTAATTTCCCCCTTTTCTTATTATTTCCTATTCCACATCTAATGAAAATTTTACTATTCTCCTGTTAATTAATCATAAATTCAAAGTTGTCTTTAAGGGAAGCATAATGCTCCTCCATATCTCATTCAAACATCATGTCCAATTTTATCATTCCCTTTTTTTCATCCACCTTATATGAATAATTGGTCAATTATACATGAGATAATGGAGGATCACAACTTATTTAATAATTTATTTTAAATTAATAATTTTTTTTATTATTATCCATGTTTTTTCTAAAAACTAAGGTTGAAAATTTTAAAAAATAATGTTTCCCACTAATTATACAAAATTATATTCCACGGAGATTCAATATCTTAGAGGTCATAAATTTTTTTATATAAATTATTAACTTGTAATCAACTTCCATAAACAGTAAATAAATTCATGTTCAAGAATATATATACTTATTTAAGATATTTTTAATAATAACCCAACCATAATCGATAGATTAATCATAATTTTAAATAAATGGTAAATTTTATCATCATACCTATTGATTGAAAGTGTGTTATGAAAATATAAATTAAAAAATAAGAAATATTATATCATGTTAACCATTTTCTTGGAACCCCCTTCAAAGAATTATTTTTTCATAAATTTAGTCATAATTTTTTTTTCATAAATACTAAAATATAAGGATAAAATTTTGATACCTATTATAGTGTTTCAAGGAAACAATATAGTGCCAAATAACTTTGTTCATGATGAAAAAATAATACATATTTTTTTATCATCACAAAATGCATTCAATTACCCTTTTCATTTATAACATAAAATTAACTGTACAATGTATTACCAATAGATAAGTATGAGAATATAATCATCTTACATATGATCAAAAATGTGAGAGTTATGGATTAGACTTTTTTTTCAACTTATAAACTCTCATCATTGTAGTGATATAATGGTGAGACCTTTTCTTTCTTACATAACCCATGATTTTAAAAACCATCATCCCATTGAGTAAAATGTACATTTCTGTTCATAATATCTTTTTTAACATATACTTTCTTCATCTCATTAGAAATCCATGATCATAATTTTTTTTAGTTTTCTCTACCCTTTTTTCAAAATTTTTATAGGGATATACAAATAGTTATACACAATTATTGTCACATGTTCACCATTATTATTTTGTGTGGAATCTTTCTTTATAACTAAATTTTTATTATTTTGTCACAAAAGTGTATTCACGTTGACATTAAAAAATTTATATTGTTCTAGTATCCAGTTCATGCACTTGTGGGTTAAATGTGTAGATAGTTTACACTATCTAAAATAATTTTTAGTATAATTTATATTTATCAATTTTGGTACCATTAATGATCTCCATTGGTAATGGAAACTAGACAATGAATCATGTGATCGATCAATTTGATTGATTCTCATTTAGATTACATCTTACATCATTGATGGTGATATTAAAGGGTAATTTATAATGGTACAAAATGAGTCCATTACTTTTATAATGGATGCTTATCTTCCATCTTATTTAACAAGAATTTCCAATTTCACCATTGACTACTTGTTTTCATATTATTGGAAAACAATATTTTATTTCAACCCCATGGAATATTTCAATTTACTAAATAGTTATTTCATTTTCTATTGTATTTTCTACACATCATAATAATTATGGTTAATGATTATTAAAGATTATAACTCTTCATAATTTCGGAAAACTTTTATTTAGTAATCACCCTTATGTTCAATTCATTTAACTATTTTCATTATTGAAAGAATATTCCACTTTTATAAAAGTTTTTATTTTCATAAAATAATTCATTTTACTTCCCCTATATAGTACAAAAATTTAGGATATCTAAATATTTTATAAATAAAAATATCATTCCAACATTCAGTTCCCTTATGCATAAAAATCCAACAACACCAAAAAATGAACAATGAGTCTATTTATATTTATATAGATATAGCATTTCCTGATTTTTTAGCATTATATTTTTTGAAAAAATCTTTATTATTTTGGGTATTATACAGTAATATTCTCTTTTTGTCAATACACATATCCAAATTAGATAATGTAGGGTATTTTTATTGAATTTTTACCTATCCTCATTTTTAAGACTGTGATTTTAACCTTTAACATGAATATTGAACCAAATTATTTGAAGTAGAATTAAATAGTAAATGGATTACCCCTACCACCACCATATAACCTCATAATAAATAGATAAGTAGATAATCCCATTATCATTTTCCACTGATATGAATCATTTCTCATATAAAACACTTATTTTTTTTCTTGAAAATTAATTTCCATTCCTTATAATCATATGATAATTTAACTCATGTGATTTTATAATTCTTTTATTTAACCACATATTTTATATAGATCATATTTTTAAAAATATTATTGTATTTATGTGACTTCACAATTACATACCAACAATTTTTCTCTATTAGTAATTAATATTCATGAATTTAATTTATATCATGGTGATAATTATGAATATTGTCAATTCTAATTGATTTATCATCCATATGAGTATCATTAACATTCATAGCGGGTTTTTTTTTCTTGTAATAAATGGATCACTTCATTAATAACATCATAATTTTTTTTCACAAATAGATCTTAGAAATTCATCATCAATAAGAGAAACTATTAAATTAATAATTCAAATAGATTCTTCCTCATCTTAAATATATTTTGTGAGGTGTTTCATTTTATCACCTTTTTATCCCACAAATTATATATTGCATTATATTTCATCTACAACTATGATTTCTCATCATATAATCCCATTAATTATATAAATATACCTGTAAAAAAATCTATTTTATGTTCTTAAAAATAATTATTTACTTCAAAAAAAAATTATTTATTCATTATTAAGATATTTATTACCATTTTAAAATGATTCATGAAAATAATTATTTTATATAAATATACCAAAATATATTCCACTTGAATTTTATTTTGGTTATGGTGACTCTTAATTCACATTTAAATTCTTATTCATTCTTCCTATCATTATTGTATTACTTTTTATGGAATTCATTCCTGAAAAAAATCATTAACATATATGGAAGATGATTTTTATATTTCTGAATATTATAAATCTCTTTAAATATTAACTTAATATACTTTAGATAAAAACACTTTATTATAATAATAGGCACA